>VDFB02271358.1:774053593-774538793 GCA_007258455.2 Sequoia sempervirens | reverse complement strand
TGGTCTCATGTTGATAGAATTCCATGACAATCCATAACAATTCACTTGTCATGGCATTCGTCATGGCATTCCATCACCATGAGACCACATTTCTTTGAGGCATTTTTTTCAAAGTTCATTGCCTTGTCTATGCTACCACATTTTTCATAAATGTCTACTAAAGCATTTTATCAAACAGTTTACTACCTTGCTGCTATGGCTAAAAGCCTAAAACAAGTGATTTCAAACAAGCTATGGTGTCATGGTTTTTTTTTGGCATGAAAATCAGTGTGATTTTATTTGCATTTTTTTGTAGGTTTTAAATGCATTTTTTTAGAAATTTTTCTATTTGAAATGGGGAAAAATATTTGTGGTCATTTTTGTGAATTTTTTAATTGTAAGATTCTCATAGTTAGTGAAAAAGGTAGTGTTCATGAAGGAATGGAAAAGATGTGTAGAGCCTTTCAATTATACCTACACTATGCAATGGCATTGAATCATTTAGCAAATCATTTTTTCTTCACAGGGAAACATTTTCTTGTGGAACAATTGACTGAGATAGCTCTTGTTTCAACTAACCACCCTCTCATGAAATCTCATTCATATTATACTATCGCATGATCTTATCATAGTAAAGGTGATTATGACACCACTGGTTGCTACTACATGGAATCAGCCAAGGAAAGCCAGAGGCCACAAGATTTTATGGATAGGTTCAATTGAAGCTGGGAGATCTTAAGAGTTCTCTCTCAAATTTTGAAAAGGTTTTAGAGGTTCACCCTGAGAACTGTGAGATATTAAAAGTTGTAGGCCATATATATGCTTAGAAATGGCAAGAAGAGAAGGGTTTAGAAATTTTAAGAAAGGCAGCTCGCATAGATCCACATAATGCCCATGCATTTATCAAGATGGGTGAGTTATTAATATCAACAAACCCCAGTGCAGCCTTATATTCTCTTAAGACAACAAAGTCTCTTCTGAAGAAGAGCAGAGAAGTACCCATTGAATTGTTAAACAACATTGTGGTTCTTCATTTTTTGAGCGTGATGAACTAGATTTGTCTCAACAAACTTTTATCTAGGCATTAGGAAATGGAATTTGGGTTGAATTCATAAATAAAAGCCCCAGTGCCAATTCTAAAGTTTTTTTTGCGCACTTTAAGGATATGGAATTCTTCCATCGACTAGAAGAAGGAAGTGTTTCACTTGAGTTATCATGGGATAAAGTCACAAAGTTATTTAATCTTGCTAAGTTGTTTGAACAACTACATGATACTGAAAAAGAAAATCTTTTATACAGGATAAAATTGTTCAAGTTTCCTAATTATGTGGATGCATAATTACATCTTGCATCCATGGATCAGGCTTGGAATGAGATCCAAATAAGCCTAGAATTGATTGGGGATGCACTTAAGGTGGATAAAAACTCATCAAATGCTTTATGTATGCTTGGAAACATGGAACTAGAAACATATGAATGTTGGAATTATGGAGCCTTGAACCAACATGAGCATGAAGTATGGATGGTTTGTGTTGGTTATTCCTATATTGTCATTGATGTCAACATGGTGATAACTCTATGAGAAGTCTACTTGGTTTACCCAAAGTTGTTCCCTGCCAGTAATGCCCTTTTGTGTTGGATTAGTGTGTTGGTATTTGAGTCTGAAAATCACCACAAGATCTAATATTAAACTCTAATATCTTAACCATGTTATCATGACTCATTCAAATAGCTATATACTAGATCTTGAGACATTTTTTTTGTGAGCAGAAATTTATCTCTAAAAAAGTTCAAATTTGTATCTACTATTATTCCCTTCTTGGCATACTATGTGGGAGACTCTAAATTTTATTAAGGAGAATATTATTATGCTATGGTTTTTCTTGACAGTCTCTATCTTGGTGGTATGATGAGAAATTAATGTGTTCTCAGATCTAAAAGGTGTTTTCTTTGAGGATTATTTGTTGGTTTGGAGAATTTTGTTCTATTCTTGGCTGACTTAGCGTATGCAATGCATTATGGAGACTAGTTATTTTTTATGGATGTTAGCTGACTCGGTGCAACGCACTACATGGATAAAATGTTTTTAGTGTCAACAAAGAGAGTTTTGATTATTCTATTTTCATCTAATTAGGCCAACCTAATTGATTATTAAGATATACTTATATATATATGGTGTTGTGAAGTGGAGAAAGATACAAGAGAGTAAGTGAGAAGAATAGTGTGTGTGGAAGAAAGGTTTGAGCCTAAATGCTTTATCAGTTGTGGATCAGAACAGAGTTATTGAGTGATTTTTGTGTGAGGAAGTACTACATATTTTGAGCTTCATTGGAACTAAACCATGCACATTGAAGGTGTATCTTATCAGTTCAATCTCTTGGTAGTGAGCCACTATGTTTGTATCCTTGTGGTTAGTCATCTTTTGTATTCAAGAAGTGAGCCTTTTTAAGGACAATGAGTTCTGGCAGTGAACCCTGTAATATTTTGTACCTAGATATAATATATTATGAGTTAACCCTCACCATGGTTTTTCCCTTTATGGGTTTTCCACATAAAAATATTGGTGTTCATGTGTATGGTTGCATTGATATGTTTCTATGTTCTCTCTTGTTGATTCAGTTAGGATTGTGATAATGGTTAAATGGATTTTATGTGAATGGTTTTATGGAATATTGATTCACCCCCCTCTCAATATTTCGTATGTTCAACAATTTGTATTAGAGCATGGTTCCTTGGAAGAATCCTAATAGCTTGAGGAAGGTTCCAGAATTTGAGTATAAGAAATTTTTTCCTTTAGAAGTGGTCTTTGCTGGATATTCAGAAGAAATAGAATATTTCAAAGAAAAGTTGACAAAAGCGAATGACTATATTGAAAAGCTGCAAAGTAAAAGTGTTGAAGCATGTGATCTATTGGTTAAGGCAGATGAAGCTATCTCCATTCTACTACAACAATTGGATGAAAAGAAAAGAACTAAAGAATGTTAAGAAATTGAAATTCAAAGAAAGATGGATGAATGCATAAAGCTTGAGGAAGAAGCAAAAATATTGAGATTTGATCTAGAAAAGGAAAGAAGTTTTGAAGAAAAATTTAAGATAAGCTTGGCAATGCTTGATGAATTGATTAATTCTTAGGATTGGCTATGGATAAGAGTGTTTTAGGGTTTGAGAAAGGTCAAAGTTCTAAAGCGAAGCAATATAATGGTAAGAAGACTTGGTACAAAGATGGACAAATCAAGGATCTAAGAAACAATTCCAGAAGAACTCCTATCAAACGACATGATGCTAAAAGGTATTTATCTTTCAATGGTGTTTTTATTCTTGCAAGAAATTTGTTCATAAGGAAAAGGACTACAAAAGTAAAATAACTAATTCTTTGTCATTCTTCAAAAAATTTCAGAAGTGCAAGAAGATCAAATATAAAGTTATTTTGTGTGACTTCAGATAAGTTGAATAAAAGAGAAAATGGAAAGAAGAATTTAATTTGTTGTAAGTGCAACAATCTAGAACACCCTAGTAATAACTGTAGAAGAAGAAAGAATATTTATTCGATGAAGAAGCATGATCAAATCATTGATTTGGAAGAAGAAAGAAATGAAATGAAAAGGATTTGGAGAAAGGAAGGAAAACAAGTTGAAACATTAATCTTGTTTGTTCCAACCTCTAGTGCAGATACTCCCATCAATTTCTAAGTAAAGCAGTGGCTAAGGGAGAGCAATGATCAGAAAATCTAATGAACCCCCTCATCAATACTTGTGTCACATCATGACAAAATTATATTTAATGTGGTAGCAGAATTAAGGAATTTTCTTAGTCACATGTGTGAAGGATAAAGTTTGCAAATTTTGAAAAAATGGAGGTGTACACAATTTTTGAGGTAATTTACCTACAAATTGAAGCATTTATTACAAAATCATTTGGAATGGAAGGAATAAATTCAAACAATTCAAGAGGCTTATGTATTTTCAGAGAAGCATGTAAAGGAAGCTTAGAGAGAAATTCAGAGTTTCAGGGTTTGAAGAAAAGAAAAAGTGGATTCGAAGTGAGCTCTGGAAGAAAGATATCTATACATTTCTTGTTGGAATTTATAGAGGTGCTCCTATTTGCACAATCTTTCACTTTTATTGCTATGGATAATTCAAAGGTTGTGAATAGTGCAGATAAAGTGCAAGTTTATTTGAGAAGATATTTGAAGGATCTATCGAAAGAGTCTGTTGGTGAATTCTCTCGCATCCCTCTGAGAGTGTTTCCTATAGAGGATATCTATGCATTTTTTTATAGTAAGATAGAAGAAATGTTGTCAATTCAGTTGAGCATGTGTTATGGGAAAGTGAATTAGAAGAGATCCATGATGCCTACAGAGTGTTAGTTGAAAAAAATTTGGATGTTTGGAGGAAAGTCCCTTTGTTTGAATTGGAGAAGTATATTTGAATAGTTCTAAGAAAAATTCATGATGAATCTTTGTGGATTGATGAGACACATTTGATTACCCAAGAAGCTATCGGAGATGTAACTGGTTTTTGTTCCTCTGAACCAGTTCCCAAACAGAAGGATATGGATGAGCAAGAGATAATTGAGGTTATTGGTGCAAATCTTGAAGGAAAAGAGATTGATTTGATATCAATTATTGATTTGGTAATAAGATATATTGCTATGGTCATTGGTCACAAAGTTTGTATCTCTAACAATGACCTCATAGTTTCTACTACTACTATACATACTACTGTTGATATGGTTAAAAGAGGTATGGGTTATGACTTATGTGAATCACTTCGTATACATATTTTGAATAATTTAAAGGAAATCAAGAAGAGTAAGAAGAATACTTTCTAGTATGACAATCTTGTTTTTTTTTTTCTTTTACTTTTTGAGAGAGTTATGGTAATAGGAAAAATAGAATGCTCAGATATAGTGCCTATTGCCCATTAAATCAGGAACTTCATGATAAATCTTGGTAGTTGTAATGCACAAGAGACTGCCCTTGATGCATTCTTTGGAACATTTCAGATGACGATGAACAAAAGGTTTAGGATTCTAGTAAGTGTTGTTGAAAAGTACTCCAGAAGCATCTATTTTCTTGTGTCTATAGATTTATGTCACATGGAAGTAGTTGAATCAAGGTTGGTATGGATATCTGAATTAGATTACGAAGTGTCAGAGGCTAAAGTTGATAATTATGATAAAATTATTTTGGAAATCCCAAAGAATCTTAATGTAGAAGGTACCTCTGATAGCACAACTGGAACAGGGAAGAAAAGGAAGAGTATTGTTAAGCAAGAAGTTGCAGAAGGAAATGAGTTTGAAAATGAGCATGAAAGGATAAATATTCAGAGAGCTTTGGAAGAATTGCAAAAGGTTATTCCCGATGCTAATTTTGATTCATCTATTTTTGTTGTGAATAATCTCATAGGCATGATTAATTCTTTGAAGGTCTACATATCTATACTTGAGGTGCCTACTGGAATTAGGTCTGATGAAGGAAATTCGGAAGATATCAAGTAAAAATGTGCAAATGCACACAGTCGAGTGATGAAGGAATTGGAGAGTGTACAAGGTTGTGAAGAAGAGGAACAAGAACTACATTCTTTTTTCCTAGATTGGTCCGGTAGTACACTGAACATAAGAAATGAAATAAGGATAAGTGAATCCCAGATGAGCACTTAGGAAGATACATACAAGTTAGAAGAAGATAGAGATGATCAGAGGTGGTCCTGGATTGTGCAACTTTAGGATAAATTCTTTTCTCTATAGGATCAAAGGAGAGAATTTATCAAGAAGTTTGTGGCACTTAGAAAAATGATTAAACTTAGGCAAACTTCTATTTCTAGTGCTCTTGGCTATATTGGTGAATTATCAGTGATTAATCTTAATCCCAATACTCTAACAAATGGTATAGATTCCTTAACTAAACTTGAGCTACTACACAAGTCTCTTATAAGTTCAAAATATTCATGGAAAGAAGGAAAATAATCGTGGAAGGTCATCCTGGAGAGTCTCAGTGGTTCTTCTTCAAGTTAATTCAATTTTGTGTTCATATCTTTTGGCTACATTTTTTTATATGCATATATACTGGATCCCATCCTTTTTCATTGATGTCAAAGGGGGAGTGATGGACAGATATAGAGATAGAGAGATGAAGAGATAAAGGTTAACACAGGAAAAAAAAATTGTGAAGAACAGTTTTGATAAGGGCGAGTATTCAAAATATTCACAGTTTTCTGTTTTAGCATATTGGAAAAAAAATTTGTCATGCATGTTGCCATCAATTCCAAAGGGGGAGATTGTTGGAATTATGGAGCCTTGCAACATGAGCATGAAGTATGGATGGTTTGTGTTGGTTATTCCTATGTTTTCATTGATTTCAACATGGTGATAACTCTATGAGAATTCGACTTGGTTTATTGGAAGTTGTTCCCTATCGGTAATGCCCTTTTATGTTGGATCAGTGTGTTGGTATTTGAGTCTAAAAATTACCGCAAGATCTGATATGACTCTAATATCTTAACCATTTTATCATGACTCATTCAAATAGATATATCCTAGATCTTGAGATTTTTTTGGTTGTGAGCAGAAAGTTATCTTTGATAGAGTTAAAATCTACATTTTACTATTGTTCCTTGCTTGGCATACTATGTGGGAGACTCCGCATTTTATTAAAGAGAATATTCTTATGTTGCGGTTTTTGTTGATAGTCTTTATGCTGGTGGTATGATGAGAAATTAGTGTGTTCTCGGATATAGGAGGTCTTTGCTTTGAGGATTATTTATTGGTTTGGAGAATTGTGTTCTAGTCTTGGCTAACTCAATGTATGCAGTACATTATGGATACTAGTTATGTTTTATGGATGTTAGCTGACTCAGTATAATGCACTACATGGATAAAATATTTTTGGTTTCGACAAAGAGAGTTTTGATTATTCTATTTTCATCTAATTAGGTTGACCTAATTGATGATTAAGATATACTTAGATATAAAAGATGTTGTGAAGTGGAGAAAGATACAAGAGAGTAAGTGAGAAGAAAAGTGTGTGTGTGGAAGAAAGGTCTGAGCCTAATGCTATATCAATTGTGAATCAGAGTAGAGTTGTTGAGAGATTTTTGTGTGAGGTAGTACTACATATTATGAGCTTCATTGGAACTAAACCCTACACATTGAAGTTGTATCCATCTTTGTATCTTGGCAGTGAGCCACTATCTTTGTATCTTGGCAGTTAGCCATCTTTTGTATTCAGGCAGTGAGCCTTTTTAAGGACAGTGATTCCTAGCAGTGAACCCTGTAATATTTTGTATCTAGATATAATATATTGTGAGTTAACCCTCACCATGGTTTTTCCCTTTTTGGGTTTTCCATGTAAAATTCCTGGTGTTCATGTGTATGGTTGCATTGATTTGTTTCTATGTTATCTCTTGATGATTTAGTTAGGATTGTGATAACGGTTAAATGGATTTTATGTGAATGGTTTTATGGAATACTGATTCACCCCTCTCTCAGTATTCTAGATGTTCAACAATGTCTAGCTTAAAGAAAAAGAAACAATTAAAGTATCACACCAACTTGTCTTGGTTGATGAAGAATGAAGGATTCTGATGGAAAAGAGAAAGAAAGAGGAAGAACTTTAGTGGGTGATGCAATAAGAGGAGAAATTTGAATGTGTGAAGGAATTATGGAAGAGTAAATTTAAGGATAGGGATGATGAGGATTATGAGGTTGTTCAGTCTGAGAAGAAACGGAAGAAGGAAAAGAAGAAAAAGAAGAAGGATAAGGACCACAAGGCTTATGATTCTTATATGGAGGAACCTGATGTTTCCATGGAAGATGAGGAAAATTGTATGAGTGATAAGGCACAAGATGATGCAAAAAATTCCCAAGATCTTCTTATAGTTGCAGGTCTAGAAGGCTCTGATTATGGTGAGACAAATTCTCTACTTTCAACAAAATCATGAAGGAGACATGCATACTCTAATTCTGAAGATCACGAACCATTGCTTAAATAGAGTCTAAGAAAAGATGATCCATATGATGATGATGTCTAGGCTTCCTTAGCTTTAACCAAACCTAGCTCCTATTTTCCAAAAGAAAAATCCCCAAGGCCCATGGGAAATGAATGATGAGCATTTGAGTTTCAACTTGGTTTCATTTCGAAAAGGGGACATTACATTGTACAATATTTGTTTAACAATAGAATAATTTAATCCACCTGTTTGGGACTATAAAATAAAAATAGATGAATTAATCTATTTTCAATTATAGGTTCTTTTAATTTAGAATCTAATAGAAAGATAAAGCATAATGCATTGAAGGACACAAAAAAATTTCTAAAATAAAGACTAAAATAGGTTGCCCATAAAAAAAGAAAGAGGAAAAATGAAAGGATAACATACAAATGATTCATTTGAGGTTTTTGATAAGATCTCATTTAACTATTTCAAATGGATTTGGAAGGGGCAAAGCATATTTGATTGACTAAAATTCTGAGGTAGCTTATCCATGCATCATCTTCTCTTAGAATTTGTTTCTGTGAACCAATATCCTATACCTGCAAGAACACAACAAAGGAACACATTAATAAGATCAAATGCAAGTTAGAATAGAGATTCCTCAAGAAATCCATTTGAATGTGAGAGAAAATGAATGAAATGAAGAACACAACACACTTAAAACAAAGATATTGAATCCTATTCTAAAACAAAGCAAACTCTTAATCTCTTGAGGGAGTTGATGCCAATTTGATGTGAAAATTGGCCCTTTCCCAACTCCAATGATGTGATGAAGATGATTAATGAAAGATGCATGCTTCTGGTGATGACTTTAATGGAGCTCCATGTTGAAAACCTGTAAAAAGCATAACTATGCTTGGATGAATTTGATGAAGATTGCTATGAATTTGAGTATAGTAAGTTTACTCAAGTTGTGGATGATCAAATGAGGAATGAAACCTCTTATTTATAGAATATCAAGTTGAAGAGATGTCCAAAATGGAGCAATGTGGGACTAAGAATCAACAAATGACAAGATGCCACTTGTCAACATGTGAATGGATGGAGGATGTGCAAGTTTGGAAGAATGTGTCAATAAATGCATATATTTGAAATTTGAAATTGTTGAAATGACATGTAAGAGGGAAACAAAGTGCATTGAATGCCTCTTGGCTCAAGGAAAAAGGACTTTTTAGGTGGATTAAATGCCTTGTTGGAAGGACAAATTCCACTTGGATTTTGAATTCAAAATTGAGGAATATTCCTTTATTATGCCTTTTGTGAGAAAATAGAGATTTAATAAATGAATTAAATCTATTTTCATGTGCAAGTTGCAAAAGCTAGAGGATGGGACATGGAAAGAGATTAAATTAATCAAGCTTAATTAATTTAATGATAGGTCAAAATGATGTGACATATCAATTGATATAGATTTATGGATTGATTTAAATCAAATATGAGAAGAATATGATTTCAAGATTTAATTAAATAAATATTTTTGTTTTATTTAACCAAGGAGATGAAGTTAGATTAAACTAAATAAGGTTTTAATTTATTTAATTTAATGGATGGACATTAAAGATTTAATCAAATAAAATTGATTATTTAATTAAATAGGGATAATTAGATCAAACTGGTTAATCTAATTAGCAAGAAAGGATGACTTAATTAGATAAATGATTTATTTAATTAAGGGAGGAACATTGATGAATTTAATCAAATAAAGGTATTCCATTAAATGGTTAGACCGAGGGATGATTTAGGATGAAACGATGTTAGTGGTCGGGATCAGATGTGCCATGTCAATCAATATATTTTCTATGTCTTCATTTTGCCCCTCTTTGAAGCAGTGCACTCGTTGCCTTGGTTCAAAGAATAAACGGTCTTGATAAAAAGCCAAATTTAAAAAAAAAAAATTGCCTCACTATTTCCCTAGTGAAGGAAATTATGGTAATATACTGCCCCCTTGAGAGATCAGATGAAAATTCTAATTTTTGGGTGATCTCACGAAAAAAGAGGACAAAGTGCTCGACAGGTCCAAAAAGGATCCAAGAGGTCAAAAAGTGAGGTAAAACACCAAAAAATGGTGCAAAATGGACTTCATATGGACAAAAATGGGATCAGGGGTCCAAAACCCTAGTAGGATGGCCGAACAGGGTCAAAAAACCCTAATTTTCAGCCTTAAATAGGCCTCAAGGGGCCACTTCCAATTCATTTTTGCATTCAGCCTTAAGAGATTTCACAATTTGAGCCTTGATATCCTAATGAGATGGCACAACATCTCCCGTTGCATATCTCCGACTGAGTACAGACGTACCAGTGACCTCCCAGCATTAGGGCACCATTATGTGATCCTTACTTGACCTTCATTTTTCATTTTACATGTTCATTTATTGCATTTAGAGCTAGGTCTCTCGCAGCGGTGCTATATAGCGTCACTTAAATTTCAAACTAGACCACTTGGTCTTTTCAACTGGACCACCATCACAAGATGGACTTCCATGGTGGAGTTTGGAGTTTGGGAACAAACTTCAAACTTTGACACATTCATGAAATGGAGTGTTGGATTTCAAACTCTGACATGGTGGCGAAGTTTAGAATTAGGGTTTGGGACGCTTGAGCAAAGTGCACCACTGCGGTGCAGTTTGGGATTTGAAGGTGTCAACATTGTTGTTTGCAAATTTCCAAATGCGACACCTTCATAGTTTGCAACGTTGGGCTAGTTTCTTGAATGCTCAGGATAAATTTTCTTGATTATTTTAACACAGTGACATTTCTTGATGTAGGAGGCAACGAGGGATCTCTATTCTCATGAGCACAGATTGTGGGAGATATTCAACTACTTGTGAGATCTAACTGACAGGGAGTAGGACCAACTTCGAGAGATGGGGCTATGGTACATTACCTACACAACACCTATGCGGACCCATCTTGGTAGGATGTTTGCACTTTATGAGAGATGGCATAGTGAGATGTCATCCTTTCATCTCCCACTGGTGAGGCCATCGTTACCTTGGAGGATGTGTGGTGCATCCTTACATTGCTGATACATGGTCGGCGAGTCATTTATGATATGGATGTTGGATAGGATGCTTGCCATGCAGTTATGGATATAAAGGACGTTATATTTTGCAAGGGCCAGATAGAGCTAAAGCGTCACCACTTGCTCATGACGCCCTTTCAACTAGTGATTGCCTCCATCATTTTAGGTCTTGTCACTCTGGGTCGACAAGGCCGGTACTTCAGTCCTGGCTAGGGGCTTTGATGGGAGCGGATGGTTCATGATAGGCCAGTCCATTTTGCCTGGGGTCCCGTTCTTCTTGCCTCCCTTTATAGGGACTTACATGAGTATTCATATTTGGACGACAGGGCACTTGGTGCAGTTGTCATGCTCCTTCATGTGTGGGTGTGGGAGCATATCTTCGTTCTTCAGTCGTAGGTTGTTCCAATGTCAGTTGTGCTCGATGATCCAGTGGTTTGGCATTACAAGGGCGATGTTTCCTTCACACACATAGGCAAGCACAGGATCCCTCACTAGAGGAGGGTCACTGATGAGATGACGGTGTTTACATGGTGCCCATACCTTGGTCGACTTGAATGGGCCGATGATGTACAACAGTTGTTCTATTCCCACCAAGACCGATTCATGCAGGGGTAGGAGAAAACTATGATCGAGAGGTATCTACCGAGATCAGCTTAGTGCCAGTTTTGGGAGGTACATGATAGGCCAGACGATGACTGCGTGGCCATTTTTGCTCGCACAATATCATAAGGTTCCTAAAGGAAATACATTCATGCCCATGAGGCAGTGGATAGTTTCAGGTAGCTAGTGGCCCAGCCATGGGTGTATGATCAGGGATTTGCAGATCTAGGAGTGACTCAAGTGTACAGAGATTGGTTCCGACTGCCTCTATGTTTGATAGTTCCAAGTGTACCCTCCATTCGACGGAGAGCTAGGGGGAGGGGGACAGGTCAAGGATGTGGAGGTAGCAATCCTCCAACAGGATAGCCAACACAAGATTAGCTAGCACAGGTCTAGTCGATGCAGGTTCAGATAGATCAGCCCCATGCCGATGTACACATGCAGGACCGAGATCAGGGACTGGATGGTGGACATGACAGGCACCAAGATCGGGTTGCCACACCACCATGAGTCAGGGGTGAGGACCAGCCTCATGTGTAGCCTCTGCTAGTATAGCCAGCAGGTCAGCTAGATCTGAGGGATGGGTTGATACTACAGTTGTAGACCTAGTTCCAAGCATTGACAGCAGAGAGGGACTAGGCCTGTTCGGAGAGAGATCAAGCAGTTTTATAGAGGCAGGCTATAGAGTTATAGGCAGCCGCAGAGATGGGCCACATAAAGTAGCTAGAGAGTATGGCAACTTCCTCCTCTCATAGCATAGTGCCACTTTGCTCATACAGGGAGGCCATCTAAGAGGTGAATTACTATCAGTTGTTTTACCATCAAGTGGTACCTAGACTAGCCTGGGCTCCAGATTATTCACAGTGGACCAACTACAGACTGGTAGAGGGTCATGGTGACAGAGGCAAGGGCAGCAGACAAGAGGGTTAGACCTCATTTTTTATCGAGATATTATTCTTTCGTGCCATATGGGCTCATTTTTAATAGCCTGTTTGGGCCTTTTTGTACTCATTGACATACACACATGTATAGTGATCTGATTATTATTTTGTACTATGAAAATTACTTGATGATATATGAGATGATGATATTGATGTGATGTGTCATGTACTATTTATTTATTATGCATTTATGGATGGTTCTATTTCTAAATGCTATGAAACAATGTTATGGTGTTATGTGATGGATATACTATTTCTTTCTGATGGTGCAATCTATATGATGATTTTATGTATGTTAATGCAAATGTGATGATTTATGAAATGATTTCTTTTTCAATATCTTTTTATGTTATGATGGTGATGATGATGTGAATACAGTGATCATGATATGCAGCTATGAAATGACAGATGTATGTGATTTTCCATGTATGATATGTACTTGTCACAATATTATATAATGATGTGATGTCATACATGAAATGATATGTTATGCCAAATGGTATGGAGATGATAATTTATGGTGTATATGCAAAATGATATGTGAGTAATGACCTTATGATGTATATGTGATGGTATAATGAATGCTTTTATGAGATGTTTTATATGATTATGGATGGATGTATGCACTTAATGGAATGGGTTGTTTATAAGGCTTATGTACCTATTATGCTTCGTTTAATTATGCACTAGATGTTTATAATGATATGGGATGATTTGTGAAATATTTATGCAAAATGATCGCAATGTGGTGATTTATGAAACGTCCTATTATGATATGGATGGATGCATGTTTATGTATACTTTATGCAAATGGATGCAAATCCCTAACCTATTTATGTGATGTGATGGTGGTTATATGATTATGCAATGGATGATGTGATGGATTATTTATGTTTTCTATAATTACATAAGAGATGGTAATATGCAAATGTGTATGTAATATTATGATTTTGAGATGATTATAATAACAAATCTATATTATATGCATATGAGATGATCAATTTTTCTATATGATATGTATTGTGTTGATGATTTTGTGGATGCGGGATTAATGATGGTGGTGATTAACTGTAATAGTACATTGTTAGCATGAAAAGCGAGAAGGAATGAAAGAATGAAGAGATTTCAACAAGACAAAAGATGATGATGATGATGAATATCTTCCATGGAGTTGGGATTTTCAAAGGGCCAATTATCTTATGTTTGATAACACACATAAATGCAATGCATCAAGGTATTAAGAACTAGGATGATGTTGTATCTAGTGTGATGGACTTTGACTCAACAATCAGATAGGAGTATCCTTGTTCAAACCTGACATACGAAAACCTTACTAGGATGCACTTTAGGTATTTCACACATCTTGGACCAAAAAATAGGAAGGCAAGCCTTCCTATGTGGTCAACAAGATATCTAGAACACCCTCTGTACATACCTAAATAAAGCAAGTATGCGCCAAGTTATATTACAAGAACATCCAACAAACGCAACAAATAAAAAGATCATGATTGTTTCCCCATTCCTATCTCTCTAAATCCCTTTGTTGGGGACATCATTGAGAGGTCCTTGGAATGAGCATAATAAGATAAATCAAAAGACAAAGATACAGTAAACAAACAAGCTGATGTTCTTCAATACCGCTAGTCAAGACTAAACTATGGTGATGCCTGATGTTGATGTCCATTGTAGGAAGGATGCATCCTAGGACATGATGATATCGGATGATTTGATATGGGACTGATTGGATGATAGGCTATTGACACAAAGAGTTGACCAACTTGCTTACGTACTATCCTAGATTTTGAGATTTTGACGTTTTGAGTTTTCTCTTTTTAACCTGCTAGACTTGTTTTTGACTGTTTCACCAAAGGTTGGGGATGATGATTGATTTATTGTGAATGATGTTTATTGCGGGTGAAAGAAAAATGGGACAGATGGATTTTTTTCAAATATTTAGATGTTTTGATGTTTTGAGGCTATTTTTGGTATTTTCGGGATTTTTCAAATGGTTTGATTTTCAAATTTTTCAATGTTTTGGGTTTTTCTGAGATTTTGACCAAGAGACTAACCTAAAGACCTATCTTAGGGGCCTTAGGGGCTGATCAACATATTATCCTTGCCTACGTTATACATGTAGAGACCACGTAGTTCGAATGATGACTTGACCAATTTACAGATGAAGATATACATGATGAAATGTCAATTTATTATGAAGGACTCTTAAAGGACTGACATAAGTGTCTCAGGGGATGATCAAAGATCAAATTTTCCTACATTCAAGGCTCAGATACCCATAGTTCAACAAGGAAATTCTATTTTTGACTTTTTGACTGACCTTTTGACCTATTTTTTGGGATTTTGATATGTTTCAAATGTTTTTAGATTTTTTATTTTTTGATGTTTTTGGATTTTCTAATTTTAGGACTTCAAGAATATACATGAATCTAATATGATGAGAACATGCTCCCAGTGTGATGCAATAGTCTACTCCAATAAAGGCAAGACAAACTGACCTTGGGAATGGGTTGAGTAGTACTAGGAGGGATCATGATACGAACACATGACCAAGCTATGATGCGGATGTCAAATGGATGGGTGATGGATGGAGATTTGAATGTGATGGATAATGAAAGCGTAATGAATGGATGATGCAAAATGAGTCGTGAAGATCTTGGTGGATGGAAAGTGCTTATTTACACAAGGCACCTATTTTTCAGGTTTTCACCAAGGTACTTGTCCAAAGCGCCACCGAAGTGGTTTTCACTAGAGGATGATTTTTCTCTTTACTGTTTTTTAATCCTTTTTCTGATTTCTTTTTAATTATTATTTTTTGTTATCACCAAGATGCCTATTTGCCAGGTTTTCACCAAGGTAACCATTTTTTTAGGACATTTTTTGATTTTTTGGTTCTATACCTTTCAATATTAGGCATAAAATTTTTTGAGCTGAGAACTATTCATGGGCTCTTGCAGAGGCTTGCCTTCGAGTGTTGATAACTAGTATTCCTTTGACTTGTAGCTTGTTGTGATCACAAATGGGCCTAACCAATTACTCTCAAATTTTCCCTTACTATCTAGATTAGGGACATTCTTTTGATTCTCCTTTAGTACTAGTTCTCCAACTTGGAAAGTCCTACTTTTTATTTTCTTGTTATAGCTCCTCTTGAGTCTATTCTGATAGACTTGCAAATGATTTAAAGCGTCTACATGCCACTCATCCAATAGCTCTAGCTCATTTAGTCTTGATACTTGGTATTCTTCATCCGTGATGAGGTTTTGCAGTGATATTCTTAGTGATGGGAGTTCAATCTCAATGAGCAGCATGGCTTCTGATTCGTAGACCAGGGAGAGGAGTGGCAACAGTGGGTGTGCGTATGCTAGTTCGATAGGCCCAGAGGGTTGGATTTAGCTGTAGATGCCAGTCACGACCTATGTCATTGATTGTTTTCTTAAGGATTTTCAAAATGGTTTTATTGGTAGCTTCTACTTGGCCATTGCCTTGGGGATAATATGGGGTGGAGAAGCGATGTTGGATTTTGAATTTTTTGCAAAGTTCACGAACATCCTGATTCTTGAATGGTGTTCCATTATCTGATATAATAGCTTGGGGAACATCATATTGGCATATGAGACAGTTCAAGATGAACTTTGATATATGCTTCCCCATTATGTAGGTCATTGGTATGACTTCCACTCACTTGGTAAAGTACTCAGTGGTAGTTATGATGAACTTATGGCCATTAGATGAAGTGGGAGTGATTTTTTTGATGAGATCAAGCCCCCATTGTGAGAAGGGCCATAGTGTAACAATAGGATGGAGGTCTTGAACTAGAGCATGGATGAGGTCCCCATGTTGTTGAAATTGTAGACACCTTCTGACGTAGTCGTGTGCCTCTTTCTCCATAGTGGGCCAATAATACCCCATCCTCAGCAGTTTCTTGGCCAAGGTCATTCCACTCGAGTGTGAACCACAAATCTCATTATGCACCTCAGTTAAAGCAGTCAAGGCTTCGTCAGTATTAAGGTAGTGTAATAAGGTTCCCTCTATGCTTCTATGGTATAAGGTATTTCCTAGGATGACAAACCTAGAGGATTTTTTAATAAAAGTTATTTTTAAGCTTGAGGGTAAGTCAGTAGGTAAGACACCTATTCATAGGTAGGTATAAATGTTATGGTACCAGGGATCTTCAGGACCAACGATTTTGCACACAAATTCCAACTCTGGTACCTTGAATGCAGGAACGAAAAGCTGCTCTACCAAGAATTTATGTTTTAGGATGTTGCGAGGGATTTCCAATAAGGATCCAATTGTTGCCATGGTGTCTGCAGCTCTGTTGTTTGCTCTAGGAATTTGCTCGAATGTGATCTCGAAGAAGGATTCTTTGAGAGTCTCCACCAGTTTCTTGTATGGAGTGAGCTTATCATCCTTAGTCTGCTATGCACCATTCACTTTATTTATTATCAACTGGGAGTCTTTATATACTCTGAGGGCCATGATGTGCCACTGCACTACTATTCTGAGGCCTATGGTTAAAGCTTCATATTCTACAATACTGTTGGTGCAGGGAAATTCCAATTTATATGATCTAGGTATGTAGTCCCCCTGTGGGGTGATGAAGAAAACATCGACTCCTGATCCATGTTGCGTATATGAGCCATCAAAATAAAGTTTCCAGTGATTGGCTATGTTGAGGTTGAAGATGGATTCATCTGGAAACTCTGATATAAGTGGATTCTCTGAATAGATTGGTGCTTCTGCAAGCTAAACTACTATGACTTGACCTTTGATTGCTTTCCACTCCACATATTCAATGTCATACTCTAATAGTATCATAACCCATTTATCCATTCTTCTCATGAGTATTACCTTTGACAATAAGTACTTGAGGGGATCAATCTTGGCGATGAGTTTTATTTTGTGTGCCAACATGTAATGTCTAAATTTTTGTGATGCAAACACTACTGCTAAACATGCTTTTTCAATGAACCAGTAATTTAACTCATGCCCAACCATTGTTCTATTTATATAATAGATGGCCCTTTTTGTCCCATTTTCATTGTGTTGAGCTAGAAGAGCACTGAGGGTTGTTGTTGTTGCTGACACAGAGAATTAATGGCTTTCTTCGGATCGGTGGCATGAGGATTGGTGGTGTAAGAAAATATTCTTTGCTCTTATTGAAGGCTTCTTCACACTTGTTATCCCATTTGTACGCTACTCCCTTGTGAAGTAGGTGAGAATATGGATTATGTTTATCTGTCAGTTGTGCTATGATCCTTCAGATGGACTGAAGCCTACCTTGGAGACCTCTCAATTGTTTTAATGTTTTGGGTGCCTCCATCTCAAGAATTTCTTTTACCTTGGTAGGGTCTACCTCAATACCTCTCATTGATACTATGTATCCTAGCAACTTTCTTGATTGTATGTCAAAGATGCACTTCTTTGGATTTAATCGAACCTTGTATTCCTCTAGCCTATCAAAAATAGTACTCAAGGTTGTTATGTGATCCTTCCTCTTTCTAGATTTGGCTAGTATATCATCGACATAATCTTTGATAGTTTTATGGATCATGTCATGGAAGATTAAGGTCGTGGCTCTTTGGTATGTTGCTCCTACGTTCTTCAAGTCGAATGGCATCATATTCCAGCAGTAAGTCCCCCATGGACAAGTGAAGGCCATTTTGTGTTGGTCTTCCTTAGCAATCATTATCTGGTTGAATCCCAAGAAACCATCCATCAGGGAAATAATTTTGTGTCCCGCCATCATGTCTACGATCATGTCAATGTTGGGCAAAGGGAAATCATCTTTTGGACATTCTTTGTTTAAGTCCCTAAAATCTGTGTAGATTTTGATGCCCCCATCGGGTTTTGAGACAGGAACAAGGTTTGACACCCATTCCAGATAGTCTATTGGTCGAATGAATCCTACGTCTGATAGCTTCTTTAGTTCCATTTTGACTAGCAAGGCGATCTGAGGGTGCATTTTCCTGAGTTTTTTTCAGATAGGCTTTGCCTCAGGGTATACGGCTAGATGATGAACTACAATTTCTTGATCAATCCCTGGCATGTTAGCATAGCTCCATGAAAAATTAACTTGCCTTTCTCTTAATAAGGCTGCTAGGAGCTCTTGTTCATCTAATAGTAATGAATCTGCATAGAATGTGATGTGCGGGGTCTCCTTTGTTCCTAGATTAACTAGATTACATTTTTCTGCTAGGATTGCTGATTTTTCCTGATGAAGTGCTCTAAAAGGAAGATTGAATCCCCCATCCTCAGGCACCTCAGAGAGGTTTGTCCTTTATTTTTACTTTTTTCTAGTCAAAGAGTGCCACAGTGTGGTTTTCACTCAAGGACCTAGAGATTATTCTCAGTTTTTCGCTTTTGCAACTAAGGGATTCAATCGTTTCCCCATAGTATGCATGTGTATCTAGTTCAATGATGAATCCTACTTTGTGATCCCCACATGGAATATTATCGCATAGTCACATGAATTCTGAGAGTGCCTTATTTTTTTTGAATGTGTCAAGAATAAGTGGTCCTCTTTGGTCATAATCGATGAGTTATGGGTAGACTAGACGGATTTCATGGTTTTGATTTTGAGACTCATAGGATAAGGTGCTAATCATGAGAAGGGTGGTGTCCTCAAAGAGCTTAGGTATTTTGGTTATGGGATCCTCATCATCACTGCTACTATAGAAATTAGTTATGTCAACAGTGAAATTATCTAAGACACGACCAATGGATACAAGTAAGTGAAGTTCAGCCGATGTTGGTTCACGGGAGTCTTGACTACTTTAACTAGGGGACCTCATCCACATATAATTATACTCAGAGGGGTACATCTAAGGCCAAGATTTCTCATTTGCGTCTCAGGAATGAGGGGTATTATAAGCCCATTGTCATTTTTCCCAAGTCTCTAGTTTCTGTCATAGCCCATTGCGAGCATCATTTGCAAAACTTTTCTTTTGTCATCCATTGGTAGATTAGTTGTTGGTCTATCATATTGATATAGGAGATGAGATGGGTCCTCCTCTATTACTTTTCAACCGAGATCCCCCCAACTTCTGAAGTTGGGATATTCAGGGGATGTTTGGGAAGTGAAGGCTTGATTTGATTGTGGACATCCTCGTGATCTAGGAGATTGTGGTAACTCTCCTACCATAAAGAAATTTTTGGGAATCATATAGTTTCTAAAACCATTATCCTGGATGATGAATTTGATATCAGAGATGGTGGAGATGGTGAGAATGGTGGCGTCTCTGATGTAGAAGTGGACGTGAGAGTGGCTGGATCAATGTACGGTGTTGATGGGCCTTCATCATTTTTAGGTACTTGAGGTATTTTGTAGTATTTTTCCTCAAGGTTCTTGCAGTAGGAGAATGGTTTAGGATCTCCATGGATGGTGACCTCTTTTCCTTTATATGTGAATTTGGCACATTGATGGAAGGTTGATGCTACTACTTGCATTGCATGGATCCATGGATGTCCTAGGAGAATGTTATAAGGCAAGTCAAGATCCAGGACCTGACAGGTGGTTTCCATGATAGTTGGCCCTACTTGAATAGGGATTTGGATTGTGCCTTGGGACACTCTTTCCTGATCATCATATGCTATGATTGTAATACCTTTTCCTTTGTCGATGGAATCCTCTGAGATTTTTAGGTTCTTAATGAGCTTGAGGGAACAAATATTCAAACCTACACCTCCATCCATCAAGATTTGCTTGACTTTATTTTTCTGCACTAGGACCTCTAAATGGAGTGCACAGTTATGAGATGGTTGAGTAGGAAAATCTTGGTCAGAGAATGTAAGGAGATTTGGGGTAATGATGTTTCTGACCATAGCTTGGAATTGTTCTGCATCAAGATCTGTGGGGACAATGGATGAATTCAATGCTTCCTCAAGGATTTTCTTGTGGGCGGATGACATTTTTAATAACTACATGATGGATATTTGTGCTAGGGTTTTTTTAGCTGATCAAGGGCATTGTAACCATTGTGAACAAATCTGGGTGCAGGTACTCTGTTTGGCTGGGATGATCCTGTGATGGTAATTTTTTCACTTCTTGTGGTGACTCCACAATCGACATGGACTCCTTTGATGGTGATGGTAGCACAGTAGTCACCCAGGGATGCAACGACATGGTCGAACACCTGATTCACGTTATTGAAGGTTCCTTTCCCCTTATCAGTGTTATTTTCCCCTTTATTGTTATGGTTAGGCATCGGATTCATGTATATTTTGAGATTTTGATTCCCTATTAGTTGTTCCACATTTATGATTCTTTGATCAATGAGGTCTTGGACTAGGATTTTTAACCTCATGCAACTATTAGTGGTGTGCCCTTTGATTTTTTGGAAGTAATAGAGTTAATTTTTGTTGTACCAAGGAGGTTTTACATCTAGTTCTTGGTAGTTCTCATAGGTGGGAGCCTTGATGAGGTTTTCGTTTATCAATTTCTTCATGATGACTTCAAGTGGTTCCCCAAGGGTAGTGTACTTCTGCTTAGTGAAGTTATTTTTTTGCCAGGATGGTCCCCTTTGATTGTTAATGCTATTGATCGCTTGATTGTTTAGTTGTTGTGTTGTGTTTGTTCGATGGTTTTTTTTATGATGGTTTTGGATTTTTTGTTGCGATGTGGCTATGTTTTTCCAAGGGGAACTGATGAAAACTTTGGCATCAACAACACCATCATTGGTAACATTTTTGTTTCTTGCCCATGTGCGAGGTTTTTCATTATAGCTCATAGATGGACAATTGTTTTGTTGTTCGGGATATGAAGTTGATCCTCTAGGTTGTGTCATGAGGGCTTGTTCGATGCTAAGCACCTTGGAAATCAACATATTGTACGTGGTGATCCCTTGGAATTTGAGGTGGAAGGCTAAGAGGCCATCAAGGTTGGATATGATAGTGCACACTTGTTGTTCCTTGGGCATGACCCATTTTCTCTAATTAGCCTTGGATTGCCATTGTTGTAGGAATGAAGCAAATGATTCATTCTTACCTTGTTTCAGAGCTTATAGTTCCTCTAGACTGACATCCACAAAAATATTGCAGGCGTAGTTTTTGATGAATGTGTCTATGATTTCTTGGAATGTCTTAATGGCTATAGGTAGGCGAGAGAACCATTCCATGGCATGGCCAGCCAAACTTCTAGGAAATAGCCACATCAGATAGGTATCGTCATACGCGACTTCCATGCAATGAACTTGGAATTCTTTAATGTGATCTTCAGGGTTTCCCATCCCACGGTACTTGTCAAACTTTGGGATCTCAAATCCCTCTGGGAATGGTTTCATCACAAGGCTCTTGTCAAACAGATAAGGACACAAGTTGCTGGATGTTTTCATGGTTTTCCCTTATTGAAGATCGAGCACTTGTTGCGAAAGCAACCTGATTTGTGTTGTGACATCATTTTGTGGATCAGGGGGTGGGATGAAAGTGTTATGAGGTGGTTCGATTGTTGGTTGGATGGGTGGGTTGTTTGGTGCATTGTTTGATGGTATTTGCACATTCTGCTAAGCCATGTATGCTTGCACTATTGTTGTATAAACAATGCTTATTTTTGGTCTTGTTGCTCCTGTGCTAGGATTTCCTATTGTTGAGGTTGTTGTTGCACCAATAACACTTGTTGTTGGGATGCTAATTGGGTTGCTTCTTGTTGCTCTTGGTATTGTTTTACCGCTTGTTGATATGCTTATTGTTGTATTGCTTGTTGTTGTGCAAGATACTATGCTTGTGTTTGTGTTTGTTGTGCTTGATATTGGGCTTGGGCTTGAGTGTGCACTTGAGCTTGAGCTTGTGGTTGGGCTTGTGTCACTTGTACTTGTGCTTGTGCCTATGCAACTTGTTGTTATTGTTGTTGCAATAAGATTTGGGCTTGAGCATCCTGTTGTGCTTGTTGTGCTTCTAATGCGGCTTGGGCTACTTGAGTAGCTTGAGTGGCTTGTTGAGCAGCTAGTTGTGTGGCTTGTTATTGTTGTACTTGCAGGAATTCCTTTTGATCGGCAGCTTGTTGAGTGGCTTGCAACACAATACTTTATTGGCTTGTTGTATTGGACCTTGGTGGTGGTGGTGGTGGAGGTGGATTCAAAATGGTGCTTGTTGTGGTGGTGAGAGGCGTTCTTGTGTTGATGGTTGGGTTTCAAGTGATGGATGGTGCGATCGATGTGGTTGGTCCTTGAGTGATCATGTTTTGAGATGTTAGTGGGGTGGTTGATGATGTGATGGTGGTGGTATGTGTTTTTGGGATAGTTTCCATCTGTTGTTGCGATGTCGATGACAAGTTTTGAGAGTTTTGCATGATGTTTTGATTGATGTTTGAGATGTTGGTTTGATTTTGATTGATAATTGGTAAAGGGGTAAGCCCTAAGCCAATAATTGGTGTGGATGATGATGGAAATGGTGGAAGTGGTGAAAACATAAGGGATGTAATCTCTTGAGGAAATGGTGTGGTGTCAAAAATACCCCCTGGTCCGAACATGTCACCCTCTCCTTGTGAGGTTATGGGGAGAGAGGTTTGGCGTGTTGTGTGAAATGATGATGATGGATAATTGGGATCATGGAAAGTGAGAGGTACATATGCATGTAATGGATTTTGGGGTACGATTTTCCTCAAAATGGTGTTTGCATCCAAGTCTTGATTATTGACAAGGGGGTGTGTTTGTAAGGAATTGAGAAATGTGTTTCCCTTGTTAACACTAGGTTGAGTTGGAGAAATGGATGATGTGATTTACGAGATGTTTTGATTGATACTTTGGGATGGGGGTGTAGATGAGATGGGGATGGTGGATGAGATTCCAGGTGTGATCCCAAAAGATGGTTCCACAATAGTACTCACATTGAAATTAGAAGGGAGTTTAGCCCCTTGTTTTTCCAATTCGGGCATGTATAGTGAAGGGTTGAGTCTCATCATGATGTTGATAATCTTATTATTCTCAATATTTTGAAACATTTCGGTGATTTCCTCATGTGACATCCCAAAGGGACTATTGATAAGATCCTCTACTTGGCCTTCCTCTTGTGGGTTTTGTGATGATGAGGGAAAGTTAGTTAAAGGATTGCTTGATCCAACGGGATTCATTTCAGAGTTTTTTTGGCTTAGGTCACTTGAAGCAGGTGTTTCTTTGTTGGTTTCCATGTTCTTGTGTTGAGATCTAGTTTGCACCATAAAATAAGGATCAATTTTCAAGAATATGGCATATGAATCTCTAATTCTTTGGATTGGTCTAATCTTAGGCAAAAAAAGAGAAAATTTAGGATTTTTTTCAAGGATCAAAGGTGATATTATGGTGATGATGTAAAATATGGATGATATGGATGTTTGAAATTTTGAGAAATCTTGAGGGGATGCTAGACTTTTTAGGACTTTTTGGATTTTTTAAAAAATTTTGAATTGACTTTGATTTGATATTGGGTTTGTTTTTTTTTTGGATTTATGAACAAATAGACCCTAAGATGTTGGATGATTGTCTAAGGGGTATATTTGCTCAAAGGATGATAATTTGAATATGTGTAGGGATAAGGATGTATCTACCCACACCTATTCAAACAAGATGATAATTTAACCAAGCATATGAAGAAGGATGCATCTGCATATACCTAGCTAAACAAGATGGTTTGATAATTTGACTAAGCATATGCAAAAGGATGCATCTACACATATGTAGCCAAAGATGATTTGATGTTTTTGATTCAAATTTTTCAAGGATTTTGCTTCAAGGTTTTGATGATTTTGATTTTTGCCAAAAAGCCTAGCATGGAGGATAATTTCAAGATTTTTCAAAAGGTGACGGTGAGGTGATTTTGGTTTGATGTTCAAGGATGAATGAAAAGGTTTGATTTTGATCCTATAATGTACCTAAAAATACACTTGTTTACTAGACCTCGGTATTAAAGAGCATACAATACTTCTAAGGACCTCTTAACCAAGAAGTGGTTCAAAATGAGCATACATTTCCAAATTGTTCAAAGGAATGAGTCTATAGAACCTTGTGAATTTTTTGCTTATTTTGATATGTTTCTTTTTATTGTACTTTCTAATGTATTTCTTGATGACCTTTCGAGTGTGACTCCTAAATTTTGAACTGTTTCTCAAGGACTTTTGTTTTGGGATTTTAAATTTCTTGGAAATCATGAGGAACTAACACATGTGTGAGAGCCAATTTTATTATCTTTAATTAGTGATTTTGTTTTACCACAAACACTTCTTTGATTAGATTTTCAAACTAGATGTCTAATGTCCCAATTTCTTCAAATCCCACAAAATATGTTATGTGGAACTTTGATGAAATTAAGGAAAGGGTTACCTATTTTTTTAACTTTAGTAGGAAAATTGAGATGTAAATCCAAGTGTTTAGAAACCTCTAAGGATAAAATCCCAAGGGAAAGTGCAATAACACATAAATTTGGTTAATTTTATTTTCCTCCTAAAGGGTTTGAAATTGTGATGATGATGTTAAATGTTTGTTTCCAAACGTTTTCCAACAAGAAAAGCATTTTGTAACCAAGAACAAGCACAACCTTATGGATATGAAAGACTATATTTGTTGATTCCCCACTTGGACAAGTCCAGCTACGCTTATCTTTAGTGAATGGTTAGATGCTTGACCCCACTAGCTCCCCTCCACGACACTCACTTATACGGGGTAGCCAAGCATCAACACCCATGAAACTCCCATGACATGCTTTCCATTTCTACTAAAGACCGTAAAAGTGTGGGGTGGCTTTAGAATGACCGTTCTTGCACCAACAAATATATAGGGATTTTGGAATTTCTACAACAAGGGTTTTAATTCAAACTTTCTATTCGTAGTTGACCCAACGTGGTGAGAGACCATTTTTCCCATATCGTTGGAGCCAACCGTGTGATACTGGCCTTTGTTCCAATACCCACTTTTATATCCCGGCTGGAAATACTCTTGGTTTTAGAGTGTTACCGATTGAGTCGTTCCCTTGGGTGAGTAATTTTTCCCCAATTCATGCCCTCTAAGATAAACAATAGCGAGCAAACATATATGTAACTCGATCGATCTTTGTCGAGAAACAAAGAGAGAATACATGTGATAGGTTTGACTCACACTCGCAGAATATTTTGTTCAATTTAAGTTCCAAAATGAAGTGTGGAGGAAATTACTTTATCCCAACCTAAGATCACCAAAAAGGCCTTTTGATTCTCAAGATTGTTGTGAAGCGGGAGAAAAGCGCATATTTCCTTTTCAATGATGTTAGTTTGAGTAAGCAATCACAAAAACAAAGTAGGACATGTTCTATTTTAATCCAATAAAGAAATAATGACTCCTTTTTATAGCACAAAATGAAGTGTGATAATTTTCCTTGTTCAATTATTATCCCCAAACAAAATCTAGTGAGTTTGTGTCCTAAAGTTCATTTTAAGCTCCTTTTGTAACAAGAATTTAAAAAGTTCTTTTTAGAACCCAAAATGAAACTAGTGAGTCTTAGGCATGAAAGATAACAATTTTTTCCTTAAGAGGAATAGTGAATCCTATAAGAGTGTTGAACAAACAATAGAGTGTTTAAAAACACTTGGTATCATGAAATGAGGTCATCATGCTTATTTTCCTCTTCACCTTTGATCAATCCAACCTACAAGAAAATCAGTTAGGTTCTACAAAAATAGAGGTCAAGAAAGTAGAAAACAGACCAAATAACTAGATTTTGATAAAAGATAGGTGTTATAAATAAATTTTCACTTTCTACTTCCCTCCAACGGTGCAACCCACAAAGGCGTCGCAATTTGAAAACACCAGTGGTGATATATAGCGTCACTTACTAGTCAACGTCTCTCTACAGCCAGACCAGTGAGCATGAAGGCATTTCTCTTCTGGTCAGTGGTGTAGTTTGGATTTCAAAAAGATTCCAATGAGCTAGAAAGATTCAATGGTGTTGTTTGAAAATTTGAATTATGGGCGAGAAGTAGTGAGCATCGTAGTTTGAAGTTTATGGCGGTGCGATATGGTAACGCTGAGTTCTCAGCGGTACTAAATAGCAGCGTTGAGCTTCTAGTAGTGGAGTTTCCTGTAGAGACACAAAAAATGTGAAAAAAGAACATAATTTTCTCAAAAAACATGATTTGATCTTCTGGTTTGCCCTCCCTCTAGCGCCAAAATGTGAACCAATATCCTATACCTTCAAGAACACAACAAATGAACACATTAATAAGATCAAATGCAAGTTAGAATAAAGATTCCTCAAGAAATCGATTTCAATGTGAGAGAAAAGGAATGAAATGAAGAATACAACACACTTAAAACAAAGATATCAAATCATATTCTAAAACAAAGAAAACTCTTAATCTCTTGAGGGAGTTGATGTCAATTTGATGTGAAATTGGCCATTTCCCAACTCCAATGATGTGATGAAGATGATTGATGAAAGATGCATGCTTGTGGTGATGACTTCAATGGAGCTCCATGTTGAAAACCTGCAAAAAGCCTAACTATGTTTGGATGAATTTGATGAAGATTGCTATGAATTTGAGTATAGTAAGTTTACTCAAGTTGTGGATGATCAAATGAGGAATGAAACCTCTTATTTATAGAATACCAAGTTGAAGAGATGTCCAAAATGGAGCAATGTGGGACTAAGAATCAACAAATGACAAGATGCCACTTGTCAACATGTGAATGGATGGAGGATGTGCAAGTTTTGAAGAATGTGTCAATAAATGCATATGTTTGAAATTTGAAATTGTTGAAATGACATGTAAGAGGGGAACAAGGTGCATTGAATGCCACTTGGGTCAAGGAAAAAATAATTTTTAGGTGGATTAAATGCCTTGTTGGAAGGACAAATTCCACTTGGATTTTGAATTCAAAATTGAGGAATATTCCTTTATTATGACTTTTGAGAGAAAATAGAGATTTAATAAATGAATTAAATCTATTTTCATGTGCAAGTTGCAAAAGCTAGAGGATGGGACATGGAAAGAGATTAAATTAATCAAGCTTAATTAATTTAATGACAGGTCAAAATGATGTGACATATTGATTTAGATTTATGGATTGATTTAAATCAAATATGAGAAGAATATGATTTCAAGATTTAATTAAATAAATATTTTTGTTTTATTTAACCAAGGAGATGAAGTTAGATTAAACTAAATAAGGTTTTAATTTATTTAATTTAATGGATGGAATTTAAATATTTAATCAAATAAAATTGATTAATTAATTAAATAGGGATAATTAGATCAGACTGATTGATTTAATTAGCAAGAAAGGATGACTTAATTAGATAAATGATTATTTAATTAAGGGAGGAACATTGATGAATTTAATCAAATAAAGGTATTTCATTAAATGGTTAGACCGAGGGATGATTTAGGATGAAACGATGTTAGTGGTTGGGATCAGATGTGCAATGTCAATTAGTATATTTTCTATGTCTACAGTTTCTATAATGCACCAATCCTAGAATTGATTGGGGATCCACTTAAGGTGGATAAAAAATCATCAAATGCTTTATGTATGCTTGGAAACATATAACTGAAAAAATATGATTGGCTTAAAGGAAAAGAAATAATTAAAGTAGCACACCAACTTGTCTTGGTTGATGAAGCAAAAAAAAGTTGATGAAGAATGAAGGATTCAGATGGAAAGGAGAAAGCAAGAGGAATAGTTCTTCAGCGGTTGATGCAACAAGAGGCACAATTTGAACATGTGAAGGAATTATGGAAGAGTAAGCATAAGGACAGGGATGATGGAAATGATGAGGTTGGTCAGTCTGAGATGAAACAAAAGAAGGAAAAGGAGAAAAAGAAGAAGGACAAGGATCACAAGGCTTATGATTCTTATATGGAAAAACCTAATGTTTCCATGGAAGATGAGGAAAATTACATGAGTGATAAGGCACAAGATGATGCAGAAAATTCCCAGGATCTTCTTGCAGTTGCAAGTCTAGAAGACTCTGATGATGGTGAGACAAATTCTCCAATTTCAACAAAACCATGAAGGAGACATGCATACTCTGATTCTAAAGATGATGAACCATTGAAGAAACAGATTCTAAGAGAAGATGATCCATATGATGATGATGTCTAGGATTCCTGAGCTTTGACCAAACCTAGCTCCTATTTTCCAAAAGAAAAATCCCCAAGGCCCATGGGAAATGAATGATGAGCATTTGAGTATTGACTTGGTTTCATTTCGAAAAGGGGGCATTACATTGTACAAGATTTGTTTAATAGTAGAATAATTTAATCCACCTATTTGGGACTATAAAATAAAAATAGATGAATTAATCTATTTTCAATTATAGGTTCTTTCAATCTAGAATCCGATAGAAAGATAAAGCATGGGTGATCCCACAAAGCTGGTTTGCAATTTCTGGGAGATTCTAATTTTTGTTGAAATCACATATTTTTAGAAAATATAATGATTTAGGCCTTAAAATTTTACATTTAAAGCATTCTAATTGAAGAGGGTTTGATCAAACTACCTTAGATCAAACCCCCTTGGATAGAACCCGCTAGTTTTAAACCATACCTATAACAGAGTCTCCTTTACACCTATCAAAATGTTGATAAAAAGCCACTTTTGATTTACCTTTTGGGGGATCAAATGAATTCATTTAAAATTTACTTTTTGTAAGTATGTAGTCCTTATTATAAGCTTCCAAAAAAGTATAATTTTAAATAAATTTAATTCTAATATTATATTTATTTTTTTATTTCTTGTGAATGTAGGTTTTTCACCGAAAATCAAGCTCTTTGTTCTGCACATGTGGAAAAATAGAAGATTATCAAAATAAAAATCTGAAAAATATGAGTGCACCAGATATTGAAGTCCTTGATCCAACAAAAAAAAATTGAATTTTGATACAGACTGCACCGTAGAAAAATGGCCCCTTATCATTTTCATGGTCTTTTAGGCCTTTCTTCATCATGCTTGGTCTATTTTGCTTTGATTTATGGATGTAATATGGCTTGAACATGCACATTTAGGTCCTTAAAATTCAAATAATGACATCTTGTGAAGGTGTTGTGAAGTGTTGTAAAACATTTCTACACTTTTCTAGGCTCTATTCATTACAATTCACCTAAAAATCACCTTTTCATCACTTATCAAGTCCTATTTTGAAGTGTTGTAAAGTCTTGTAACAGGATTTCATGCTTTTCTAGGCATGATTTCACTATTTACACCTTTCTTATGCTTTATTTGACCCCTTTATGCCCTTATAAGGCTTAATTAAGTGTGTTTTTTTAATGTAAACCCAACAAACAACATTAAATGTGACTTAATTCCCAACACCCACTTTCAAGTCCAATGTGGAACCCATTCGCCATGGGTGGCGAATGAGTCCCTCTTAGCTCCAAATTCAAAAAAAATCAAATTTCCTTTCGGTTTTTTATTCAAAATTACTTGATGTCAGCCTCTGATGAGGTATCAATGGGTTACTAAGGCATAAGAATGTATAAATAAGTGTTTTTCTCCTCATTTTACATCTCCTACAATCTCCTAACTCATTCAAGCATTCAATTAGCATTTGAGCACTTTACATCCTATAATCAAGCATTTTGGAGCATCCATTGACATATCTTCATATTTTCTTCAACAAGGGCTTGGTAATTTGATAGCATTTGCATGTTATTTGTTTATCATTCTCCTTCACTTCATTATTTCATTAAGGGTTTGATTACCAAAGTGGATTTGACCAAGGAAAATCCCTATAACCTAACCCTTAACCATTTTTCCCCCTTTTGCATGTGTGTTTGCAGACTTGAATATGTAGATTTGACAAGCATTTAGGTGTTGAAAAGTGGACAAGAATTCAACAAAGTGTTTCCAGTCAACTACATCTTATTTCAAGCTTGGAGAAGACATTTTGTCTATATTCTGCAGATTTGACTTTGGCAACCTGACAAGTAGACAACCTCAGATCTGGTGCTATAGAATTGTCCCATGATTTCTCAGAATTTTGGGAGAGAACTGATTCACCATCAGTGGTGAATGAGTCCCACCCTAAGGCTAGAAATCTAGATTTTGTCAGATTCCGGATCCCAACACTCGAAAACTTGTTCCTAATAGTTTTCATCAGAAGTAGTACTGATTCGCCATCAGTGACAAATGAGTCCCACTGGTGATTTTTAGTGATTTCAGACAGCATTCAAAAGATTCCAAATTTTCCAATCTCTGCCCAGGTGCACTCTGATTCAACCCTTTTCTTTTTTGTTTTGCATTTGTTCATTCATAGCTCATTATTTTCATATCACATTGTATTTTCCAACATTGCATAAATCTTAGGTTTTTCATACATAATTTGTCAATTAGTTCATATAACTACACTTAGATCATTCCATTTAATTCAAATAACATCATACATTGCATAATTTGAATGAACCCACCTAGACTTTTGGCTCTACTTTCTCCTTTTAGGTGAAAAAACCTAGAAGTGCTAGAAAGGATTACAGTGCCAAAAATCTATGGTTCACATACAAAAAAATTTGTGTTATAGAATTCGCCTATGTCTGAATTGTAATTGGTTTGACTTCAAAACTTGATTAAGGAAAAAATATTCAATAAAATACTATGAAACCAATTGAAGCACTAGATATCATAGTTAGAAATCTAAATTCAAAAAAAATAGAATTTTATCCTTCATGGAAAATAAGTTGTGTTATACGATGAACGTCACTCCGTAAAAATGGTGTTTACTGAAAATGACTAGTTTTCAAAGGGGATGGAAAAAGAAGTGCAATTTGATTCCAAAAAAAATGAAAAAAATATATTTAGAATCTACAGATAAAATGTCACAAATCACTAGTTTGCATCATCTTCAAATTCCTCACGATTTAGCCGCTATAGGTGCCCGAAAGTGAATATTTAGTTAGAAAAAATAAGTTCAGTGTCCAATTTGGCCAAAAATTGTAAACCAATATTGTGAGATCACCCGCATAATACATTGAAGGACAAAAAATGTTCTAAAATGAAGACTAAAATAGGTTGCCTATAAAAAACAAGAAAGAGGAAAAATGAAAAGATAACATACAGATTATTCATTTGAGGTTTTTGATAAGATCTCATTTAACTATGTCAAATGGATTTGGAAGGGACAAAGCATATTTGATTGACTAAAATTTTGAGGTCAGCCTACCCATCGTCATTGTATGCATCATCTTCTCTTGGAATCTGTTGAAACTCAAATGCTCATCACTCATTTCCCATGGGCGTTGGGGATTTTTCTCTTGGAAAATAGGAGCTAGGCTTGGTTAAAGCTCAGGAAGTCTAGACATTATCATAATATGGATCATCTTCTATCAAACTCTATTTTTGCAATGGTTCATCATTTTTAGAATCAGAGTATGTATGTCTCCTTCGTGATTTTGTTGAAACTAGAGAATTTGTCTCGCCATCATCAGAGTCTTCTAGACCTGCAACTGCAAGAAGATATTGGGAATTTTTTGCATCATCTTGTGCCTTATCACTCATATAATTTTCCTCATCTTCCATGGAAACATCGGGTTCCTCCATATAAGAATCATAAGCCTTTGGTCCTTATCCTTCTTATTTTTCTTCTTTTCCTTCTTTTGTTTCTTCTCAGGCTAACCAACCTCATCATCATCATCATCATCATCCTTGTCCTTATGCTTACTCTTCCATAATTCCTTCACACATTCAAATTGCTCCTCTTGTTGCATCACCCACCAAAGTTCTTCCTCTTGCTTTCTCCTTTCCATCTGAATCCTTCATTGTTCATCAGCTTTTCATTTTGCTTCATCAACCAAGACAAGTTGGTGTGCTACTTTAATTGTTTCTTTTACTTTAAGCCAATCATATATTTTCATTTTCATGTTTCCAAGCATACATAAAGCATTTGATGAGTTTTAATCCACCTTAAGTGATTCTAGGCTTGGTGCATTGTAGAAATAGATTCCAAGAGAAGATGATGTGTACAATGACGATGGATAAGCTACCCCAAAATTTTAGTCAATCTAATATGCTTTGTCCCTTCCAAATCCATTTGACATAGTTAAATGAGATCTTATCAAAAACCTCAAATGAATCATTTGTATGTTATCTTTTGATTTTTCCTCTTTCTTGTTTTTTATGGGAAACCTATTCTAGTCTTTATTTTAGAACATTTTCTATGTCCTTCAATGTATTATGGTTTATCTTTCCATCAGATTCTAGATTAAAAGAACCTATAATTGAAAATAGATTAATTCATCATTTTTGTTTTACATCCCCAAATAGGTGGATTAAATTATTTTGTTGTTAAAAAAATCTTATACAATGTAATGTCCCCTTTTTGAAATGAAACCAAGTTGAAATGCAAATTGTCATCATTCATTTCCCATGGGCCTTGGGTATTTTTCTCTTGGAAAATAGGAGTATATTAATAACTCAAGAGGATCTTAATGCCATAAAAGGTGTCACTTAAGTGTTGGCACAAAGACCACGAAATTTTTATGCTACAAATGGGGCAGTCATTATGCTAGCTAAAAGGGGTCAATTTGATATTACAAAGGAAATTTTTACACAAGTACAAGAAGTTGTTGCAGGAAACATCTTTATTTAGATGCCTGATGTGAAGGTAAATCTAGCACATGTTTACTTTGTACAATGACAATGTGCCTTACAAAGAAAATGTTTATGCTGCAAATGGGGAAGCCATTGTAAAGTGTTGGCACAGAGACAAAGAAATTTTTATGCTGCAAATGGGGAAGCCATTGTGCTAGCTGAAAGGGGTCAATTTGATATTGCAAAGGAAATCTTTACACAGGTACAAGAAGTTGTTGCAGGAAACATCTTTGTTCAGATGCTTGATGTGTGGGTAAATCTAGCACATGTTTACTTTGCACAAGGAAAGTTTGCGCTTGCAGTGAAAATGTATCAAAATTGTTTGAGGAAATTCTATTTTGGCACTGACACCCAAATTTTATTATATTTAGCTAAAACACATTATGAAGCAGAATAGTGGCAAGATTGTAAAAGAACATTATTAAGAGCAGTAGATTGTAATGAGCATTTTGAATTTTTGTTTAATGTAATGAGGGTATCAAATTACCTCTGAATTCGTTGTAGAGGGCATCCCCAAATCCAACTTCATTACAGAGGGCCTTGGCGACTTCAAATTCATTGCAGAAACTTTGAATTCCTTGCCCACCTTTTCAAAATTCTCTAGGTCCTCTCCAAACCTTTATCACCCATGCAAGTAGCTTCTATAACTGATCAAAACACCTCAGTTCTAGGCTAACAAATGAAGCAAGGTCTATAAATGAATGAATGAAGTGAGGTCTGCAATGAAAAAATGAAGCAAGGTTTGCAATGAACGTGAATAATCACACCAATACATCGCGTGCAATACATCACGCCAATAATTGGTTGAAATGTTTTTTTTTAATTTTTGTCTAATTTGTATTTGATGACTAACTATTTAGTCATTTTTATTTATGTGACTAAATATTTTTTTAGTCAACTACACAATTAGTCATTTATTTACTCATTTATAGCTAATTTGCAAAAAATTAGTAGAATTTAGTCATTTCTAGTTGTTGTGACTAAAAGTTTTAGTCACCTAGTCATTTATTTTCCAAATTCTACTAGTGATAGTCTATGGGAGGAGACACCTTGCCTGACACATATAATTTGGTTGTACGTGTAGAGAATAGTCTAATCGATGCAGGGAAACTTGTACCGTGGTCATCGATGCCCATGTTCACAAAAATCTCTAGTGGACCCCAAGAAGAAGCAACTCCTAGTGCCTTCACTCCGCTACCTGGCATGTCAGTTGCACCACTATCATCCATGTATGTATACCAAGGTGCACAACCTATCACATCTAGCTCCTCTTCACTAGCAACAGATGTCAATGATATGAAGAGCCTCATGAGGTCTTTTGCAAATGAACTAGTCCTTATCTGGCGCTAGCAGGCCGCACCTCCAAAACCTCCCATATAAAACTATCAAGGAGGAAGATCCTCTTATCAACAGAACACTTACCAAGGAGCTCCAAAAAGAGGTAACCAACAACATGCACCTACGAACCAGACAGTCCTAGTCACCATGCCACTTTAGACAATCAAGAGTAGCTTGAACAAGGATTTGGTCCCAGGATAGAACAACCTAGCAGAAGATGAGAATGTGTGGTGTTTCCCATGTAAATATGGCCATATGCCCCAAAATTTTCCAAGGGGAAATCTCCAACAAAAGATAGTGGAACAAAGAGGCCAGGGTGTGTTTTCAAACATGGAAGAGTATCAGTCTCCTAGAATGGAGAATCCATGCTTCAAATCTCAAACACAAGGGATGTCCTTAGATCAAGAGGGTATGTGCAGGATCATCATGGAAAAAACAAGCCCTTAAGTGGCAAAAAATTCAGAAAAATTAGAGTTAGGCAACTTGACGTAAAAATTTGAATAAGTTACCTATATTATTTCAAAAATATGTAAGAATAGAATCTGTAGCAAATTGAATGTAGTTTCTAAACTAATAGGTTTTTTTTTTAAAATAATCTATTTGGTGAAAATTTGAATTTTCAATGCAGTAGCACTTAAATTTGAAGGAAAAAATAAGAAGTAGGTGTATGTCTAACCACCCTAACCATAATAAAATGATAATATTTTTTTATAAGATTTTATATATAAGTAGAGGACTCATGTTCCGATGTGATGCATGTTTTTTTGTAATTTTTACAAATTTTAAAAAATATAAAAACTTGTATGTCTAACCACCTTAACTTGGTCAAAACTTCATGAATTTTTATTTTTTAATCCTATAGTATGTGAAGCATAGAATGTGACACATGTTTTAGATTCAAAAAATGTGATATCGTTTGAAAGCTATAAATGTTTTTCAATCAGCCTATCAATCAGGACTTTAGTCATAATTCAAATAGAAAATGAATAATAATTATTTATTAAATTCAAAGTAAAGTATAATTTATATTGGTGGAAAGCTAAGAATCTCCTTTAAAAACCCTTTTTGTTTCATCAATTTTGGGTAAAAAAAAGGTCGTCAGCCACATACCCATCATATTGCCACCTTTTGCCCATCATGATCCTGCACATACCCAAGAGCCAGATATCTCATTGGACCAAGCACTATTTTCTTGGATGGAAGAAGACGTGGTATTTTCAAATGATGTTCTGACAACCAATGCTTCACAGGTATAGTCAAACTACAACATGCAGTCCAAGAGAAGACTCACTGGAGAATACGTGCACAAACTCCACAAGCTCCAATACATCCATAATCACAACAATGACAACTACAAGTAGAGCTAGCCTCATAGATACGACCTACTCAGCAATCGCAATCTCCACCATTACCAAGGAAAGATATGGAAAAAGCACTAAGCCCATCCATGTTAGACCAGCCTCTTCCTAAAGCAAAAGAAATACCACCATTCAAGAGTAGGGTTCTCCCAATCAGAACACTTAACATAGTGGAGCAACTAAGGAAGGAGCCCACTAGCGTGACTCTATGGGACATTATATCAATTCCTGAGTAGAAGAAATTTCTATTGGAAGCATTGAAAAAAGAAGAAGAATTATCGTGGGTGGATACAGTCCCACCATGCAATCAAGATAGAGGAAAAGGGCCTGCGTTGGACCCCCAACCTTTGGGAGCTACAACATACATGAATGTCGTAGAAAATACAACATAGAAAAGGTAAGAAAACTAAAGCCCGTTCCTTTGTTTTTAATGCTTATTATGGGAGACAAGGTTTTACACAATAATATGATTGATTTAGGAACTAATACCACCATCATTCCCAAACAAGTGGCCGATGCCTTGAATCTTAAGTATGAGCCTCTTGAGAAAGGGATCATGTAATTAGAAAGGAAGAAATTCCTGATTGTCAGCTCCATTAAGGATCTCTCCATGACCCTATTCTCATGCCCAAGCCAAACTGTCACACAAGAAGTGGTTGTGATCGACATTCCCCCAGTTTTCAGAATGTTTATTTTAAGATACTTCATAGAAAAGCTTGGTGAATGTCTGGAACTTGATTGGTCACATTTGATATTATGGAAAAAACATGAGATGAAGATGAAAATCCTATCGAAGCCTTTGCACCTCGAACATATAGTAGAAGACGTAGTGTTGAGTTTTGAAGCAGCACATACTTCCTTCTCAAGAAAGGAGACATATTGTGTAGGGATGTTAGAAGATGAGGAGGACACAAGTGATCAGACCCCTAAACAGGAGGTCCTACTCTATCACTTCATCGATTTTGACCCATTTGAAAACTTCTATGCTACGAGGCACCTATGCGATCTTCGACGATGACCAAGTCCTCCCAAAATTAGTAAAGGAATAGGAGAAATCTAGTGGACCGGGTGACAACAATTTATGGACACTATATTTCGATGGTGCCAAATCCAAAATTGGTTTTGGATCCAACGTCTATTTGGTATCCCCAACTAGATTACAGACCCTCAAGGCTTTCTACTTCCAATTCCCATGCTCAAATAATGATGCAAAGTATGAAGCTTTGGTCCATGGTTTGGTTCTCATGGAGCGGCTAGGTGTGAAAATAATAGAGGTATTTAGATATTCAGAGTTGGTCGTAAACTAGATCCACGAATGGGCGACTGCCAAAAATGTGAGAATGAGATCCTACCGACATAGAATATGGGACCTGATCAGAGGTTTCAAATATTTTAACATATAGGTTATCTCGCAGACTCAAAATTTTGTCACAGATCGAATAGCTTCGATTGGCTCACAATTTGAGTCAACCCCCAAAATAGTTAGAAATTAGCATGCAGTGCATACCATCATCCGACCATCTATACCAGATAATGATCAAAATTGGTAGATCTTTGAAGGTGATGCTCAAATCGGCCCCCCACATTCATACAAAATTCCAAGAAATTTTCCAATCAATCACAACCCAAAACTAGAAAGGTTACCAAGGAATAGGTAATTCAATTGAAAAGCAATAAGCTCCCACGAGGCTTGATTTCTCTTGAGAATCTCTTTGATTACGAGGATGCAAGAAATAGAAAACAAAGATTCACTGCTAACAAAGAAGACTATGAAGACCTTGATGTTAGAGGAGGCAGAAAGCTAAAAGTCGAAAGAAACATCCTACAGGCGGACAAGGAAAGTCTGAAAGGCTTATGTGCTAAGTATGACGGGGTCATAGCCTAGACCTACGATGATCTTAAGGGATACAATCTAGGCATTATCCAACATACTATCGACTTAGCCAAAGGTTCAAAACCCATCTAATAGAAATAAAGGTTTGTTAATACAAAGGTGGAGGCATTGATGGCACAAGAACTTACTAAGTTGATCGAATTAAAGATTATCTACCTAATCAAGCATTCCACCTGGGTATCTAATCTAGTCTCGATCTGAAAGAAGAATGGAAATATATGGCTCTGTGTGGATTTTTGGGATTTGAATAAGGACTTGCTAAAAGACCACTACTCTTTGTCCTCAATGGAGAAAATTTTAAAGATCGTGGCCAGATCAAAGATGTTCTTGTTGCTCGATGGTTTTTGAGATATAACCAGGTTTATGTAAAGAAATAAAACCAAAACAAAATGATGTTCACCACTAAATGGGAAATTCTCACATATGCAAAGATGTCGTTCGAACTCTCTAATGCACGTGCCACCTTTCAACGAGCAATAGATATTGCTTTCAAAGGATTGATCAATAAGATGATTCTAATATATTTGGATGACCTAACCATTTTCTCCAAATCAAAAGGTGATCATTTTGATCATCTAGAAATTATCTTCCAAAAGTGTCAACAATTCAAGATTTCCCTAAATCCAAAGAAATGTGTTTTTGGCATACCACAAGGCAAGTTTCTTGGCTTTGTGGTATCAAAAGAAGAGATAGCCATAGACGCCAAAAGGGTGAAGGCTATAATGGAACTATCGCTACCTATCAACCAAAAGGGGTTATATTCCTTTCTAGGAAAGATCAACTTCGTCAGCCGATTTATTTCATATTTCATGGGCATCACGAGACCTATCAAGTTGATGTTGAAAAAGGGATTAGAATTTAAGTGGACTCCCAAAGGTAAGATTTCTTTTGATAATATTAAGGAATCTATCTTTGTAGCTCTGGTGTTAGCTAACCTGAACTTCTCCAAAGACTTCCTACTCTACGTCTATAGTAGTCAGCACAACATAGCTTCAGTGCTCACTTAGAAGGACGAGGATGGAAGTAGAGAATATCCGATCGTGTTTCATTCTAGGACTCTCAAGGGATATGAAACCAGGTATAAATTTGTTGAAAAATAGGCCTTTTCTATTTTCAAGAGCCTAAAGAAATTCGGACACTTGGTATCAACCAAAAAAATTACCATCCTCGTCGCTCATCCCAGTGTTAGAGAATATATCACTGAAGGAGACATAATCGAAAAAAGGGCCAACTAGATCATGAAGATCCTAGAATATGATGTGGAAATCCGACTGACCAAGTTGTTTTGAGGAAGAGGTCTTTGTGAATACCTCGCATAGGAATTAGGCTCATAGGAAAAAAAAGAGACCAACTAGGTCTATGCAAGACAGTTTGAGTCTGATGAGTCATGGGTGACTGATCAGACACGATTTATGCAAATTGGGTAATATCCAACCAACATCCCATCTCACAAAAGATGTTACTACCAACTAAAAGGAACCAGGTATGTACTAATTGAGTAGATTTTATTTAAAAGAAATTATGATGGAGTCCTTCTTCGTTGCATGGACTATAAGCCACAGGCAGAAAGAATTCTAGGTGAATTCCATAGTAGCCTCGAAGGGTGGAAAATTTTACGCCAATACCACCACTTTGAAAATAATGTGAGCAAGATATTACTTTCCTTCAATTTTCTCTGAGGCCCATCACCTTGTGCATAAGTGTACTCAGTGCCAATATTTTGTTGGCAAGCGAAAGAACTCTGCCATGCCATTAAGCACAATCGTGGTCGAGGAACCCTTTGCACAATGGGGTCTATATTTTTTTGGAATGTTAAATCCCATCTCCAACACATGCCATAAGTGGATACTCACAATGACTAACTAGTTTACAAGATGGACGGAGGCCATTTCCTTGAAAAATGCCACAAAAGCAAAAATTGTCAATTTTCTCGAGGAATTGGTAGCAAAGTTTGGTTTGATCAAAACCATCATTTTTGACAACGTATGAGCCTTTGTAGGCTCTAGGATGTTTTAATTCACTCTTAAGCATGGTTTATACCTCAATACTTCATCCAATTACTACCTGCAAGGAAACAGGCTAGTGGATTCAACTAACAAGAACCTAATTAGGTTAATAAAGTGCATTGGGTTTGAACACCAAAGGGAATGGCACAAGAATCTTTGAGTGGACTTATGGGCCAATAGAATTATGCCTAAGAAGATCCTAAAAACCTCCCCTTATGAATTAGTGTATGGAAAGGAGGGTGGTCCTACCCATTTCCATAGAAATTCCAACACTGCAATTATTGAAAGCTTTGGAAGTTGAGGAGGACAGTGGAATGGAGGTAAGATTGGTAGAGCTCTTAAGCCTCGAAGAAAAGAGAGATAAGTTGTTTGATACTATGATCAGATGCCAGAAAATAGTCAAATGTTGGTTTGATAAAAAGGCCTTCAACCCAAATTTTAGGGAGGAGAATCTTGTGCTAAAGTATGATGAACGAGCTGCAAAACCAAGGTAGCATGCAAATTTTGATTCGCTGTGGAAGGGTCCCTTATGCATCCATACATGCAAAGAAAGGAACACATATGAGCTGGAGGATTTGAATGGAAACATTTTGGAAATACCGATAAATGCTATTCACCTAAAACTATTCAATTAAAGTACGCACAGTTCAAAAAAAATTACAATTATGTACCATATGTAATTTTTTGTAAAAAAAAAATTGTGAATAAAGCCATGAGAGTGAACATGAAATAATAACATAAAGTACTATATCTTATATTCATCAAGAAATATTTATAAAATGGTACGTACTTTCGAGCCTGAGGCTCTGAGAGAAGCTTAAAAACCTTCTCATTCAAAAACCAAAAATTACATCTTAAAAAGAAAAAAGAGGAGGAAGCATGAAAATGATAGAAAGAAAGCTCAGCCTGCATCAGTTACAACAATAAAAATATTATTTCTTCTGATTTTTATCAACAGGGCAGTAAAGGGGTTATCAACACATGGGGCATGCAGGCATCGCAGGAACCTCAATCCTCGACACTGGGGCTATAAACTAGGAACGTGAAGTGGGTTCTCCACTTCACCCTAGGGTAGCGGTCCATGTTGTATGTCCTTAAGAGAAACAAGGTTGTGGTTCAAGACAATAACCGATGGCACTCCAGGCCTATTGTCTAAAATTCTATAAGAAAGGGTAGCTAGGGCACCTCTTCCACGTAATCGACGTGCCTCTGAATATGCAAGGTGGATGGAATGCTAGCACCAAGGATGGCTACTTGGATGACTTCACCCAACCCATTTAAGTATGCCAAATCAAACATGGCATAGAATAGCTCTATGATCCAGGGCTTGGAAATGTCCAAATACAACAATGAAGCAATGAACTAGGAAATAACGTTTGAATTGTAGCATGGTTGGTTCTCATATTTCATGTAATCCTTCCCGAGCACCCACTTAAATGCCACGATCATGAGGTGGTCATTCTTCCTGATCAAGCATTTAATCCTCTCACTGCTAATCTCTCCTACAAAAGCATTATGTAGTTTTTGGCTCAAGAGCCAAATTGGGATTACTAGACCAATCATAATGGCAGTAAGAGCTTATAGACTAGCAAAAAGAAAAAACAATAAAAAGAGCTCACCAACTCAATGCTAACTCAGTGAGTATTTTTGTGAAGTGGATGTTTCTATTTATAGAAAAATGTGCATCAGGGAGGCTGGAAATGAAAAATCTATCACCCATCAGACAACAATAGAAAACATACTAAGGCGATGAGAAGCAAAGGGTAAATCATACGAAAGATCTCTAACCAAGCCTTGAGGAATTAATTCAAGCGTTGGGAGTAAATGCTCGTGTCTACTTGTAATCTGCCACCATGTTTCTTTCATCATCACCAACGCCAGCCTGCTTACCTATATGAAAGGACATTTCTTAAAGAGCTAAATCATGCTTAATTAAATGAAAATTCCTTTTCAAAGCACACTTCCCATCGCTCAAGGATTATTTATCAAAAGAGCAGCGTAAGGAATTTACTAAATACATTCTCATGAAAAATTTGGAATTCCTAAGGAGTAAGGATCTAACTCTACATGTATCACCTCACTGATAGCACTTAACAAGCTATTAGTAACAAAAATGCCTTTATTTCATGTAAGTGTAAAAATTGAGTGCACCCAAAAAACAACTTTTTTCTTAGTGTTGAAACTTTCAAGCAACTGTTGCTCTAAAAAAGGGTTTTTGTAAATCCTTCCAAGAACACAACAATGGCGGAAGCATCATCTTCGGGTCAACATGCTGGAGTCTTATTCAAAAGACCAAGCTACACTAAAATATTTGGAGAAATTTTGTATGCTAATGCCCCAGCACCAAAGGACTTGAGCTTTGCACATACCAAAACTATACAGCTAGGAAACCTCGTCAAGGATGAGGTGGTTCAAGACTTCGCGAACAATATCTTTGACCCAAACCTACATGTAAACCCTAAGAGCCTTAAAGAGGGAGCATTGTAGAGAATGCTCATCCATAGGTCGACTAAAGGTTTTAAAACTTGTCTATAGAATTGTGGCTTGCCACAATTCATACTGCCCTACACGCTTCCATGCCCAAAGTTGGTTAATGCATGTGCAGAAAAAATGAATAAAGAAATCGGGGTTATTAGTGGCAACAAGTTAAAGGTTACCATTAGTGCAGTAGCCATCCAGGATATATTGTGCATCCCTAAAAATTGGGAAGCCAAAAGATTCCAAAGCAAAAGAATGGAAGATTTTTGGAGAACTAGACACAAAAAAATTAAAATTCTATAAAGATGAAACAACTAAAGGGTCAGGTAATCATTAGCTCATTTTCCCTTTGGCACACAAAGAGTTCAAGTTGAATGTACCCCTGGAATTTTCTCAATGCTGGATTTTATTTATGGCCATTAAATTGATGATGAGGTCTACGAGTTCCAAATGGGCTTAGCCTTCATGCTCAAGAAGGAAACAAGCCAAAAGCATTTTGATTTTTCTGAGGCGATTGTCGAGGGAATGTTGGAGTAATTAACAGATTATAGCACTGCCTTTGCATTTGGGTATTCCTCTTTTTTGGTACACTTAATTTTACACCAAACCCTAAAATTTTTAGTGGCTATTTACTACTCAGTAAGTTTGATCCGGTGGGGTTATACAAGCCAATTTCAGCTTGGACACATGTATTATCTAGTAAATGGAACTACTATTCATTTGTTGATTATTTCCTGCAACTAGTACTTTTGGATCTTTCTTTGCACCCTCTAGGAAGGTTCTCCCCTAAAGGTCTAGAGTGGATGAAAAACCACCAAACCCTGGTGGATTACTTTTTTGGGGCAAATTTTTCTTTCATAAAATTTCATGGTTTTATTGGGGAACCTTTTAGGCTGCCCAATTTTGTAACAAATAGAACCCTCACCTTAGAAGTGTGTTGTCAAGAATCCATTAGTGATAAATCTTATGGCAGTAGGAGACATAAAAAAGAGCTTTATGCACTTCCCCGTACCATCGCCAAAATTTAGATAGAGCTTGCTTGTAAAGCAGGAAGAATAGAATGTGTTGACCAACAAGTTGGCCTACCTCAACCTGGTCCTCATTTGTGATAATTGGAAGTATAATCTTGTTAAGTTTCTTCCAACTATCAAGTACAAAGAGTCAGAGTATTTCGAGTCGAGGAAGAACTCGACCGAGGAGAGGGTAGAGGTCTACATCGACCTAGCTTTTATACCATTTGTACAACCCCCATGACTCGACTTCTATCCTAGGGTGGCAGAGTTTCAACAAAGCACATGGATGGGCCAGTCCCTCAAAAAAAAACTAAAGCATATACAATGGTTGGAAGGGAAGTAAGGTTGATTTCTGGAAATATCGGTAGGAAATCAAATGCCCGAATGCTCTATATGGAGAAGTTAATCTGAAGGATGAGAAGTTTGACAAAATCTACGATATTGAGGTTGGATCCAATGGTAGTAATCCTGAATTGGATCAAGAGAGTGCACCAATTTCTGCCCCTCCACCTCAGGTGTCTGATGTAGCAAAAGGGAAGGGAAAAGGATCAAAGCAAAAATAATCACAAATCTCATCCTCCACCAACACCCTAACAAAGGGTAATAGGACCCGATGGTCTCCAAAGAGATTTGTCACAACTACAAAGACCTAGGGTTCGACGGGATCAGTCGCCAAAGAGTCTAAATAAACCAGTGTAGCCCCTTCAAAGAGGTGAAGATTCCAAGACTTAGGCAGACTAGGCATATCAAATAGAGGAGAAGAAGAGATGGATTCTGTTCCACCAAAATTTTCAGCCTAGACTCCCTAGGTAAGTTTTGTACCCGCCATCCTTCCTTCTGCTACATCTTTGGCTGTTACTGCTCCCTCATCTGCAAAAAGGAATCTTCCATCCACAAGTTCTGATGTCCTCTTCCTTAATACACCCCTGGCCATATTTGACAATGAACCCCACAAAGAAACCTCGTGCAGTGAATGTGCATCTTCCGCCTCGACCACAATTGAATGTTTTATTGCCTTGTCAAAGGCACCCATTGTAAACACTAACATGCCCATACTGCTAATTTCATCATCCCCATCTACTTCCTAGAAAATACCTCTTTTTCCACCTACTTCCCCTTTTACCCCAATAGGTATTCCCCCCTCCCATTCCATACATGGTATCCTTCCCTTTTCAATGATAACACTTCCTTTTGCCTCTCCATAACCTCATATGGTTGAGGCCTCTCCTTTCGTTAGCCCATTTAGTCTCCCTACTGGTGTTTCACTTGTCACACAAAGTATCAAGTCCCCATAGAGCCTCTAGACTTGTGTTGAAGTAATAAGGTAGGCCCAACAAGCGAGAAATCAGAATTTGCACAAAAAATCCACGGTAAACCTAGCTACCTAGAAGTTGGAAATTGTTTGGATGAAGAGAAGAATGCTCTGTTAACCACAGCCATGAGGCCGTAGACATCCAATCTAGAATGAGAAATGTAGTTTGAGGATTACAACATCCAAGTTGTGGGTCTAAATTTATGTGAAACTCTCCCATGCAACAAAGTGGTCCTGGCCAAAGCAACTCAAAAGGTGGTCTACACTAACTACAAAAAGCTAGACAATATATTGAAGAAGCACGAGGCAGAGTTGGTAACGTAAAGGCCATAGTGGATAGACTATAGGTAAAAATCAAAGGAAAAGACTTGGAGATGGCCTGCTTGAGGAAATTATAGGTTATCAAGGTGAAGCAACTAAGTTGCTTGAAGGAGCCTAGACTGAGAAGGATCAACTTCATGCCGAGATAGAAAAATTGAAATGTGAGATCTCAGTTGAACGTGAAACAACTGTGGAGAATCGATTAAGGAAAAAGAGGTTGGAATCTGATGAAGCAGCTAGAAAGAACATTATATATAATGAACTGCAAAAGGAGCTATAGGAGATGGATGTGCAAAAGGTGGATATGTAGAAGGAATTGGCTAGCATATGATCTCAAGCCTTCGACGATCTTCAGAAGGCCCAGGAAGAAATAGAAAAGTCAAAAAGAGAAAAGCAAGACATCAAGTCTATTTTACAGACTTACAATGAGGACATCAGGAAGCTACACTCTGAACTTACAAACACTCTCCAAGAGAAGAATCAATTGGAGGAAGATGTGAGAGTGAGGGAATCCCAATTCCAATAGGAATTGATTGCATCACAAGGATTCGAACTCCTTCCAGTGCTTAAAAAATTAGTATCTACTCATTGGAAGAGGATCATAGTTGTGGTAGCAACCCTAAAGCTAATTTTGTGGTTTCTAACAGATGCACAAGAAATAAATGCAAAGGTCATCCTGGTAGTCGACCAAATTTTGCACATAATCACTCCTCGAGCTGATGAATCAGGAGTATTGATCTCAAAACTATATAAGGCAACCAAGGAATCTCTAAAAAGTGTCAGGATTCCTTACCAGAGAGCGACTGCGAGAAAGAAAAATGAATTTATCATTTGCAACCATGTCATGGTGAGAACCAAAACTTTTTAGATAGTGTTGAATAAGAAGGTCGGTGAGATAAAGGAGGAGTTCATAGTTCTACTCCAATCTAGATTACCCACCTTATTCTCACTAGACAAAGGATTGTTGACAGTAGAGTAGATCATAGAGGCAATCAACCTCAAGATCCAGAGCTCCACAGAACTCTAGAATTTGAGCTCATCACCCACAGTCAAAGAGATCAAGAAGGAAATTTGTCCCCTTCCAGACTTTATTATCACATTGGATTTTTTCATCAAGGTGGGGAGGATTTTCTTTCAAAGATGTCCTTGATCTTGATCAGGCCTACGATACGTTGTGTGCCCTCATTCTGCCCACCAATGGAGATTATGAAACCCAACACACTGCTTTCCTCAAACTTTGAGGATTATTTGAGATCTAGGTTCATGCCTCCACAAGCGAAGGCCCCCTCTGAGTCACCAGAAACTGTGGAGCAATTTTTTCCTTCAACATTTTGGTTTACAGCCCTTACTTATTTTTCTCTTTATGTTGGCACCGTGCCTGAAGGACAAAGGTTACTCTTGCATAAAAGCATGAAATGTTCCATGTGGTGGTTGCATAGCCTTTTTATATCATTTTCCTTTTAGGACCGAATTGGGACATGTGTCTTTCTAGCAAGTATTTTCCCCAAAACTGTTCTCACAAATTTTGAAATCACCCACCAGCTTGCCATGTCATCCATTTCGTCAGGCGGGTTATGTCTTCCGCAGATGTGTCTCTTTTGAGTAGAGTTTTCTGAGCAGTGTGGCAGAGTTCTTACTTTTGGGATGAACTTTTGGGATGGCATAATCATTTCTCATGGCTGGTGAAATTGTGTTTAAATGAAAAACCTAGGACTTGATCTTCTAACAGCATATCTTTGTAGAGCTTCTCTAAAATCTAAAGCCATAAATGAGGCAATTAAAACTTTATGAGCGAACATTGTTGTGATTTCATCAAGCTCTAGATTAGATTGCGGTCTATTAGATTCATACATCTAGGAGTTGTTATTCTATGTTGGTTGTGATGGTGCCTTCTTCTGAAAATGGATTTGTTGCAGTAAGAAAAAAAAATTGAGATAGATTTTAGGGAGATACATTTTCTCAGGAATAGAAGGATTTCACAGAGCACTATTTATGCTCTTTGGCATGTTATTTTTTTTAAGACTATTAATTGGAAATTGGCATCCGACATTTTTTTTCAATTGATATATCATAAGAATTAGATCTATTAATAAGAAATCTTTGGAATTGTGCATGTTATGGCCTTTATCAAGTTTCTTTTTCTTATATCGTTTATGCTAAGGGCACTGTGTTAAAGCCTTGCATAGATATTCTAGATGATCATTTTACATGTTGTTAGCTTTTATGTTTGATGCTATCTTTCATAAATTGGATCATGTTCATCATATACTCTTTCATTTTCTATAAAAGATGTCATTTTTCATATTATGTTGTTAGAGAGGAAGGATTTTGTGAATATCTAAAGATTCCTATTAATCTCTAGGGTTTCTTATTCATGTCGGACCTTAATGGATGCTTCCTATAGGGAGATTTGAATGATTGTATTGTACTTTCCCTAGCCTGTGTTGTTTGTTCTCTTCCCAATAATGAAGGATTTGCGGCATTCTATGTCTATCTCATCAAGAGTAAGAAATGGTTGAAGTTTTGAAATATTGTAAAAGCATTGGCACATCACCATCTTTATGATTTTTGCATTTCTCTCTACCCCTTTCCCTAAACACAAAGAATATTTGGCTTTCTTTTAAAATCCTTGAGATCATTCAGTGAGGCACAATTTGGTCCCCCACTCGCTGAATTTCCCATAAGGCTATTCTAAGAGGCATAAGCTTTTATGATCAACAGGGCCCTTTTTTCTTCTAGATAGCGAGCCTATTATATTTGGTGTTGCAATTACTTTATATTGTGATCTAATCCTCACCATGGTTTTTCCTTTCTTGGGTTTTCCACGTAAATCTAGTATTTTTTCAAGTGTCTGGTGTTGTTGTTGTGTTCTCAGCTTTTGTTATTCGCTTTCATGTTAAATCACTCTAATACATTAAAGGCTAATAAGGTTAATGTGGATCTGAATGTTAATGAGGGTTTTATGTTTTAATGAACAACTTATTCACCCCCCTCTTGGTTTTCTTATGCATTCAACAAGCTTTACATATGTTACAACAAAAGATTGAAGAGGATAATTAAAAGTGAAAATGTGAAGGTTGATGAAACTATTTAGAATACTACTATTCTGGAGGAAGAAGATGATGAGGAATCAATTCATAGAAACATCGAGATATAGAAGAAGTTATTTCAAAAAATCTAGCCAAGTATAATCAGAAAAATCACTAGATCATAGGTGACAAAGGTAGTGGGGTTCTAACCTAGAAGAAGTTGGAAAAATTGAGAGAACGGGTACATTTTTCTTTACTATCAAAGATAGAACCTAAGACATATAATGAAGCTATCAATGAACAAGGATGGATGAAAGCAATGAAGGAAGAACTGAACCAAAACATGAATAATGAAACTTGGGAACTTGTCCCAAGGCCTAGAGACGAGAATGTGATTGGAACAAACTAGGTATTTAGAAACAAGTTAAATGAAGAAGGTGAAGTGGTCTGAAACAAAGAAGGACTGGTGTTTAAAGGGTGTGCTCAAGTTGAAGGTAATGACTTTGAGGAAACATTTTCTTCAGTCGCTAGACTAGGGGCAAAACATGATGTTCTTAGCTCTCTTAGCATTCAAGAATTTCAATGTGTATCAGATGTATGTGAAGTCAACATTTCTAAATGGGTAGCTTGAAGAAGAAGTATATATTGAACAACTGGAAGGATTTTAGTGTAGTGATAATCTAAATTATGTTTTCACATTGAAGACTTTCTATGGACTCAAGCAATTTGGACTAGAGCTTGGTATTCAAGATTAGATGGATACTTGCAATAGAAAGGATTCTAGAGAGGTTGTGTAGATAGTAATTTATACATAAAGATAAAAGGAGAACAAATGTTGATAGTTGTGATTTATGTTGATGGCATAATTTTTGGAGGTAGTAGCAAATAAATGTGTAAAAAAATTTAGAAAGCTATGCAGAATGAATTTGAGATATATCTATGTTGGGAAAATTGTCTTTCTTCTTGGGATTATAGATTAGTCAATCAAAAAAAGGGATTTTTATTTCATAGCACAAATACATTAAGGAGATGTTAATCAAGTTTAGGATGGAAGATTTTAAACCTGTTACAACACTTATGGTTATTGGGTGTAATTTGAGCAAGGATGATTACTCTGGTCTAGAAAATCATTTAGAAGTTGTCAAAACCAACTTTAGAGTCCAAGAACACCTACATACAAAGAGATACCTGTCACAAGGAAGAGAATGGAGAAAAAAGCAAGAGAGGGTTTTGAAGCTCTATAATATGAGAGATATATTATTAGAACAATAGAATGAAATATTTACAAAGATCAATCCTTACAAGGAGATCAAGTAAAACCTAAAAAGTAACCCTAATAGGTAGACATTTAATAATTAATATAATTATTAAATGTCACAATATGCAAGCTAAAGTGAAATCTTAAGAGAGGAATAAAGGTAACTTAATAACATAATTAAGTTAAAACCTTTACTCTAACACCCCCCTTAAGATGAGCAAGAGTGCAAATACAAACATGTGCAAGAAGGAAAAGGTAACTACAATGCATGAAAGAAAACAAGGGTCCCAACAACTAGGCCTGATCAGGTACCCGAATTCAACCAAATCTTTGTAAAGCGGAGTAAAGGAGAAAACCCAGTGGGAAAAAACTCCTCTCCAAAAAGAGATGAACAAGAGTGAAAGAAGAAGAGAGATAGAAGGAGGACTCAGCATGACCCCCCAAGAATTGCTTCTATCACACAAGTACAAAATATGTTCCCCCCATAGGAGAGAGAAGAGACTCCAAAGGCCCCCCAGAATGAGAGAACCCCTGTGCCAATGATCAAACCAATGTGTCTCCTTGGAGGAAGAAACAGATCCAGCGGTTGAGGAAGAGGAAATCCATGGATGTGAGGTGAAAATGGAAGTCTTGGATGATGCCCACTGAAGAACTAAACTACAATATGAGTGTTTGAATAACAGGATGGTGAATCAAACAACTCAAGATGATCCTGAAATGGAATCTCCAATGAAGATGGGATAACAAGTGTGTTGAAACTATCATATGTGAGGAAAGGAATATCCTCTAATATGGCCTCAACAACTGCACTTGATGGCTCGATGAGTGGAGCTACAATGTTAGTCACAGTTGAAGAGGAATCTTGCTGAACAGATGTGATCTCAATAGGAGGTAGAGGTGTAGAAGTCTCAACACTAGTCTCATGAACAGATGGAAGAACACATAAGTTCAAGTGACCAAACTTCACCTCAGATACTACATGCTCTCTTGTAGAAAGAGAGGAAAACTCAGATAGTTGAGATGGTGGACCAAAGTGTGTGAATTCATACAATCGGGAAGAATGATCAACTATCCCTATGGCAATAATGTTGCTAGTCTGAATGTCTCTGATGTGCACTAAATCAGGTGTGAACTCAACTATCTTCCCTGTCCCACTATGAGCAATCTGATAGATGGAAAGAAGGTTAGTGGACAAAGATGGTAAACATAGTACATCATTGAATGTAACATCGTCAATGTTGATAGAACCTTTCCCACATACACTCATATAAGTGTTATTACCCATTAATATGTGTGGTGAGGATGCAGCCTCGAAAGATGAGAACATGTCCTGAGAAGATGCTATATGGTGTGAAACACCTGAATCCAGTAGCCATCTAGATGAATGTGAACTGGTGGTTGCACATAATGCATGACCCTTATGTGGGGCCTTTCCATCTGTCTGGAATGAAGGTGAAGAAGAAGACCCGCCTGATGTAGATGAAGAAGAGTGATGAGTATTGTTCCTCTCAAGAAGAGTTGTCAAATCTGAAACATGTTTTGCATATCCATCTATCTTCTTCTCATAACACTTGGATTCATCATTTCCTAGCTTAGTACAATAAGAACACTTAGGTTTTTCTTTCTTCAATGATTCCCCCTTAGGAGAAGGTGAATCAGAGGTGTTATGTGAATTGGAATCCTTCCAATGCTCTATGGTCTTTGGTTTATGTTTCTGCTTTTGCTTCTGCTACCCCTAAGATGACTATGCTACCAATGCTTGGTGTTGTGATCCTGTGAGAGCATCCAACTATGATATCTTGGCCTTCTCTCATGTCAACTGATCACAAAACACCTCAAAATTAGGCATGGTAAAGCAGTTTCCCAATGCATCCATGCTGGAATAAAAAGTCAAAGAGAATATCTGAAAAGGACCTCAAAGCTTAGAAAGAATCAGATAAATACATTCCTCATTTTTTTTGTTCTTACCACAACCCTGTAGAAGAGATCTCTGTTGTTTGAATTTCATCATAAAGTCCTCAATAGAGGGAAAATAATCAAGTATAAGTGAATTCAACTCTTCCTCAATTTGTATTGCACGGAATTGATTGATGGTACCAAATAAATCATTGAACTTGGTCCACATTTCAAGAGGATTGTTACACCCATCAAGATGAAACAACAAGCTATCTGAAACATGTAAGGAAATCAAACCCATAGCCTCATCCATATTATTTCTATGCTACATAGCCTCAAATGGCCGTGTCAAAACTGGTTCAACTATATCTAAACAAGACCACAACCCCTTTGATCTGAGAAGACGTGTCATGAATGCCTTCCAAGTATGATAGTTATGAGGTGTGAGAAGTTCAACAAAAGAAGGGTTTTCAGCCATGTTTGGAGAGGTTTAATGAATGTTTAATGTGAATATTTTCTGGTTTTCTGAAGTAAATGACAGAAAGCAAGAAGAAAAACTCCCCCACAATGCAAGAAACCAAACCCTAGTAGTGATTTTTCAGCGAAAAAGCAAAAAAAAAAGCTTTAGAATGAATCTTGTGTACCTGATTTATTTTCTAGAAAAAATAACAATAGATCTGAATAGAGCGTGAGAGGAGCTTTCTAAAACCTATTCGTTTTCAAAAAATAGAGCAAAAATGACCAAGTTATGCCCCCCAAAGTGCAAAAAAATCGTTTGACTTTGACTCCGCAAAAAGGAAACTAAACTAGAAAATTTTGAAAAAAATATAGCACCATCACAATGGGCTCGGATTCAGCTTTCCAACACCTATTTTTGTTAGAAAAACTGAGCTAAACGCCCAAGTTATAGCCGATTTAGTAAAAGTGGGTTAAAAGGGCACTTGCAAAGGTCTTGAGCCCTCAGGGGCTAAAATTCTTCGGCCCCTGGTCACGTGGACGACTAGAGGGCTGTGGATTGGCGCCTAGGTGGAGCCCCTGGTCACTGATAAGACTGATGGTTGGGGTGTAGGGGGCCACTAGGGCTGGGCACTGGCAGCACTCAGGCGGCGCTCGGGCAGACCACCAATGTCTGGCCGATGGCTGGTGGCGGTGACTGAGTTGATGGCTACTAGGCGGCTCCGCTGGTCGAAGTGGCTAGCGGGTGGTCGCTCAGTGGCTAGCGGGCGGTGGCTTGCAATTACACTGGCAGCGTAAAATAAATCATAAAAACCTTTATTTTATTTTTTATTTTTTTTTATGAAATCTAACCTCAAATATCGTGCCCTAAGGCCGTACGACCTTGGGGCCAAAAAAAAATTTCCTCCTGATCAATTGTGGCCAAATTGGACAAGCTTTATATGAAAATAGGGGTTTTCAGGCACTGTGAATCCAACGGCGATGTCCGTTTGAGCCCAAAATGAACCCAAAAAATGAAGTAGGCTAGATCCACAAAAAATCAACCTAAAAACCTATGAAAGCCTAATCAAACCCTCATAGCTCCAAATTCTTCAAAAAAAGAACAAGTTGCAGCAGGTCCACTCTGATACCATGTAGAAGTTGTCAAAACAAACTTCAGAATCCAAGAACACCTACATGCAAAGAGATACCTGTCACAGGGAAGAGAATGGAGAAAAAAGAAAGAGAGGGTTTTGAAGCTCTGTAATATGAGAAATATTATTAGAACAATAGAATGAAATATTTACAAAGATCAATCCTTAAAAGGAGATCAAGCAAAACCTAAAAAGTAACCCTAATAGGTAGACATTTAATAATTAATATAATTATTAAATGTCACAATATGCAAGCTAAAGTGAAATCTTAAGAGAGGAATAAAGGTAACTTAATTAACATAATTAAGTTAAAACCTTTACTCTAACAAATCAAACTTTGCACCGGTATATGATTGGAATTTTTTTGTATGTGATAACATCCATACCGAATATTATCCAAGTAGTTGGAATGGTTCTAGATTTTAGGAACCACCTAAAGATACCCATGTAAAGGTGGTAAAAAGGATATTCAGGTATTTGAAGGCTATTGAATAATTTGGACTTTGGTATCCAAAAAGTGAAAAAATCACTCTTACTACATACATAGATGCAGATTGGGTAGGTTTTGTGGATGATTGGAAGAGAACAAGTGGTGATGCATTCTTCCTTGGAGACATTTTAGTGTCATGGTTGAGTAAGAAGCAGGAATTAGTTTCTTTATCTACAACAAAATTGGAATACATTGGTGCAGCATCATGTTACACTTAGGTGCTTTGAATGAAGCAGAATTTGAAGGAGATGAAGGTTGAGTTTAAGGATCCTATCACTATTCTTTGTGATAACACAAATGTAATAAAAATTTCAAGAATTTGGTGATGCACTCAAGAAAAAAAACATTGCAATCAAATATCATTTCTTGAGAGAGAAGGTTATAGAGAAAGAAGGTTGGAATATGTGGACACAAAGGAGCAAGTTGTAGATATATTCACAAAGCCACATCCTAAAGAGACATTTGAGTTTATCCAAAAGAAGTTGGGAGTTTTTACTCTCTCCTCTTGATTCAAGAGGAAAGTATAGGGTGAGGGGAAGCTTGGTTTCCCTATCGCAAGTAGGGTTGGTACTCTTGCAGAGTGCTTTTAGAAGAAATTTTGCATGGACTCAGGGGGAGTCTATCCAAGAAACAAAGTTTTGAATGTTGTAGTGTACCAAATTGTTGATCCTTTTCCATTAATGTCAAAGAGGGAGAAAGTGAGCTCAAAATGTTGAATTTCTCATAAAGAATAAAGGGGGAGAAAGTGCTCAAGTGTTGAACTAAGGAAATGCTAAATTAAGGGGAGAATAATGTTGAATTGCTCAGAAAGAATAACTAACTTTAACTATCATATATTTTATAATGAAGTAAATGCTACAGTATAAAAATAATTTAGACTTATTCATTTAGTTGTTTTGGTGTTTTTGGTGTCCCCGACATTTCTTTGTTTTCCATCAATGATAAAGGGGGATATTGTTGAGCATAGGTTGTCATTGATATCAAACTGATGTTAGCAAGTCCTTGTTATTTACAATGATTATCAAAGGGTGTCAAGGTTGTCAGATGTGAAAGTTGTCAAAATGAAGAAGATTGTAGGAGTGCTAAGATTGTCATTTGATTCAAGGTTTTGAAAGCATGTTTTTTGATAGTGTGGAGACTATTTATGCGATTTCGTATCATGCATCATGTTAGTAGTAGATTGAATTCCTTCAAATAGTTAATTTATTTATTATACCATGTCGAGTATGCAATCAATATGAGTTTGGAGGTTTGAAAGGATATCTTTTGGGTAGAGAGATTGATTAATATGGTTGGCATTTCTTTCAAAAATGTAGTGTAGCTCTATGGTTTGGAAGGAGAGTATGCCTACACTAGTTCTATCAATTTCATGAGTTTTCGGTGGCAAAATTCCTTGTGCAAGGAGTTGTAAATATCAAAAGTTTTATCAAGCTATTATAAGTTTGAGGCATGTGTGATAATAGCTACTAGCATGTAGAATTCAAATCAAGTGTGTGGAGTGAGTATAGGACCTATTTAAGGTTCCTGTGGTGGCGCAAGGTTTCAAATTCATTTGGTGGCAATTTTGGACCTTTCTATTACACATCTCATATAATTTTAATTTAGTTCCACCCTATGTTGTCTAGGTTGGTACGGATCCATGGCTGAAATAGAAGAGTGTTAATGCAATGTCATGTATATATTTCAAATGTTCAAATTTTTTGTACGTGAAACTGAATGTGTCATAAGAGTGGTGTGTACAATTGTGTAATGAATGGAAGGTACGTGAAAAAAATATGAAGAAAAGAGGTAGCACCAATTTCATATGGTCATTCTCAGTGTGAGAGTGTCTACTATGTCTCTAGTGCATGAAGGAGTTAAATTTCAAATTTTCTATTATTTTTGGATTCTGGTAGGATTGATGTTCTACTTGTATTATTTCGGTAAGGATTGATGTCTCTATTCTAATGGGTATTGGTGTCTCCTATAGTTTCTAGTGCCTATTGATTCTTTTTGGGATTGGTGTCTTGGGTAGGTTGGTTCCTATATCACATTGTAAAATTCACTTATGATATTCTTCTTGTGAGAGTTTCTTGTAGTGGTTTTTCCCATCATGGGTTTCCACGTAAATCTAGTTTTATGTGTTATCTTGTGTTGTTCTTTAATTACTAGCTTAGATGGTTTAGTTCTCTTCATGTTAAAAATCTATTTAGTAATTGTGAAGGTTTCCAAAACTATTGTTATTTTTTGGATCTATTGATTCACCCCCCCCCCTCTCAATAGATTGTGTGCCCTTCATTGTATGCCTAAATAAGAACTATCTACAATCATTTCTTCAACCCTAAAGTTTGTATCTCAAGGGGATCAACAAAAACTAGAATTCAAGGTATTTTGAAATGCTACTAGTAATACAACCACATGTTAAAGGTATTTTGAAATGCTACTAGTGCTTTATGATCAACAAAAACTAGAATTCAAGGCATATTAAAAATAGTGTATAATTTATTAGATTAGATCCATAGGCCACAAGAAAAATCCATGCCACATAAGTGAGCCAAAACTATAGGTTTTATTTAAAAATAGATATAGGTCTTGATCTAGAATCTTAGATAGAGGGTTTATCTTGATTATCTAGTTTTCTATAAAAAAGCATCATAGTTAAATGCTATGTTAGATTTATTCATTTGCATTGGTTCTAGAGCTAAGTGTCCTTAAATTCATTGTATTTAATTTTCTAGCTTTAGTGTTTATTATTCACTTATCATCCCCCTCTATTATTGATTTAATCTAGGCTAATTTATATTAATTTGTATACATTACATTTGATTTTCCTAGATTAAGTCTTGGGGAGAAGTTTATTTTCCTTTACCTTTTAGTGAACTTGTTCAATCATACACAACCTAATCCCCATAGGAAATTCTCCTCAATTTAGGGCTTTCAAATCTATCTTTTTTAATTTTTGAGTTCTTATTTCTAATTTGTTTCCCCTTTCATAATTGGGTTTCATTTGTACATCCTTATTTTACGGTTTTGTGTGCTTATTTATATATACTCTCTTTCACCCATCCTATCCACTCTTCTTTGGCTTTAGGTTTTACATTTTATACATTTTTTAGATTTTATTTGGGACTAATTTTTGATATAGTTTGATCATATCTAAACTTTATACAAAAAATATATATTATGGATTTGAGCATTTATTAGTCCTATGAACACTGCCCTATTTACACTTGGATAGATATTTACTTTCATTATAGAATCTTATGGTCCTCTGTCTTTGACTTATATATATGTGCTTTTGTTACTAATTTTGACATGCGTATACAACTTTTGATATGTGATCCTTCTATTCTTGATTCAAGAATGAAAATTTATCATATAAATGGGATCCCATTCTCTATGGTAGTATAATACTAGATCATATATGTATCTTCTCTTCCTTTAGAAACTTAGTTATTTATTTTCCTTCCCTTTTGGATACTCTTATTATAATTATCCATGATTGCCTCTATAATTAGCAATAGTAATATGTTTGATTCTCTTTGTGTTTTTCCTTTAAGCATGTCTCCTTCACATGATTTAATTTGTGACACATTTATTATGGTAGATATTCATGATATGCCCTTATCTTTATTGATATATTATTTGATGAGACATTGTTTTCTTTACTTATTGATGATATTGTTGTAGATCATGATGATATTCCATCTATATGTCATGATGATGAACTGTGTCCATAAAGACATGTTATTTTGATATTTTTTGTATTTTGTTTGTATGTTACCTTTTTTTATACATGATGACATGTTTGATTCTAGTCATTTATATACACCTCATATGACCTTATATATATATATATATATATATATATTCATGATAGCCTTTCACATAGTGATAACCCCCATATGATGATGACATACATATTGATGATATTTCATTAACCTCTCATTTAGGAACTATTGATGCTTCATTGCCTCTTCTTACATTATATGGCAATATAATTAGCTTTTATGAATCCGAGTTAAATCATTCTTAAGTACTTTCTATTTATAAGTATTTGGATGATGATATCTTATTGAGTAGTAAGTTTATAACGTATTTGAGTAGTAAATAATTGAAGTGGTTTGATTAATCTCCTTTATCTTACACCTATTTTATGAAATAAGTGTATGGAATTGTTGTTGGATGTTCAAGGAATATCCTCCTCATGTGATCTGCACATTGCTAATTGATCGCTTTGATGTTGCATTATGTCTTGAGTTGGCTTTTTTAGTTATTTGTGGATATCTAGCCAAAAGGACTTGTTCATTTGCTTGTGACATGTGCCTGGGGGGTTGCTCCAGTAATGGAAGATGTGTTGTGATAGATTTGGATCCTGACCTATCCTACTTGGGATCACATCATGTTAATTCATTAAGAAGTATGTTTATGGGTCGACTGGTTATGTTCTTCAACGTTCATCCACACATTTTCCTGATGTCGACTTAGGTTGATGTGCATCTATGTGTAAATAGCTTTGTATCAAATTGAAATAAGTATTAAGAATTTTTTTGGTGGACTCTCTATCTTTTGGATAGGACCGCATTATGTTTTGGTGGCTGACCAGTTAATTTCTTTGTTTATCCTTTTTTTGGATGACTTAATTGAAGTTATGAAGTGTTGTGGTAGATATAAATGCAAGATCATTTCAAATGCAATAGTGTCCATGGAGAAGTATACAAGTATGAAAAAGTGTGTGTGTGAATTGTATTTAATATCCAATAGTGATAGTGCTAAAGTGTGTGAAAGGAAAGATCAATTGTGCTATAGCGCCTTACTCAATAGAGTTTTGTGTTAGAAATCATTATAATTCTCTCTAAATCATATTGTTTCCTACATTGAGATAGTGAATCTCATCAGGTCCTTGTATCTTGCTCCTAAAGTCATGGTTTCCTCAATTCAGTAAGTCCTATGTATCTTGCTCTAAGGCAGTGAACCTTCTTACAAGTATTTTGGTAGTGAGCCAAGTATATTGTGAGTTAACTCTCATCATGGTTTTTCGCTCATTGGGTTTTCCATGCAAATCTAGTGTTCTCCTTGTGTATGTGTGTATTCTTTGTTTCTCAAATTTGTTGATCTGGTTAGAAGTATAATTTCTATATCTTTCATTGTTCAAGAAGTGTTGAAGTTGTTAAGGATTCAAACTACTATATCATTCTTTGTTACTATTTTTCTTAAAGGTTTCTTGATCTGGTAAAGAAGGTTGTTTTATGCTGAAAGCGTTAAGTTCTGAAAGGGATTAAGTTAAATGATATGACTGATTCACCCTCGGGATCTCAATAGATTCAAAAGTGTTCAACATCAATAAGCCACAAATGGTATGAACTAAAATCCATAAAATATCTAAACACATCATCATCACTATAATTGAACTTTATCTAACATTTGAAAAGGAACCATAAAGAATAATTGAAACAATCCATAGAACACTTAAATCAATATTTTTTCTTATACTAATTTCAAAATAGTCTTGAGTACAATAATTCCTAATCTTTCTAATATCTCTAATAGCTTATCAACTTCTAACTCTTTAACTACTACTAAAAACTTCTCTACTACTACTAACTACCAACTAACACTATACAATGAGAAATGAATTTCTTTTATAGGAAAGGCAAGGAAACTTAGAATACAATGTGGGGTGAGGATTAATCCATCACCAAGGGATGAGATTACATTTGCATTTAATTTTTATAGCAGCATTTAATGTGTATCATCATTCTCCAATTTCTTTTGTTATACTATATCCTGATAGTTGTCTTTATGGGGAAAAGATAGAATAATACATCTTTCAAGGTTGACTTTCAAAGACAAAACATATTTTTAAACTCCTTGGGAAAAATAAAATAGCTTGAGGAATAGTTTGGATAGCAACATATAGAGATCTAGTACAATTTCCAATGTGAACACATAGGAAAATCCTCCTCCTAGATAAATCTAACACCAATCAGCTAATCAATTGAAAATGGTACATTTTCTAAAGCAAGAATTCCCTATGTAGGTATCTAGAGCGAGTTAGCTTCATAAGATGGTTGGCCTCCATGTTCAAGATGATTTCATAAGTACAATAATCTACATTCACAAGCTCAAAATAATTTATTAAAATCTACTAGACACCAAGTAATACATGAAATCATTAACCTAGAATAAGAATTTAAATCACTTTAAAAGATATTTATGTATTTTGATGAAACATTAATATGGAGGCCTCATGTGCTTCTATACATTAACACTACATGAGGAAAGAAGTCCCACAACAAAACTATCACCCTTTTTGAACTACTATTAAGATTCAACTAGATGTAGCATTTCAGGATTTTAATGTGCATCAAGACATATCTTGATAAGGAATGACTTCCCACAATGTGGAGTTTTCATAAAAACTTTACGAGTATGAAAGGAGTCAATGATGTAGCAAAATATGGGGATAAATGGATATTATGAGTTCATAGGGTCAAATTCTTGCAAATGAAGACTTTTAAAAAATTATAAGACTACAACAAGAGTTGTGGAACTTCAATGATACATAGAAATTGTGGGGCTTTTTGGATTTAATGGATATGTTCCTAACATCATCAAAGTCTCACAATTGTGAAATGACTTCCCAAGCTTAAACAAAATGGATGATATTATAGGAGGCTACAGAGAAGTGGATTTCATGGGATTACTAAGAGAAAATGATATATCCTAATAAGCATGAAATACTGCAATATGCGATAACATCACAAATTTAAAGAAAGCAAATGAAATTGTGAAGATTTTGGTGGCGATGGGATATATCTATTGTGATTGAATTTTTGCAATTGGTAAATACTTAGCAAGCTCAAGGTAAATAAGGGCGAGTTGCAAAAATTAGATGGGTATTGGGACATATCCAAGTCAAAGTCAAAAATTTGCAAGGGTAATTTTGTTAAAATTCAATAGATACAAAAGGGAAGATGTAAAGCTGATATTGGCATGGTGTGATGGCTTAAAGGTGACATTGTGGTTCTTTTCACTAATGTTCAAACCCTATTGCCCAGGTGGTATTGTTGAGTAGTTATATTGAAGATGAAATCTCCCATTTGTGACCTCACCAATTCATTGCTCCGGATCAAAAATGTTTACCCCTTAAATAAATAAATAAAAAAGAATGATGCAATAAATAAGGACATTAGAAGGCATAAGAATACCTTGGAGGCTTGAAAGGATGGTAGAGTGAGGTGGGTAAAATAGGATATTGTGGAGGCTTGAAGACCGATAGTATATATCCTCATAAGTGTCGCAATCCGTAGCACTACCATTACTGATCAAATGATCAATGAAATTACCAATCCCTACTACCAATTTCTAATAAATTTTGGACTTGGTTCTCAAACGCTTTAACCATAGTGCATACACTTCCTCGCAATACAGCTTCTCACAAAAATCATCGATAGAACCATGCATTCCTCTTTTCAATGGGTATAAGGTTTTTATCTCTATAGTTTCCAAAAATAAATATTATTTTGACTACTTGTTTTACGTTCTTCGAGATGGCAAGAAATTCCAATATTTTTATGAGACTATCAACAAGTCGTGCTAAGAAAGCCTCGAACGTATAAAATTCATGGGGATTTCATTCAATACAAGATATGACAAGAGTTTTGTGGGAAACACTGAATTGTAATAATGTTAGGTTTACATCATGAAACAAGCTTTAATTAAAATAAATAATTTCATCCTAGCCTAGGGAACAAATCCATGGTTAGGACACGCCCTTCAATAGTTACCTTATCAAACCCATTTTCCATCATAAGCTTATAACTCAAGATAGGGCACCCTACAAAATTGTAAGGCACAAAATCAATCTAATTCAAATACTCATAACAAGCTGACATGGTTTACATGGATTTGGTTTAACATATAAAAAATTACTGTCTGAAATACTCTAATCGATTTGTATCTCACACTCTTCATTTCATCGATATTTTAAAATGATTGCAAATAAAATTCAAGCTAAAACACCTGGTCAATGGAAAATGAAATTGATTTGCATATATGATCCAACTGATAGCAATAGGAAATCTAGAAGATGTGGGAGCTCAACCCCAACTCAAAATACAAGAAATGAGAAAATTAATCCTTAGCCTAAACTCAAATATTCAAGTTAAGAAATGTAATTAATGAACCCCATGTGCAAGATAGAGTATGGATTATTGTTCACCAACATGCACAAAATCGGGTTTGTGAAGTTTTGAATGAATAAGGACATTGTGGGAGCTTTGAAGGGTGAGAGATACATCCCTATCATAGTAGAATTTCTATAATTCCTAAGATAGGAACCAACCTTCACATGCAAAGGACTAATTCAGTAATTTGAAACCAACCTCAAATTCAAGTTGAGACTTTTTAAACCTTCCCTAAACAAGACACCTACCTCCAAAAGAAAAATATCAAGAGAAATTACTCAAACCAAAATTGGTCAAAAAGTGAAAAGGAAAAAGGGGGTCCTCATTTTCAACTGGGTTTGTGTGCAAGGTTCAACATGTCATAGTGCTTGATGTAGTAATGGATGTCCTTAGTCAAGGTGGGCTAGTAATATCAAGCCCCAAGGATCTTGTGATTGGTTTTTAAGGAAGAAAAATGTCCTCCTAAGGGCTCATTGTGGTAGAAACATATGATGTCACATATTTCTATTTCTTACACACATCATTGTAACATATGGTCAAGATAATTTTTAAATAGCAATCCATTTATCCTTTTAAAACATGAACTATTCCTAATAAGACATTTTACTTATATGTTACTAAAGTGGAGATGAAACTTCTACATAGCTAAGTAGTTGATCATGTCAACAAACCATAGTGATCAGATGGAGATGGGAAACAATTTTTCATACAAAAAAGTATCATCCACTAGTTCATTTGTTTCTTATAGATTCAATCTAGAGAAAAAGTTAACAAGAACATTATATTTTCCTAGTTTTTCAATAATGGTGATATTGAATTCCTACAATAGTAAGATCCAATGAATAATCTACCCACCTACCATAGCTTTTTTTTTAAGTTATTTAATGGTTGAATGATCAGTATGAACAAATATCTTGTGTCATGTAATGTAATGGAAATTTTTATTAATTCCATAAACAACTCCAAGAAACTCCTTTTTCTATAGTGGTATAATTATTGTCATTTGCGTTTAAGTTTCTTCTCATATAATAGATGGCATGCATTCATCCTAACTCATATTTTTGTACCAATACTACTTTTACTACATGGTTAGAAGCATCCTTAAGGATATGAAATGGTTCTCCCTATTTATGGCCTCTAATTCAACTAGTGACATGATCAAGGAAATTTTTAATAGATTCAAAGGAGAACTAGCATTGGTCAATAAATGTGAAGTCGCAATCTTTCTTGAGAAACATGAACAATGGTTTAGCAATCTTACTCAAGTTTATAATGAATTATCTATAGTAGCCAGCATGTTCATAAAAACATATTACTTCAATTTGCAAGAGAGGGGATGGTATTTGTCCAATTATTTCAATATTTTTAGGATCTACTTTAATACCTTCTTTGGAAACGTGGTGTCCTAAGACTATCTCTTCATTCATCATAAGGAGGTACTTTTCATGATTCAATAATAATTTATGCTCTTCACATCAAGTACTTTATTGAGATTGTCTAAAGCTTCTTTATATATCTAGTTATACACAATAAATTCATCCATGTAAACTTCAATACAAGTGTTGGTCAAGTTAGCAAAAATTACCAACATTGCTCTTTGGAAAGTTTTTGGAGCATTACATAGACCAAAGGGTAAAAATCCATATGCAAATATAACCTATAGGAAAGCAAAAGTGGTTTTAAATCCTAATACTTTAATGGCGCCCATATTTGGTTGTAATTGTTGAAGTCATCAAAGAATATAAATAACTACTATCAACCAAATTATCTAGGTCCTAGTCAATGAATGAAAGAGAGAAATATTCCTTCTTAGTTGCTTTGTTAATCTTTTTAATCAATTCATATATTCAATATTTTTCATTCTTTTGGGGTATAATAAGCAATGAAAAATATAATAGCTATATATCAAATATGGGATAGATAAATCCTACTTGTAAGAGTTTCTTGATTTCATCTTTGATAAAATATCTAAGGGAAGGTTTGATTCATCTTTGGGATTATCATTTAGGTCAAAAATATTCAGTGTAAATGTGATGAGTGAAAATTTTGAGATGGATCCCTTCTATGTATTTATATTCCCAAGTGAATGTAAACATGTGGCTCTAGAGTGACTCAATAACTCTAACTTCCACTTTATTATTCAACTAGATATTGATAATGAGTTGTTTTCCTATTTGAACAGTTATCCATTTTCTACTATGGTCATTGGAATATACCTTAGGAGAGGAGAAAATTAGAGAATTAAAAGGGCACACATAGGTTAGTAGTGTATGAAACATCCAAATGTGATGGTAATTACATGCATCTTCTAGTATTATTTTAGACAATTGGTAGTGGAATATTCTAAGGTATTTTCTAGGAGATTCTTCTATAAATTTCTTAACTTCCTAGTATATATGACATAAGGAGGTTTTTCCTTCATCCTATTGATACTCTTAGTATTCCTCTAAATGTTAGTTATAGTATCCATGGCTAAAGATGAAGAATCATCTTCATCTAAATCAAATGTTTTTTCCACCCATATTTTATCTACACTATGCATAAAGGGTTATCTTGGTGGATAGATGGTTTATTCCTTTAACTTTAATCCATTTGAAATGTTCATGTTTTCAAATACGCAATCAATGAGAGAAACTACTCTAGCCAAACATGGCCATCCTAGGATCAAAGGATATCCTAACTTCTTCTTCATTTCCCAAAAGATATGTAAGTCCTCTAGGTACTCCCATGTATCAATCATGAATGTGATGTATTCCAAGATTTCTTTAGGATTAGTGATGGATTGATCAACCAATTTAGCATGGAAAAAGTAGGTTGTATCCTAGTCATGGATAATGTGTCCATCATATATGATCATTGCATTAATGGTAGCTCCTAGTTTGACCAATACAATAGATAAATGCATCCTTTTAATGGTGACTAGTATGATATGACTTCCAATACAGAACATCAAAAAGGTTCCCTCTAACAAGGATGGTGTCTATAAAATTTTTCTTTCATCAAAGTGTCTTAATACACAAATTGTTAAATCTTATATTGATCTTTGAATTGTCCTTTGTATCCTTTAATAAAGGTATATCTCAATATTAATCTTTTTGAGCTCCCTAATTGATTTAGATTCTTTAAGTTCTCTAAAAAATTTATGAATCGGTTGTGGTATTTGTAGGCATTCTAGAAATTGTATTTTAGATAGATTGTGATATTTTCTAGAGCCTTCCTAAGGAAGTGGTAGCATTATTTGGGAATTTGGTGGTTAATATTTTTTCTTAATTTTATATGTAAGTATATTTATAACCATCTGAAGTCCTTCCGAGTGTTTTTCCTAAAAAGAGTTGGATATCATTTAATTCTTTGAAACTCAAAGTAGTCATATCTTTATCCATTTGGTAGATTGGCTATTTAATTTTTAGATTATACATAGGCTAAGTAGGTAGTTTAATTTTATTCACTTGTCCTTTTGGATTTTGAGGTGATTGAGAAGGTCCAAGAAATAAGGCTTGTTATAGATGTATATATCTTCTTGGCTCTTGATTTTGTTGAGGCATCTAGGGTTTTTTATATTAGTTCATATATTATGTAGGTCATTAGGGAGTAGTCCATTATGGATTTACCCATTCAAATTAGACCTATTGGACTCCTCATTATGGAGCCTTAGGAGGTAGACTATTAAATAAACCTACCCCCTAATGTGAGGTCTACTTAAGAGGGGATCTTGTCTTGAAATGTCTTGGGTATTGGTTGCCTTTGGCTTACATAATTTAATTCTTCTTCAATTTGAGGTGTTTTTCTTAATCTATTTTTTTTCTTTGGGAGCATTTTGCATTCATGATTAAAGGTGGTTATTTCCACGAATCCCATAAAGTTTGAGTTTATTTAAAGGACATTCTCTTAGAGGGTGTTTTTCTCTACATTTGGAGCAGTAGAAGGTCAAGTATTCTAATGCAAAAGAGGTTTTTTGATTGGTTTGTAACTCATATAATGTGGTGCTACTTGGTGGAGCAATATATCAATTTTAAATTTTCAAGATCTTCCATTACCTTGGTAACATTCCCATTACTCTTCCCTTTCCTAATCTTCCTAGTTCCAACCCTCATGCACAAGTATTTTCTACTACACTCTATTATTTCATCAAAGTCTATTTTAAATTCATGTCCCCTTTTCCAATAATATTGAGTGCTTCATGGGCATGTTAATCTATGTCCCTAAGGAAATTTATTTTTCTAATTTATTCATCTAAACTACTCCCACATTTTGTGTGAATAAGTAAGGAAAAATCTAGATAATCCTCTATATTTTGATCCTCTATTTGTTTCATTCAAAATGTTTTGTCTTTCCTATCCTTGAACTAATAATATTCTTAATATTTGTCAAGAAATACAACCTCCATTTCCTCCTAGTGTGAATAGAGTTAGCTACCTACCCCATGAACCATCGCAAGGTTAATTTTTTCAAGGTAGATTGAATGTTCAATTAGTTTTTTATTACCAGTCCAAGAATCATAAGTATGGTAAAGGACCTTAAACTCAAACAATAATTGATCAAGATATTTTGAAGGTTTAAATTCATAAATGTAGAAAGGATTGGAGGATAAATACTTTTAATATGTGGCTTGTTTCGCTCTAGTATTGAAAGTATTGGGTGGGAGAAGTTTTGATTATTTTTTCCCTCTTGTTCTTCCCCTATAGTATTGTCCCTGTCTAGCATGTCACCTTGAATTTCTTCATCTAATTTATGTAATGACTAGTGGGTGTTTCTAATAGATTATTCATTTCTACCTCATTAGTTCCTTTCAATATTTCTTTGATAAGTTCAAGTGGAGGGTTTCTAATTTAAAACCACCCAAGATATCCCTAGGTATACTCATGAACTATAAAGGCTCTTATAATCAGTGTTCACTTTCATATTAACATCTAGAAATTTCTAGTTTCCACCTTGATAATGGTGTCAAAAATGATGAGGTCATTGTAGTATTTGATAGGATCATCATTTAATTATTATCAATCTAGGTGATATTCAAGGCTATTTACAATAGAATTTGATTATTGGGAGCAATAGACCCCTTCTACATCATATTCTAATCTAATTTGAACTAAAATTGGATACTATTCTATAATTAAAATTATATTATAAACTATAAATTTCTAAATGTAAACACACACATTACAATAATAGAAATATTCTTATCAATTACTGTGGAAATAGAAATCTTTGTTTTGTTTTTCTTACTAATTTCTCAATTCTCTAATTTTATTCTAATTATCGTGATTATGTGCAATCACACTTGTATCTTCAATTTACTACGAAAATAGAAATCTACTTATATATTTAATAAAACACATACATTCTACTTGCATCAAATATTATAATACAAATGAAATCATTCCATAAGTTACTCTTATTGTTTGAGTAGAATCCAAAATTAGAAATATATATATATATATATACTTTTCTAAATTTAATACCTCCAAGTTGATTAAACAATCAAATCACAAAATAACTTAATATGAAGACAACATGCAATACAATGAATAAGAAAACATTGTTACAGGATCTTTCCTTCAAGTCAGTGAGCCCAACACACCTTATTGATCAATCCATTAATCAAGAAGAAATATCAACTTTGTTATCTCTTTATTAACCAAATATGGGATTACATTTAATCTCTTATTACCACTAAGAGGCTACATATTGTCTTACTTATAAGCTAAGAAAGAAACATTACCATTCTACCTATATTATTCATATTTCCTCCCTCCCTTTTTAAAGAAGGAATCCCTTTGTTTATTCGACTACCAAATCTAATGATTGGTCTATTCATTCATTTACTATAGATGAGTTTTAATTATGTGTTAAATTATTATTATCAATCACAAGTTTGGGTAGCCTTAAGTGCTCTAATCTTGGTTATATGTGACTAAATAGACATATTTCCTAAAAATAAATGAAGGAGAACTCATAAAACGAGGTGTTCCTGGCTCAATGGATGGAACTTTATTTGGAAATTGCACATGTGATTCAAAATACTAGATGTTGATGTTAGGAGGTCCAAGTTTAATCACCAAGAATCAAAGAGCAAGAAATATTCCCATTATTTACTTTCTTGAATTATGATGTCACATGTTCTATAATTATCTAGCTTAGTCTAAACTAAATGCATTAACTTTGGAGTTGGTTCTTTTTATTCCAAAGCCTATCCCAACTATCCAAGATTTAAAATTTACTCCTCCATAGCTCCATGCCATGTGGCTACATCTAAGCCTTGCATTCATCATCATAAAGACAAGAACATATGAAAAAAATATCTAAAAAATTATCTATACATGCAATCATAAAAGATTAAGAAAAAGCACATATTTCAATTTGTTTCTAATAGCTTGAAAGTTAATTAGCACTATAGTTTTTTCCATAATACAAATTTATTTCAATAAGAACATGAATTTTTAAATAAATTATAAGACATTTTTACTGTATCATCACAATGACCTTTACAATTATGTTGCTCAATGTAATAAAATCTATTCTTGACATACACATCTATTTTCACTCATAAGAACTAAGACCAAATGCATGCTTGGCATCTAATACTAGACACATTATATATTGCTATAAATATTCACTTAAGAGATCACATCTAGGTTGGATATAGTCCTTCTAGTCTCTTCCTAAATAGAGGCATAGCTAAATTGTTGTATTTATATAATGATATTTAAGAGATATAAGTTAGTCATCATTGTATACTAAGACAAAACTGTTCTAATTTTCTTTAAGCACACACAAGGTTGAAAATATAGAGAACTAAAAATCACATTATAAAAATCAAAGAATATAGTTTATGTTAACAATAATCATTGAAATATCAAAAACTTAATTTTATTTTTTATTTGTAAAATAGAGGACTTTACAAGGGAGGAGATTGAGGTAGTTGAGGTTTTTCTTGGAATGAAACACCCAACTGGCAGCGAGGAGTTAGTTTCTTGAATGGATGGAAATCTTCATTTTTGGACCAGGAGTACCTTTTTGGCCTTGATGATTGGTATATGCTATGGGTGGATAAGTACAGATCGGATGGATAGTAAATTGGTCATTTTGATAGGGATAGTAGTGACCAACTAGCATACAATTTTTTGGGACCACATGGGTGATAAACAAGGCAACCACACAATGGTAGAAAATTGAAGGCGCTCAGCAAGGCTCTCATCCTAACAGTTAGATATGAAGATGTAACAAGCTATCAAATCTGATGCAATATATGTAAACAAGTATCATGTAATAGTTGGTGCAATTCCTGATATGCAATAGGACTACTCTCAAATATATGTAACTGTTGCTCATACTATAATCAATACAAAAAAAATAGAGAAGATAAGGAAGAGATATTGAAAGTTGCATACCCCTCATAGGATTTGATAACTAAAATGTTTGGAGAAGAGGAAAAACTAAAAGACCAATGGCATTAGTGTCAACCTCCATGAAGTTGTAGATCATCTCCATGACCTCTTTACCCTTGAGGATACTATGTAGAAACTTTGCAATGCAATGATGCTTGACTTTCTTAGCAACAAAGGGCAAGGAAAAGAGTAGGGCACAATGAATATTGGTCTCCTACATAAATCCAATCTAAATAGTATTGATAGGATAGGGGATAAGCCATGACTTCTCCTACACCTCCACAAAGTCCTTGAGTGTGATATTTTTAATTCTTAGCATCCACAAAAAAGGTCTTAATGTAGTGGTCAATATTTTGATTGTAGAGGTAATATAGAATATCCAAACTCCAAAGATCCCAAGACCACCATCGAGGTGTTTAGAAGAACAATTTCTATGGAATCATCATTGCAACATTTGGCATTATCACTCTTATCAAAGAAAATTAAACTTATCTTCAATTGGAAGAAGTTCTTAGATGATATCTTCTTATTGCTTACTAATTTCTCAATTCTCTAATTTTATTCTAGAAATGTCATGATTATGTACAATCACACGTGCCAATGTAAGAGTCAATATTAGGAAAAACCTCATTTTGTTGTGGAAAGACAACTTACTACAACAAGGCTAGTTTGTTTCTTTGACCATAAAGGGTGAATTCCATTATCCTTTATACTTTTGGATGTCCACACCTACGCACCATTCTTTCTTTGTGTCCAATGTGAAGAATAGACAAGATTGGAGAGGAACATCATTTCTCTTCACATGGCTCACATGCCTTATTAATGGAATGACACCCCTTCTACCCATAAATTAATTTGTTGTCTCTTGTTGTGTGTTAGAGGGAGCTAGTCTCATAAATGGGTTTTAAGTGTCCCTAGTTCAAGTTGGTAGCTCTCACAACTCCTTATTCCTTTTTCTAAAATAAAATATTCCTCATGCAATGTCCACCATGGAGGTGACTAGTGGGCTCATACATGACATCTTTTAGCAAAACATAGTACATTCCCATTGAATCTATTACTATGATGTGTCTTGTAGGATATATGAAAATTTTGAACAAATAGAAGCAAATATATGGCTAAAGATCATCATTAAAGAAATATTGAATGAGAAAGAATTCCTAGATGAAACAAAACATCAAGTGGATGAACAATGACATATCTTCTTGAACATGTGTCCAAATAATAACAAATAAATAAAAGTTTTTGTTATGAATAAATTATTCAAGTCTATGTGAGCCCAAACAGGTAGCGGAGTTGGCTTGGGTTGTGGGTTTGCTCCCCATAGGGCTCGGGTTCGACTCCAAAGCCCGAGGTTTACCCAATGCACATGGTTTGCGGGCTATTGTGTGCATCCCTAGGGGACTAGTCTCGCCTCAACTCACCCCGTAAAGAGAACATTGGGCTGAGTCACGAGGACACCCTTGGGTTACCCAAAAAAAAAATTATTCAAGTCTATGTGAGAAAAGGTGCTAGGAAGAAATAGGAAATACTACTTTGGCGAATTTAACCCCACGTATAATCATCAATAAAAGACTTCTATAAGGTAAATATCCTTTGGAGAGCAAAGATTACCGTAGTTCTAAATAATTGTCACATAAAATATATCAAACATTGTGAACGTTAAAAATCTTCTCCTCTTCTTTTTAGTACTTGCCATAGGCAATACTATTGCAATGATTTTTGCTTTTACTAGTTAAATAGTTATTAATAATTTGCCTATCAACCAATCAAAAACAATATTTACAAAAACTTTAAATTTAAATTCAATTTTCTGAAGTGAACTTGGAGAATATTTAACTATATAAATTATAAAAAATATTTATTGTCAATATGATTGACTAAAATGCTTTGTGTGTTATTGACAGATTTCAAGAAAAGAAAGTCAATATCCAATTATAACTCAAATTCATAATTAACTTCCATATTTTCAGCCTTAATCACTTAATATCTTTTAACATCACTTTTTGACAAAGTCAAGCAAAACTTTAAATCAACTATTATTTTGCCTATGCGTGTATTCAGTGCATGAATACAATGCGTTGGAAAAGGAGATTATTTAGGAGAATCGGGTTTTATTGGACTTGAACTTAACCGTTTTGTGCTTGTTTTAACCGTTCTGTGCTTGTTTTCGAGTACTTGTAAGGTGAAGTGGAGGCCACATGAATAGATTGAATATCAAATGCCCTTCCCATCGATAGATCTCTCACACCATTGACGTGGGGAAAACTAATTTACAATTAACTCATGGATTGAGTCATCATTTCATTGTGATTATAAATTTGGGATAAGTGTGAGTTTTTTTTTAATGCTTATCTTAATCCTTAGTCAATTTTGCTGCTCCGGCCTTTAGGTGCCAAATATAACGATGATTAAACTCCAAAACAAGGTAGAAGCATAAATTTGGGTAAAATATCATTTAAATTGTAATAAAATTATATATAGTATTAATAGAAAATAATTATGTACACAAGTTTTTTCTTTGAAATTGGTAGACAGGTATTATCTTTTTAATTTGTTTAGACTCATCAACCAAGAGTATCCCAACTACTATTTAAATATAATTAATTGTTTATTCTTTATGTCAATTTAACATGTGATATATGATTTTATTTTAAAATAGAGAAATAGACAATAAATATAAAACATAATGTGATTAATATCTTTCTTATTTTATATTCATGTTAGTGTTCCACTTTCTAAAATGTCTAATTAATGTTTATATAACAATTTTCATAGCCCAAATTACAGGCTTGGCTATTCAGGGTATGAAGGTGTTCAGAGACAAAAAAGAACTGTAGGCTACAATGTCTAATTTCTTTAAAGGGAATGAGGCTGATGATTTGAAGTGGGCGAAGAGTGGTGGGTATCAGAGGAGTTCCTTGAAAGTGTTGTGGCGTGATGTTGTTGAAAAAATTATGAGGTATGTCACCTTGGAAGGCAAGTATATAGCGATTAACACTTACCGTTTCCTTTTGCTTAACCATTTTTGGCATAAGAAATGGGTGTCTTTTCCTTACTATTTGTTGATGTTGCTTGACTTGGGGATTAAAGATCATATGAAAAACCCAAAAAACCCTATCTTGCATGCGGGGTTAATTCTCCTAATCTATGATCATGTCAAAGTTCATGAGGTGAAAAAAACTCTTGTGTCTCTGAAGGATAATACTGCTAAACCCCGTGAGGGTTATGAGACGGAGTCAGGAGAGGAAAGGGTTAGTAAGAAACCTAAGAAGAGGAGGCTTATTTTGAACAAATATTTTGAGTCTGATAGGGATGAAAATGTTGATTATGTCCCCGATTCATATGCCTCTTTTGAGGAGGGCACCATTTCCCCTGTTTTGGATAAGATTGTGAAAAGGAAGCTGGATAATAAGGCAGGCTATACGAAATGCAGTGATGAGGTGGTGGCGAATGTTCTTTCTAGGGGGATTAAGAACAAAAATGAACTTTATAGGGAAGCTTCCTCTCCTCCCCCAGGACTAGATATGTGCAGGAGCCTAAGGAGGGGAGCCGGAAGAGAAGGGTGTTGACTGTTGGCCAACTCTTGGAGAAGGGTTTCCCTCTTTCCCTGGCTGGCGGTATCTATGGTGAGGCTTTGCCAAGTGCTGGCATTGGGTTGCAGAAGTAGGAAAAGGAAATATTTGTGGGTGGTGGACATGTTGTGGGAACTAGTAAAGTGGATGCGGATAGGATAATGCAAAGGAAGGTTGTTGCGAAGGAAATTGCCTACTCCATTCGAAAGATGAAGACTCCTATCCTTGCTGGTAAAGGTAAGGAAATTTCTGCTGAAAAGGTTCATGTTAGTTCTTCTGATGAGGACGTCGTTGTGGGGAAACGCATTGAGAACTTTGACAAGGAGGAATTGTTTGATGTGTTGGGCTCGGCCCGTGATAGTGCTAATGTGTTGTTTAAAATTTTTAAGTGGTTCTTCCATGAGATTAATAGGACCAATGTTAGAATTAGAGGTGTTGCTAGCAAGGCTAAGGACCCTTCTATCCAAATCCAAATTGATAATTTAATGTATTCTCTTAATATTATGGCGGAGGAAAAAATCAATCTAAAACAAAATTTGGAAGGAAGAATGTTATCCCTTGAAGAGAAATTTGATAAGATGTGGAATGTTGTGATGAAGGGTGGAGATGCCTCTAAGGTCTTAGCTATTTTGGACTTTGCCAAGGTGATCTCCCCTGTGACTACTGTGAAAAAGAGAAAGGAGAATGTGTTTGTTGATGATACTGCTTGCTAGGGGTAAGCTGATAGATGTGGATTGTGCTAGTGAGAAGGGTGTTGTTAAAGGTAGTGTTTGAGTGGTGAGGTAAAAACTGGTGGGTTGGGGGTCAAAACTAGAAACAAAATGAAAGCTCAGGCCGGGGCCTTGGGTATTGACGTTTCTGATACTGTGGATAATGTGTAGAAGTTGGCTACTGGTGAAATGGAAGTTGTTGAGATTGTGAACAATATGTAGTGTTGATGGTTGGTTACCTTCTTTTTGGCTGTTTTTGGTTGTTGAATCATTGTCGTCGGGTTGATTGTTGCTTAATGTTGTTATCCTTTTTTATTCGCTGATTTATTTTGTAAAGGGTTTTGGGCCCCTAAAAAACCCATTTTTTACCTCCAATCAAAACAAATTTTATAATTAAAGGTGGATGCATCTTTCCTTGGATACTATTCTATTTTTTTACTATGAAACCATGTAACAATTTATTACCAAATAAATATATGTTTTCATATTATCAAATTATCATTTTTCTCATTCCAATTCATCTAATTTATATGTTGTTGTGATAGCTTTTAATTTAGAGTTAAATGTGCCTCATCCTATTATCTTCCTTTTCATTTTTGTACCCTGTTTTACTTTGTCAACTTTCGAAATAAGAGTTAAAACAATTAATCTATAAATGTTGAATAATTTATATATTATATTATTTACATATTATATAATTATATAATTGGGTACAATATAAAAATATATATATTTATTTTTATAAAATATAATATTTTTGGACATTTGTTAAATTGAGTAATAAGTTAAGTAGGGTTGATTCTAACAAAGTAATTTATATATGTATAATGAAAAATGATTTTTTGTGAACTACTACTTATGAAATATAAATCAATGAGTTTGAATCAAAAATTATGTACTTGAAACTTAATAACAAAATGCTTCACGTAACATTAAGAAATTAAGCACAAAATAGAAACATTGATTAACCTAGATATAGGCATGCAGTATTATTATATCAAGTTATTAATAAATAGTTTTTTTATTATTTCACATTAATTATATTATAAATATTGTATAATATTGTCGTATAATCATTTTATTAGATTACAAAACACAAATTTTTATTCGAATATAGGCATTCTTATTCTACAATTTTGATCAGATATATATAGCCACAAGATAAGTAGACCAAACTCTAGATACTGGAGACTCTCTGACTGCAACTTATTACTGTTGAGTACCAGGCTAAATCCAAAGGACCAAAATCCACGTGATTATGCGCAAAGTACCCAAATCCTCATTTTTCGTAGACAAAATAGCCAGTAGAGATCTCATCTTTATGGATTGAAAAAACGTGAAAAATGTGTGTCAACGATCTTGGTGATTAATGCAGAACATAGGCAAGTACATTGAATATCCTCCGGGCTCCGAGTACAGAGAGAAGAAAACAGAGACGCAAGTGCCCAGAATTAATTTCTTTTGTCATTCACTGTTTGCGGTCTTGCAGTTTGAAGCAATGCGATTAGAACCGTCTTCTGATCAACCACCCATGCGAATGCAAGTCAAATATGGCAATAGCCCACAATCTAGTTTTATATTCCGAAGTCTACAATTGAAGCCCATTGAGCTAAAAATCCAACCTGGGTTACGTAAAGGAAAAATAATTCGATATTGGGATCACTGCTTCGATCATGACGTAGCAATATTTGCTAAGAATCATGGCCATATTTTTCAAGGTCTTTTATTGCTACCCAGTTCAAGAATAGCTCTGTTTCTGTCTGCTCCAGAGCAGATACCAATAGAATGGGTGCTTTTTCCAAGAATGTCTCCTCTGCCTTCTCCACTGGAGCAAATGATTCTTGCAATGGCAACTTCTGCATTGCAATTAGATATCTCTTGTTTGTAAATGTGTTATTGAGTTTCATTTTAGGAACTTATGCCCAAGTTGACCAAATTACAGTCCTGTTGGATATCAAAAGGAGTCTGCAAGATCCAAGAAATGCCTTGTATAATTGGGAAAATTATACCACGGGTGCTTCTGCTTCTGCTTCTCCGTGCCAATGGAATGGGATCAGCTGCAACGATGCTGGTTTGGTTAAAGCTATCACTCTGGACAACACAGGGTTAATGGGTTATTTTCCTTCTGACCTCTGTCGCCTCAGTACCTTACAAACTATTCAGCTGAGTCACAATTTCCTCCATGGGAGCATTGCGAATGTGCTTTGGAGTAACTGCAGTCAGTTGGAAATATTGAATCTCACAACCAATTCATTGACGGGGTTTTTGCCTGATTTCTCTGCACTGAACTCGCTGCAGGTTCTGGACTTGTCAGAGAACAGTTTTTCTGGTAAATTCCCACTTTCTATCACAAACCTGTCTAGTTTGTATGCATTAAGCTTGAATGGCAATCCTCTAGATTTAGGCTTCGTACCTAATGAGATATACAGTTTAAAAAGCCTGAAAATCCTAAGTTTGTCCAACTGTAGCATGACTGGAACTATTTCTCCCTCTATAGGTAATCTTACAGAACTGATAATTCTAGAGCTTTCTTGTAACTCTTTAACAGGAACTATAGCAAAAGAAATTACAAGGCTAACAAAGTTGATTCAACTAGAACTGTATAACAATAAGCTTGTAGGAGAGATTCCTTCAGGGTTTGGGAACCTTACTTCTCTGAAGAACTTTGATGCCTCTAATAATTTTCTTAGTGGGACCCTTTCTGAGCTTGCAAACTTGAAAAACTTGGCTTCACTTCATCTCTTAAACAACCATTTTTCTGGATCCATACCCATTGAGTTTGGGGAGTTTCAATCTCTCATGGATTTATCTCTGTACAATAACAATCTGACAGGACCATTGCCCCCAAAGCTTGGCACCATGTCTGATTTCATGACGTTGGATGTATCAGACAATGGCCTGACTGGTTCGCTACCCCCTGATGTATGCAAAAGGGAAAAATTAGTCTTCTTTCTTGCTCTCCAGAACTCTTTTACAGGAGAGATACCCAAATCATATGGTGACTGTTTGAGTCTTGTTCGGTTTCGGGTTAGCAATAACAATCTTAGTGGTAGGGTTCCCGCGGCTATCTGGGGATTGCCTCATGCTTACATAATTGACCTAAGTTATAATAACTTTGAGGGTGAAATGGACAGAGAAATTAGAAAAGCAAAGAATCTCTCTGTTTTCAATATCCAAAACAACAATTTCTCAGGAAGCCTACCCTCAGAAATTGGACAGGCATTGCTGTTAGCTAAATTTGATGCAAGCAATAATTGGTTCTCTGGAGAACTACCTAATGAAATTGGAAACTTGAGCCTGCTCACTAGCTTGCTTTTGCAGAAAAACATGCTTTCGGGTCCAATACCAATTACATTAGGGTTATGCGAGAATCTTTCTCAAATTAACTTTGCAGAAAATAAGCTGAATGGCCCTATTCCGGCATCATTGGGATCCATACAAGTTCTCAATTCTCTGAATCTATCCAATAATCAACTCAGCGGCCTGATTCCAAATACCCTTTCTGCATTGCAGCTCAGCTTACTGGATTTCTCCAACAATCGGTTGACAGGGCCGGTGCCAACTCAGTTGATTAACCTGGCAAACAACAATAGCTTTTCTGGTAACAAAGGACTTTGTCAAATTCAAGGCACATCAAGGTTCCTGAGGCTTTGTGCTTCTTCTTCTTCTAGAAGCAAACCCCATACCAGAATCCTCGTTGCAGGCTTTATATCTGCAGCTGCAGTGGTCGTTCTCCTGATAGGCTGGGCTTTGAACAAAAGAAATTACAAAACCCATGAGGAATTCCCATCTTGGGATCTCAAGTCTTTTCACAGGCATACATTCACTGCTGATGACATTCTTCCTTGCTTAAAAGAAGAGAACCTCATAGGCAGCGGTGGATCTGGGAAGGTGTACAGAGGAGAACTAAGCACTGGGGAAATCATTGCAGTAAAGCAGCTCTGGATCAACAACAACACCCAACTGAATCAGACAATAGAAGCAGCACCTAGAAACCGCCAATTCAAGATGGAGGTTGAAACTCTAGGCTCCATCAGACATAAGAACATAGTGAAGCTGTATTGCTGCTTATCCAACAGAGGCTCAGACCTGCTTGTATACGAATACTTGAGAAATGGCAGTTTGTGGAGCAGATTGCACGAGGCTCATACGGGTTCAATTTTAGATTGGCAAGCACGTTATAAAATAGCACTGGGAACAGCTCAGGGACTAGCCTATCTGCATCATGACTGTGTTCCTGCCATTCTTCACAGAGACATCAAATCCAGTAATATATTGTTGGATGAAGACTTGGAGCCATGTTTAGCTGATTTTGGGGTTGCTAAATGTCTTCGACTCTGTGGAGGGGTAGACTCTACAGCCATCATAGCAGGCACCCATGGCTACATTGCTCCAGGTATTTTAATGCTTTTTGTTTTTGAGGGCTGATTTGTAATGGAATAAATAGGATGAATATTCTGGATAAATTGCATGTAAAATTTGTTAAATAGTAGAGAAACATTTTGGGTCTCTCTACTAAACTCATCATTAAGGAATGGGTGTAAACAATTTAGCTTATTATGGTCGAATGTATGGGCTGTTTATGTGGGCACAGCTGGTTAAGGCCTTTCATCACAGAGTAGCTAAGCTATTCCTTGATAATGGAATGATGCTCCAAGCTACTCCCTGATGATTACAGTGGAAACTTAGAGACCAGAAACTTAAAAAACAATTCATCAAGGATTCATTTGAACTGTGAGTAGCTAATCCATAATGAAATCATACTTAAGCTACTCGTTGATAATGAGTTCAACACAGAGACCAGAAACATGCCACCGACACCAATTTAACCTTTTATTATGCAAATTTATGTAAGCTGAGGGGAAGGAAAATTATTTTTGGAGTACACTGAATTATATGAATGTGTGATTTTGTGCAGAATATGCATACACATACAAGGTGAGCGAGAAGAGTGATGTGTACAGCTTTGGTGTGGTGCTGATGGAGCTTGTGACAGGAAAACGCCCCATGGAAGCTCAATATGGAGAAAATAAGGGAATTGTTCATTGGGTTTCTCGCCAAATTGCTACCAGGAAAGGTGCCTTGGAAACGCTCGATGAGAGAATCTCTGATTCTTTTCAGGAGGACATGATGAAGGTGCTTAAAATTGCAGTCTTGTGCACCACCAATCTCCCTGCCCTGCGGCCTTGTATGCGACAAGTGGTGCAAATGTTGTCTGAAGTCCCATCCCAGATCAAAGTAATTGTGGATATTGGTAAGTTCTAAAGATTTTGACGAAGATGACCATATTATCCTCCATGAGTAAGGATTTACAACAATTTATTTTGTAAGCATGAATGGTAACATTCATGGTGTTTACAATGGTGAACGATTTATTAAATGATGATTGATTTATAGTTTTTTCAAATTAAATTGATATTAAAATAGATAAAAAAAATTATTGTTTGATTTTATATTTTATTTTCTTTGATTTCATTGTATAAAGTATTATGGGAGTTGGCATTCCTCTAATCATCTAGTGTCTTCCATGTTATTGTTTTCAGTTTATCAATATTTATCTTTCTTTTCTTCAATATCATCATATATATCTAGGACATCCTATACACTTAGGCATTAGATATTAAAACTCATGTAGTAATTCAGATTCACTCATTTTTTCTTATTAGTATATATTTCCATAACTCCTTAAAACAGTCTAATCGTTGAGTCAAATACAAGAGTATTACAATTCTTTTTATACTTACTAATTACAAAGGAGAAAATTGCATACCTTGCATTTCTACCTTTTTGTTTTACAATCACCTTTGGTCTTGTAAATGTATTGCTTTGATGCTCAATCTGTCACATTCTATGTGTAAGTTAACCTCAACCTTGAACCTATCACTCACATCCAATATGCATCACCGTAGAAAGAAGACTAGTCTTTTCCCTTAGGATTTTCCCTATTTTATACATCAGTTGACCATAGCCTTGTACCTATCACCCACATCCAATATACATCACCTTGGAAAGAAGACTAGTCTTTTCCCTTAGGATTTTTACTTCGTATACTAGAGCATGGGTGTAGATTTGTCCCCTAAAAGGGTCATATCCAACACCTTGTCCTCATTTTTCAAACCCATTTTCCTTCTTTTTTGAACCAGCCCTTTCAATAATTTGACCATTACCTATTGGATTGCACTCCAATACCTTGAATTAAACACCTAGGATCTTGTATTTAAAGACAAGTCCTAGGTCATTAGCAATCATCAAGGAAATACATAATCAAGTAGATCAAGAAGAATATGCATCAAGCATTGTAAGACTTCCATAAACATTGCATTCACAAATATTGCCTTTATTTATCTTCATAGACACTAGTATCTTTACTTTACATGTGTTTCAATCACTGTGCGTATCAACAATAAGGTTTGAATCATTATCAAGGAAGTTGTAAACTTTCCCTTTAAACATTAGAGACCCTCAAGGTGCTTTTCAACACTACCCATGTCTCAAATATGGGTACTCACGTAGGTGAATGGATTTTGTGAGAGATCAACAATAAGGATAGGTTGTGCCTAAAGAACTAAACTACATGAAAGGACTATATTGTGTGCATGAATCTATGCTAGACACCAAAATATCCATCATCAATCTTTATTTACTTTATATTAATCATTACATTAACAAAATCAAGCTTTGTCACATTAGTCAAAATATATTGAAGTCAAGCAAAGGTAAAAATTAGTAGTCACCAAATGAAATATCTAAGCCACTCTTGATACTTTTGTTTTTAGTTATCTTGATCACATTGCTTAAATTATGTCTAATCTCTTTTATTAGTTTATCATTAACTAAACAACTAAGTTAGCATTTGATGTGTTAGTGTAATATTCATGGTTCACCTAGGATAATACTTATCCTAAGTATAATATTGCATGTAATTAAATTTACTTATGATAATATGGTAATTTATTTTCCCTCACCTTGGTAGCTAACAACAAAATTCCACCCTTTGTTTGAGGTCATCAATTGCCACAACTACCTCATCGATACTCAATTGGTGGTAGTTAAGTAACACTTCTATCTCATCATATAATATTTTCCAAGAACACAAATGAAGATCCAAGATCTTGGTGAGAAGAATAACCACAATATTCAAAGCACAAAGAATATTGCATACTATAATACAATAACTATTTCATTAATGAGGATGCAAAAAAGGATTGCAATCAAATGCTTTGGCTTAGATTGCTAGTAATGTATGAAGTATAAATTTATATAAGCCTCTTGGATGCATGATTCAAAATGATACATGTCCAAGAGGTCATGAGTTAATTTCTAGTGAAAATGTAGTTAAATAAGTCAACTAAGATAGAAGTGGGCTTGATAAGATAGAGGTGACACCTTTAAATTTTTATTAATAGATAATTGATGAGGTAGTGACAACAATTGATGATATCAAATAAAGGGTGACACTTGTAAGCTAGTAGAAGAAAATGTAATGTACCAAATTGTAGATAAGTAATAGATTATCCTAAGTGCATAATATGCAATACAATAAATGATGCCAACATCTACCATAAGCATATCTTAGATGGGAAAAAATGTATCTTGATAAAATTTTAGCCATGTTAGGTACCCATGCACAAAATTTTCCCTCCCAAAGGAAGATAAATGAAATAAACCCCACAAAAAAGGAAAAGATCTCCCAAAGAGAGAGAAGATGGAATATCATCCTAAAATCCTTTAAGATGAGGCACATGAGTGTCTCTACATAGAAGACATAATATATACATGGATAGCTTTGCATAGTGCATGTTGTAGTAGGTCACTTTGCATTGATCAATGCATCTTCCTTTCAAAAGAAAGAAATATTGGACTACAAATTGATTTAATTTAAACACTAATTATAGAATGAAAGGAGGTATTAGGATTCAAAGGTCTCCAAGATCTACTCAAATTCCTCTAAGCCAATGTAGAAGAGTAATTAATGCAAATAAGTGAAAAATGCCATGGAAGACTAGTATAGACATCATGTGAGAATAGATTGTAAAATAGGTAAGAGATTTAAACCAATAATTTAATTTAAGATTTAAAATAATAAGAATTAGGTAGTCCTACATGAGGCATCAACATGAATGATGATGGAGTTGAACCATTAAAAGCATGAATACCTATAGGATCTACCACTATGGAAGCATGTAGAGGTGGAAAAATATTGGGAAGGTCAAATTTTGCACTCTCATTACATCTAGGGAAACAGATGCAACTCCATGTGAGCTCTCACCAAAGAAGAGAAAAATGTCCCTAATGGTGTTATCAAGATCCCAAAGACGTATTTCTACAAAAAAATATAAAATGTATGATAAGTAAACATCCCAATAAGGTGCATCTTGTAGATATGTATAAACTTCTTAAATAAAATCTAAAGAACATTTAGAGAAGCCACGATCTCTATTGAAGTAGAAAGTGTTGGAGGAGAAGAATCATCATTAATCTCTATATAGGAGGACAATGATCAAGAACATCTATTAGTACAATATCAATCAAGATTGGAGAATCATTTGGATCTCCAAGAAACTCTTAAATTTTGATCCAAAGAGTATGAGGACACTTAATATGATAGTGCATGCACAATAAATGTCAAGTAGAAATCATGCCCCTTACATTAAGGACACATTGCTTCTTGCATGACTAGTTTACCTTCTCCATACAACCACTTGGTTTAGGAAGAATTTGATAGATTTGGGGAAAAGTTCCTTTCACTCACAATTTTTCAAGATCCCTTCCCTTGAAGGCTTATAGTTCAATTTATTCAACATGACACTAGAAGATTGGAAAATATGATCAAATTATATGTTGAACTCTAGTAAGCCCCATCAAATAAGTCAAACAATAGACCAATAAAGAAACCCCCTAGAAAAATATAATGATGACTCTATATAATAGTGCATATATAATTGAAATTCAAGTAGGAAATAATATTTCCTTTAAAAATGTGGATACCAAAACCCTATTAAAGGAGGTCAATTTGAAGAGTAGCATTCAACCATCTACAAAAGAGAGTAGGAAAAATAATAAAGAATCATAGATAAATGAGAACAAAAAATAGTGATCCTAAGAAATGTGCCACTCTAGAGGGTTTCCCCATCTAAAATAAGCCTATTAAAAATAAATTCTCTCATAAATTTGTAAAGGACTTGGAAGCCATTTTGAATAAAGATTCCTCAAATATCTCATTAAGGATTACAATTCTAATATTGTAGTCCAAATTATATTCTCCAGTGGTCTCTAGCACCTTGAATTCCATTTGGAAATTTTATTGTATATCTAAAAAAGCATAGTTGAGAGTCTCTCCTTGAGTATGATGGAATTTTTAAACTCAAAAAAAATGGGGGTTTTCTGCTCAATTTTGTTTAGAAACAAGGGGGGTAGAATAGTGGAAAATTCAAATATGGAGTTATTGCAAGATATCATGGGCCTTTTTAATCTCTTTGGCATCCCTCTTATCAAAGCAAACCATACCTCTACCAATAAATATTATGAAACGCATTTTATTGTTGAAAGAAGTGATAGATTCTTGAACTGTGATCTTTGTGTCCCCTTCCCAAACATGTTCTCTAAAATCCTCCCTAATACCACCTCTAATCATAAATCTGTTATTCTCTCTCTAAGTGTTGTTAAACTTCCCGGATGCATCCCCTTTAGATTTAATCCTTCTTAGTTTTATAATAGATCCTAATCCTCTCTTTTGAAATCCTTTGGAACATATTTTTTCCACGTCTTAATCCTCATAAAAATAAATAAAAACTTGCAAGTTCAAATTAGAAATATGCGCATAGATCAAGTAAAAAAATCACAACTATACTGAGAAAAGGAAGACACTCAAAAATTGATTAGAATATATTCAACACTTAATAAAAAATGATGGCATTGATGTGAAAGTATCACAAGCTCAAGATGATGGGTAAAAAAAAAAAAAGAATGCTGAGATAGAAGAATAATATTGGAGATTAAACTCTATGATGGAAATATGAAATTCTTTAATCTCAATGCTAGGCAACTTGGTACCGACACAAATTTATCCATAAAATTTCTTTGGACAATGGTATGATATTTAACTTTGGGACTAATCATTATCAAATTAGTTTATGGAAAAATATTTTACTTTCCTAAGTTATGATGGTTTACTAATGTAATTAAACTTTTAACAACTATGTCCCACCTACCATCAATTTTCAACTCATTTAAATATTTTAGGAAAATGTTTGTGGTGGTTGCCTTTTATAAAATTTATAATCATTGTATGTCTTAGTGGGGGTTTTCCCATTTTAGTTTGGGTTTTTTTATTTATTTGGGGGTGCATTGCTACGAAAGGGAGAGATTATGTTCTAGTTCATTCTTTTGATCTAAAAAAGGCTCTTTTAATGAACGTTTGCTATTCTACATGGATGTGTTTTTTTTATAAGATATGGTGGTTAAAGGATCCTACACCCAAAATTTACAAAAATGACATAAAACACAATTTCATCAAAATAATAATAGTACACCTACATAGCAACAAGAGGAGCTAACAAAAAAGCATAGAAAATTTTGACAAACCAAAAATCAACAACCTAGGTGACCTTCATATTATAGAGGCTCATAAGAGAGTTCCACTCATCTGAAATCTAGTTCAACTTCTTGTTCCACACATCCAGGTCTTTTTCCTCATTGTTTTTCTTAGCCTCGCAAATTTTCTTCAACTTATTCTATGTTTTGTGTCTCGTCTCCTCTAGTTTCATTTTTCTTATATTGTACCTCTTGTGAGATGGACAATAAGGTTGTAGAACACTCCATTAAGTCTTTTGTGATTGAGATAATCTAAACCATTTAATCCTTGAGCTGGGTAATTATGTTTCCCTTTAGGTCAAGTTTTTCCTCTTCAAAAATATGCTTTTTATCTTTTTCTTTTTTGGTTCTCTCCATATAAAATTCTTCCTACTGATGGTTACTACTTTCTTTCTTTCACTTTCATCATTCTAGGAAGGTTTCAAAGGGGGGTGTGTGTTACTAAAGTATATATATATTTATTTGTTGTAAATTCTTCCTATCATGCATTGTTAGTCATGCTATAATTTTTTCATGTCACATCTGTTGAAGAGAAACATATAGCAATAAGGCATGTTTACATAAAAAAAATTGCATCAATTTTAGTATCAAAGAATCTAAAGATACTAGGAGCAAAGAATTCATGAGGAGAGTTCTAAATAACTCAAATGAGATCTATGACTGGCTATCGATGCAATGTTAAATTTATATATTAAGTGAAAATAGGATAACCAACTTGGAAGAAGAAACAAAACAAAGGAAGAGGTGGAAGGACACAACAAAAATTAGAGTTTGAATCAGACCTAAAGTATGGTGCATGTTGGATTAGTATAAGGTTAACAATAATGGGAAAGCAAAGGAAAATGAAGTTGAAGTAAATGCATTCAAGGATTATCAGAAGGTGAAAAATATTAGTGAGAATAAATACTCACCTTGTGATCATTTATCTATTTTTTGAGAGGAAAGCAATAGAGTCTAGAATCAACCAAGGGATAGAACTACTAGAATAGGGAAACATAAAATTCTAAAATTATTAGTGGATGGAAGGCATTTAAATTTTATTTGCAAATAATTTGAGAGAGAGAAGATGGATAAGTAGGATGAAGATATGAAACTTTGTTGGGGTGTTGGCAAGCAGTTGAGTCCACTTTTTGGCCAAAAAGTGGAAGTGTTTTCCCTGACTTTCAGAATTTGACACATTTGACCTTCAAATTTGAAGCACTTAGAGATGGAATCTTGAAAAAAGTCATTAATCATAAAATGTAGTACTCGGAATCTAGTTTCCAAATATGTAATTTATTTCAATACCCAAATGCTACAAATTGATTTTCAATAGGCGTTTCTAAAAACCACTGTTTAAAAGTCACTTTTTTTTACCATACCATGCATGTGTACGTCATCCATATTTTGACCTAAATTATCATGTTTTTCTAAATCCTTTTTGGAAAATATTTTTAGCTCACTTAAGCACATTTTTGATATTCTTTTGTAATTTTTAATAGAATATTTTTTTTTATTAATTTTTTATTAGCCACATTTGTTGTTTTGAAAAATCGTCGTGTACGTCACACATAAGATGACCTAAACTTATCATTTTTTGATTTTTTTTTTAAATGAAAATAATTGTCTAAAGCACATTTTCGTGCAATTTGTTTTACAAAAAAAAATTTTAATAAAAAGTTATTAAAATAGTAAAAAACCCTGATATTTCACGTTTATGGATCAGTTTCATCATAAATTAATTGAAAAATAGAAAAATAAGTACAATTGTAAAAAAAAATTACATATTTAGAATCTACACAGTCTCAACTATAATGGGTTTTAATTTCATCAAAAAATGTCTTCAGACATATGCCTAAAGTCACTATTTTCTTGTGACATTGTTAGGACATTCAACTTGCAGGTCAAACCAGGTCCAAAGCTTAGGTTCGAGTCCCCAAGCCTTTTCCTAAACCAAAAAACAAAGCAAAAATTCATCCAAAAAATCAAATTTTAAAAAATGGGATCCCGTTTCATAAAAAATATTTTTTTTATGATTTTAAAAAGTAGGATCCCGTTTTGAAAACAGAATCCCATTTAGATTCGAGACCTTGAGCCAAAAATGAGATCCTGTTCTAAAATGAGATCTATTTTTTTTTAAAACGAGATCTCGTTTCATTAAAAAAAAAGTTATTATTTTAAAAAACGGGATCCCATTTTTTAAAATCATAAAAAAAAATAAAAAATTATGAAACGGGATCCTGTTTTGTTGAAGCTGATTTCAGAATTTTTTCTGAAGCAAAAACTTCCACATTTCATGGACTCATCTTCTTACATTTACCCGTTGTACCCTAAAGAAGGAAAAGATGTTGATGATTACAATAGGAGAAGAGAAATTTTTGAAGACTTCAATTAAGAATGTAACTTATCACTAGACATACCTCAAGATGTTGCAAGTGTGGAAATAGTCCATACTAGATATTAAGCTATTGTAGAGATGGATAATTTCAAGGTGGGGGGAATATTTAATCCATATTGGTTTTAGAGAACATTGTAGACGAGTACTTGGAGGGATGTTTTGAAAAACTCATAATTGATGAAAATAAAGAAGAAGACTATTACTTTATTGAAGAAGAAATGAGAATGATTGAGGGAAGGAGTAGTGGCATATACATTTGTTGTGTAGCAAAGGAGGATGGTGTAAAGAAAGACCTAACATGTGAGAAATCAAAGCTTTGTAAACATAAAATACAATTAGGAAGTTAAGACCTCATATTTAAAAGGATAAATTTGAGAACATGATGGCTATAACAATGGAGCAACAAAAAAATCCTTTAAAAAGGAAAAATAAGTGATAAGAAAATATTTAATGACTTTCAATGAAGGAGGACAGATAGAGGTAGATTTAAGCCAACAAAAAATCTAAGTAAATAAGGATAGGACAATTTGGTGGAGGAAGTTCTATGGTACAACCAGTAGATGGAAGAAGAGGAAGAAAAATATGAAATTTTGTAAAGTTATCTAAGTTGATGGAAGGACATCACATCATAGTTGGGTTCTTAAGTTCTTTGAACTAAGGGATTCAAATTTATATAAATGTATGAAGGATGATGTAACTTACCTTTTAATGAATGTTTCCCAACTCCATCAATTTTAATTTAGTTAGATATTTTAGGACAATATTTGTGGTGGTTTCCTTCCATTAAATTTGTAACCATTTTAGTGGGTTAGTCTAGGTATTTTCCCATTTAGCTATGGGAATTTTATTTATTTAGGGAGTGCATTGGTAAGAAAGGGATGGATTTTTTAGTTTGTTATTTTGGTTTGAGAAAAGATCCTTCTGATAAATGCATGATATTCTACATAGAAAGCAAAACATATTTCATTGTGTATCATGTTGCTTTCTTTTTTGTTTTCTCTTTAGGTTTTGTTGTGTCTTGCTAAAGAATGTGTATTTTTCTATTTTAATTTCTTCTTGACATATACTTTCATGCATATTGTAAGTTCTTTTGGCATATATCTTGGAGAGAAAACACACCACAATAAAGGTTGTTTACATTGAAAAAATTGCATTAGTTACTAATATTTTTCTTATTTTATGTGTCACAACCCAAATTTCTAGGGTCACAAAAATGATTAAACTAACCAAGAATTAGGATTTTATTATTATTTTAAAATAATAGCATACATAGTGATCATAGGTTGGTTTATCATAATTTACTATTTTTTCCTTAATATTATTACATATGTACTTAGTGTCAAGCACTTCAATCCCTTCCATGGTCATATATATCATAGTTTCTTAGCTCATTATGTCTTAATCTTTTGTTCATACTTATTTTAAAGTCAAATTTCATTTCTTATTTCACATAATCATTACAAACCGTGACTTTCTTGTATGTCTCATAATTTAATCAAGAAGATATACAATTGATAGTAAGCATTTATGTAAGCAACATATATATATGAAATCTAACAAGATCACAATAGCTTCGTGTGAATTATATATTCCTAGCACATTACATGAACACAATAGAAATACATTTTCATTAAAAGTGTCAATAATTTGTTTCAACATAAGTATTATAGATCCATTTGAGCATGATAGGTAAAAAAAATTAAGTAAATGAAGCATATTAATCCATATATTCATGTTCTTTTCATATGAATAGTACCATATCAATACAAGATAACATGTATTACAAATTTCATATTAGCATGTACATTTTCTCAAGATACATTGTAAGTATATAAGTATAGACAAATATAAATGTAACTATATAAAAACTATCTTTACGATAGTACAATTTCATGCTTACTTTGGACCTACTTTAGTGCCTATTGTATTTATGCATTTTTAACACCCCTTAATCAAGCCCTAATCTCCTATATTATGCATTCTATGGCCTATTTTTGATCATTTCCAAAGAATTGCAACCGGAAAACAAATGCATTCATCTAATAAATTATCCTCGACATCTAAAAACCTAGAAAATAGGGTCGGGACACTCACGCCCTAGGTGTGAGTGTGCCCTATTTTGCCTCAAATTTGAAATATGTTGGTGGCAAAAATTTGTTATTTGAATTTCAATTGTCCAAAGTCGACTATCAAGACCTAATTTATGAAAAATAAAATTAGAGGCCTATAAATACCTAGTCTTTTCACCATTTGCAACTAGAGAAGAAAAAGAGGGAAAGAATTGAGAACTTTGGAGAAAAGAAGAAGCAAGAGATTATCAAGTACATCTGATTTTCAAGCATAATTGTAGATTTGATCAAGTCTTATAACATGATTGAAGGTTGATTCCAATAGAAGAGCATGATGGATTCTAGGTTAGGGATATGTATTTGGCCATCTCCTTTAACCTAATGACTTGTTTCCTAGTGTTCTCATCTTCAATATTCATATTATTTGCAACCTCAAGAAAGGTATCATTTTTTTTCAGATTCACTAAGAGTGTTTTGACTTCTCTCTTAGTTAGATCTTGTCATTATCATATAGGAATCTCTCTCTAACACACTTAAGTATGGTTTCTTTTCAGTTTATCTCATAAGAACCTTAGATACACTTAAGGTTAGGGGTCACACATTATCTTTTATCATAGCTTTGGCTATTTGTGGAGGTTTAATTACCAAAATAGGAGCTTGATTGAGGAAACCTCCTATATAGCCACCCCAAACCATCTTTTTTTGCAGATTTCTTACAGGTATAGATCCAAAGATAGAAGTTACTTGGTAGATAATCAGAAAGAAGACAAAGCACTATATGATCAAATTTTAAAGTTTGAAAATTTTCAACAAGGACACTTACACCCAGTTTAGCTCATAAGAACTTTAGATACACTTAAGGTTAGGGGTCACACATTATCTTTTATCATAGCTTTGGCTATTTTAAAGTGTGAGTGTCCCCCATGTTTAGCCCCAAATTTGTAGGACAAGTGCACAAATCTCTACTTTTCTCAGTTTTATAGTTATAATTACTATTGCATTTTTTTTGTTATTAGAATCTTTCATTTTCAATCTAGGGCACATAGTTTGATAGGGTTATTTTGGAAAATTCAATTCCAATCCATTTCCAAGACTCAAAAGGATTAGATCCAGGTCTGATTGACTCACCTTCTTTGGTTGAAAGTCAATCTAATTTCCTTGTGGATTTGTATCCTAATGAAATCCTAGAAAAGGTGGAATTTTCCCTAGGTTTTGGTCATTGGACTTAATGATTCCCTTTCTCTACATTTCATTTTGGTGAACCTTAAATTTTAGCATCATAAGGGTTGATGCAAGAAGTTGGGTCCACAAAAAGCTCAAAAAGTGGAAGTGTTTTTGTTGTTTTTCAGAATTTGTCACACTTGAACTAAAAATTTGAGGCACTTACACAATGAATTTTAAAAAGGTCAGTAATATGAAATTTTGAATTTTGAATCTAGTTTCCAAATTTTTAATTTGTTCAAATACCCAAATGATAGAAATTAAATTTTGATAGGGATGTATAAAAACCACTTTTTAAAAGTCCTTGTTTTTTTACCATACCATGCACATGTACAAACACCACTTTTTGACCCAAATAAAAATATTTTGCTAATTCATTTTGGGGAAAGAGAGTTAACAACATGGAGATTGATTAGGAATTTTTTTTGTAATTTTTTTTAATATATTTTTTTTGTATTGAATTTTTATTGGCCAAGTAATTGTTGTTTTTAAAAATCAATGTGTACGAACAACATAATTGGACCTAAACTAAACATTTTCTAAATTTTTTTTTTTCATTTTGTAGAGAATCGTCTGAAGATTGATGCCATATAATTTTTTTTACAAGAAACTTAACGAAAAAAATTTATTAGAAAACAAAAAAAGCCTGATATTTCAAGTTTAAGGACTAGTTTGCTTAGAAATTAATTAAAAAATAACAAATATAATCCAATATTAATAAAAATTATATATTTGGAAACTAGACATCATGTTCTCTAATGGGTTTTAATTTTATAGATTGATTCAAAAAAAAAGGTCCATCAATCATATTGCTAAAGTTGGACATTCTTTTTCAATTTGCCTTAGATTTTTAGTTGCAAGTCAAAGGCTAAGGGTTAGTTTCCAATCCTTTCCCAAGCCTAAAAATGAGGTAGCATGTGGGTTGGGAATTCAAAATTTTTAAAATGTGTACACATTTTTAAAAATGCATACGCGTTACAAAACGCATATGCATTCTTTATTTTCTTGATTATTTAAAAAATTAAATACTTTTTAGAAATGCGTACACATTTCTAAAAGGTATTTAATTTTTTAAGTAAATCACTTATATATGTTATAAAATACGTACATGTTATATAACATGTACGTTTTTTAAAAACGCATACGCGTTCCAAAACACATATGCGTTCTTTATTTTCTTTGATTATTTAAAAAATTAAATCTTACACATTTCTAAAAGGTATTTAATTTTTTAAATAAATCGCTTATATATGTTATAAAACATGTACACGTTATATAACGTGTACACATTATAACGCGTGCGCATTTTTTAGTGCATACGTGTTTTTTTAGGCTTGGGTACCTGAAGTATAACACATGGGTTTTTTTAATAACGTCTACGCATTTTCTACAAGACTTTTTTTGGCTGAAACTTCCCCTCTTTGTGGACCCAACTTCTTGTGTTTACCCATAAACCTTCTAAAATTTGCAATAAGTCACCGTAGATCTAGGATTTGCATTGTATTGCATTTAGCATCATAAAAAAAGTCTTAAAAATCCAAAAAAATGCATATCATATTGTATTGTAGGTTACAATAGATTTATTTCGGTCATCTTAGATCATATTTACATTTAATTTGTAGTATTAAAATTTGAAATTATTCATTGCATTCAAGTTGCATCTTTCATTTAGATCAAAAAAGTGAAAAATTACATTGTTTGCTTTAAAAATTTGCATCAAATTATCATTCTTAGAATTTTGCATCTTGAAATCAATCAATTAATTCATATAAGATCTTAAAATTGCATTGAAATTTACCATTTATTGTTCAAACATTTTCAACATTGTTGCACATTCATATTTTCAAGATTCACAATCATAAAACTATCAAAATGTGGAAAAATATTCACTAACAGGCCTATCTGATCACAAATCTAAAAACCTTAGACAATAATAAAGATAATCAAAAATTGATATTCCAAAAACCCTAGCAAGGACCCAGATGCCCTGGGCACCTATGTCTTGTTGTTTTGGGATTAAATTTGGCTCAGATTGTTGTTTTGTTCTCGCTGCCTATTTTTGTTCTCTAATTTCTGAATTGGCTTGTTCAATTGCAAAAAGTAGTGTTAGATTTGAAAATAAGGTGTTACTTTGCTTAGATAATTACAAATTTGTGAAAAATAGTTGCATTTCAGTATTGATAATCATCAGATTTGTAGGACAATCGTGTACATTTTTTGAAACATTGTATAATCTAGGTAAATTGGTTTTAATTTTGATAAAATTTCAAAACCCTAGGTTCATACAATACATTGTAAACTTAAAATCCTTCAAAAGCAGCAACAAAATTGATTTAAAATCTAGGTTTAAACAATGTCACATAGTCACCTTATGCCACTAGTGTTTCTAAAATTGAAATTTTAGACAGAGCCCTAGTTGGGCATAGGTGCCTTGGATGCCTCTGTCCTGCTAAATCTACCTCAGGTTTCAGGTGCAGATTCAATACCTATTGTCAGTTTGCAAATCTAGAGTCTAATTTCTGGCTTTGTGTCTATAACAAGTTTGTAAGTCTATTTTTAGTCCTAGTTGGCCTTGAAATGCATAAACTTAGGTTACAATTGGAATTTAAGGATTGAATTATTCGGAGTAATTGTTTAGTTATTTGAATTATTAGGAGTAATTGTTCATTTACTTGAATTATTACTTTATTGTGCATGTTATTCAGTCATGTGTGTGTCATGTTAAATTATATCATTACAGGCATTTAATTTTATAAATCAGATCATAAGAGCATCTAGTTTAACATGAGTACATAATAAAAAAAATGTAGCATCTAAAAGACCATAAATGTTTAATTAGATAACATAACAATTAGATCACATGGAGACATTTATTAAATAATCCCATCAAGATTGTTTAATAAATTACATCGACATCTAATGCATAGAAACCAAAACATGATCATATATACATCATGGTCACCATAGTAACAAAATGTGATGTGTAATAGAAAAATGCATCTAAGTAGGTTTATGGCTACCAGACTTCTCAAGGCCTGGTGGTGGTGCTCGTTGAGAGACAGTGGTTCAGGAGTGGTTCATAGAGCTAATTAATCCACTCTCGTAGGCCTTATGCCTAGACTATGGCTATTCCCTTGCATACGAGTGTCATGACATGCTCCTGATTGATCAAATCCATGTCTGTTTGAACCCTACTAGGCTCCGCCTACATCCTGTTGAGTTCCCCCTATAGGAAGGCTTATGCCTCACTCTCAGAGGGAACCTAGGTGGCTCTAAGATCCTCATATGCAGTTTTGAGCTCCTCATGTGTTGACTTGAGCTCCTTGTGCATGAATCTTTCCTACTCTTCTCTGGATTTAAGCTTCTCAAATTCCAACCTGAGCTCCTCGTATGCAGCTCTTGTCTACTCCTCTCTAGCTTGGATTTCTTTATTTTCAACTCTCACTAAATAAATGGTTTGCATAGCATCATCGTAGGATGTTCTCCACCAAAATAGGGGCTCAAATAATTTAGTATGGTGCCTCGCACTAGGTTGTGGCCTATGCTCGACTCATATTGACTAGTGTGGGGGCACTGGTGGAATAATGTTTGCAATAACTTGACTGAAGAAGTCGAGCTAGTCGCATGTCCCAACTAAAACAAAGAAAACATCATATAAGTTAGAACAAGATATAACATAAGAATGGTAATAGATTAAATAACTAACATGTCATCACTTGGATCCCCAACTCGCCAATTAGAATCTCTAAAGGACACTATAGGTGTCATATCAGGACTTCCCCAAAAGGCTAGTGGTAGGGAGGGAATGACATGGCTGCTCTCTCCAAGCCCACAAGACTGGGCCCTCCCTAGAGTAGTAGGATATTATCGCATGATGTGAGGACAATATGTAGGTCTCTCCTTGGGGACATCTTCGACCTTTACTGACACCTTAGGGACTCCTCCTGATGGCTACTAATCCTCATCCTCTCCCTCCTCCTCTACATCATTGTCATCCTCTAATGTGTCCCCATATATATTATCATTGTTTCTCTCTATGTCATCCCCATGGTGATGGAGCCAAGGTCCTAGATCACCTATAGGATGACCAATAGGGAATACTAGTTTGGGGCGCACAACTTGCCACCACCTATCATATGTTATCAATGTGCCTACATTATCCTCATAAAATGTTGGGAGTACATCTCGATCCTCATCCTCTATATCATTGAGAGTGACCTCTATGAGTGTAGGATGGTGGATGTCATGTAGCCTAGTGCCACTGTGTGTAGATCTCAAATATGTAGCCCTTGGACTAGGTGTTGTTTGTATCTGGCCAAACTATCTCATCACACGATCAAAATAGAATGTCATGATGATATAGTTGTGTCTCGCAACTAACAACCTATCTCATTGCATCTTGGATAGCTGATGTGCCAGACCTACCCATTGATGTAGAGTCATGTATGGTCTCCATAAAATATCACCATCCCTAGACAATCAAAAGTGACTCTCCAGTATAACAAGTCTCCACACTGCCAGGATTGCCTCATCCTCTGAGTGCTAGAGCTAAGGAAAAGATAACAATAAGGATTCATCGAATCAATGGTATAAAAGGACTTGTTTGAAGTAGCCACTTATGCTCGATGTGGCTACTATGATCAAAATCATGATCCCTATGATGACCAGTGCAATAGAATAGATCTCTCATCATCTCTTAAGGGGTCTCACAATCATCATAATGTATGGTCTCACCTCGCACGAGTAGTGTGAAGATGCAGTGTATATCCTCAAGTATAATTTGGTCATCTCCCCTATTGGGAGATGAAAGGTGGAAGTATCAACATTCCACCACTCAACAAGTGTCATCAACATAGCATCGTAATACCTCATCGATGGTATGAGATATACCCAATAAATTCTTGTGGTACATAAAATTTGTTGCTCCTCCTATGAAAGACGTGAAACCTTCTCTTGAAGTAATGCAAATAAGTGTCCCCCTAGCCTTTGTCAAGCACATGGTAGAATCTGCAAGAAGTAAAGGGACTCATTAGTTGTTAAGTAAAACTAATGATCAAGTAGTTGAAAGAAGAACAATTCTTAAAACTAGACAAAGGTACCTCTTTGGGATATAGGAACCATTCAATGACACAAGCACCCAAAATGGATAGACGCGCCCAAAGAGGACATAGGGGCCATGATTTTTGAAAAAGCATAAAAACGCCATAGAATACAATAAGAAATAATAGGGAAAAGGAAAAGAAGCATACCATTGGTGCTACCTCACCTTGTGCAACATCTGCTCACATGACATTGAGTCTAGGGGGCTCGTATGGTTGTCAATTCGACACCCTCACTCCTTACGTTAGTAATGGTAATCTCTAGCCCTTAAGATAGTAAAAAAGTGAAAATGAATGTCAAAATCATGCTTTTTCTCTATCTTATAGTTAAATCTAGTAATACATTCTTATAGCACATATTATTCAATTCATTATAATGGGGGCTAGGGAACTTGTATTTTAATATTGTTTGTTGTGTTGAATTCATAGTTCCATTCTCGTTCTTTCCATATGAATCTTTATAGTTGGTGTTATGATCCTCATGACCCTATTGTAGACATTTCTATAACAAATACATAACAATTCAATGTGGTTATATTGCTACCTTGATTCCACCTCCTTAAAGAAAGAAAGATAGGGGAGCATACATCAATCCTCAAATTTGGTTCTTCTTACAAGTTGATATGATTGTTCAAGATGATTTTTGAATACACAACAAATCGGTTTTGTAGGAAGCAGTTCCTAACATTGTGGTTTTGCAGATGACTACATTGGGGGCTTCATTCTCCCATGCATGAATGAATCATAATATCCATATGAGTATCATTTTTACATAGCATGATTTCCTTTCAATACTTTAGCTTGCATATGCACGTACTCTCATATGGTTGCTAAAGTTGGGGCTAAATGTAGTATCATAAATTGTACTCCCTTTTAAGAGATAGTACACTTTCACACTTAGTTTGGACCTACTTTAGTGCCTCTTGTATTTATGCATTTTTAACATGCCTTAATCAGGCCCTAATCTCCAAAATTATGCATTTTATGGCCTATTTTTGCCAATTTCTGAAGAATTGCAATAGAAAATCAAATGCATTCATCTAATACATTATCCCCGACACCTAAAATCCTAAAAAATAGGGTTGGGACACTCACGTCCCTATTTTGGCTCAAATTTGAAATATGTCAAAGGTGGAAATTTTTTATTTGAATTTCAATTGTCCAAAGTCAACTATCGAGATTTAATTTATGAAAAATCAAATTAGAGGCCTATAAATACCTAGTCTTTTCACCATTTGAAACTAGAGAAGAAAAAGAGGGAAAGAATTGAGAACTTTGGAGAAAAGAAGAGATCATCAAGTACATCCTAATTTGTAGATTTTCAAGCATAATTACATAATTGATCAAGTCTTATGGTATGATTGAAGGTTGATGCCAATAGAAGAGCATGATGGATTCTAGGTTAGGGAGATACATTTGGCCATTTCCTTCAACCTAATGACTTTTTTCCTAGTGTTCTCATCTTCAAGCTCCATCTTATTTGTAGCCTCAAGCAAGGTATCATCGTGCTTCAAATTTTCTAAGAGTGTTTTGACTTCTCTCTTAGTTAGATCTTGTCGTTATTGTAATGGCATGAATTTGCACCCCTTGCAAATTCCCCGTTTATACACCCATTACCTTAGAAAACATGATCTTGATGATGTATTTTCCACATCCACTTCCACATTCCATCCACTTGGAAACTATTTTGCATGTCGGTGGGGGATATTCTGTCTAGGATGCTAGCACGACACGTGGACATTTTCACAAAGTGTTGTCATCTTGATAGGATTCTTGCCTCTGGAATCTATAGAGGCATTACACTCCTCCATTAGACATGAAGTGTAACATTTCATGCCCCTCAGATCGACTTCAAATGGCCCTTTTTCCTCCATTATTCTCTTAAAATTAATCGATTCTTCATTCACTCTATCTTCTTCAAGCTCTTAATCATTCTTGACTCTACAAACTCACTTTCAGCTCCTTAACTCTCACGTTTGAACTCCATTGTAGTTGCAAGCTACTTTTTTGTTGGATCATCTTCTTTGTTATTGTGGCAACGTTGGCTTTGGAGAGCTTGCGAGCTCACATCTTCGTCTATGTTCCTTGAGAGCATCTAGTTGGGAAGGTGATATCCATTCACTATCACTTTACTTTACATCATCTACTTGCATAGTAGTGTATTATGTTTTCTTATTGCTTGGAATTTCCGTTTCTATAGCTTCTTTATCATATTTCTACAATCGTTGCTATTTGGTTGCCCGTGGAGGTGGAAACACCAAAGCGAGGGACTGAATGAGGAAGTCCTCTAAACACAACCCCAACAATTTCTTGTTCTTTTGTGTGTAGGTTGTTCATCAAGTGAAGATTTTGAAGAACTCAACTTGCGAGTTCGAAGTTCCATTTCTACCACCTTTCTCTTGTCAAATTCTTAGTAATCTTAAAGTATTCTTCTTGTTGTGCTATTATTTTTGCATTTTTCATCTATGTCATAGCATAAAACCTCGTTGGTCAATATATTAGATAATTTCTGAGTTTTTTTATCTGCACTTTACTATTTTTTTCTATACAAATTCCAACACCCCATGGAGATTCAAACGTGATGTGTTGGAGTTTGTGTCCTGCACTGCCATCCTTAGGAAGTGAGTTTCTTAAGTTGCAAACTAAACCTTGGGATTTGACTCATTTGACCCCTTGAGACATTCAGGTTAGTAGAAGGAAGGTGATAGACCCTTTATCTTTCCTTTTCATCCCTTTAAACCTTACACCTTTCTAAATCATTTGTCTAGCTTGAGGTAGATCAAGGAAGCCTATTGTTTGGGGCCCTCCCATGACCTAGGGTCTTGAGCAACTAGTCCCCCTCTACATTTTGGTGAACCTAACATGAACTATTTTGTTTTTGTTTTGTAGTGTTGAAGGAATCTTCTCTCGTTTTCTAGGTGTGTTGTAAGTGTGTGTTACAGAGCGCATAGCCTTGCAACCCAACCTACAACCCCTAGTGGCATAGTCAGAAGGTTCCTAGATATTGTGAAGCGAAATCTAGATAGGTCACTGTTTGATTATTGAACCTTTGGGGTATATTGAGGAATTCCTTTTTGGAGTACATAAAATATGGCCTCTTTTATGCATCTAACCATTCCTTATGCGCAACAAGCGAATGGATCACCCGCTATAACCTTTACATCATAGGACTTGACTATGAATGCAAATAGAGAACCCTCTCCTCTGTAAATTCCTACTCATATCAATGGGAACACTGTGACTGGCATTCTCATTGATCTTATGTGTCATACATTAATGTTATAACAAAGGAGATTATGCTGATAAAGAGCACAATACGTACACACGATGGACTCTCGATCCCTCCAATTGGTTCTATCACCCTCTAATTTCTAGTAGGACCTAGGACTATAAATGCTCTTTTCGATATCATCCCAAAGTCTGACTTGTTCAGAGTGAAGCTAGGCATCCCATGGCTAGTTTCCATGATGTAGTTGCTTCGGTAGCTCATAAATATTTGAAGTTTTCTAATGAGGGCTCTGTTCACGTTGTGCACAACACTAGATATAAACCTCTGGTGTCACGTGGGGCCTACTCATTACATCATTTCTAGCCTACCCTTTTTGGTCCACTTCCTCCAAGGATAGACCTATTCTATTGTACTTATTTTAAATACAGGAATGGGGGCGTAGTGTTGAAAGTGACCTACCATGTCTCCCCTTACGCTATTTTAGTTAAGTCTTTTATGATCGCACAACAGCAGGCTTCCTCCTCCTCTCAAAAGGGGAAGGGGAGTTTTCTCATGCTTAGGATCCTTCCTCTTCTTCTTTTGTTTCATCCGCTTCTACCTCCTTCCCTTCTATGGCACCTTCAGCCTCTACTCCTCTTCCTCGCATGGGGGTCTGATGGTGCCTACTTGGCAGAAGGCCAAGCATCAAGTATTTGAGCTTCCCATCTTACCTATGGTGTCGAGGCCTATTTTCTATGGTAAGGGGAAGGGACCTCATGGATTTTCCCTTGTGTCTCGGCCTTTATAGCCTCCTACTACTCCTTCCCCTTGGATAGTGAATGGGAAGAGGCTTGCCATCGAGGCACCTGAGTTTGCTTCTCCACCTATTTCAATCTCTGCTCTTGTGCTTCCTTCTCCTACTCCCATCTAAGAGGCCACCCTTCCACTGGAAATGGTTGTGGAGGACATGCCTATGGCATAACATGAGCATCTTGCTCCTTCTCAAACAACAAGTTCTAGTTCCCAGAGTTGAAGAAACCATCTTGCACATGAGAGTAAGTGTTGAAAGAAGGCTTTGGTTGTTGAGAAAGCTATGTCACGAAAGGCTGAAGAAGAGCCAACAACTCTTGTTTTGGCATCTCCTATTGTGCCCCCTCTTCTGCTTCTTCTACTTCAGTTCCCATCACCTCGATCTTGCTTATGAATCCCCTCGCAAATGTTGATGACCCTCACCCCATAAGGGTATAGTTGTTCATTGCTCCCTCAATGAAGCCTCCTCTTCTTGTGTCCCTTATGGACATCCCTCTATTTTTCCATCTTGTGGACATGTTGAACACCATGGTGGTGTCTGTTGCGGCCTTGTTCTCTTCCTCCTCACATTTTTCTTTATTTGTGGGGATCCTGCATCCTCTAATGAAGCAAAAATTTGGAGGAAAACCTTGCTTCCAATGGAGGTCAAAAGAAAGGATTGCCTTCTTTGAGAGAGGGTTCCACTTTGGCTTGCACTATCGTTGTGATGGAAAAAACCCCACATGTCATGAGTTTATCACCGTCTCTCTTAACAAGATTGATGGTGGATCTCAAGCACCTCCTTCATCTCCCATCCAGTTAGCACATGGAACTCTCATCAAGTGCATGTTTAACTCAGTTGATGATGTCTCATCTCTGTCGGCGATCTTTGCAAGTTCAATGACATTTACCTCATAGGAGCTAAGTGAAGAATACCTCGAGGGGCCCTCTTCCTTAGCTCTTGTCAAAGGAGAGTTTGAGGGTGCTCCCCTTGCTATCCTACCCTTTCAAGCTCATCCACCCTCTCCCAATAATGATCTTAATTGGGAGAACAATGACCTCCTAGTTGATGAGGACTAGGAGAGCACCTCTTCTTTATCTATAGATTAGATTTGTGTGTGTGTTGTGTTTCCCCTGTGCTTGTTTTATGTGTTCTTGGAGGACCCTTGTCAACCTTTTAAGTGCTTGGATATAGGATTGAAATTGTGTTGTGTACTTCCTCTATTTGTTGCATCATTCTTCTATATGTTGTATCTTGATTCTCAATGATTTGGGACGATGCAAAGTGTTGGGGGCATTTAGGCCTCCCTTCCGTGTTGAACCAATTTTTTATTTTGATTTTGTCTTCATGTGCTCTTTTTCACATTTTTATACATTTGGGTATTTATGATAGTTCATACATATATTATATTATATTTATCTATCTATATCTATCAGCAGTTTTGACCCCAAATGATTAGATCCCCATATCTCTTGATTTATTCGTGTTTTTTTTTTTTTTTATCTTTCTCTCTTCTATGCTTGCTTTTTGATGTTTTGATGCCTGTGTGTTGTCCCTCGTGTGTGTGACAAAATTTCCACCTCTACATCTCTTCATGTATCATGGGCCACGACATCTCTTCATGCTCTTCCTTTACTTAGGATGCCATGTGATCCTTCAGTTCGCATGCACCATCCTAAGGGAGGGCTCCTACCTATCCAATTTTCAATAAGGTGTATTCAATGGCCAACAAATTCTTTGTTGAAAATCTTTGCATTTTTCAAAAATTACATCCTTCAAAAAGGATCCCCTTAACAAGATTTTCCTTTGAAATCAAATTTGAACTCCATAGGACTAAGCACCTGTGGAGCCAATTTTGTAAGACTAAGCACCTGTAGAGCCATTTTGTTCACCTTCTATAGGACCAAGCACCTATGGCATTTTTTTTCAAATCTCCATAGGACCGAGTACATATGGAGCCATCTCTCTCCTGTACCCGAGTTCGCTAGATTGCGGTTTACTTCCTCGATGATTCGGTTATATTTTCTTCAACTTCTTACACTCTACTTTATCATGTATTCACTGAAACTTATGCTCACTAAAGTGGGGGGAAAATGTAATGGCATAAATTTTCACCCCTTACAAATTCCCCATTTATACACCCCTTACCTTAGAAAATATGATCCCAATGATGTATTTTCACATCTGCTTCCACCTTATATCCACTTGGTAGTTGTTTTTCATGTCAGTGAGTGATATTATTTCTAGGATGCTAGTGCAATGCATGGATGTCTACATAGTGTGTTGTTGTCCTGATAGGATTCTCACCTCTAGAATTTGCAGAGGCACTACACTCCTCCATTGGACGCGAAATTTAACACTTCCTTCCCCTTTAACAAACTTCAAATGGCCCTTTTTACTCCATTCTTCTCTTCAAATTAGTATATTCCTCATTCACTCTTTCTTCTTCAAGATCTTCATCATTCTTGACTCTACATGTACCCACTTTCAACTCCTTCACTCTCACATTCGAACTCCATTGTAGCTACAAGTTGCTTTTTTGTTGGATCATCTTCTTCGTTGTTGCAACAACATTGGCTTTGGAGAGCTTGTGAGCTCACATCTTCCTCTACGTTCCTTGAGAGCATCTAGTTGGGAAGGTGATATCCATTCACTATCACTTTGCTTTACATCATCTACTTGCGTAGTAGTGTATTGTGCTTGCTTATTGCTTGGTATTTCCATTTCTATAGTTTCTTTATCATCTTTCTACAATTGTTTCTATTTGGTTGTCCGTGGAAGTGGAAACACCAAAACAAAGGAATGAGTAAGGTGTGGTCCTCTAAACACAACCCCAACATTTTCTCATTCTTCTATTTGCAAGTTGTTCGTCAAGTGAATATTTTGAATACCTCAACTTGTGAGTTCGAAGGTCCATTTCTACCACCTTTCTCTTATCAAATTCTATCTTAGTAATCTTAAAGTATTATTCTTATTGTGTTGTTATTCTTGCATTTTTCTTCTCTTTCATAGCATAAAACCTCGTTGGCCAATCTATTAGTTAATTTATGAGTGTTTTTGTCTGTATGGATGACAACGCCCCACTGAGATTCCAACACACTACATTGGATTTTGTGTTGTAGGTTGTCATCCTCAGGTAGTGAGCTACTTAAGTTGTAGACTGAACCCTAGGATTTGACTTGTTTGACCTCCTAAGACATTCAAGTTAGAAAAAGGAAGGTGATAGACCTGTTTTCCTTCCTTTTCAGCCCCTTAAACCTTAAACCTTTCTAAATTATTTGTCTAGATTGAGTTAGATTAGGTTAGCCTATTGTTTGGGGCCCTCTCATGACCTGGGGTCTTGAGCAACCAATCCCCATCCTCTACAATTATTATATAGGAATCTCTCTCTAACAAACTTGAGTAGGGTTTCTTTGCATTTTAGCTCATAACAACCTTAGATACACTTAAGGTTAGGGCTCACACACTATATTTTATCATATATTTGGATATTTGTGGAGGTTTAATTACCAAAATAGGGACTTGACTAAGGCAAGCTCCTATATAGCCACCCCAAACCATCTCTTTTTATAGATTTCTTTCAAGTACAAATTTAAAGCCAAAAGTTATAAGGTAGAAAATTAGAGAGTATACAAAGCACTACAAGATCAACTTTTAAGTTCAAGAAAGGTCAACAAGGACACTCATTCCCTAGGCATGAGTTCCCCCTATTTTCAGCCTCAAATTTGTAGGATAGGTGCATAGATCTTTGATTTTCTTAGTTTTATAGTCATAATTGCTCTTGTAGTTTTCTTGTTATTAGAATCTTTCATTTTTAATCTAGGGCACATAGTTTGATAGAGTTATTTTGGAAAATTCAATGCAAATCCATTTCCAAGACTCAAAAGGATCAAATCCAGGTGTGATTGACTCACCTTCTTTGGTTGAAAGTTAATCTAATTGCCTTGTGGATTTGTATCCTAATGAAATCCTAGAAAAGGTGAAATTTTCCCTAGGTTTTGGTCATTTAACTTAAGGATAATTCCCTTTTTCTAAATTTCACCATTTTACCAAATTTTGATATCCTATTGATGTTGTTGAAATGAGTAGAGAGAATATCATGGGAGTGCTTTTATGCTAGCCACAACCCACACAACTCTCCCATTCACTATTATTACCTAGTGAGACCTCGGCCTTTACAAATGAGTCATACAAGAGAACCACATAGGAAGAGCTAAGGAAACTAATGCAATGGATTTTAAAAACTAGCATTCCAATAGAATAATTATCTTGTCCAAGGATTTCAAATGGTACTATGTACAAGTACCACACATATACTCAAGGTGCATAGATAATTCTAAATAGGAGCACTTCCTAAATCATAACAACACTACAAATACTATAAAAAAATTCAATATGCATGTACAATATGGTGGGAAAATCCCCCAACTATCAAGATAGTGTAACTCTCTCCTAACTATTGAAAGATAATGCTAGCCCATGAAAATAAAGCTAGATTTGTGACCTTTCATATTAGACAAAAATAAGAAATGCATCAATTACTAACCGATAATATATATCAAACTAGAACTCTCCAATGAATTTTAATTTAAGCATATCATACATTGCACTTATATAATTATATATAAAAGAAAATATATTTTCATATTTAAGGAATTTGTAAGGTAATGGGAAGATATTTTCTTATTTAAGGAATTTGCAAGGTAATGGGTAATTGATTTTAACAATAAGATAAATTAAAATAGAAAATTTCTCCCATGGATTTAAATTAAACATAACATCCACTATACACATATAATCATATATAATAAAAATATTCTTTTCATATGAACAAGTAGATCATAAGACATTGGTTATGTTATCCTTTAAAGGAATGCATTTTAAATAGTTCAAATACAACTACCCATTAAAGTATAACAAGTGTGACAATAATAGTAACATAAAATCACTTGAAACCATTCAAAAGTAAGACATGTTGATAAATTATCATCATTAGGATAATATAAAATATATAATTGAACAAGTATATAATTTACTATAAAAGAGGTTGTTCATTCTATCATCATATAGCTTGAATAGCTTTAACAAATATTTAAGTTGGCATGGTAACCATTTAAAGACAGGTTTGAGGATTAGTTTAAATAATTAATTATTTCCTCTATTTTTTGGTAATTGTGTTTTCTTAACAATTCCCATGTGATGAGAATTCAACCCATATAATACATGGGATAAAAAACTATTAGTAACTATTTCTATATAATAGAAGGGTACTCTAAATATTAGTAACCTTAACTCTTTTTCTTTGCAAAAGTCCATATAAAATGTGTAATTTCCAAAGGAGACATTTAGCCACACTTTACCAAGAGGATGAACCTAGATACTCTCACATAGTTATCACTACATTGCCAAGAAAAAGTAAGAAAATTCTTAATGTTACCAAAAAATATTGCTTCATTTGTATATAATGAAGTAGTATTCCATGCCTATGATAATGATCTCTTCCTAATTCGCAAGGAAAATTCCTTCTTACCATATATAATTTGAGATCTTTGTGACACCTATAGAAACTTGCCACCATTACAACCTACATAAACTAATCATTCAAATTATAAATTTTAATACTAGAATGATAGAGCATAGTCAAAGTGAAAATTTACTCACTAGGAACAAGGAAAAAATAAATCATGAAGACCATTCAAGGCCTTCGTTATCATCTCACACCATCACTTAAAACCCAAATGAAAACTTGAATACGTATAATCATTTTTACAACTTAAATCCCCAACAAAACTTGAAGATGTACAGTTTTCCACCTTTTTTTTTATTGCATCTCCCACCCAATATTTTATAATCTCTACTCATTCTAATCAAGACATATTAACTTGTTATAAAATCACGAGGTAATATAATTAAGGTTTCATTGAGAACCCTAAAAAAGTTAAGCCTTAATGGCATAACCAATATTTCACAATGGACTTAATAGTTGCATTTATCTACTCACCATTACTAGGATTATTAATATGCGAGGTTTAATTTGTTATAAGAATAAAAGCATAAGGTTTTAAGCATTCCTCATTGAATAACTAGAATAGCTCCTTAGTAACCAACCACTAGTCATTATTACTTAAGCAATTATAGAAAAATATTATTTGATGGAAGACAAAACAAACCATTGTCTAAGGAATGAAGGATTACACACACATATGTGCACACAAGTTTGCACATGTGTGTGCATACACAAGTGCATACACGTGTGTGCATACATGTGTTTGCATACACGTGTGTGCATACACATGTTTGCATACACACAGTAACCCAACATTTCACAAAGGACTAAATAGTCATGTGTGTCTATTCACCATTGCTAGGCTCATTAAGATGTTAGGTTTAATTTTTTATAAGAACAAAAGCACATGAATTTAGTTATTACTTATTAAATAGCTAGAATATATCCTTAGTAACCAACCACTACTCATTATTAGTTAGGTAATTATTGTAAAATATTACCCAAATGGAAGATACAATAAACCCTTGTCTAAAGCATTAGGGATCTCCATCCCTCCCTCTCTCTCTCATGCATGTGCATGCGCACCCACTCTTGCACATGTGCACACATACCCACACATTTACACACTCTCATACACACACACGTACCCATGTACACATGTACTTGCACACATACTTGCACACACCTAACACACACCCATTTGTGCTCACACACATGCACACATAGAAATTCATTCATATAATAAAAATAATAATAATATATGTCCAAAACTCAATTAGAAGTATTGAAAAAATTACTCCTTTGAAGGAACTTCAAGAACACAAAGTTCCTAGCTACCTGTCTCTCACAATCACCACACTTGCAATGAATCCACCAACCTTCCTCTTATTTCCTTCAATAGAAATCAAGGAATCCATAGAAATTACCACTACCCATAACTTAAAGAGTTCAATAAGTACATATCTAATGCCCTGCCATGGTTTCCATTAAAACAAAATGTAAAGAACAAATTAACCCAATAATTTAGTTTTTTAAAAGTCATTTGATTACATAACTATTTTAAGGATTCCAAGACGATGTTACTTAACATAAAACATAAGTACAATTTAAATCTATGAATGATCCAATTCTCTTAACTTTATACATTTAGGTTACAAATATATCCAAATTACATCATGTGAGGTTTTCATAATTTTTGTTACATCAAAATAATGATACAATGAGTACACTCATATACATGAGGTAAATTTATAAAGAGGATAATGATCATATCACGATTAACATCCATGTCCATGGGTACATTCCGCATCCACTGTCACGTACAATGAAGTAACTAGAAACTGCTACAAGTATAATATCATCTGCAAAAGTATCCAATGAAGGTATAGCACGGTTTCCTCCCAACCACGTGAAACCCGAAGGTCCACTCCCTTTGTGCTAGGAGATAATGGCAGGTCCAAAAACAAGAAGACAAAACATTACATTTACGTGGCATACATTCACATAACAACATAACGATAACAAAATATAACGAATAAACTCCCAGAGACAAACACAACCAAAGATAACTCAACACAAGGATCACAATCATGTAATAGGAAAAGAGTGTCATCACACTGTCGAGATAGGTTACCCTGGTGAATCTTCCTAGACTACCGGCCCTCTCCAAGAGTTACCCTGGCAGTCTCTACCAATTCTTGACCCCTATGCAAACTAGTGTGGAGTCATTCCATCTTTCAAGAAGACAAGATAGGTGACTAGCCATTCTAGGCCTTCTCAACCTTCCCTCAATCTAAATGAGCATTAAGAAAATAGGTGAGGCATACTTTTATCTGAATTAATGTTTAATTCTACCTAACTCCTAGTTCTTTAGTTAGGTTTCCACTAGATTACAAAACCTATGATAGGTTACCCTGACAACCATTTAGGGTTTCGGCCCCTACCGTAAGCCACTCTTCCTAAAACATGACACAACAACAAAAGACAAGGGATAGCCATAGCATATTAAGGCAAAGCCAAGAATATTCTCCTCTAGTCCATATCAAGACTAAAATATTTCCCAAATACCATAAAGGCAACAATAAATCATGGACGGCTATATTTTAAATAATTCATAATAATAGAACACCAAAGCATAATCAATGTATGCTTATGTCATAAAAAATCTTTCCTAACCTTTGAAGAGAAAGAATGAGTTACACAACTTACCTGACTACTATTATATCCTTTCCAACTTTATTCATATTATCTAATTCTTAAAATAAAGAGTTGGGGATATATATTATACAATATATATAACATAAACAAATATTTTAAATTTTATATAAAAACAAGGTAATTTAAAACTTTCTATTTTATAATATAATTGCATAAATAAATCCGTTAGTAAATGCAAATTTTCCACTATCAATTTTGTTATACAAATATCATGCAAATAAGAAGTTTAAACAAATCAACAACAAAATAATTTGTGCACTAATCGTGGAGAATAACAATAGTTAATCTTGAAGTTCTAAAAGATCACACTAACATAAACTATATGTTGTCAATCACATATGAACTGTATATAGGAAGTCACGCCATGCAAGTTAAACTCCATTTAACATACATAAATCTCAGAGGGTAAATGTAATGCTCAGAACAAGATAAAATAAGAAAACTTATGCACATGCATTGTCTATTAGATAATTACAAGAATCTCTAACACAGTTCATGTGTGTGCTTTGTCTTTAGAGGTAGACTACGTCTTATTCATCCCGTTCTCATAATTTCTTAAAATTCCAACAAAAAATTTCCACGCAATACAAAGGGAAATACATCGAGCTATTATGTCGAATGCATACAAAATTTAAATACTAAGTGTAAGACGCAAATTATGAATTCTACATATTGCAGATTAATAAGATATTGGGAAATATCAACAAAGAAACCTAAGCTGTTATAGACAGGTACAGGAGAATGATAAATATTCATAGTTGGCATAACAAAAGAAATATCAAGAAGTTGTTAAGCTGAAATCTCAAGTGCTAAAACTACAATTCGCATATTGAATAACTTATGGTCAATAATTTTGAGAAGCTACAACCTTAAATAAGGCGATTTATGTCTATTTATCCACCGTTATGGCAGCACAGATTAATGCGGTATGCACAGGAAGAACAATAGTATAAAACAATAATCTGGTAACTAAGTTATTTCAAATACAATTATTGCATTAAATACGCCTTATCAAGGAGAGTACACGCGTATAATGAAACGGAGTCTATCAAGAGTTTTAGGAAATTAGATATTATTCTTTGTTTACAAACGCTACAGCTATATTAGGCTGCATATAGGAACAAGAAGTTTATTTAAACCTCTAAATATTCTATCCTCAAGCGTTGTAGATGAGACAAAATTCGACACAAAATTCCAAAGGCTCTGGAAGCTTATCTTTAAAGGTCCACATTCTTCTAAGCTCATATAATGTAGCTATTACAGGCGCCATTAGCATGAGAGAGATTATATAATCTATACACCCTAAGTGATGCAGTGATGGAAGATTGTCATGAGAATCAAGGAATTTATCATACGCCCCTTTCTAATCAATCTAAATTTGTTTAAAAAGAATTCTTGGACGCCTATGCCAACATCAAGAAGGTCTAATTTTGAAGAGATAGAGAGACAATGGAAAACAATTTACTTAGAAAGAAGAGTAGTCTCAAGCATCAATTATTCATACAAGAAAACATGAAAGGGTATCTGGACATTTAGTTTCCAGGAAATCAAACTTTCACCTAAAATAATTCACTGATGGCGTTGATTTAAAGAAAGATAGAAACAAATTATTATTTACGAGCTGTAATTCCATAAAGGGCAATCCGACATTTTAAAAATAACGAAAGCTCTTGTTTATAGTAATCATATAATGAATTGTTGAATATAACTATATTTCAGTAAGTCTTCTATATCTTTGTTTTGCTGTGATTCTCTTTAAAAATTTGAATTCATTGTAATTATTTCATTGTTGCATGTGCAAGTTTGATAAAGAATTTCCTTTTCCACAAAAATTTACTCAACAATTTACAAGAAAACTTAAAGAAGAAAACCTGATTAAGTATGGTAGTTGAACTGAATTAAATTTTGATGCTTCTGTCAATCCTGCTCAAATTCACCAGATCTTGACGAAGTAATCCAAGACAATCCAACTCAAAATTATGCTTGCAAACAGAATCTAAGATCAAAGTTTTTCCAAAACAACTGTCGTGCAAAATTATTCCAAAAACTGTTGTCATGAAAGTTCTTCTAGATGATTCTCGTGAATGAAAAATTGCAACCCCAAAGGATTTTAATGCATTCAATTAACTCTCAATCATGAAACTTAACTGATAGTCAATTATGCATTCAAAGTTGATCAATCAGTACTAACTTACCCTTTTAATATCAAATCAGATTTTCAACTTCAAATCAAAGATTCATAGCATGTTGAAAATATCTTCTCTTTAAATATCTATTTTCCATGTAAATCCCATTTGCACAATTAAATAAAAAATTATATTTAATTAAATACTTTACTAAATTAACTTTCACTTTTAAAGTAAATAACTTATTTAATTTAAATTAATAAATTAAATGATAAATCTAAACATAACCATAAGCATTTAATCAAATATAAATATATCAACAGATAATCATTGAGCTTAAATATTAAATTCTCAAACAAAAACAATATAGACAAATACGACACAATAGAAACAAACTAGACAACAAGGAAGGGTAACAAATAGGTACTCGTTCAATAAAGAACGATGGTTCAACAAGGACCTGTCATTAACTTTGGATCAACATAATTTCATTGAATTAGGGTACGCTCAGACCTGACAAGCAGGTGGAGCCGATACCCAGTACTTGTATCTGCATGAAACATGACTGTTAAACATATATACATATATCAGAAAACACACCGTGAAGAAGAATCACAACGTAGCAGGGTACTCACAAATGAGTAATGCTACACTGTCTTCTTCACCGAAACTAACAAATCATCATATATCATAAAAAATCATTTCAACATGATAACCACATAATCCATATCACGTATGTGTCTATCACAATATCATCTCACAAACACAACCAGATAATCAAAATGTCCAATGTATCATCCACAGAGTGTAAAACAACATAGTATCATAATCAACTAAAGCATATATCTATCAAGTTGAATCAAACTAAAACAAAATGTCACAACTAGAGGGACACTACAACATATTCCATGTTCTATGCTCTGACTACACATGTTAATAGTTTTAGGTGACAAAAGGGGCTTCAAGGAGGAGTGGTATAGTTGCCACTATACAATACCATCCCTAATATGGTGGGATGGTTACCTGGTTCCTAAATTCAACATCTTCTTTTGGATCCTACTTCAAAACAAAGTGCTTACGGTTGATAATCTTTGCAAGCGGGGCTTTCAAATACCCAACAGATGTTATCTCTACAAGATGGAAGCAGAGTTAGTTTTTCATTTGTTTCTTCATTGTCCTTTTGTTGCCACGATTTGGGAAAAACTCCTCTGTTATTGGAATTTATCTTGGGTGTTCCCCTCATCAATTGAAGACTTCTTCATCCAATGGAAAGCCCCTACTCACAACCCAGCTCTTTGGAAACTGTGGGATTTTTTCTTCCCTCATGTTGCTTGGGGTCTATGGAAAGAACGAAATAATATAATTTATAGAGATAAAGAATCTTCGGAGGTCATTGTGTTTGATAAAATAATCAGATTAATGAAAGAAAATTTCAATGCTATCCCCTGGAAGGCTTGTAACACAGAGAAAGTGGCTTGTTCTTCCTATGATTTTATGATTTCTAAGGAATGGAATATCAGTTCTGATATTTCCTGTGCACATAAATAGGCTAAGAAGGATAGGGAGGCTGTTTGCTAGACTTTTCTGTCTAACGGTTGGATCAAATCCAACTTTGATGGGACGGCAGGATGTGGCAGAGTTATAAGGGATTCTTTTGGAAATTTTCTTGGTGCGATTTCCACACCCCTTGGCTCACAAACCAATCACTTAGCTGAGACTTCTAGAGCTTTTCTTGTTATAAATTTAGCTCATAGTCTAAATTTTAAAAACCTTTGGCTTGAAGGGGACTCAAAAAATATTATAGAATGTCTTTTAGGTAGGTCCCCCCCTCATGGACCATAAAGTCTTGGATTGATTTTGCTATTTCAACCTTAGCTAAATTTGATAATATAAAGATATCCCATGCCTATAGAGAAGCCAATGTCGTGGCAAAATTTTTTGTGAATGAAGGGGTTAAAAGCAAAGGACAATGCACCTGGTTGAACATTAGTGATTTAAGTGTTAATGTTCGCACCTTATTGAACTATGATGCATCACATGGGAAAGATGTGTGTCACCTCATTAATGATGAAAGAACGGGGTAAGTACATCGCTATCACTAGATTGCATGGGGCTAAGCTAATTAGATTGTCCTATAAGCTTGCTCGGCATGCTTTGTGGCCTCACAAGTTTGGCGAGACCAATTTGAGTCAAAATTATGTCTTTGTCTGCATTACTGTGTTTGCTAAAATGGGAGGAGACAGAAAAAGGGTTGAACTGGACAGCTTCGAGAGGAACACAAAAAATACTAACGCGTGGAACAAAATTAAAAGTGGGGGTTTACTCCCTTTTCTGGAAAAACTCCATTGGTCTAATTAGGAAGCTACATAGCTCTTTGAGAAGAATTGGGACAATGGGGAAATAACCCTTTTTGGCAGGAAAGTCACACTCGATGAAAATCTTATTGCTGAAGTGATTGGTATGTCCACTGAAGGACACAAATTTTACCAAGACAGGATTTTCTCTGATGAAGCTGTGGTCAGATTTCCAAAGAAAGAAAAGGAAAAATTGAAACTGGTGAAAGTTTCCAACAGTTACTTTGAGGTTGACACCATTAAAGCTCTCTGGAGAAAAGTTCTTCGTGTCATTATGGAGTATATCACCCTGGATGGTCGTTTCACCAGGGTCTACGACTATCAATTTGCCTTGCTCAATCATTTTCGCTATAAGGTCATGATTTCTTTCCCCTATTATCTTCTTTGTTCCTTAAGAAAGAGTCTGGAAGACCATAAGAAAAACCCTAAAAGATATCATATTCTACATACTAGTCTGATTAGGTTAATTTTTGAACATTTCCAAAATATGTCGGCCCTGCTAACTAGGATGCATCTTCGGTGTCTGAGGAGGATGACACTGAACCTAGCTATTTGGAGTATAAACCTAATTTGAGTCTGGTTAGGATTGTAGTACCCCTCCATTTATGATTATGTTTTCTGCTGATATGTTTTCACACTGTTAGACTATGGTACTTTGTTTGGATATTTTGATCGCTAGTTTTGAGGGACAGTGGATTTATTCTGTGACATGATGATACATTGTATGGTGATATTTGATTTCTGATATGCTTTGAGATAGCGTAGATGTTTACTTTCAGTTGATTATTGCTATGTATATGTTTATGATGGACTAACTGTTATTTAATTCGTAAGTCTGATGTGACGTGTATTGGTGTGGAGAACGGAATCGCATCACTCGCTTGCGAGTGCCCTATGATGTTTGTGATTTTCTCCGGACGGTGTGCCTATTCAATGGTTTATATATATATATATATATATATATATATATATATATATATATGCATGTTATTTGCTTGGTTGCAGGATTGCAAGTACATGACACCGACTCCACCTGGTTACTCAGGTCTGAGCGTGTCAAGACTCAATGGATATGTTGATTGGGAGGTAGTAGTTTGGTTCATCCTAGTCTAGTCTATAACCCGATCATAGTACATCGTCTATTTTAGTTTTGAGTCATAGGTTGTCTTGTATTTTTCTGTTTGGTTTAATTGCTTGAAAGGAAAAATGTCAATTTTTAATAATAGTTTATTATGTTTTAATTTATTGTCATTTAAATTAATTGTTAAATGTTAAAGGAATAAAGTTTTTATATTTTATTAATTAATTAATTAATTTGTTTAGTTAAGTAATTTGATCGTAAAGATTGAATTTATTTAATTGAATAAATTAAATAAATAAATAAATATTGTTTAAATTGTGTGTGAATAGTTTTTATTTAAAATTAAATATTTTTGTGGAAATGGCATTTTAAAATTGTAAATAAATTTTGTGTTTGGAAATGGGAAAATTAAATAAAATAAATGCATGCAATTTGAATATTGAAATTTTAAAATTTAAATAAATTAAATAAATCATGCAAATCTTGAAAGGCAAGATTGCCGAGAAGTAGTTGGGAAGATATTTTGTACTTCTCGACAAGTGTGCCAGTGCAATTATGATTTTTGGTTGAGGATTTTGCCGGATATTATCGGGGATTTGGGAAATACAGAGGGTTATCAAATTTTCTTCACGGGAAATTGAAAGAGGATTTTGCTATTAAATTATTTTTTTAAAAATATTTGTGATTACCTCTGTTCAATTGTATTTTTGTGGAAGATCCCTTTGGTGGGAAGATTTTTGTGATTGGGTTTAGATTTCTTTTGGATTTGGTGATTTGGAGAAGTTGGAGGATTGCACTCTAGAGGCAAAGGTTTCACTCTTCAATAGCTAAGATCTTCAAATAACATGAGAACAGGTATTTTTCTTGCTTTAATTTGTTTCCTTTAGAAAATGAGTATTTGAGAAAATATCAGTTTTTGTGTTTCCTGTATTCTTCTCAGGAATTTTGTAAAATTTGGTTAAATTGTAGAAAATTCTCAAACGAAACAGGAAAGAATTTTGAGGAGTTTTTAAATGTAGTTTCCTGTTTAAAAATTGTTATGGGTATCTGTAGAAATGAATTTGATATTTTTAGATATGAATCTACTGTGATTTTAGTTGATAATTCTTGAGGAATATTTGTTTAAATGGAAAATTTTCTTAATTTATTTTGTAGAAAAAATATATATATACCCTGTGAACAATATTTACATACTCACAGTATTTTATTTACTGTTATAAAATATGTATATATATATATATATTTTATTTATTTTATATGAAGATTATTCATTAAATTTCTTTCCAAAATTGTGAAATCCACATGCGGACTTCCGTAAAAATTCGCACAGTATTTAATATTTTTGGAAATGAATTATTTCGGACGAAATTGAATAATGGAAAAAAAATTGTTTTGAATGGGAGCCGTAGGGGGCTATCCCCACGGCCGACCCCCATAAGGGAGCCGGCTATGAGGGCAACGCCCAGCGCTGCCTTCACAGGCAGCGTCGGTGCTGCCTGCACAGCCGTGCCCTCCCATGGAGGGTTCGGCTGTGTAGACAGCCGAGTCCTGCCCCCTATGCTTTGCTTTGTATATATTAAATTTAAATTATTAAGATTTGATTTAAATATGAATTATAATATATTATATATTACATATATAATATATATTATTTAATATATATATATATTATATATGTAATGTATAAATATTATAATATTAATATTCTTTTTATTTTTATTTTTTTTGAATTAAATATGATGGAATATAATTTCAATTTGGATAATTTAAAAAAAATGTTTATTTAATATAATTATATATTTAAATAAATATGTAATTAAATGGTTATGAAGTGTATTTATTTAAATGAATTAAATGATTTTAGTTAGTATATGAGAATTATGAATAGATAGTTTATAATGATATGTATTTGTAGAGAAAACAACATTTCATTATTAAACATGATTGTGAAATCAGGTTAATTGTAGATTTGTTTTCATATTAAATGGGAGATAAGTTATGTATCAGTTGATTAGTTTCATATTTTTAGTTCTTGAATGACTAGATTTAGTAAATCCAAATGATAGTAGTGAATTTGCTTTAAGTTGCTTAAGTTTTATTGGGCAAATGGGGATTATTTTTATGTGATTTCAAGTCTTCCAGTTGTAGCTCTTTAAGGGAGTAAATTTTATTATGGTTTCATATGTTTGAAAAAACTAGGGTAGTGCACCTGATTTTTGTGAACAGATTGTGATGTCCATTGTGGAATATCTGGTATTATATGTTGACTTCTTTGTGCACTCTATCAATCATAGTTAGTAAACTTAGAATTCCTTGTTATGTTTAGGGGAGTGGCTTTTTGTAAGGGCCGACACACAAAGTGGTGTCAGGGTAACTTACAAAGAGTTAGTAAGTCAGTGATAACTAAATAACACAGTAGTTAGATTAAAAATATTTAACAAGATGTTATGCCTCACTTAGTGACTCTTGAGCTAGTTCAGTCTTGAGTATAAGATGAGAAGGCCTGGAATGGAAAATCGATGTCTTGATTCTTCAAAAGACATTCGATTCCGCAATAGTATGCAATAGGGGCCGGGTTTCGTAAGAGGTTACCAGGGTAACCCAAGTTGGGGGCCGGAACCTAGGAAGAAACGCCAAGGTAACCTTTGCAATATTTTGATGACACTCCACCTAAAGTAACAGTCTACCTTGTGTACTTAGTACATTCGATTGTCTAAAATCTGGAAGCAATGTAACCATCAGTTAGTTGTGTACTTGTGTCTAGGGTTAGTAGATTTTGTCTAGGTAACCATATTACTATCTCCTAGCACAGGGGGTGGACCTACGGGTACCACATGGTTGGGTGGAACGTGCACCTTACTCCGTTGGGTCCCCAGTTTGATCATGGCATCGAGAGCTTCATGGATGGAGAGCTCGCACTTGGAAACTTATGTGTACTTCATCATTGTAAATTGTAAAACTTGTATTGTAAAACATCCCTCAATTGTTTATGAGGTGAACACTTGTAAAATGTAATTATTATTGAACTACCTCATCAGATGGATGAGTATTGTATTATTTTATCAAATGCAATGTAAGGAAACGTATTTGTACTTTATGTTATCTTGAATGGTATTTCAAATGTTATGCAATGTTTATCTTTAATGTTTATGTTAATTAAATATATGCAATGCGAAATACTAAAGTCGTCTATGGAAACTCAAGTAGTGTAACGTCACGTAACTTAATGAATATATGCATCTAATTAACTTAATGATTATACTTTAAAAAATATATATATATTTCACCTTTATACACAATTGCAACATTCCTTAGGTTATTATGACGGGGCATTACAAGGATGGTCCTAAGTTCGCCCTCTGTCCAGACTGGTAAGAAAACCCAAATCCAAGATCCCCAGTCTAATAAAGTCAGCCCTGCTTCTAATCCTGGAAACTCTACTCCTAAAGCTAAAGGTGCTTGAAATAATCTACCTGTCAAAAACCTTGTTTCGTACTCTGAAGATTCTCCCGATTCTAAGGATTATGGCACTAATAGTAATTCTTCCTCTGCTGCCCCATCGATAGACAGAGAGGTTAGAACTGGGTCCCCTGGAGCCTCTGACTTTGCTAAAAATTTCCTCAATCATGATAGGGGGTCTTCTGTTGATTTTCTTGGCATAGCTAAGAATAATGTTGTGGACCAATTCAAATTGTCAAAATGGGTTTTTCATGAAATTAATGAGCTTAAAATAAAAAATTGGGCCCTCCAGAGCAAATTAGAAGAAATGGGAGCTAAGGTTTCTAAGTTATGCAAGGAGGTTGAGAGTAATGATAACATTGTTTGTAAAGAGGTCCAAGACAATGCGGGTAAGGACAAATGGATAGAAATTGAATTGGAAAAAATGAAAAATACTATGAAAATTGTTACTGAACAGAATAATAGGATGGAAAGACATAATGCCATCATTATCAATGCTATGATTGAAAAATTAGATAAAGCTCAACAAGGGTCTTTGGTTGTCAACTTGGAAGAAGTGAAAGATAAAAACCAGGAAGAGGACATCGGGATTTCGAAGAGAACCAGGGCCAATCTAAAAAGGAAGGCACCGCCCACACCGAAAATGATTCAAACTTTCAAGAAGGGTGTCCAGGACATGCAGGACTTGGAGGTCGAGATTGAGTCCATTTTGAAGACTTTGGGTTAGCGACTGTTGGTTTTTCGGCCTGTGTTTTGGTTGGTTCTTTGTTTGACCTTTCTAGCCTTTTTTGGCTGGCTGTTGTTTCTCCTAGTTTTTTCTTTATTTGCAACCTGTTTTATCTGCTCAACCTTTTTGTCCTTCTCTTTCTTTTGTTGTAAACTTGGTGGTTTTGGGTCCCTGTAAAACCCGTTATTTCCTTTATCAAAAACAACCTTTTAATCATTATCTATAGTTTTCTCACAAATATCATTCTTAGAATTTTAAATAATAATATGACCAATGATTTCCTTGATCATATTTATATGGGATAATACAATATACATTTTTCCTTGATCACATATGATCATATTATAGTATACATAAAGGTATTTATTGTAATTAGAATCACAAAGGTAAAAAATAAACAACACCACATATACATAAATAGCATCTTAACTAGATTCATCATTACCAAGTTAGCATGGTATAATTTGTAAGAATAAATCATGATATCAATATATCAATAACCTACACCTACTACATAGGTACAAACACAATGTTAAAAAATGAAGGCAATGTCATTCATGCACAAATGCAACATTAAGACTCAAATGATCTTTTTGATCAAATGCAATCCAAACAGGGATAGTGATCTGACACATAATTCATAGTGCTAGAAAGATTAAAAAATTAACTTACTATTAATACTACCATTGAATTACTTGGAAAAAAAATACTTAGTGTTTCATAATGAAATAATCTTATGTTATTTATTTAGAAAAAAAAGTTACTCTTGATCTAATATATACGTTATAAGAATAACTATTGAATTACTTAAGAATTTTCTTTTACTTAATGTGTTATTATAAGATAAATTTTATATTATTTGTTTGGAAAAAATTATAATTATAAATACCTAAAAACTCACAGTAAAATTCTTTTTTTAAAATAAAAAGCATAAAGTCTAAAATATATTAATATATAAAATTATGAGAAATACAGTGTCAGTAGCCTTTAACAAATAGAAGCTACAAATTATAGAGGGTAGCCACTAAAAATAGACAAAACAAGACCTAAAGATACCTAAGTCTATGAACTGATAAAAAACATACCAATATCAGTTCTTATCAACAACACACCCATCATTGAGATCAAGAACATCACCAGCAGGAGGGATGGGAGGATGAGGGCCTTTAACAAATAGAAGCTACAAATTATAGAGGGTAGCCACTAAAAATAGACAAAACAAGATCTAAAGATAACTAAGTCCATGAGCTGATAGAAAAACATACCAATATCAGTTCTCATCAACAACACACCCATCATTGAGATCAAGGACATCATGAGTAGGACAGATGGGAGGATGAGGGATATGTGCTACTAGAAAGTGGAGAGCTTGAAACACATCCATGATTTTCTCTCTAAGTTGGTGACGAAGCTCATGAAGATGAACCTTGATAACATTTTTCATAGTAAACTAACATTGGAACTGTAAGCCATGCTTGAGGACTTTATAGGCACATATTACAGTAAGATTTTTTCCTAGGTCTCTGTGATGAAACAAACTCCCAACTAGAGCTTTCCCTTCGAACAAATCATAGGCTTTCAAAGCCTCATTAATAGTTTTCCCAGGAATATCAATATCTTGAACATAATCAAGACTTATTTGAAGGTGATAATAGGACTAGAGAAAATCTATACAATTTGATAGAAATTTTGAAATTACATAGGAAGTGTAAAGTATTCATGGTGTATGGGGTGGAGGGCCTAGTTTGATTGGCTAAAGCATTCTGTTGCAAGTCACGAGTGTTAGAAAGGTGAATAGATTGCACAAATTACACCATTGATAAACAACAAGAATAGATTGCACAAATTACACCATTGTTGAACAACAATAAAAGCTCAATAATAGAAAATAATATTATATTTCCTCTGAATCATTTACAATGTGCATTGCAAATGCTTAAAAAGCATTGCATTCCCCTACATTCCCATGAATAACCACCAAAATTCCCTTACGGGAATAACTTCCTAAAAACTAACTATTAATTTATTTATTACTAAAAACTAACCTAATAGCTAATTTATTAAATGTAAACTTCAATTTCCCAACAACCCCCCCATAAAGTTTACATAATAAAACAAAAACAAAATTTAAAAATGTAAACCTTAAAATTCCTACATATCCCCCCTTAAGGTCTACATCACAAAAAGGAAAATCAAAATTTGGTATCATCAACATAAACTTCTTGGTCTAGGCAAAAGATCTGATTATCCAACCCTGCATCAACATCAGCCCAAACTCCTTTGTCTAGGAAAATGTCGTGAGCATCAACCCAAACTCCTCATGTCTGGGTAAATGTTTGATTACCAACTCTACATCAACATCAATCCAAACTCCTCGTGTCTAGATAAATGTTCTGATTGTCCAACATTTACATGTAAATCGAGACACACTCCATTATTCACAAGAAAATCACCAACCAACTATGAATCAAGACTAACTCCATTATCCATAGCAAGACTCCTCCGTTTTTCGATTGAGACGTACTCAATTATCTACAAATACACATCTGCAAAATTATGGATCAAGACACTCAATTATCCATAAATGGTTTGTGGATTCAACTATTCATAGACCAACAACAACTCACCAAGTTTTTGGATTCAATTATCCACAGACCAACAAATCATTGCATGCCCCATCTTGATTTTGAAAGGACTGCAAATGAAACAAATGCTTCTCATGCAAGATATCCTCCGTGAGCGAGAAGCTAACTCGAGATGATAGATGTCCTCCTGCCTCCATTTCCTCTAGCCTCCAATTTGACCTTATTATTCTTTAACCATTTGATGTCTCATTAGATTCTCCCATAGAATAGCCATTTGAATTTGAAATCTCTACCAAATGTAATATGAATGGCTTGAACATCATGAACAATATGCAAGCAACCATGTATTGTGCAGTCATGATAAAATTGTCAAGATGCTTGGATACACCTTTTTACTCAACACATTAACCTCATGTAATTTTAATTTTAATAAAATACACAAAATAAAAAGTATAAATTCTTCTCTTTTAACAATTTTACCATCACTTCAAGTAAGGCTTTTTTCACCTAAAGTATCCACACAGATATCCACTTATTTAATTTAAAACATTTCAAAATATTTCAAAATTTATCAAACGTTCGAAACTTCATTCATAAATGTGTTTCTTGAATATTGTTGTGGGCCTCCCAATTGGACAATAGAATCACAAAGGTCATTGCCAAAATATCAGTGCAGTAAACAATTCTCAACCTAATTCTTAATTTTATCAATGACTTCACTCTTTTCTTCTGTGAACATCTAGTGTGACACTCTTCTTCACATTGATATAGCAACACAATGCATAAAAACAAACATGATTCCTTCTAAAAATTGTGCCCTTTACATTCCTTTTGAACCGAAACAATTCATAGTTTATTTCATGCCTCTAAAATTGCAGATTTTAGTGGTCAACAAATGCATAAGCCCAGCAAAATGGTGGCAGCCAGCAAACATTCAACAATCAGCAATCAACAGTTACATTTTTCCTTCTTAATGCCTCTTTTCATTTTATTTTTTAATTTTAGCATCTAAATAGATACTCAACACAATATTGAACAACAAATTCAATACCATTACCGATTTTTCAGCACCATTCTAATTTATATGCTTCCTGTGCAGCCTCCTTCACAACCCATCATCATTTTTGCTCCGATACCACTATTAGAAAGGTGAGCAGATTGCACAAATTACACCATTGTTGAACAACAAGAATAGATTGCACAAATTACACCATTGTTGAACAACAATAAAAGCAATAATAGAAAATAATATTATATATCCTCTGGATCATTTACAATGTGCATTGCAAATGCTTAAAAAGCATTGCATTCCCCGTGAATTACATTCTCGTGAATAACCACCAAAATTTCCTTACACAATAACTTCATGAAAACTAACTATTAATTTATTTATTACTAAAAACTAACCTAATAGCTAATTTATTAAATGTAAACTTTAATTTCCTAACACACGAGGTCTAGTCTCCCCTCCATCCCCATGGTACCGGAAGGGCGTGTCACACCAACATTACCGATCATGTGAAAAAAGACACTGCAGTTTATAAGAAGACTACCTGATTCCTACAATCTAAAATATATATATTATTCGTGTACTTTGCAGAAGTTCCCAATCTGTGAAACATCGGATTGCCTCCTCAACCAAGTGATACTGTATCTCAAAAAAATTTGCCAGCATCTCTAAACTAAAAGCAACGTTCTCGGGGAACTCCCATTTCAGAATTGGAATATAGATTTGATGATTTCCAGGTAACATTTCCATGGTGGCAGAATTGAGAAGGATGAAAGAAAACACTCTTAAAAAAGCCAAAATATCCTTCAATCTGCATGCAAAATAATACCAAACTCATGGGAGTTTAGGGGAAGTGACAACTAACATACGGTAATTAAAACATTTCAGCTCGAGAGCGCTATGAAATTAAATCACACAATTACATGAAAGTTGTTATGATTGATCTGCCATCGAACAAAAACTCTCATGCATGTTTGATGATGTGAGTAGTACTTTTGGAGGAGTTGAGATGAGGAAAAGAAATGATTATACAATGTGGAGAATTCCCCAATGAAAATTAACATGCAATCAACAAACAATATATTTTAGATAAAAAGAACCCCTATTGTGGCTGGCGTTCTCGTTCCATAATGGAAGAGACTTAAGGAAACTTTCAATTGATTTTGCATCCATAATTATATAACCCATGTTTATGTCACAAGATAAATTTACAAGACTATCAGCTCGTTTATTGTCTTTCTCTATAACAATGATGAATCTCATAATAATCAAACTGATCCAACACATTCTAAAACTCTGAAGAATGTAATTAGAATTTCAGTTACAAGACGAATTTTTTTGCAAGCATTGATTATGTTCATTGATTCCCCTTCAATACTTAGTCTTCTAATATTCTCTTTCCTTGTCAAGTTTAGACCTGTTAAAAGGGCGTGTGATTATGTCTCGTTGTTTGTTCTTTCTAGAGGTTTTAAGGCTAAGGTCAATAATACAAATCCATTTTCATTTCTAATTACACATTCATCACCTGAACTTCCAAGGTTTCTTTCTATATGTCCCATCAAAGTTTAATTTAATCAAAGACAAGGGAGGTGGTGACCAACAAATTTTGTTTCTATCAAACTTGTTTCTAACAAGAATCTACCATGAGGTGGAGCTTTAAACAATTTTCATTTTGAAATGATGAAAGCGTTTCAAGAAGAAAATTATAATTTCTCAATAGAAATTTTGTAAATTTGAATCATCATTGTCTTGGAAATAGATTTCTTTAATTTATGAATCACAACATCAATTTTTGAAGATTCTTTTCTAACAATTATTTTATTCCTTTCCCACCAAATATTCTAAATTAGTAGGGAAGAAGACACCAACCAAAAAGAGAGAAAAAATAGTCTTTAAAAAGAAGAGGTCAGCAACTAAAAGCTTTCAATAGCTTATTTTGAAGAGGGGAATACCAATTCAACTTTTGGAGGAGCCATTTCCATCATGAATGAATAAAAGGATAGTTAAAATAGTATGATAAGTGGTGAACAAAAAAATTTAAAATTGAATTGTAATCAACATACCATGACATATGTATTAAGAAATGTAAAAAAAATTAAAATTACTTTTACAAATCAATATGGACATGGACTGTAAATTTGTTTTAACAAACCCACTAGATACTTTTATAACATTAATGAATTATAGGATGTGGTAATAAAAATTTTCTCCCAAGTCTAATCAAATGGGGGTATGTAAAATTTTATAAGGGAAGAATCTTTTTCAATTAAATTAGATTTTATTTTTAAATAAAATATATTCTTAAAAAATATATATATTATAAAAAAATATGAAGATAAATTTGTTTTAAAATTGATCATAGGAACTTACAAAATATTTTACATGAGATAGATAATGGATGAACTTGTTAACTAAATATAAATAGTGGTAAATTTCAAGCTATGAAGCATCATCTAAAATGGGAATACAATTAAGAAAGTAATATGTATGTATCATTGGAAAGATTAATAAATGGGCAACTCAATATTTTGTACAACTAAGAGAAGATTCAACATAATGGGAAAGTCTAGTATAAATATATGATATATGTATTTTATATACTAACCTTACATAAGATATTATGTGTTGAAATTATATTGATAGAGAATATATGATGTTGGGGATAAAATTTTCCAAGACTTGTGAATAATGGCATTGTGGTATGCCTTGAAAGGTCCTAGCCAAGGCTATTGTGAATATATTTGATATTATTTTTTTATTAGAGAGTGGTCATAGCCTTAAGACCTTACATATGGTCACCAAGAGAATAAGAAAACCAAAATCTAGTGAATTAATAAATGTGTACTCAATCCTTTGTAGTGAATTAAATGAATGGTAAAACTATTTTTTTCTTATTCTCAAACATTAAATTTTATTAATGTTAACCACGTTATATAATGAATTATTAAATATAACCTTGGTGAAGTCTAGGAATTCAAATATTAGTACATAGAAAATGTAATTTTTATCTTATATATTGTTTGAATTTAACTCTATATTTCAATCTAATGATCAAGATTGAGAGTAAACCATGCATTATGAATTCACTAAATAAAAACCAATGATTTATCTTGTGAGGAAAAAGTATAAATTGATCCATAAATTGTCAAGATTATGCCTTAAACTAGTAAACAACCTATGGATTGTAGAATAAGTTAAACTATGAGAGAACTTAAATGACAAAAATTTAAAATTATCAACTATCCAATGAATAATAATTAAATTGAGAGAAATACCATAACAATTGAGATAAGAATTAATGTAGAGAAACCTAATGTGGATTAAAAAATCCAATAAAATATGGGTGACACTCACTTAAGTAATCCTTGATATGGCTTCCCAAGATCAACTAAAGTTATTAACTTCTTTGCCCTCGAGAATAGTCAATATATGGTTATAAAGTTCATAAATAACTTTAAAACTAATAGATATGATATTTTACAACCTCCATCAATGCTTAATTTGATCTAAAAATATGTTAATTATAAATCATAAGCCGAAAGGAAACTAAAACAATCACCAATGAAGAATAAGTTGTCCAAAAATCAAGAAGTGCAATCCCAAAAGTTGCTCACAATTGTACAAAACATATTCACAACTTCCAACAAACTAGTAAATGGCATGTTTATTATTTTCAATAGAATGTCAAATGTGTGTTCACCACTTCAATGATGAAGTCACTACTTTATCAACCTTCTTTGACCTAATTATTAAAAAATTCATAATGTCTACATACAAACTTAAAACAAGGCGCTATTTTTTAAATTGTATAAGCTTTTGAGAGAATGTGAATATACAATCATATTGAACTTTAGATTCCATCTAAACACTAGTTTTTCCCCTACAACACTACATTTAAGAGGCCTATAGGCTCCCAAAATTCACTTCTAATTCTTCATACTAAATTCTTATTAATTAACCAAATATGCTATTATTTAATCGATTACTCCTATAATTAACCATTCTTCACCAATAATAAATAACCAATTCCTCTTTCTTCCTCTAAAGCTATTTAATTAAATCAAAATAATCAATCAACCTTAGCTCTCGATTACTCCAACTAATCAATTAATTAATACCATAACTAATTGATTAGGTTGATTAATCCCCTTTTTAAATTTCCTTCTAATTTAATATTCCATACCATCACTAATGGATAAAAGACTTTGTCCTTTTAATATCAATTGTCCAATTTAAAAACAATGATCAATATTTTGAGTTTCCATCTTACAAGTGTCCTCAACCCACTCCATGCTCACAGATGTGTGAACATGCTAACTTGGAGGAATCATAATCCTCTACCTCATATCTTAACATTAACTCATCATCACTCCCTGTTCACACATCTGTGTGCATGCTCTTTACACATGCCACCTCCATGCTTAGACATGGGTGATCATGCTTGACCCTCCACCTCATCTTCTAATCTTTTTCCACTTGATAACATTTTATTTCATCTCATAATTTAATAACACCTCATTCATTGATCAAGTGTATTGCATCCTCAATTGAAACTTGTTTGAAGGATAAGAAGCCTAGCCCTAGAACTAAATCTCAGCCCTTAACTTCATCCTTTGATCCTACCCCTCCATTCCTCTTTTAATAAATTTATTCAAGAGAGGCATGCCTAAGTTTTTTCATTCATAATTCATGCAATAGCCTTATGCTATCCAAATAAGTAACTTCTAACAAAAAAGCATCCATATATCATCATCCTTCATCTTCGAGCATGTCCAAAACAATCTAATTGAGGTTTGATACATGGTTCTTTTTATTACTTCACATTATTTTTTTCTTGCTTCAATTGTTTCTCTATCTTGAGTGTACTTTGATATTTGAGTTTTGGGGTTATATCGTAGGCCTAACTCATTTTTTGTAACTCAAATAGGAGGTCCACAAAGCCAACTATGATTTTGTTTACAAGGACCTAAATTTAAAAACACATTTAACGTATATTATTACAAATATTTTATTTTTCCAATAACTAAGTCTCCTATATTTTATTTGTGCATTATTTTTTTGTTTGTACAATTATTATCCTTTGTAATGCTACACATTAAAGCTTCCAATAAAACTATTTTCCTTCAATTAAAACAAAGGCTTGTTTCGAAAACTTCTCTACTTTAGGTTCCTCCTATCTTTCATTTGAATCTTTGTCCAATATTCATACAAGGACATGCATAATGCTTTTCACAATCTCCAAGCATTGACAAAGACTTTGACTAGCACGCTCCAACTTAAGGAACTATGGTTCAACATCATACTCATCTTCTTTCTACATGCCTTAACTCTCTCCTTTAGTTATTTGTTTCAATGTATCCAAATTGTTTCCACTTGAACAATTTGTGGACATTAACTTGCAAAACTACCCACAACACCAAACTCATAAAAGGAACAAATGCACTCTAATACCACTTGATCAGTAAACTATTAAGGTTATACCTCGAATTAGTCACTAAACTATGAAATGTAGAGAGTTATGAGAGAAATTAAATAAATAAAACTTGTACAATATCAACCTTGAAATGAAGAATAAATAAATATAGACAAATACATTGCAATTGAGACACAAGAATTAACATGGAGAAACCGCTTGTGGGTAAAATATCCACTAAAATGTGAGTTATACTCACTTAAGTACTACAATATATCTTAAATACAATGATCTCAACCCATAGGCCATATAAGAGCTTTGAAAACTCTCCCCAATACCAAAAACTCTCAAATAAGTCACTCATTCCCAAATACAACCATAACATGAATATAAAGCTCATAAATAGTTCTCCAAACTAGAGAAACAAGATTTATCTATGCTTAATTTCCCAAATATATTATTTATGGATTACCAAGCATTCTTGGACATGTTTTAGGTCCCTAGTGTGTCCTACCTATGGTGTGGCATCTAGTTTTAAGGCTCATTGTCACCTTTCAATGTAGACAACACATAGAATGGTGCCTATAATTGCCTTGTAGCACTTGTGCTAGAATTTATGCATATTTAGTGGCACATGTGATAGTCACATAGTTCTTGTTCCCTAGTTTTTTTCATTTTTACGTCATTCATAGCCCCTCACATGGTTTGTATGCAAGTTTCTACTAACATCATCCTTTTGTATTTTTTAGCATTTCTTTCTCAAATGGTTATTGTTTCATTGTCATTTTATTGTTATTCTACTAGGTTTTTGTGAATCTTCTTTGTTATAATGTCCTTATCATTTAGCCTTATTCTATTTTTTTCTTACTTTCTTTTTCTTGTGTGTTGTCTTTTGGATTTCCCTTAACCTCTATTTTAGAGGGTTTCAATTTGTTTTGGGGACTAACTTTTGTGTTTACAAGTTTGCAAGTCATTTCAATGTAGACAACATAAAAAGTGGTAAATGTGTCAATCCCATACTGCTTGTTCCTTCTTGGGGAATCTACCATCTTTTGTGTTTATTTAATTTCTATGTTTATTTTTCTATGTGTTCTTGTTTTATATGTTTTAAATTCTTCCAGACCTCTATCTTGTAGGAGTTCCAATATTTTTGTGAGTTAACCTCTACATTTGCAAGTTTTGGGGTCTTTAATGTAGACATGTTGTGTGGTACCCTTGCATATTTTATAATTTTTTTGCATTTCTCATGTTGTCTATATCTATTTCCTTTATTAGTTTAGTTTTGTTATGTTTTCTTTCTAGATTTTTGTCTCTATGGTCTATGTTGGCATCTATGTCACACCATGAATTTCCAACTATGATCTTCATCATTTTAGCTAAGCTCTTATAGTCTTTTGAACTAGATTTCCTTTAATATTTTTTCACTAACTTGAAGGTGCATTTGAAGAAGGCCTTTCCTATAAAATATTGACTTGTGGCTTTCTATGATGTTAAAAGAAGAAATTTTTATCAAATTCCCTTTTTCCCTTTTCTGTGTGTTTGAATTTTCCTTCTTGATCACACATTTGAATTTAAAGATTAAAATTAGGATCACATTTTGATCTGGGATTCTAAATTAACATGTTTTTTTAATCCCAAATTAATACTTGTGTATGCTCTCCCTTTCTGCTTTAGCATGATATTGGGGATGAAAAAATAAGTGTTACTTTACTTCATATTTTTAGGAGGTCTACCTGGGGATTTTATCACCCTAGGGAATGACGCCAACCACATGTTCTAGCAAGGTATAAAAAGGGGGGAGAATGAAATTGATACCCCAATGGAGTCATCGTTGTTTTTAGTACAACCTTGGAACCCCTTTTCATAAGGAGGAAAGGTGAAGTGACATTTGATTGCACTTGTGTTGCATGCTTGTAGATGGACTCTAATTCATACATTTATGGCTCATGTACCCTTGAGGTATATCAAGGATACTCTTATGAAACTTTTTTATCATAGCTTAAGACAATTTTCCATCTATTTTCATGGTGCATTGGTGAGCAACTAGCCCTAGGAAGCTATTCACAATATACTTCCACCTTGTATAAACAAACCTTACTATGGGTAAGGTCTTAGCATCCAAGGTAAGGGTTGTAAATTTGATGACATGATATTTGAATTTCCTAGCTATTTGCAATATGGTAAATAGTAAATTAGTGAGCCCATGAAAATTTATACACTCTTGAATTTTAATGTCTTCTTTTATTATTGTTGTGTTAAACTCATACTTGTTTCCACACCTTAAACCAATTCATCCTTAGAACAATCACCTATTACCTCAAAAAAAATGCATCCAAAATGGTACAATTAAGCAACATTTGAAGCCAATGTTAGTATTCCAAACCCAAGTTAGGTTCATCCTCAAAATTCACTTCATCCTCCCATCCATCCTCATATCCCTAGCCTCTGGTCCAAAAAAATCCCATCCCCTTCTAACCCATAGTCCATATGCATAATCAAACCAATGGTCAACTCCCTCCAACTTTACTCCATATCTGTTGTGCGGCATCCCTATTTCTATATCTCTTATCCTAGTCATTGATTCAAGCTAATCAAAATTCCCTTGAAACATCAAATCTTAAACCAAGTCCAATGCCTTGCCTCACAAGATAAACCACTAAGCTAGGGATGTATGAAGATAACCCCTTCCCTAACCAATCCCTCATAAACCAATTCCCTTTCCTAGGGAAACCATCTTAACAAAAATCATATGTAGTGATACTAGCATTGGCATTCCTAAGCAACCTAAATTCATTATTGGTCATCATAACCTCCTTAATTCTAGATAATGACATGATTTTATGAAAAAAATTATAGAAATAAACAAAATGTTATCCTTATACATTTAATTTAATCAAGGGTTGAATTTCCACATGATTATGACCTTTCCAATATTGACAACATAGTGCATCTCAATCCCCTCAACCATGGTTGTACCCATCAAAAAAATTGAACCAATAACTACAAGACCTTAAAACATACCCATGACCATACCAACATCCACCTCAATCATAACACCACATCCCAAACTAAATGATCCCTTATCTTTAAAGGTAAAAAACCCATGAGGATTCAATCTAGCATAGGGTACAAGAATCATATCAAAATGATTTTCAAAATCTTATATTAACTAGTCAACCCACTTCCACCATAGACCCTCACTCTAGAGCTAGACACTATGCTTCCCAAGTCAAGTTTCTCCATTTCAAACTCTAACCAACAAATTTCTTGCATATCCACCTTCAACATGATTGTCCCTAACATTAACCAACCCCATAAAACTAACCTTAACTCTGACAACACAAATCAAAACCAAAACATCACCCTCCCTAAGAACTATTATAAACATCACACATATCAACACAAATAACCTCCTCTTCCACAACCTCATAACATATAATTTGGCCTTGATTAGCAAGCCATGAAGGATATTGCAAAGGAATACAATGCAAAATACATCATAAATTCGATATATTTGAAGAACTGCATCCTTATCCTTTCAATTTCTCTATCTCAAAAATTTCAATTCCTCCCTTCTTTGAAATCCCAAAATATGGAAAATACAAAGGAAAAGGTGACCCTAGGGAACATGTTCAAGAATTTTTCATGGCTAACCAAAGTGGCACACAAATAAATGTACTTACTCTACCTTTTCTCTATCAATTTAAATCACAAGTGTTAAATTGGTTCTTGCATCAGCCAAAACGATCTTTCCCCACCTTTAAAGAACTTTTAAAAATATTTTTCCAACACTTTTTCTATAACATGGAACATAAATTTATCATGATGGAAATTTGAAATATAGAAAAATATGGGGGAATACCTTTCATTTTTCCTAAAATGGTGGAGATTTGTGACTAGTTGATTCCCTTGGCCAATATCAAAAAAATAAATCAGTACACTTCTTTGTTGCAGCCTTAATCCAAAATTATCCTTCCACCTATAAGTATAATGTGTGACCAAATTTGATGAGAAAACTAAAAATGGAATTGACATTGAAAAAGATCATATTGCTAAAGGATTAATCACATTATTCCAAAGATCAAAACCAAAATGGAAAATAAAAGATTTCCAATGATATACCAAATTATTTAGCAAAAATTAAAACCTAGTCAAAGATGGAGTCCCCAACTTCAAACATGTGCAAAGCCTTCAACCTCTAGCTTTTATCATCATTCCCTCCATTCCACCTAAACTAGAAAAGAAAAGGAGACAACTCAAACCATTAGAGGAGCCTATTGAGGTCTTTCATAAACATGTTAATGCTAAAATGATCAATTCCCCCCTCACAACCTTTTGACTAAAACAAACTCAACCCCTCCTTATACAAGGATGAGTATTTTGACCACCATAGAATCAAAGGTCATGCCACAAACAAATGCATAAAGCTAAACGACCATATACAAGAACTTATTGATTGTGGTGAAATAAAAATTGAAGGACAATCTAATTCATCACCTAACCAAGGCATGAGGTTAAACCAAATTCCATTTCCCAAGAACAATCAATGATTCCCCTTTAATAATTAAAATAAAGGTTAGGAATCCCATACCTATAAAATTCATTACAACAAAACCCTTCATAACTATGATTCCACCATTGGCTATATCAAGCAATCTAATGAATAAGTTCATACTATCAAAGATCAAATCCTTTGACTATGTCATCACTACATGTCACAACAAAGTTTGTCATCCAAGGCCCTCCTCCAAATATGGTGTCATTGATAGGAATATTACATCATATTATGCATAAAATTATTAATTTTGTTATATAGTTTGAAATAGGTAAATATATGAGTGATATGAATGTGTTTGTATTGAGTTGTTAAAACAACTCAATATTTTTAGGAAAGTTGTTTGGGAAGTTTCCTAGAAAATAGGATATGGGATTCGTATTAATATGTAATGTATTTGATTGAAAATGAGGAAGCAACACATTTTCTTATGTTTTAATTTTTGTTGTTTCTATTTTACCCAAATTTCTTACAATCACTACATGTCACAACAAAGTTGTCATCTAAGGCCCTCCTCTGACTATGTTGTCACTACCTATCATAGCAAAGTTGTCATCCAAGGCCCTCCTCCAACTAATCCATAAAAGAAATATGACCCCATTGGTCATCTTAAGTAAACACACACCCAAATCTCAATACTTGAACTCCTTTACACATCCCCACTCATCAAGACATCTTGAATTGAGTCATCGAAGAATTCCAAGTACCTAATGACATTGACCCATTGCTCTTTCAAGTCATTTTCTACCACCTCTCCATGTCATCATATCACTTCCACTTAGTGATGTCCCTTCCATCAATCCCTCACACAACCACTCTCTATATTGAAGCTATCATATCCAAACATAAAATCAAGTGTTTTCTCATAGATAGCATTTGGATAAAGCCTAAATATTTGTACACTCCAATCAATTCAACAATTGGGTTAGACAATGGAAGCTTTAAACCCACACACTATTACCATCAAAGCATATGATAATGTGGGGAGAATTAGTTGGACCATCCACCTTCCTATTGTGGTAGGGCCCATATTACATAGACCTTGTGCCATGTGTTAGGCATGAACCTTCTAGATAGCCTCCTCCTATGCTAATGATGGATCCAAACCATGAAATTTGTCCCATCTACTTAAAAATAATGTCTCAAGTTTCTATACAATGGTGTAGAAATTACCATTCCAATAGAACCTCACCCTTTCCAATATTACAAGATGTTGGCAGACCAATATGAACTTACCATTCCAATAGACCCTCACCCTTTCCTTTAAAATGGTTCATGGATATTTCCCATGTAATATCATGACCTTTCATTACCCCCCATGACCTATCATCCTATATTTTCCTCCTTCATGTCCCTTAACACAGTCAACCACATGGGCATGTGCATTGTGTTTTCCTCATACATTCCTTGTTTGAAACCTCCCATCCTACTCATCCCCCCCTCTCAACCATTCTCTAGATCTTTCCCCATCCATTACCTCCTATCTATGTCATTATGCATGCCTACCTATCTTATCCTATTTAATCCATCCCTAATTCCTTCTTGTGACCTTCCTTAGGATAGGGGCATCATATCTATGCATGCTTTGTACATTACATACCTTTCTCTACAATTAGTTCCTCTTGCAGCCCTCCATCCCATAGTCTAATTGAGGCACATTCCTCTTTGCAACTTCATGACATTTTTTATGCCTATCATCTCCTTCCTTGCAAGGAAGCACACCTTCCTAGTGCATCTACCTATCAAATCCCTCTTTGTACAAGCTCCAAACAACCATAAAACATGTTCTTTATTTCCAATCCTCTCATACATAGGTGCCACCACAGCCTCACATGTATGCTTGTTTATTAAGACCTCTCCTACACGAGCACCATACTTCCCTAATGCCTTGTCAAAATCCTCTCTGCATAGGAAACACCCTTCCCTAGCACATGTCTATCTACACAGACACCACACTAGCCTAATGCATGTGCAATCTTAAAATTTTCTCCCTACACAAGTACCAAACTACCCTAACATGTGTGCATGAGATCTTGGAATTTGTGTGGATCCTTACATAGGTTCCATACTTTCCTAGCAATTGTGCAATCCTAACTTCTCTTGCATTGGTGCCACACCTCCCTAACACTTATGTAGTTGTCCTATCATTTTTTCATTTCCCTAACTCAAGTTCCTTCCCATTCACATCTATGCATTCCCACTACCTTGAACCATCAAGCCATTCTATGTAGAATGTATCTCTCCCTAACATAGTCCTTAAAGATCACATCCTAAAATTATTCTAGCTAACCCCTCATCCCTCCCATCTTTGTTTGAGTCATGTTAATTCATTCATTGTGATCTATGCTTCCCATAAGCATCCATCACCACATTACTCCCTCCACCATCTCTCCATTTTACTCTTATCCATTGCCTTGATTCTCCCTTGTCATTGAGTTCACACATTGATCTTCAACCTCTCCATCCAATGATCCTCTCATCCCCTACCTTAACCATCCTTCCACCATTTCATCTTCAACTGTCCCTTGTCACTTTATTACAACCAAATGACTACCCTAAATGCACTTCAATCCTATCCACTCATCCTAAATGACCTTACAACCTACCCTAAACACACTCCAAATTTAGTTATTCTAAATGACCTAATGACTAGCTAAATACACTCCAATCCCATTCTCCTATCCAGGTACATTACCCAAAGGAGGAGACATTCTTTCCCAACCACTGTTATAATAATTATAGCAAGACACCTCCAACTCTCTTAACAACAACATCATTGTTTATCTCATATTGGTGCAGCTTGCTATACTAGTTCTGAGAATCAATTTACTCCTAAAACCTGTCATCAATCTTCCTCAGATCCTACAACCAAAATTATGCATTTTGAATATCACCTTCAAAGATTGGTGTGGATCCTTCTTCCATAATCTTCATGAATCTATTTGATGGAATCTTTAGGTTCAAAGTGTTGCAAATATTGTCATTAATGTCAAAGGTGTATGGATGATCATTGGAAATTTTATTGTCATTGATGTCAAAGGGTACATCATTGTCAGTGGTTAAAGGAAACCAAATAAGGTCGAATTCCACTAACCATTTCAAAAGCATATCGTATTATTTCCAGATGATTAAAGAAAAATTTGAGACATTAAAATTGTGCTCACCATCACTAAGTTCATAAGAAGTATGAATACAAGGGAAGCTAACCATTGCATTATCTTTCAGCTCTGTGGAAAAAACAAATTAAAGAATGAAGTCTCACAAAATATTGGAGAAAGAGAAGTTATGGTTGGAGAGAAGAATAAAATGATGATTAGGACAAAGTTGATGTTCCAAGATAGGAACATGCAAAACTTGAAGAGACTTGGATATCTATTGAAGAACCATTTTTGTAGGATGTGGTTAAAATGCATGATCGATTGTTTGATCTACTAATCTTGTGTAGTATTTTGGAAATGCTTAGATCTTAGATGATGTGAGGTTGCATTCCTTTACCTTTGCATATGAAGTTGGCAAGAATTTTATTGAAGGGGCTAGATATTAATTGTCTACAATATTGTATTTTTTCACATATCCCTTTGCCATTGATGTCAAAGGGGAAAAGTTACAGTAAGGGAGAATTACAGATAGGAGGAGAATTACAAAAAAGAGGGAGGATCAGATAATGAAGGAGGGAAGTTTGTTGCATTCCTTTTCCATTGATGTCAAAGGTGGAGAGAAGTGTGTTCTTGTTGCATTCACAGATTATTTCAATGCATGGTTTCCATCAATTACAAAGGGGAAGATTGTTGGCAATATAGTCATTGATGTCAAAGGTGTATGGGAGGGTTGGAAATTTTATTGCCACTATTGCCAAAGGGTAAATTTTTGTCAATGGTTAAATGACATTGAATAAGGCCAAAGGCCACTAATCATTTCAAGAGAAGATCACATTATTTCAAGATGACTAAAGGAAAATTTTGATGCATTAAAACTGTGCTCATCACAAAGTAACCTACTCAATAAAAGAAAGAATAGTGAGTCTAATACTAGACTAAGGTATCTCTTCTTTCCTTGGTACAAGCTCTTATTTCTCCTTTTCCAAATATAACTACAAAATCTTAGTAGAAAGAGCAATCCAAGAAAATTTCAGTTTAACATCCAGACCTTTATTATAACCACTCAAGATTTAAAACCAAATAAAACAATTTCTACTATCCCAATCCTGGATATTACACATAAAAATAAACCAAATAAAATAGGAAAACTTAAAATTAAAAAAATATGCTCAATATCTTCAAAACAGTTACAAACAAAACAAGCAATCTAAGGAGCACCAACAAAAACCTTTTTTTAAGAACAGAAGCCATCTAAAACAACTTTTTTTAGACTCAACCTTTTTAAACCAATGAGATTTAAGATAGACCAATCCTTCTTATCAAGACTTAAGTTCCACACTTGATTGACATGGTGGAGCACATCTTGGGTGTCGGTCAATAGGTTATATAGGCTATATGACTTAATTTTCTAGAGGGAAGTACCATCTTTCCATTCCATATTATCATATCTTTTTGTATTGTACTTGGGTTCCATAAGAAATAGAATCATGCTTGAGGACTTTTTCAGCACAAAATATGTTCTCATATTGGAGTTTGGAATATTGAATTCCTCTTTAATCTACCTCCAAAGTTTTAGATCTTTGTTTGTGAGAATATCACTAAACCTTTATATTCCACTACTGTTCCATTTTTTTGCAGAGCAGCCTTGCAAAAGAGCAAGGGTCTTATTGCTATGTACAAGACTCCACAAAATAGATCTGAAGGTGAAAATCACATTAGTGTTATTGTTAATTGCTTCAAAACCTTCAATACATCTCCTTATTGACTCTCAAGCCTTCTGAATACTACAAAAGACAATAGATTTTGAAGGTTTAACACAATATTTTCCAAATAAATTATCATGGGGGTGTAGATACTTCCACTGTCTTGCTAACATGGGGACAACATAGATTGAATATTCCTTCTTATAAAAACTTTACAAGGCTCATTTCCATTTAAATCTTTCAAGATCCACTTGGTAGCCAAGGCTACACCTTGAATTTTCAAGTCCTTAAGATCCAAGCCACCTTTCTCCTTATCCAAGCAGCACCATTCCATTTGACGACATGTTTCTTATTCTTTGCTTATCCATTTGACCATAGGAAGTTCCTAATCAACTTTTGAACATTATTTATTTGATAACTAGCAAAGAACAAAACAAAGGCATAGTAAATGGAATAAGAAGAAAGGATCTTTTGAAAAACATGTACCCTTCCAACAAGAGACATACTATTATTCTAACCAAGTTCAAACTTATCAATTTTATAATACATACAATTTAACATATATTTTAGAGAAGGCTAGACAAAGAAAGTGATCCCAACATATCTAATCAATTTATTAGGGCCACCCCATTACCATTTAAATCTAGAGAACCAATCAGGAGGTTCATTTGTCCAACTCAACATTATAGATTTGGCTTCAGATATTTTTGAGCTAGAGGCTTGACAAAATATTTATAATCTTAGACATGTAAGAGAGTAGTATCATCAAAAAATTGAACATTAATTAGGGGGCTATCATCAGGAAAAGTAATGCCTTGCACTTTAGGACCAGGAGACTTAATTCTCAAAATATATAAAAGAGGGATTTAGAGGCAATGACAAACAAGGCAGGGGTTGATGGGCATCCTTGTCTAATAGATCTTTCTAACATGAAGGGGTCAGAAAGAGATCCATTGACCTCAATTTTTGCAAAAGAATCTTGGAATAACAATTTGACCATTTTGCAAAAGAACTCAAGAAACCTAAATGCTTCATGGATAGAAAGAACAAAAGACCATTCTACTCTATCATAAGCCTTCTCAAAATCTAAAAGAAGCATACCAACATTTTGACTACATTTCTTTGCCCAGACCAATGTTTCCCAATTGGTTAGAAGATTCTCAAGGATGTACCTTCCTTTAATAAAACCAGTATGAGTGGCATTGATGATTTTAGGGAGGATATCAATGAGTCTTAGAGACAAGAATTTAGCAAGAATATTCTAGGATACATTTAATAGGGTAATAGGTCTCTAGTTCTTTATACTGCTTTTCTTTCCATTCTTTGGTAGAAGCTTGATAATACCACTATTAATGTGCTTTCTTATAGATCCTTTCTTTATAACCTCTTTATACACACCAAATAATTCATCAACAATCCAATCCATATTGACCTTATAGAATTCAATTGGCGGTCCATTAGAACCAAGAGATTTCCCATTTTGAAAGGAGAGGATAGCAAAAGAAATTTCATCTTTGGAGATTTCCTTTTCAAGATCCATAGACATTTCACCACTTATTTTCTTAGAAACATTTTTGCAGAGCCCTTGGGCCTAAGTACAACAATTATTACTATCATTACCTGCAAAAAATTTCCTATAGAATTTGCATAAGACCTTTGATATTTCCTCAATATTACGCATCCAATGATCATTATCCACAATAGGTCCAAAGCATTCCACGAAGTTTTTGGTTCTCGACATATTAAAGAAATATTTATTTCCTCTATCTCGATCTCAAATCTAGTTCAGTTTTTTTGTAACTTTAGCCCCTTGCACTTTATCAACTGGGAAACAATGAAGCCTATGCTTAATGTTTCCAAAATGCTCCCTATACTTCTCATTATGACTATCCATTTGAATCTTATTTTTTGCAACTAATAATTCATTCTGCAAAGCACACTCCAAATTTCTACTGTCAATAGCAAATAAGTCATGTACTCGCAAACCTGCTTGGAAAGTGTCTTCTGACTTGTTCTGCTAATAAGTCATGCACTTGCAAACATGTCGCAAGATATCATCTTTCAAACCTTTCCACAAGAATCTCTCACTAGTTTTTTTGTAGGTCTTGAATTACCTTGGATGTTAGGTACAAGAGGGGTATCATGAATAGCTCTCAAAAAAAAAATCCTTAAGCTTCAATTTAGGAACAAAGTAAATCATGTCCTTATAGTAGATGATATCATCCACCACCCTCTATCTATAATCTCAAAACTTACCATCCATCAATTCACATGTAAAAGGTGTTCTTGGAATACTAAACTAGGAGATGAATCAGCTGAAATTTCTATACAGGAAAAATAGCGAGTTTTCTAGAAAGTGCATACAACAATATTCTTATTTCCCTTTACATATTCTATATCAAGATCATCTACATGATTTTACTCACCAACTTTTTTCATCTCCCATTCAAATCCTTCTGCTCCAAGAAGTATTTCAAGCTGTTGTGATTTGTTCTTACAAGTTTTCCACTTACCAAGTACCATTTGAACTTTACCAATGAATGCATGATGGCAAGCATCTCCTTATCGTAGATGGAATATAATCTATCCACATCTTGGAGCTTTCTTCTCTCATATGCAATGAGGTTTTTTTTGTGCGTCAATACTGCCCCAAACCCCTTACTTGAAGCATCACATTCCAAAACAAAGGGCTAAGAGAGAAGTTTGATAATGCCAACATAGGACAAGTACTCATTACCTCCTAAAGTCTATCAAAAGTGTGTTGAACCTCATCTGACCACTTGAAAGCTCATTTCTTTGTAAGATTTGTGAGAGATGCACCCAATTGTGAGAGCCCCTTCAAAAATCTCATCTAGTAGCTGCAAAGGCCATAGAATCCCCTCAACTTTTTCAATGTATTCGGTCGGTACCAATCCAAAGTGGCTTGAATCTTCTTTTGATGAACTTGGTCTCCATTTGCACCAATCACATGCCCCAAATAAAGAATATTTTTCAACCCAAAATCACACTTAGAAGCTTTCACAAATACTGATAGTGCATCCATGATGCCCCAACACCTCATCAAGATGTCTAATATGGTTCTCCTAAGTCTTGGTGTAAATGTGAATATCATCGAAGAATACCAAAAGGAATTTTTGCAACTTTTTGTTGAAGATGTTATTCATACAAGACTGGAAAGTGGTAGGAGCCTTGGTCAAACCAAATGGCATGACAAGAAAATCATAGTGCCCATAGTGACATCTAAATGTTGTCTTGTGTATATCTTGCTCCTTCACTCTAATCTGATGGTATCTAGATCTAAGATAAATCTTCAAAAAAGTATACATCACCATGTAGCTCATCTAATAGCTCATCGATCCTAGAGATGGGATACCTATTTTTAATTTTCTTTTAATCCAATGCATGGTTTTCAATGAAAATCAACATAGTCCCATCCTTCTTCACTAGAACAACTGAAGAAGCAAAGGGACTCGAGCTTGTTTGTATATGACCCGTCCAATAAATCCTTAATTGCTTTTTCTATCTCCTTAAATATTTTTGAATGTTGATAAGGAGTGATAATGATGAGCTCAGAGCCCTCCTCTAGTTTGATCGCATGCTTGAAACCTTGTCAGGAGGTCTCCTAGGAGGAATCTCATTGAAAAACAAGTTGTGCTTATCCAACATAGATTGAATATCCACATGACATTGTTCATTGCTATTTGTAGGGGCCATGGATGAAATCACAAACTGGCCTTCTCATGCAACATCTCCATGCCTAAATATGCCCTACATCCTCTTCACTGATATGATCCTAGGAGCACCATTGGACATACCTCTTAGGACTATACTTTTACCATCTTCCCTAAACTTTAACTCCATGGTCTAAAATTTCTATAAATATTTCCCCAATGGGTGAAGCCATTGGATTCTAAAAATGGCATTACTATCACCAAGACCCACCACATAAAAATCTTCTTTAACAGTATAATTTCCTAGAGCAATATTCAGATGCAAAACCCATTAAGTGCAAGACATAATGAAGCCATCTACTACTACAACGTTAAAGCCCTCAAAGTCTTCTTCTCTGATACCTCTCTTAGTCACCAAAGTTGAGTCAATAAAATTGTGAGTAGCCCCACTATCAATCAAAATTGTAACATGTTTCCCTTGAAGAACTCCCCAAACTCTGAAAGTGTTATATCTAGGAGTGCCAAACAGTGTAGTTATAATTCCACCTTTTGTCTCCTTCAATGGATATTCATCCTTCTCCACATGCTCACTATTTGAATCACAATGTTTGCTACCATCAACTCTTTCTACTTTCTCTTCCTCTTCACTATCTGAAACTACCTAAATGTAATGAACCATTCCCTTTCCTAAACACTTGTGGCCAAGTTCCCAAGGCTCCTTGCAGCTAAAACATAACTTTTTTCCTATAAAGTTCATTCCAAACCTCATCATCCATTGTGTTATTTTTTGGCCACACCTTTTGAAAAGGTTTTGTATCTTTTTTATTCTGAAATGGCTTAGGTGGAAACTTGGTTCTAAGGGTTAAATTATCCATGTTTCTAACCCTTTTAATGTCATCTTGCAAGGTATTAGGATCAAATCCTTTGATCCAACCTAGAAGAGGTTCTAACAATCCCTCAATGAATAGGACAAACAATTTGTGCTCTGACACATTTGTGAGCATAACTGATGCCTTGTGGAATTTTGATATATGAGTCAATGGAACCAACTTGTTTCAATTGTGCCAATTCTCTGGAGTGAAGTTTTGGGTCTTTTCTATCAAATATTTCAATCAATCTTTGTGTAAAATATGCACAAGATGTGATGGTAGAATGTCCTAATGTGACTAACCAATGGTACCACCATTCATGGGCCTCTCCATTTTGATGAAGAGTAGCATATTTGATATCCTTTATCTCCAACATGGGATTAAGTTGAAAATAAGTATCAGATTTTTTTACCCCTAATCGTGTGGTGCATCTACTAGAGCCATCATAATTAGGAATATTCAACTTTCCTACCTTATGCTACAAACCATGGTTAGAACCATGTCCTCTATCACCTTGAGGCATGTTCTTGTATTTAACACTACAAAAATCAACTAAAGATAGTTGCATGGAACTCCTCTCCCAAAGATTCATATTCCCTCAAATAATCAACAAATCCTTCATCAACTCCTTGTTGTCCTAGATGTCCTCTAGTAGGTGCCTCTATGAAGTTAAGCATTAGGGGCCTATGTGTAGACCTACTCTCTTCCCTAGATTTGTTTGCTCAGAGTTACTTCCCCATTGTTGCCATTATTCCCTTCACCTGTGTTTTCATTATTGTCATTGTCATTATTGTCCATGTTATTGTTATCGGTGTTGATAGTTTGCTCCATTTGGGTCATAAGTTGAACCAACTACTATTGTCCCCTAGCCAAATCATTTAATGTATCCATGGTACTAGAATTTTAGTGTTCCTCTATATCACCCATATCTCCTTCAGAATCTAAACTAAGGAAATGTTGTCTTCACTTGTGAGTAATATATTTTGTCTTTCGGATTCATAAATTAATTTTAATCATCAAATTATTTCCAAGTTCGTAAGTGTGAGGCTTTAATACCACTATAAAATCCCTTACCAATTTCTCAACTAAAAATTTGCCAATTTCACAAATCCAGTCACACAAGCATTTTGTCAAACAGTTGCAGGTCCATTGTTCCTACTTAGTTTTCAGCTTGTTTCACAAGAAATGTTTATTTTATACTTCATGTATTCTCAAAAAAATTCACAATAGATTACATAAAATATTTAACATGAAGTTTATTTATTTATTTCTTATACAAATTCTATGCTCAAGGATTTCACAAATAATACCATGCAGTGAATTTACAAGCCTACTTATTTCAGTTTGCTAACCTGAGAGCTTTTCCAATTCTTCACTTGATATTTTCCCTTAAAACTTCAACAAGTGCCGCTAGTACAAAAGGTACAACAACCTTTTTTAAATGGTATGACTCTCTACTAAGATGTATGACTTCCTAAACAAGGAGCATCGCAAAAAGGATGATGCTTGCATTTTAATTGAGTTGCACGTGTTTTGACCTTCACGTCCTCCTCTTTTGACTTTGATTCCTGCAAAGCTCCCATTTTAGTTTGTTGAGGCTCAATGGAGTGAATAACTACCTCAGAAAGTACAACTTCCAAAATTCCTCACAACTCTTGTGCTAGGTTTTAAACTATGCAACATCACCCTTAGACTTTCCTTTTAAAAGGTACACTAGCATTAAATTTGCTTTAGCCTATCAACCTCATCTTGGTATGGTGCGACATTGGAATGGTGCAGCTATAATAGCTAAAGTTGTATGGGTAGTAATGCCCAATAATAATAAAATACTCACTGAAATATTCTTCAAAACTTATCTTTGATATTTCATCAAATTTTCCAAACCTTCAAACTCAAAAATCTGTCTTGGAATAAGACTTCGTAAATTTCAAAAATTTCCAATCGATGCAACCAAATGCGAACTTTGTATCTCCACCTACAACCAACTAGGGTAGATCTTTCACTACCGAAACTAATTTCCCTCAGTCTATGTCCTGGGGTTTCCTTCACTTAAGCTCTAAAAAAGCACAATAGAGAATAAAATCCAACATATGCAAATGAGCTCCAAAATATTTGTTTATTAAACCCAAAGAACTTTCATCCTTGAACCTACCTTGTTACTTGATTACAAGAAAATGACTACCTTAAACACACTTCAATCCTATCCACCCATCCTCAATGATCTTACAACCAACCCTAAACATACTCAAAATTCACTTATTCTAAACAACCTCATGATTAGCAAAACGCATTCCAATATGTTGTGACCTAATTCACACCTCGCCCCATTGCAAATGGGGACCCTAGTAGTCTGTCTTTTTAGGGTTTCGCTGTTGCGCGTCTCGTTTTGTCTGGTCTCCGTTTGGGGTTTTGGAGTTTGAGTTTTGAATGGTCACCCGAGTCAAGTAAAGGAATTTGAGCCTACATCATTGTGTAAACATCATCATCGTGCTTAGGAGGCCCAAGGGACGAAGATCGACTGTCGTTTCAATCAATTCTAACACCTCCTACTTTTTGGGGATTGCCCCTCCAGACCCCCTATTTTTTAGGGACTTTATTTTTGGCATTTTTGGCCTATTCTGGACTTCCTATTTTTTAGGGGCTATTTTTAGAAAGTTGCTATTTTGAGAAAAATTTCTATTTTTGTCAGAGTTTCTATATTTGGAAAAGTTCTGAATTTCGAAAATCCACTCAAAAGTTCGAAAAACTCAATAGAACTCTCAAAAAATCAATTTGAGAATTTATGAAATTTGTGATGAAAATCAGAAAAATGTTGAAAATCTGGAAAAATCAATCCAAGAAATCACTGAAAAATGGTGAAAAATCTAAAAATTCATGAAAAAATCTGAGAGCTCATAGTAAATTTGCCTAAGTGCGGATTCATGGAAGTCCAACCAGCATGGAGAAAGAGGAAGTCAATGGCAAAAGGCTTCAGCCAAGCAACATGGACAATGGCATGGATAAGTAGTAAGTCCACCCAGCAATGGCATAAAGATGAGACAAGTCCGCCCTTGCAAGAAAGTTGAAATGGCATGATGGTATGTGAAGTCTGCCCTTGGAAGTAAAGAATGGCATGAGGCCATGTGAAGTCCGCCCTATGTAAAGTGGCATGGAACAAGGTAAAGTCCGCCCTTGAGTGGCTTGAAGTTGAGGTAAGTCCGCCCTTGGACAAATCGACAATGGCATGAAGTAAGGTGAAGTCCGCCCAGCACTAAGGGAATGGCATAAACATAAGCAAGTTCGCCATATGGAGAAATATAATGACTTGAGCATAGGCAAGAAAATTAAATGGCTTGAACATAGATGAAGTCCGCCATGCCAAGAAGGAGGGAGAAAAATCAAAGCTTTGCCTAAGTTTGACTTTGGAAAATTAAAAAATATGCTTGGCCTTGAGAAAATTCGCCATACTTAGAGAAAATAAAAATATTTTCCTAAGTCTGACATTTATTTGTCTAAAGCATTTTCGCCTGAGACTTATGATGGAAAGAAAATTATGGCAAAATGAAATTGGAAGATAAAAAATTATGGCAAGTAAATTGGAAGATAAAAATTCGCCTAAGGCAATGGCAAGAAAATTTTGAAAAGTCAAATTTGCCTTAGATAAAAATAAAATGCCATAAAGGGGTTGAAAATGACACATAAAATAATTATTTTAATTATTTTAATTCTTTATTTTCAACACCTCAAAGAGATAAACTTTGAAAAATCAAAATTGGAAAAAGACAAAAAGCACTTCACTGAATTGGCGTCTAATTTGGAAACTTTCCCGGAGATTATCATTGAAGATAAAAATTGCCATTCAGAAGCTGAGTCCAAGCCAAGTTCAGACTCGATTTAATGGAAATAATCGAAATTTGCTAAATGAGTCGAACTTCTCATCTTTATAATTGATTTCGCTTCTCATTTTTGCAATCATTCGATTTTCGAGAGAAAAGTTCTGAGAAGAAAATTTGTCTAAGGCAAGAAAGTTGAGAAAGTTTGAAGCAAAGTGAAGAAAGCAGATTCATACCAGCCAGCATTTTGATCTTGACCATTTCATTTTTCTAGAAGAGCCAAATTTATTTTTGAGAAAGTAAAAATGAAGTTTGCCAGCAAGGGTGTGCAGCTGCAGTCAAAGATTAAATCCAAATGGGAGCATATTGTGGACACCAACCTTGGCCATGTTGACTTCAATGATTTCAAGGAAAGAATGTACGAAAGTGATAGACGTTTGCCTATGCCAATTGCAAAAAGAATGATGCGCAACGGAATTGTTCATGCAGCTGGATTTCCGCCAGCAAAAGAGTGTCCAAAACTTATGGTGGAATGTGCATTGCATTATAATGCACGGGAAAGATAGATAGAAGCTCCTGATGCAAGAGTTCTTGCATACTTGTCTGAACCAGCCATTCAAGAAACTTTTGGAATTCTAGTTTACAACCGGACATCTTATCGAACCAAAGAAGATGCACTCAGACTTTACAAAGATCAGAAAGACCTTTGTGCATCAAATATAAACAAGACTTGGTTACTGAATCCCAAACCTACTGCAGGGAAGATGTCGAAGTTGGCCAGAATACATTTCAAAGAAGAATATGGCGACATCGTCTTGCTACTGAATAGAATAGTAGGCAATCCTGATGGTGTGCCTTTCGAAAACTAGATGTATTATTTCGTTGATGAAATAATTTCCAGAGTGAAGATGTTTAATTGGCCCAGAATGATCAGTGATAGCCTCCATGAGCAGTTGGTCAACTTGGAGGAAACCAAGACCTTCCATATGAGCTCATACGTCATATATTTGCTTGCAAGGTCTTACAAGTATACTGGCTTGGTTTGCAAGGGTGTAGTTGGCAACAACGAAGGACAGTTCAAGGCCTATTATTGTTATCCACAGTTGCAGCTGAAGGAGAAGTCACATTTCAGACAAGCACATGACGCCTTCCTTATGTACATCACTCGACTTCTCCAAGGCGGAACACATCAAAGACTCACCCGTGAGGCCAAGAGTCTGATCGGCCGATATGGATCCTAGTTCATCTAGTATCCCAAGTTTACTTACATCAGGATTCAAGGATTCTCAGGACGTCCTTATAGACTGCCCATTTATCCGACCAACAAAATGCTTTTGTTGGAAGTTATAAGGCAATTGGAGACATATCAGAATATCCAAAGGCCAAAACAGAAAGCAGTCGTCACTTTTACATTTTTCATCAGCAATATGGAAGAATCATGTCCAATGGTGCAAGCAGCAGAGAGTGCTCGACTGGATATAAAGAAATATCCATTCATATCATACAAGTCGAGGAATAGCTTTGATCCACTCCATCACATTGGAACTGTGGATGGAGAGAAATACAAGCACCAGATAGACTTAGAAGATTTTTGGGCCAATGTGGCTGATGAATATGATGTGAGGAAAAGGTCGTGGTAAAGATTGCCACTAAGTACAATAAGGGCAACTGAACTTTTCAAGGTACCTGATCAATTAGAGGATGACGGAGTATATTTGCAGCAAGGCTTCAATGAAAGCGAGCCACTTCCTCCTATGAAATAGTCTGAGCCTGAGATGGGTGACCTGGAAACATTCATGTGGCCTATATTCAAATATTCTCAATGGTGGATAGATCAACAAGTGCAAGTTTTGCGGCGGAGAAATGTGCAATTCACATATGAATTGATGGGCGATACAGAGTCATGTTCCTCAAATGTCGGAGCATCTCGTGGAGATGGAGCAACAAATGTCGCCAGCTTGAAAAAGAGGAAAGAGATTGATGATCCTGCAAAACAAAACAAGAATAAGGCAATGGATGAGGGATCTTCTCAAAAGAAGCACAAATCCAGGCCCCTTCAGTCGGCTACATCTAGGAATATAGATGAAATATTAGCCATGGATGAAGAGTCTTGGGAACATGTCATAATTCCTTCTCCAGTTAGGGATGTAGAGCCAGTGCAATCAAAAGATGATGATCAACCTTCTCCCACAGGCACGAAAATTTTGGAATTAGACAATGACACAGACATCATGGATGGAGAATTTGAAGAGGGAATGATTTCCGCCCTCAAAGGAATCCAAGAAGACCCATTTGTGCAAGAAATTCTGGATATGCCAGAAATCCAATTGGTGCAAGAAGTTCAAGATGTGCAAGAAACTTCGGATGTGCCAGAAATTCCAGACGTGCAAGAAGTTCAGGATATACAGGATGTCCAAGGTCAACAAGAAGACTGAATTGAGCAGTCAACCATCCCGGATTGGCTGAAAGAAAGATTAAATAGAAAGGCACCAGTAGAGGTTCCTAAAGAAGATGATGCCACAGATTTCTTGGCCAATCTAGAGCAAGCTGCCACAAGAAAGAAAGCCAAGAAATTTTCTGCCATACAAAGGGATGAGGTTGGTAATCGCACAGTGCAAATAGCAATGCCTACAATTGATAAATTCCAAGATGAAATTGCTCTGAATGAATATTCCATCATGACCATTGATATGGGTCTGATGACAAAAGGGAAGGAAGTTGAGGACTTGGACAATTATGTTGCCACCATCAAGTCTAGGCTGAAAAGGGAAGTGGCAAAGAAAAAAGAATATAAAAAAGAGATTGAGCGTCTAAAAGATTATATCCAGCATCTAACCAGGCCACTCAATCAAGGTGACCAGGCAGCACTTCCACCTACAAATTCTTCACAAGAACTGTTTAGAAATTTTGAAGAAGAATTGACAACAGCCAGAGAAGCTAGGGACTGGATGGCTGGAAAGAAAGATGAGGCAATGGAATTCGCGGAGAAGCTGGCATATGTGTATGAACAAACTTCCTTCCTGTTGTCATGAGTTACAGACTTAGAAAAAGCGTGGGATGGCCTCCAAGATATTCAGAATAAAATTATCCCATGTCTTCGAGAGCTAAAGGGCATTCTGAAGAAAAAGTTGATTGATGACAAGATTATTGAAGTTGGAGCTACATATGATTTCAGTGGCTGGTACTATGCTCTTATTTCATGAAGAGAAGTCCTGGAAAGGGTAAAGAAAGATAGCGCCAAAGCTGAAGAGCAGGTGAAGGAGATTCGAAGTAAGGTTTACCAAATGGCTGCAGATATGCTTGACCGAGATATTGTTCGAAAGAAACACTTGCGGCCACAAAATTTAAAAGAACAAGTTCAAAGAATTTTCTCCACCACCTCTGGGCCAATCATGAAAGAAAATTTCACCAAGGCATTCCACTTCCTGACCGTCAGAGATGCTTTCTTGCTCCATGAACCAAAATGGATGATCACTTTTGCAGAATGTGCTGAAAGTTTGGACTTCCTAGAATACAACGTCAATGCACTTCCGGACATTGCCATGGAGGATATCAGCCTGATCGTGCACAAGTTTGCCGAACATGGTGCTTTGCAGGTGGATAAGGATGCAACACTAGATGCCTGAAGTTCTCTCCAGTTAACTGATGGATTTTTAGGAAACCCTAATTAGGGTTTAGTTATGTTGAATCTGAGCCATTAATCTCATTTTAATCTTGGCCATTCATTGTAATCCGGGAGTGCTATATAAACCCCCCTTCTCTCTCATTTCCATAGATAGATAATTAGATCATATAGGAGAAAATTAGAAGAGTAGATATCAAGAGAATTAGAGATCAGATTGTAGAGAATAAGAGAGTTTTATGAGATTGTTGCAAAAGACTATTTTGATAATAAATTTCATCATGCATGAGGTGCTTTGAATCCTTTGATTGTCAAACGGTTGCATGGTTACATGCTTCTCTTCCTCGTCTAATAGATTTGAATTAGAATTTTATTGAAGTATATGTTAAAGAGAATGATAGATTGATAGCAAAGGTTAGCAAAACTTAGCTCATACTTTCTTTGAGTGGATGCTTTTCATTCAATGTGTAAAGTTAGACTGAGCTTTATCGTGGATGCTTCAACGTTTACTTCGAATAATGTTGTTCTACTGATGGTATTGTTCATGGTGAAGAAATTTTAAGCACAAATCCCAGAAGATTGCACTTGCTTTGTGTAGTTGTCGTTTAGTGTGGTGAAACAAAGTACTGTTTATTTGGTTTCACTCAATCTTTGTTGTCTCTTGATTTCATAGGACTAGCATAGGATTTCTAAAACCCTTACTCTTTTTTCACTTTTTTGTCTAAAATCTGAAAATTCTAAAATGATACTATATTTATGTCTTCACTTTCTTGAGTAACCTACCAGAGTTAAATCCCAATTGTGCCCCCAACAAATCACATCAAAACCACAGAGTTTATCTGCACTCATCTTAAACATTGGAATTACCGTATGATCTTACTTGCATTCTTAGCATATGAGGTAGTTTTTCAAGAGGGGATATAGCGTCTTTGACACTTTATTCTAGAATGTTTGTTGTGTCATAAAACACGCATCAACATTGAATTGGCGCTAGAAGGAGGGCCGAACGAAAAGAAATATTTGCTACATCACTCTTTTATATGCTTACCTCTCCTCCCCCACGCTCAACATTGAATTGGTGCTAGAAGGAGCGATACCCAATTACCAATATAGTAAGTTACTCTCAAAGTGAGCATGATGCAGTTTGGTATTACCACATGAGTTTCCTTTTGATGTACCTGTCAAACAACCAGATCAACCACCAACAAACATTATTGATCAATTGTACACACTAGCTTGGAAGTCGCAGACAGATCGTGCTCAATTCAGACAAACAAGTCGTGTCCTTGCTAGAGAAGAAGAAAAAGGAAAGAGGTTCGAAGAAGCAATCAAAAGAGATTTGATAAGGCAAAAGATTGATCGCCTAAAGCAAAAGTTCAACGAGATAGAATGATCAGTCGCCACAAGTTCATCTTCCAATTCAAGCTTGACCAGTAGAATGAAGAATGGTGCTCCTAGCCAATGTTCCTGATCCAGACCAAGATCCTCAGCCAGTATTGCAACCAAATTTGAGTTTTCACGACGAACAAGAGGACGTTATCACTGAGTTGTTCAGCCTTGTGTGGCAAGTGAGAAGAAGTGCTCCTGATTGGTTTCGCATGCGCTAAATTCTTGAAGAGGAAGAAGAAAGAGCATGACAAATTGAGTTCAATATTCGGAGGGACCTCCTTGTTGAAAGATTTGAAGCACTTCAACAAGACAAAAATTGCCAAGCCAACCGACAAGCCAATCAACAGGTTGCACAGCAAGTGAATCAGCAAGCTTCGGAAGCAGCTCCTGCACCACCTCGACGAGCTTGAAGGAGAATACACTGGATCGAATTGGTTCTTTCTCAGCAGAGAAGTTTCAGAGAGTCACTAGATCCACTCCTAATTCTTTCAAATAATTTGTTGAGTTATCTCCCTCCAAAAATAGGAAAAGAAGAGCATCACAAGAAGCATCATAAAACGCAGAAGTACCGAGCGAGGAAGATCCTTTTGGTCTCTTCCAAACCTCACCAAGTACCAACCAACTAGATCGTCAACAAGTTCCAGTGGCTGCATAGCCAGTCCCACCAGTCCAAGTGAATCAACTGAATGCTCCAATGGCGTGGCGTCTAGCTAATGTGTCACCTATGACATTTTTCATTTATCATGACCTGCCCAAGAATCCAGAACTTTTTTGTTCCAAGTTCCATAGTGGTGACCTGAATCACACTGCAGATAAGCATATTAAGCTATTTGAAGATCTTCAAAACAGAGATATTCAAGAAGATGTTTCATGTAGATTGTTTCCATACACGTTTGACGAGGAGGCTTCTTACTGGTACATCCATTTTCCAGCCAACTCCATTCGCACTTGGCAACAAATGAAGACCAATTTCTTAGAAAAATTCAAGCCACCTATTTCTCCATCTGATCTGTATAGGCAATTTGTGGAAGTCAAAAGACAAGAACATGAGCCTATTAGCACATTCAATAATAGATTCCACAAGGCATACACTAGGCTGAGGGATCCTTATTTGTTAGACAACGCAGTGGCACTGCCCATTTATTATGAAGCCTTGGATCGTCTTACTACCATGTTTGTGAAGTCAACAAATCCGCTCCCAGTGGATTAGAAGGGAGCATATGTTGCAGCAATTACAACCAGCACTGGTCTCGGAGTAGGCTTGGCTCTAGGTCCACTCCATTACTTAGGAAATGTAGCTTCCCAAAGTCAAATTCAGGATATCAATAGAGCGTTGGCCCATCAGACACCCATGATGAATCTAGTCCCAACTGCAAGTAATTAAATGGTTCTCCACCCAGGGATGCCCATGTCCCAAATGCCATCAACATAGCCAATATACCTCCAGAATGTGACAACTTCCACACGAACTCAGGAAGAGAAAGATGAAATGAAATAATTAATTGAACGGGTCAAGAAGCTGTCAACTGAAGTTACATATCTAAAGGGTCAGACCAACCAAATGCAGAATTTTCAAAAGAGCTACCAGCCATCTCAAGGAAATTACCAAGGTCAAGGCCATTCCGGATATCAAAGAGACACTCAGAACTATCAGAGGGATAACCAAAATTATCAAGGAAATAGTCAAGGTTTTCGGAACAATCTAGGCTTCCAAAGGAAGACTTGGAACACTGGACCTAATAATGGTAATGTACCATCACCTTTGGATAATCCATCGGCCGACAGCCGTCCTACAGATAAGGTATTCCTAGTTGAAGCAGCATTATCAAGGTGGTGCAGATTGTACAACACAGATCAACATTTCGAGTTACATTGTCACGAGTTCCAAGTGGCCACAGATATTTTCAAAAGTGAGGAGAAATTCAAAAGATCCTCTGGTAACCGGATATGAATTAGTTCCTGCACCTAGATATGATCAGGCCCTCGTAATTGAGAGTGTCCAGTATCCACCCCAAGAATACCCACAATATCAACACGATCAAATATTTCCACCAGCATCAGCTAATGGACCAGTGGAGACGCCACCTACTGTCTACTCATACACAGTTGCTGAGGGACCTGTAGAGGACACGACCAATTATTACTTCCTACCATTGAATAACAGCGTGTTGGTCGAAGGTATAAAAGAAGTCCAAGCATTCCAGTAGACAGGTAATAATCCACCAAAAGTTTACTATCGGAAAAATCAAGAACCTTTGACCTCATTTGTTCCTCCACACAACTTTCAAACGCCACCGCATCCAAATGCAAACAACAATCCGCCTCTTTCGAGAGACGCACCACAATATAGACAAGGAGATGCTACTAGTAGTAATGCTAGTAATCCTACCCCTCCTAAGGACGAATTGAAAAGACTAAGTCAGTATGTTACAGAGGAAGTGAGGAAAATCAAGGTGAGTGTGTCATTGTTCGAACTAATGAAGGTTCCAGAGATAAGGAACACATTCCTTGATAGCTTGAAGGACACAACACAAGATTCGGCCAATACCTTTTAGAAGGCTACCAATTCCACAAACAATGTAAACATTGTCCAAAATGAACAGTTCCAATCTATTCAAGAAGAATGTCGAAGTTCCAAAGGAGCTCGAGGTATGTATGAAGTAAAAGAAGGCATAGAATTGCCAGGACAGAAGATGGTTAGAACTGAGCAAGTGTATCTAAGTTCAAAAGAAAACAAGATGGAGAATCCAACAAAAGAAGCGGAAGCCTCACCAACTGAGAAGAATATTAAGGTTAACGCCAAGGAGGTAGAAGCTGGCAAACAAAAAGGAAGCCATGTGATATTTTATCAAGGAAAAGATGAGCCAGCTCCTTTCCTCGTTTCACTCAGGATTTTTAACAAACTTCTGCATAATTGTCTAATTGATTCGGGAGCGTCCAACAATGTAATGCCTCTAGTAGTTTGTCGTAGATTGGGTTTGACACCCCCAAGAACAAACAAGAAAGTGACACAATTGGATAAGACAGAAGTCCCAGTCATAGGAGAATTAAACAACATCCATATGCAATTATCAATTGATCCAAGGATTCAACAGTTCATCGACATTTTTGTAGTTGATATCCCAGATGGATATGGAATGGTTTTAGGATGAGACTGGACTAGCAGATTGAATGGCTACTTTGCTACTAACTTTTCACACATGTGGTTGCCTTGGAAGGGTATTCCCAACTAGATCAGAATTGAAAGTACACCAAGACTTAGACTGATGATCACTGAGTATGGAGAAAACAATGAAATTTTGTTTTGTGAAACAGATTTAGGCCAGTACATACCACAGGCACCAGAAGTTTTGATGCTGCAATGCTCGAATAATCAGGAAGATTCACTGAAAATTGCAGATCCAACAGAAGTACCTATTGAAAATGATGAAGAGCTATCCCCAAATGAAGGTGAAAGCATGTTCGAGAATTTTAGAAGATTTGTGCTAAAAAGTGCAAGACAAGAAAGAGAATTGGGGAGTCATGCTTTTGTGCAAGACTTGTTACTACCCAACTGGTGCCGAATTCATAACGCTTTTCATTCTGAATTCTCTTGTGCCATGTGTAAAATGGCTTTGGACCAAGTACGCGCAAGAATTTCCCAAGTGACAGAAGATGAATGTTATAATTTGACAACGCAAGATGAAGAAAGAGACTATGACAAAGAATTCTCGTCAGAAGAAGAGATAATCCAGGATGTAAACCAGTCTCAGGAAGATCATTTTGTTCAAGAAATCTAGAACGAAGAAATTCCCAATCCTAAGCATTTGCAAGATCAAGGGCAAGTGTGGACCTTGAGGTTCGATGGTTCAAAATCTAGAAAAGGCAACGGAGCTGGGTATGAGCTTATTAGTCCATTAGGCGAGACCTATTTAGCCGCCTTGAGATTGCAGTTCCCATGTACTAACAATGTTACTGAATATGAGTGATTAGTCCACGTATTGCTCCACGCAATTCACAAGAAGGTCAAAATCCTACATGTTTATGCTGATTCAGAAATTGTGGTAAGGCAAGTAAGGAAGAAATATGCTTTCCATGACAAGAGACTGAGAGGGTACAGAAACCGTGTCTGGGATCTTATTGAAAGTTTTGATGCTTTCAACATCAAATCAGTTTATCGTTCTCAAAACAAAGTGGAAAATTCCTTAGCCCAATCAGCAAGTTCCTTAGAGCCGCTTGAGATGGATGTCGTGAAGAAATTTACAGTAGAAATCACTTTGACACCATCAGTCCTAGATAACATTACAAATTTCTGAGTGTTCGATGATGACAGGCATGTCCTAGATTTCTTGACAAATTCAGATGTTTTCCTCACTCAAGTCATTGATGAAGAGGAAGATCGAGAGGAAACTGAATTTGACACCGAGGGCATAATGAATTTAAAGACCAATAACATTCCCAAAGGAATGATACAGCTAGAAAGAATCTTTGATCAAGATCAGATCAATGCCATCAAATACCAAAGAAGTGAAGGAGGTCAACATGAAGCAGTCAACCTCGGAACGCAAGAAGAAGTGAGAAATGTTCTCATTGGCAAAGTATGCACACATGAAGAAAGAGAGCAGATAATCAAAAGTCTGAAACAATTTAAAGACATTATTGCCTGAAGCTACGATGGTCTAAAAACATATGATACTTCAATTATTACACACACTATTCCCCTCAAAGCTGGCAATAAACCATTCAGGCAACACCAAAGGCCTGTAAATCCTCTGCTAGAGCCCCTCATTTTTCAAGAAGTAAAGAAGTTACTTTCAGTAGGCATTATCTTTCCAGTACGCCACTCAACGTGGGTCACCAATTTGGTACCCGTCCGCAAAAAGAACGAAGAGATAAGATTGTGTGTAGACTTAAGAAATCTTAACAAGGCCTCGAAGAAGGATAATTATCCACTGCCCTCATTAGATGAAGTCATACAAATTGTAAATGGTTCCCAAATGATGTCATTCCTCGATGGATATTTTGGCTACAATCAAGTGCTCGTGGAACCTGAAGACAGGCTTAAGACAGCATTCACAACAAAGTGGGGCAAATTTGCTTACAAAAGGATGTCGTTTGGTCTAATTAATGTCGGAGCCACCTTTCAAAGGGCTATGGATATTGTTTTCAAGGATCTCATAGGGAAATGCATCATTGTTTACATGGACGACCTTACTGTGTTCTCAAAGAAAAGGGAAACTCATGTCAAAGATTTGATAAGGATATTTGAAAGATGCAGAAAATACGGAATATCCTTGAACCCGAAGAAATGCATATTCGGGGTAACTGAAGGAAAACTGTTGGGCCACGTGATAACAGAAAAGGGTATTCTTATTGACCCTAATCGAGTAGAGGCTATTTCAAGGATCGGCTTGTCGTCAAGTTAGAAGGAATTAAAGTCTTTCTTTGGAAAGATTAACTTTGTAAGAAAATTTATAACTGGGTTTGCTGAGATAGTCCGGCCCTTGAATGAAATGCTCAAAAAGGATGCAAAGATAGAATGGACGGAGCCAGGGAGAAAAGCTTTTGAAGAAATTAAACAGGCCATAGTTGATGCTCCTATCTTGGTTAGTCCTGATTATACGAAGCCTTTTTTATCTCTACTCTTTCGCATTAGAGCATACATGTGTCGCAATGTTAACACAGAGGACAAAGGAAAAGGATGAACATCCTATTGCTTTTATGAGTGCACCTTTCAAGGATGCAGAGCTGAAATACCTGAACGTTGAGAAGCAATCATATGCTTTGGTCAAAGAAATAAAGAAATTTCGACACTACATATTGAGAAGTAAAGTATTTGTTGTAGTCCCAGATGTGACTGTCAAAACCTTCCTAATGCAAAACGAGCTAGGGGAGAGAAGAGGCAAGTGGGTTACAATCATCCAGGAGTACGATGTCAAAATTTAGCCAATGAAGATTGTCCGCGGCCAAGCTTTGACACAGACTACTGCCACAGGGCTAGAACTAGTACAACAAGTGCACAAATTACAAGAGGTATCCCTTGATGAATGGTATGACAATATCGTCTACTTTCTTCTCAATCACAAATTCCCAAACCATTTAAATCCAGTGAAAAAGAGGGCCCTACGAATGAAGAGCCAAAGGTACATGTTGCAAGGAGCAATGTTATATAGGAGAAATCATGAAGGAGTTTTTCTAAGGTGCCTGGGAAAAGAAGAAGCTAAACAGATAATGGAACATTTCCATTCCAGATTTGGAACCGGCCACGGAGGAGCACTAGCAACGACACACCAAGTTTTGATGGCCGGTTATTATTGGCCTACAGTATTTAAAGATGCATACAATCACGTGAAGACTTGCCACACATGCCAAATCACTGTTGCACGAGAGAAGAACCCAGCTATGCCACTACAACCTGTGATCAAAGTGCGGCATTTCGCGAAGTGGGGGCTTGATTGCATTGGTATGATTAATCCACCTTCCTCGACACAACACAGGTATATTCTAACCACAACTGACTATTGCACGTAGTGGTCAAAAGCTCAAGCTCTGAAATTTTGCACTTCTGATACTGTAATTAATTTTTTGGAAGAAAACATTATCACAAGGTTTGGACGTCCTCATGCTTTAGTATGTGATAATGGTTCTACATTTTCTTCATTAAGATTTTCTAACTAGGCTTTGAGTATGGTATAACATTGAAATTTTCATCAAATTATTATCCCCAAGGCAATGGATTAGCAGAATCCACAAACAAGAATTTATTGAATATCATCAAGAAACTGTTAAACAAAAATCCAAGAGATTGGCACACACAATTGAGATTCGCTCTTTGGGTGGATAGAGTAAGAGTAAAGAATTCCTTGGGTACATCACCTTATCACCTGGTTTACGGACAAGATCCCATATTTCCTATACAGTTGAGAATTCCGACCCTGTAGTTCATGCAAGAGTGTTTGGAGGAAGAGAGAGTCAAAACCAGATTGTCACAGTTACTGTTGTTGGAAGAGAAAAGAGATCAAGCCTTGGAGAAATTTTCCAAACATCAAGACATTGTCAAAAGATGGTTCGAAAGACGAGCTAGAGTTAAGGCGTTTCGAATTTCTGATTTAGTCCTTTGTTGGGACAGAGCTCACGAGAGAAGAGGAGACCACGACAAATTTGACAACCTATGGATGGGTCCCTTTCAGATTTCGAAAATTTTGGGAGACAATGCTTTTAAACTGAAGACACTAACTGGAGAAGAAGTTCCATTGCCCATCAACAGGCAATTCCTAAAGCATTACTTCCAGTCCTAGACTCCTAGTGGGTCTTGTCTTGTACATAGCTAGATTAGATTTCTTTTCTGTTGGGTTTGGTTTTTGCTTTGGTTTTCCTCACTTTCCTAGATTAGTTTTTTTTTCCCTCATTTCTTTAGGTTTAGTTGCTTTAGGCTTTCAATAAATGGAGGATCCACGTTTGCAAGAAGGCAAGGTGTTCCAAATGCACACACTGGTCTTATTCCGCAAAGTAATGTTTAGATCATTCCATTGATAAATACTCGTTAGGAATCTTGGAATTCGAGACTGAATCCTTCTAGTTTAACATTAGGTTAGGATTTGTACTTGGCTAGAAGGGGAATCATATATTGTATCTACACAGTGAGTATTGAAGATCACTATATTTTTACACACTTAATAATTTCTCTGAGGCATTATGGTCTCCCAAGAGAACTCAAGGTTAGGCTAATCAAAAGTCCAGCTTCAGCGCCACTATAATACGTCCTTATAGACTGCCCATTTATCCAACCAACAAAATGGTTTTGTTGGAAGTTCTAAGGCAATTGGAGACATGTCAAAATATCCAAAGGCCAAAACAGAAAGCAGTTGTCACTTTTCCATTTTTCATCGACAATATGGAAGAATCATGTCCAACGACGCAAGCATCAGAGAGTGCTCGACTGGAGATACAGAAATATCCATTCATATCATACAAGCCGAGGAATAGCTTTGATCCACTCCATCACATTGGAACTATGGGCGGAGAGAAATACAACCACCAGATAGACTTAGAAGATTTTTGGGCCAATGCGGCTGATGAATATGATGTGAGGAAAAGGTTGTGGTCAAGATGGCCACTAAGTATGATAAGGGCAACAAAACTTTTCAAGGTACCTGATCAATTAGAGGATGACGGAGTATATTTGCAGCCAGGCTTCAATGAAAGCGAGCCACTTCCTCCTGTGAAATGGTCTGAGCCTGAGATGGGTGACCTGGCAACATTCATGCGGCCTATATTCAAATATTCTCAATGGTGGATAGATCAACAAGTGCAAGTTTTGCGGCGGAGAAATGTGCAATTCACGTATGAATTGATGGGCGATACATAGTCATGTTCCTCAAATGCCGGAGCATCTCGTGGAGATGGAGCAACAAATGCCGCCAGCTTGAAAAAGAGGAAAGAGATTGATGATCCTACAAAACAAAACAAGAATAAGGCAGTGGATGAGGGATCTTCTCAAAAGAAGCACAAATCCAGGCCCCTTCAGTCGGCTACATCCAGGAATATAGATGAAATATTAGCCATGGATGAAGAGTCATGGGAACATGTCATAATTCCTTCTCTAGTTAGGGATGTAGAGCCAGTGCAATTAGAAGATGACGATCAACCTTCTCCCACAGGCATGGAAATTCTGGAATCAAACAATGACACGGACATCATGGATGGAGAATTTGAAGAGGGAATGATTTCCGCCCTCAAAGGAATCCAAGAAGACCCATCTGTGCAAGAAATTTTGGATATGCTAGAAATCCAATCGGTGCAAGAAGTTCAAGATGTGCAAGAAACTCCAGATGTGCCAAAAATTCCCGACGTGCAAGAATTTCAAGATATACAAGATGTCCAAGGTCAACAAGAAGACGGAATTGAGCAGTCAACCATCCCGGATTGGCTGAAAGAAAGATTAAAGAGAAAGGCACCAGTAGAAGCTCCTGAAGAAGATGATGCCACAAATTTCTTGGCTAGGCTAGAGCAAGCTGCCACAAGACAGAAAGCCAAGAAATTTTATGCCATACAAAGGGATGAGGTTGGTAATCGCACAGTGCAAATAGCAATGCCTACAATTGATAAATTCCAAGATGAAATTGCTATGAATGAATATGCCATCACAACCATTGATATGGATCTGACGACAAAAGGGCAGGAAGTAGAGGACTTGGACAATTCTATTGCCACCATTAAGTCTAGGCTGGAAAGGGAAGTGGCAAAGAAAAAAGAATATAAAAAAGAGATTGAGCGTCTAAAAGATTATATCCAGCATCTAACCAGGCCACTCAATCAAGGTGATCAGGCAGCACTTCGACCTCCAAATTCTTCACAAGAACTGATTAGAAATTTTGAAGAAGAATTGACAACAGCCAGAGAAGCTAGGGACTGGATGGCTGGAAAGAAAGATGAGGCAATGGAATTCGTGGAGAAGCTGGCATATGTGTATGAACAAACTTCCTTCCTGTTGTCACGAGTTACAGACTTAGCAAAAGCGTGGGATGGCCTCCAAGATATTCAGAATAAAATTATCCCAATTCTTCGAGAGCTAAAGGGCATTCCGAAGCAGAAGTTGATTGATGACAAGATTATTGAAGTTGGATCTGCATATGATTTCAGTGGCTGATACTATGCTCTTATTTCACGAAGAGAAGTCCTGGAAAGGGTAAAGAAAGATAGCGCCAAAGTTGAAGAGCAGGCGAAGGAGATTCGAAGTAAGGTTTACCAAATGGCTGCAGATATGCTTGACCGAGATATTGTTCGAAAGAAACACTTGCGGCCACAAAATTTAAAAGAACAAGTTCAAAGAATTTTCTCCACCACCTCTGGGCCAATCATGAAAGAAAATTTCACCAAGGCATTCCACTTCCTGACCGTCAGAGATGCTTTCTTGTTGCATGAACCAAAATCGATGATCACTTTTGCAGAATGTGCTGAAAGTTTGGACTTCCTAGAATACGTCAATGCGCTTCCGGACATTGCCATGGAGGAAATCAGCCTGATCGTGTCCAAGTTCGCCGAACATGGTGCTTTGCAGGTGGATAAGGATGCAACTCCAGATGCCTAAGGTTCTCTCCAGTTAACTGATGGATGTTTAGGAAACCCTAATTAGGGTTTAGTTATGTTGAATCTGGGCCATTAATCTCATTTTAATCTTGGCCATTCATTGTAATCCGTGAGTGCTATATAAACCCCCCTTCTCTTTCATTTGCATAGATAGATAATTAGATCATATAGGAGAAAATTAGAAGAAGAGTAGATATCAAGAGAATTAGAGATTAGATTGTAGAGAATAAGAGAGAGTTTTATGAGATTTTTGCAAAAGACTATTTTGATAATAAAGTTCATCATGCATGAGGTGCTTTGAATCCTTTGATTGTCAAACGGTTGCATGGTTACATGCTTCTCTTCCTCGTCTAATAGATTTGAATTAGAATTTTATTGAAGTGTATGTTAAAGAGAATGATAGATTGATAGCAAAGGTTAGCGAAACTTAGCTCATACTTTCTTTGAGTGGATGCTTTTCATTCAATGTGTAAAGTTAGACTGAGCTTTATCGTGGATACTTCAACGTTTAATTCGAATAATGTTGTTCTACTGATGGTATTGTTCATGGTGAAGAAATTTTAAGCACAAATCCAAGAAGATTGCACTTGCTTTGTGTAGTTGTCGTTTAGCGTGGCGAAACAAAGTACTGTTTATTTGGTTTCACTCAATCTTTGTCGTCTCTTGATTTCATAGGACTAGCATAGGATTTCTAAAACCCTTACTCTTTTTTCACTTTTTTGTCTAAAATCTGAAAAATCTAAAATGATATTGTATTTATGTCTTCGCTTTCCTGAGTAACCTACCAGAGTTAAATCCCAATTGTGCCCCCAACAAATCACATCAAAACCACAAAGCTTATCCGCACTCATCTTAAACATTGGAATTACCGTATGATCTTACTTGCAGTCTTAGCATGAGGTAGGTTTTCAAGAGGGGATATAGCGTCTTTGACACTTTATTCTAGAATGTTTGTTGTGTCATAAAACACGCATCAACACAATTCCATTCACCTATCCTAAACAACACAACCTACCCTAAAAATGCACTCCAGTCTCATCACCTATCCTAATTAACACAACCTAACTCTAATCCCTTCATCAATCAACGTCCCATCTATCCAAACCCAAGTCCCAAACCAACAACCTTTCTATACAATCAATCTACATTCATGTCTCATGACATTGTTTTCCCATGTAATTGGTTTCACCTCCAAGATAGCAACCTAAATCAAACACTCACCCAAGAATAGTCCAAATGTAAAGCATTATCCCAAACACTTTTTCCATGTGCAAGCATTCCATATCCAAACGAGTTTCACCCAACATCCCACATCCATCAATTGACCTGCCATTCGCAAGACATATCATTCCCAATCTCCATGTCATTCTCATCATCATCAATGTTCTCGTGTTTTTATTGTTAACAACACCATCATCATTATCATCACATCAATCTACAATTGATAGCTTGGCCAAGGGAAAGATCTAACCACATCCCAACCTCTCATCCTTCATCCATCCCCCCTCTTATCCCCCTCAACTACCTTGGCTTCAACATTGCACAAGTTATCAAATCACATGCTTTATTGGTGTCTATTTGCTTGTGTTTCTATGTTTGTTTGCTACTTATTGTTCCAATGCTTCATAAACCACATTGTCTTAAGTAGCCATTATTTTCTATATCATGATGTGCCTTCATAGCAAGCCTATTGTAACACTATCCTATTTGCAACATGTGTTTTTTGTGTCAATCCCACGTGTATCGCACATCATCATCATGATCCATTATACCATATAGTGCATAACACCAATGCTATAACCGATAATAGGTTGTTCTTCACACAAATGTTACTTTGACATCATTTATCCATCATCACTAGAGCTCATAAACTCCTGAGCCTCTCCCCTTTTTAGGAAGATGCGTTTATGGGTGGGTCTGATCCTCGACATCTATATCCTCATCTCCATTTCTTCTTAGCATTCATACTTTAACTCCATCTTCATCATTTTCCATTGCTCCTTCCAACATCCAAATTCATTGTTATTCACTCCTTTACTATCAATTTCATCCATTTCTAAAGCACAATTGTGTTCTTCAAACCCATCCATCCTCTTGCGAGGGCATCCCATCATCCAACTCAATTCCAAAATCCAAGCCTATCACAAGCATCAAAGCATCTTTTGAATCCAATCATAATCAATCACGTAATTGAGATATGTTATTCTAACATCAACAATGTTACCAATCCATCTAATCGGCCAATCCTTAGTCTTTGACATTTGGGGCATTATCTATCACCAATCTTATATCACCTCTAATCCACCATCATTGTTATTCTTCCAAAAAATCAAGGCAACTTGCCACCAAAGCCTCATCCTTTCTAATTTTTATTCTCCTTTGAAACAATACAATTCCTTCTAGTTGTAACAAAAAGAGGTGCAAAATATAAGCACCTCGAATTCAATTCTAATTCATCATACTAACTTTCTATAAATTAATTAAATAAGATAGTACATAGTTAATTACCCCTACAATTGACCATTCTTCATCAACTAATCATCAACCAATTCATCTTTGTTCATCTAGATTTAATTAATTAAATCAACTTAACCAATTAACCTCAGCTTTCAATTCCTCCAACTAATCAATTAACTAATACTATCCTTAATTAATTAATTAAGCTAATTAATCCCCTCTTACATCTTCTAATTTAGTATTCCATGTCATCAATAATGAACAAAAGACTATGCTATTTAATCTCAACTATCCAATTTAAAAACAAGGATCAAAATCTTGGCCATCCATCTTGTATGTGTCTTTAACACACTTCATCAACTTGCTCGACTCATCCCACTCCTTGCTCACATGTGTGAGCATGCTAACTTGAAGGAATTCTAATCTTCTTCACCTCATCCCTTAATCTTGATTCATGCTTGGGCCTTGCTCACACATGTAAGCATGCTCTTCACAAATGCCACTTCCATGTTCACACATCTTTGAGCATGCTTGACCCTCCACCTCATGCTTGAGAAATCAATGTGCTCTAATGCCACTTGATCGGCAAACCACTAAGGTTATCCCTCAAATTAATCACAAACCTATGGAATGTAGAGTCATGAAGCAACCAAATGACTAAAACTTATACAATATCAACCTTGAAATGAAGAGGAAAGAAAATAGAGAGCAATACCGTAATAGTTTAGAGACAAGAATTGACATGGAGAAACCCCTTGTTGGCAAAAATTCCACCAATATGTGAGTCAAACTCAAGTAATTCAATATAGCTTCAATACAATGGTCTCAACCCATAGGCCATCTAAGAGCTTTGATAACTCTCCCCTAGACTAACAACTCTTACATAGCTCATGCATTCCCAAATACAACCACTTGAATATAAAGCTCATAAATAACTCCCCAAACAAGAGACACAAGACTCTACAAGCTGCATAAATCCTTAATTTGCCAAACATGTTATTTATGGATTCCCTAGCATGAACAAAGCTAAAACAGCCACAAGGAGGAAGAGGAAGCCCAAAGATCAAGAATCTAGATCCCAAAAGTTGATTGTGACTATATAGAATGAGTTTGCTACTTTCAACTAACTAGTGAATGGTAAGTTCAATGCTTTTGCCAAACCAACAAGCATGTGTTCATGGCTTTCAACAAACTTGATTCCATGATGAAGTCACCACTTCATCAACCTCCTTCGACCTAATTCTTCTAGGAGCGACAACTATTGCATATAGACTTGAAACATGCATTTTGTTAATAAAATCGCACAACTTCTCTAGTGGAATCCAAATATCCAATCATATTAAACTTTTGATTCCATCTAAACATTGATTGTTTCCCTACAAGACACTACATATATGAGACCAATAGTGAACATAACCAAAACTAGAATTATGCCACCTCTACCTTATAATGTTTCAAGATGTTCGATAGCATCCCAAACCTTCTCAAGAACCAAAGAAGAAAGTCATTGACTAGAAACATGCCATGAAGTACAAAACTAGATCCATGTTTAAATCAAGAATAGTAACATAAATTGGTTTCACCTCCAACATATGGCCTCGCAAAGGTTGTTCCATAATATAAAAGTAAATTCCGACCTTAACACAATGTTTTGCAGCTAGATCATGCTTAGACAGTTTTGGCACTGTCTTTTTCGATGATGTATTTCTTGTCTAATTATTTAATGACTTGACTTATAGATGTTGATTTCAACTTGTACTCTCAAGGTTTTAGTGACTGGGATAGGAATTAACTGACCATCCTGAAAATTGAAGCACAAAGAATAGCTTAGGAACTCAACCAGTAGATTGAATGGACCTGTTGGCTGAATGATGAAGGGTAGCTAGATCATCTCACTTACCGGATGTGGATTGGTTGGTTCCCAAACATCAAATTAGAATGATGCTCCAAAGGCCATGGAGAAGCTTACAGCTTCTAGCATTGATTGTTAAATATTCAATTTCAACCACAGGGGACTTCATCAAGTTTACTTCAATCTTTCCTAAAATGCATTAGAAAACATTTGCTTTGAACAATAAAACTTCACTAAAAACATAAATAGATAACATGCTACAAGAAAAGTTACGCATACTTGAGCACATAGTAAATTATTACCATATGGTAGGAGAATCTCAGTAAAACCTTAAGGTATATCACATGCTAGAACAGATGTAACAGTACCAAGAAATTAAAATCAGTGTCCAAGAAGAGTGAATTTTTAAAAGGTCATAATCTTTGTGTGGATACTAATGTCAAATAAAACGCTCAACAATATTTACACCAATGTAATTTACTGTTATCTTGTAACTTCAGAATGATATTTACGTTTGGAAGAATTTCAAGGCAAGGGGACCCACAAATCAGACACAGTTCAGTAGAAGAAACTTCCGTTGTCCTGCAAACATAGTTTTAAATACATTGTCGTCACATGTGAGTTTCCATTTTTAGTAAATGCAAAATGATGACTTACAAATGTTGTAAAGCAGAGCAAAATCAATAGTGCTGGTATCATTGAACATAAGTTTACACCTTCTGAACTTCACATTCAACAGTTCTCTGCCCATATTATTTGAAACATAATTGCTGTTGGTACAGCTCCATTTCCTATCCTCAATAGCATACACATTAGGGATCATGGCTATTGGCATTGTCACAACCATTCTCACTATGCAGCAATTGTATAACAGCAGGAACAACCCCCTTGCCCTCTGCATGAATGTCCAATGCAGGTTCATCTATTTTTCTTTGCAGAAGTCTGTCAAGCGCTGCCCTTAAATTCTGAAGGCGTTTCAAAAGAAATAGAAATTAGAAAATTTAATTGACGAAATGTTAAGAAAAGAGAAACTAAACAAACATTTAGTTTTCAACTTCACCTGAACTAGCTTCAAAGTTCTTTCTGATGAAGAAAATTGTAAATAACCTCCAAGCATCTCTATGCCTTGCCCACTTTGACTTGGTGTAAGAGTGCCCCCAAACATAAGCAGAGCATAATCAGATATATTGGTTGATTCTCCGATCAAGATGGTACTTGTTTTTACCTTATTACTATAGATCAAATAAGGCCGTGGAAATACCCGAATACGTGCATTGACTGATGATGGATTGATAAAAACTTTACCATCTTCTTTGGTGAATGTTCCCTTTGGTTTACACTGCGCAACAGATGGATAAAGACCCGCACATAAAACAGCGGAAATCATTTCCATGTCTGCACTGTACCTGTTGTACTCCTGGGGAGAAAATATGAAGACAGAGCTATTATGTATCATGGTATGCCTCACAAATAACCAGAAAGTTCAAATATGTAAGGCACTGCAAGTAAAAATATTTTACTATATACTATTCTTCAGCAGATTACAGTAGTAATGTAAAAACTTTATAATAGGTATAACAAAAAATATTGTACCCTACAAGACAGGAAAATTTTCCATGAGCAGAGACATAATTATGTATCATGGTATGCCTCACAAATAACCAGAAAGTTTAAATATGTAAGGCATTGCAAGTAAAAATATTTTACTATATACTATTCTTCAGCAGATTACAGTAGTAATGTAAAAACTTTATAATAGGTATAACAAAAAATATTGTACCCTACAAGACAGGAAAAATTTCCATGAGCAGAGACATACATTTTGAGTTGAATGTTTACCTGAATACTCAAAGTTTTGTTAATGAATCCAATGTCAGCAAGTAGATCAAAAAACTGCATTTGCATTTTCTCTATTGTTTGTAATGCTGGCAAGGATAAGAAATTTTGAGAGCAGAATTCCCCTTCCCAGCCATCACGCTTGGCAAGCTGCCAACCTTCAAAAGCCCTCAGAAGTGCAATGTGATCACTGAAAATCCCCGAATAATACTATCATGGCTTTGATGACAAGTATAATTAAAAGAATGCATAAAAGAAAATAGATAAACATCTGTTTGGCAATATGGCACAAGTATGTGGTGAAGTACAGGGTATCTGCCTGTAAAGTGCAGGTCTGACTTCCGTTATTCTAAATTCTAGTTAAAAGTTAAAACAAACATACATCCACAATTATTGGTAGATAAACACAGACAATGATTTATCAAAATATGTTTATGAAAATAATTAGCACTGAACTTCAGTAACTGAAGAGAAGCTAATTTAGATTTCAGAAAAATTGTAGCAAGATCAACAGTTTCTGGAATCTTCATTATAGTGCTACTTTGTCATCTTGAAATGTTTAAGATTTAAACTTTTCATTAATGAAACAATGGTCATGATCTCAAGAAAATTTCTGAGGTACAATATGAAAAAGAAATAAAGATGGATAAAGCAACCAAAGAAGTCTTGCACTGTACAGATACTGCCTTTGGCGATGCCACTGTGAGACCAATGTTGATTTAAAGAAAACTGTTACAGGTAATAATATGACATACCTATTGGAATCTCCTGCAAAACGTTTTTTTGCTTTATCAGCTTCACGTTTATCATCAATTGGAAGGATAAATGGACTCCGGTGCTCAAGCATCGAGGCAATTACCAATGCTGGGCTCAAACACTGGAAAACAACTCCCATCAACAGCATTTTTCCAACTTTTGGGTCGACGGGTAATGTTGATAAATGACGTCCTGGTTACCACATAGAAAGCAACAAATTTTCTATAATATTACCATTTGACTTGGAATGTTTGTTCTTGTCACAGAATGAAATATATAATCCTATTTCTTTAACCTTCTACATCAGGCAATGGACTGCTTCACAATTATATATATACCAAGTGATAAACAGTATACCTAATGAAGTAAGATCCTCCATATCATTTAAAGCGCCTATGGTCTTAAGAAGGTCAATTGCATTTTGAACAGAAAGAGGATTAGGTGGTTGAAGAGCTTTCGCTAAGAAATTAGAAACATTTTCAAACCGCAAACTTTTAATTTGCAGGCATAATCCTTCCAAAGGTGTTCGGAGGATTTCTGGTAACTGAAACTGTGGCATGGCATTATAAATAATTCTTGGATACAGGTGATAGCAAACACCAGGCCTCACTCGCCCAGCACGTCCCCTTCTCTATGTAACCAACAAGATAGTGTTTCAGTACACTGTTTGTCAGTGGCTCAAATCAATAGAAAACTATCCCTACATGTATTTCTTAGATAAAAAAAATTCAACATATAAAATCATTAATCATTATCCTAACTTTTTAGTCTTCCTACCTGGAAAATGAATACATACCTGGTGAGCAGATGCTTTTGAAACCCACAAAGAAGAAAGAGAGGATAATTTGTTTACAGCATCATAACCACTTTCTTTTGCTTTGCCACAATCAACAACAAACACAACATCATCTATGGTAATGCTGGTCTCTGCAATATTTGTGGAAATTATTATCTTTCTGCAAAACCAAATTAGCAGTGAAATTCAAATTATCAATTGCAAGCCAATTATGATCATCTGCTTCATGGAAGAACTTGGAAAATTTATCACCAAAATCTAATTTTATTCAAAATGGCAACAAAATTACATGTTCCCTTCTCTTCCCCATGCTCAAATCATACCCTGCACGTGTTTGTATACAAAGCTCACAAGACCTTTGGACTCCATATATGACTTATCTTCGATGTTCCACCAATGCACATTTTATGGAGTCAAATGAAGATGGTTTCCCTAGAGCACATCTTTTCAAAATAGAAGCACTATCTGAATATCTGAAGAGATGGCCAAAATTCTAGTAAAGTGGGAACAACCAGAAAGCTACTCAAGAAGAAATAAGCAAGTTAATTTTATGTGACATTACGCAACTATGTAAAATCGACAAAATGAGATATTATGAAAAATCATTATGTGGTATGAAAGGCCAAGCCATCTTGAGGGGCACATGATGGAGTGGAAAGAGTGCTGTAGGGGAAAGTATTAGAATATTAGTTTAAACTTTAAAGTTATAATAGTGTATGTAAACTTGTAAGTAGTTAGACTTTTATGAGGTTGTCATAGCCATCATCTATTTTTAGATCATAACTACTTTATTTTTTTAACATATGTTCAATAATATAATGTAATGTTCTCAACCTAAGAATGCATGCCATTTCTCTCAATCTCATTCTTCAATTTTTAGTATAAGAAGGGTGTGAAGGGTTGCAAACCTTTGACCAAAGAAAATTGCAAGCAGAATTTCTAGGTCACACATTGAAGTTGAACTACATTAAGAATCATGGGTTTTTTCATCTATATTGCAGTCATTTTATCTAAAGCACAACAAAATTCTTCTTCATCAATTGACACAAGAAGAGTCCCAAGACAAAAGAAAAAACAAGTCATGATTTTTAATAATTTCACCAGGTAAGTTTGCGAACATCATAGTTTTAAGGGTTGTGCAAGGAGGCTCCAACAAATACTATGAAGGTGAGCTTAATGATGACTTCACCAAATTAGATGCATCATCTCAAAAGATAGGAAAAGCAATTGCTAATTCCACAACATAGCATGTTCAATTTGCATATCTTTCTCCACTGCCTGTCATGATGATTGTTCATGCAGATATTTTGTCCCATTTACGCACATATCTAGAGCTATATTGTAATGTATTGACTAAACCTCCGAATCCTTCCGGTTTTGTCATTAATGGGTGGCCTGTCATGATGATTGCTCATGCAGATATTATGTCCCATTTATGCACATATCTAGAGCTATATTGTAATGTATTCACTAACCTCCAAATCCTTCCGGTTTTGTCATTAATAGGTGTATTAACATATTAGTTTAATATTAAATTAAAGTGTCTTTACACTTGTAGTTAGGCTTTTATGAGGCTCTAACTATTATCTATTTTTAAACCGCAACTACTTTTTATTTTTAGCATATGTTCAATAATATAAAGTAATGCTCTCAACCTAAGAAAACACATCATTTTCTCTGAATCTCATTCTTCAGTTCTTACTAGCATTAAGTACCATGAGAGAAGATAATTTAGCAACAATTTGATGACCAACACTATTCAAGGGTGTGTATAGATATGCCAAAAACTATGATGTGTGTCATAGAGTGGGAAAGGCTAACAAGATAGATAAAATGCCATCACTTAAAACCTATGAGAAATCAACAATTGATTTTGTAAATCTAATCAAACCTGTAGCATGTAAAATACATTTCAGATTCACTATCACTAGGATAGTACTTGAAAATTTGAGCTGAGGCCCTACAAACAAGGATTGTAAAACCATAACTATATCAAATTCAAATTCTCAAGACACATAACAAATGATGGAAGGAATCGAAACACACTATGGAGGCCATCATTGTTGGCAACTTTGCATAATATTTACTTCACCTTGGATTTGACTCTATCCTAAGTGTAATACTCAACCAATTCACTAAGTTTACTTAGAATATTAAAACATTTAATTATTCTCATCCAAATAGCTAATAATGACAAGTGTTCACCTTGACCTTAGGTACTCAAGTGCCACCACTACCTAATCAATCCTTGATTGACGGTAGTTAGCTGTCACCTTTGTTTAGTCAACTGCACCTCTAGCTCAATTTGACTAAGTTAACTCACCTCCTGATTGGGAGTGACTAAAAGTCAACCCGTGACCTTTTGGAAATGTCACTTCCATGAATCATGCATCCAAGAGGCCTATATTAAATATTGAAAATCATTATTCTATTCATTTGGATTTGTGATTAGCTTATAGGCATTAGGTCCTAGATATATTTAATGTCCATGACAAATTAGAACATGGTATCAAAGCCATGATATCGTAGGGTACTTCTTTTCTAGGCAATGAGGGCGAGTAGATATAATTTTGAGAGAGTTATTTCTTAGGTAAATTGACCCATTTGCATTTGCAAGTTCATCTTGTGTTGAGCAAGAGATCTGATTTTGCTGATTTTGCTCGTATTTGGTCCAGACCAATGTTCAGAGGCAAGATTTGCAAGGGTTTGGAGGAGTTTTAGATTGGTCATCAATAGATTACTCATATTCTAGAGCATTTTGGGTCAAACCAAACCATCCCATCACATCTAAAAGAACCAAAATACCTAGGAACACCTAATAAATCATCCAAAGCAAAGAAACTTGTAGCAAAAAGAAGAAAAAATATTTCCCAAGCAAACAAATTGAGGTTGTACGGCATAGATGCGAAGATTGTCAAAAAAATCATGATTGATGATAATATGATATCATGATACACTTATAAGTGAAACAATAAACTGTGTGATTGTATGTGTATAGATATGTCTATGTGCATATATGCATGCAAACTTGGCATCCTGTGTTTGTGTATAGATATGTATGTGTGCACAATGCAGTGTGTATAGGTATGTTGTAACTGAATTTTGCAAAAAAAAAGTGTTTTTATAAGAAATTTTACTACTTTTTAAGTTGTTGAGCATTTGCCGAGTTTTTGCTGAGTCAAAAAGGTTGGGCTTGCCAAGTACTCTCCGAGTCCAAGCATGTAAACTATGTGCATAAGTATTGGGTCTTATTTTGTAGCGGCAGAATCGAATAAACTTGTAATCAGAATTTACATGTTATGGATGGACAAATTGGTGCTATATATTGCTGGTTACATTCATGCTTGATGTTAGATGTATTTGTCATATTCTTTCAAGCATTTGGATGAGTTTATGTTGTTCATGCTTGTTTCATCTCAGAAATTTTATATCAGCAACTAGTGTTTTTAGCAGAAATTAGGTCAAAAATTTGTGTTTCAAAAATCAGAAAATTTGCATATATCCCAGTTGGGATATTTCAAAGGTATAAGAGCTTAGATCCTACCAGCCTGGGGGTCTTTTATACAATCACCATTTGAGTTTTACTACCGTAGAAGAACAAGACAGCAAGAAGAAATGGGTGAAGATAGTTCAGGGAGGAATGATCAGCCATGGGGAGACTTTTTGCATGTTTTTGCCCAGCAGCAACAGCAAGTGTTGCAAACCTTGCAAGAGAAAATAGAGGCTGCAATTGGAGATTTGAGGGTTGACCAGCAAACCCCAAGATCAAACAGTAGTGCCAACAACAATAACATGGGTAGAGCAGCTACCTATACTAGGAGAGCCACTACTACAATATCAAATAGGCCACTTCAGCCTACTTTTGTGGAGACTACACTCGAGGAAGAGGAAGAAGACACTCATGTTAATGATGATATAATGGTTGCATATGATGAGTACCAAGTACTTCCAGAGGAGGTTAGGGCTACCATCAATCTACATTATTACATGGACCAGCAAAGGAATAAGAAGAGAAGCAAGCAAGAAAGGCGACCTCAAAAGTAACACAAGGAGTACAAAGAAGCATTGAACAAAGTTCTTCTCCTCCACTTTGACTGTAAAACAAGTGCTAGAGTATTTGTACATAAGTTAGACACATTTTTGAAGCTCAAACCCATGTTGGAAGAGGATGTGATTCAATTTGCAACTATGCACCTTGGGGGAGTGGCTTATGATTGGTGGCATCATGGGCTTGCGACAAAAAATCATGCCATGATTCATTCTTATGAGGAGTTACAAACAAGCTCATTGCAAGGTTTGATAGTAAGGATGTAGAAGTATACTACAGAGATTTGGCACAGTTGAGGCAAAATGGGCGTGTGGATTCATACATCAATGAGTTCCAACAGATTGCTGTGATGGTACCCGATATGACCAAGAAGAAGGTGACAATGCTATTTGTGGAAGGTTTGAATGATAAGTTGAAGGGTTTGGTGAAGGTTCATAGGCCTAATACTCTTGATGATGCCATTCAGCTTGCTCTTGACCTTGACACTACTCCTACATCATTTTAGCCACAAAGGAATAACTTCAAGGGCTCAATTTCATTTCCAAAGAAGTTCAATCAGCCTAAACCAGCACCTCCAAGGATGGATAATGAGTCAACGAATGAGTTGAGGAGGAAGCTTTGTTTCTCTTGCAAGAAGCAGCAGGAGCTGGGTCATAGATGCCTTGGAAAAGGCAAAGCACATCTTATAGAGGTCGCTTCCGCTGTTGAGAGTAGACAATTGAGGACATTAGTTTGGAGAGTGATGAAGAGCATACACCACAGTTGGAGCTTGAGCTAAATGCTCAAAGAGATGCTGCACATGTTATCATTGCTTCCAATTCAAGAGTACCTAGATATCATCCTTTTCGGGTGAAAGGGATCCTTAAGGGACAACGAGTTACTTGTTTGATAGACAATGGGGCCACACACAATTTCATTGATGAAGGGTTGGTTGCAAAGGGGGGCCTACAAATGGAGGACTTTTCAAGATTTAGTGTGATAGTTGCTGATGGTTTTACCATGAGGTGTTCCAAGAAGGTATCTTCACTTACCGTTCAAATGGGTGATTATACTTTGACTAATGATTTCTATGTGGTGGGACTTGGTGATATTGATGTTGTTTTAGGAGTGTAATGGCTATAATCTTTGGGGCAGTACATACAGGATTTTCAGAAAATGGTACTTGCGTTCATGTCCAATGGGAAGAAGGTTGTTTTGAGAGCTCTTTGGAATCGAGGACCAAGATTGTTTCAGCAAGGAAGATGGAGTCAATGTTTAGGATTAATGATGTTGCTTGGGTAGCCCAATGCTTTGTATCATCCAAATCTTCTACCACTCATGAGCATCATATTGATATTCAATCTATGCTTGATAAGTATAGCGTGGTGTTTGGTGATATCCCTCATGGTAGGCCACCTAATCGTGGTTTTGAGCATGTCATTAAGCTTGAGGAGGGAGCCAAGCTTGTCATTGCTACACCCTATCGTCATCCATGACACTTCAAGGAGGACATTGAGTAGACAATTAAAGAGTTGCCTAACATGGGACACATTCAGCCTAGTTCCAATCCCTTTGCTTCTCCAGTTGTTCTAGTGAAGAAGGATGACACCATGAGGATGTGCATTGATTATAGAGCTTTGAACAAGAAGACAATCAAGATTAGGTACCCCATTCTCAAGAACAATGAGTTGCTTGAGTTGCATGGGGCAGTGTATTTCACAAAGATTGATCTTCATTCAGGATACCATCAGATTCGAGTACGTGAGGACATCCACAAGATAGCATTCCGATGTCACTATGGGCATTATAAGTTTTTGGTGATGCCTTTTGGTCTTACTAATGCTCCTACTACCTTCCAGTCATGCATGAACCACATCATCCGTAAGTAGTTGCATAAGTTTGTATTGGTGTTCTTTGATAATATTTCGATATACAGTAAGACATGGGAGGAACATCTTCAACATATTGAGGTGTTGAGCATCATGGACGCACAGTCCTTGTTTGCTAAGACATCCAAGTGTGGGTTTGGGATGACGGAGATTCTCTATTTGGGACATGTGATTGGAGCTAATGGATTCCGAGTGCACCAGGAGAAGATTCGGGCTATCTTGGATTGGCTGCCACCTAAGAATATCTCAAAGTTGAGAGGATTCTTGGGGCTATGTTGTTACTATAGAAGGTTTGTGAAAGAATTTTCACAACTCACAACACCACTCATAGATCTCATGAGGAAGGGAGCATTTATTTGGTCAAAGGAGGCCTAGGATATTTTCGACAAGCTTAAGTAGGGGATGAGCTCTTGTCCGGTTTTGGCATTGCCTGATTTTACGCAGCCTTTTGGCTTGGACTGTGATGCTTCAAGAGTGGGAATTGGTGCATTTTTGATGCAAAATAAACATCCCATTGCATTTGAGAGTAGGAAGTTGAGGGATGTAGAGAGGCTCTATTCCACCTATGATAAGGAGATGCTCGCCATCATGCAAAGAAGAAAGGCATTTCAAGAATACTATCACTTAAGTTAATGAAACCCTTCCTTGAATCTGTTACTAAGATTTCTTATTCTATCTATCGTCTCTTCAAAAGCACGGGTTCAACATTTTCAATATGCTCACACAAAGCTTAGACAATCATCAGAACACTTCCAACGCCCTTGAAGACTCCTTAAAACCATCGTTATTGAAATACAGTTACAAAACTATTGCAAACTGCAAGCATACCAGAAAGACATGTATAAGCCCATCAAAATTCAAGAATATGAAGTGATCATTAGTTGTTTGAATGTCCACCGTAGATGGAATCTTTCATGCCAACCAAGATTGAATAGAAACCCTTGATTTTAAACTCTTGCCTTCCTCTTAAAAAAACATCGGCCTCAGTCAATGAAGACAAGAACAAGGGGCCAGTCATTGTATGCATAAGACCCCTTAAGGTTATCACTAAAGTTATTGGTGACTGGTGACTATAAGTCACCTTTAAATTATAACAACAATGTAACCATCAAGCATTTGTGTATAAGGTTTTTAATGAAAACAAAACCTAGGGTTTTAGGTCTTAGAACCTCCACATTTGACAAAGAAACACATTTTACTAATTAATCACTTGTATTATGCAAAGAGATCCATTGAAAACACTTCAAACATTATAGGTATTGAATGTTGAGTGAGTCACAAAGATATATAAATTAGTACATGATACTCGAACAAAGATGGTAAACCACCAAGAGGAGACATAACACGAGTATTATGAGTGGAAAATCCTAAAAGGGTAAAAAACCACGCTGAAAATAATTTTCATTAAGCCTCACTGGCCAAAATCCTCACTAGTTACATTCTATGCCTCACTGGCAACACCTCACTGGTATCAAGTTCTATGCCTCACTGGCAAAACAATATGCCTCACTAGCAAAACGATAAGCCTCACTGGCAACACAATATGCCTCATTGCCAACACAATATGCCTCACTGACAAACATACGCCACTTTCATTAGTCTCAAAAGAAATAAATAAAAATTAGAGGGTTACTCTGTTTCCAGACAATCCACTGCTCTATCTTTGCACCAGCAAAACTCCATCTCCCTTATTCACACTGTCCTTACAAACTTCAAGAACCAAAGCTCTCAATCAAACCACACTCTTGGGAAAAAACAGAACACACTTTATGAACACAGTGACATAATGGAATTATATAACACTATCATTCATTTTCTCTCACTATGCATAACTTTGATATCAAATCAATCTACACATACTTGTGATCTTGTTCAAATGATGAAACTATTCGAGGAAGAAAGACATTTCAAGAATACTGTCACTTAAGTTAATGAAACCCTTCCTTGAATCTGTTACTAAGATTTCTCATTCTATCTATCTTCTCTTCAAAAGCACGGGTTCAACATTTTCAATATACTCACACAGAGCTTAGACAATCATCAGAACACCTCCAATGCACTTGAAGACTCCTTAAAACCATCATTGTTGAAATACAGTTACAAAACTATTGCAAACTGCAAGCATACCAGAAAGACACGTATAAGCCCATCAAAATTCAAGAATATGAAGTGACCATTAGTTGTTTGAATGTCCATCGTAGATGGAATCTTTCGCGCCAGGCAAGATTGAATAGAAACCCTTGATTTTAAACTATTGCCTTCCTCTTAAAAAAACATCGGGCTCAGTCGATGAAGACAAGAAGAAGGGGCTGGTCATTGTATGCATAAGACCTTTAACGTTATCACTAAAGTTATTAGTGACTGGTGATTATAAGTCACCTTTAAATTATAACAAAAGTGTAACCATCAAGCATTTGCATATAAGGTTTTTAATGAAAACAAAACCTAGGGTTTTAGGTCTTAGAACCTCCACATTTCACAAGCTCTGATCAACAACAAGCCTACACTAATCATGTAGATATATTAACTCCATGATCTTTGCCATTTGATGCACAGTAAAAGTATATTGAGAAGCACTGCTAAAAGTGACAAGAAGTCTTTGATAAAACATTAGCTTAGGGTTTTAGAACTTAGACCTTCAGCATTGCTAAACCCTAAACACTCATGAATGCTTGATACATGATCCCTTGTGAAGCACCATTACACCATGAGATGAATGAACAAACAAGCAACTTCCTGAATGATCTTTGACCTAAAGCAACTCTTTGACATCAATGACAATCCCTCTTTGACATCAACAATAATCCATGCCAACAAACTCATTACCTTTGACATCAATGAAAAACTTCATCCAACACATGCATGCCTTGGCGAAGTTTAAACAGTACTTGGTGGGTAACTGATTTGTGATGAGGACCGACCACAATAGTTCGAGACATTTTCTTGCATAGGGGGACTTGAATGAGAGGCGGCAGAAGTGGATAAGTCAGGTTCAAGCATATGATTTCAACATTGAGTATGCCAAAGGGAAGAATAATGTGGTTGTTGATGCTTTATATGGGAGGCCTACCCTTTGCTCTATGTCGAAGATCTCAACGGATCGGAAGGCTCATTTGTTGGTTGAGTATTCTAGAATACTTTTATTTGTGAGGTCTTAGATGGTAAGATTCAGGATGATAGATATAAGGTGATGGATTATGTGATATACTACAAGGATAGGATCTATTTGGTGCCTGAATCGAAGTTGAAGGAGACCTTGAGGGCTATTCACAACACTCCTCTAGCAAGGCATCCAAGGTTTTTCAAAACCTATAGATAGGGGAGGAAGAGATTCTCATGGGAGGGTCTCAAGGATGATGTCTTGCAGCATGTTAGAGAGCATATTACTTGTCAACAAAATAAGTCTGAGCATACTTTTCCAGCACGATTGCTTCAGCCATTGCCTATTCCGGAGCAGAGATGAGAGAGTATGCACACTTGACTTACAAAAGTCAATGGATTTCATCACTTGACTTCCAAAAGTCCAAGGCAAGGATTGTATATTTTTAGTGGTCAATAGATTGACCAAGTATGCACACTTCTTTGCATACCCATGGAGTTTTCAGCCCTTCAGGTGGCTGAGTTGTTTTTCAAAGAGGTGTTCAAATTGTGTGGTCTTCCCAAGACCATTGTGAGTGATCAAGACAACAGATTCATCAATGTATTTTGGAGGGAGGTTTTCCAATTGGCGGGTACGAAATTGACACTGAGCACTGGTTATCACCCACAGACATATGGATAGATAGAGATTGTGAACAAGTGGGTCGAGGGGTATCTTAGCAATTATGTTGCAGGGCAATAGCGTGCTTGGATTAAATGGTTGCATTTGGGTGAGTATTGTTGTAAAACCACCTATCATATGTTGATGACTCGATCGGCATGTCTCTATTTCGGGCTTTGAATGGGTATGATGCTCCATCTTTTGTAGATTTGGCTTTTGATGATAGTCGTGCTCCAAGGGCTAAGGAGTTGATGTAGGATAGTCAAGATATCCTTAAGGAACTTAAGGATAATATTCAACAGGCACAAAATTAGCAAAAGACATATGCTGATAGACATAGACTTGAGAGGACTTTTGAGGTTGGTGACTTGGTGTTCTTGTGCCTCCAGCCATATAGACAGTCTACTTTGAAGAAGAGTGGAGCGGAGAAGCTAAAGCCCAGGTTCTATGGTCTCTATAAAATTGTGAGGAGAGTTGGAGAGGTAGCATATGAGCTTGAGCTACCGACTGATAGTAGGATCCATAATGTTTTTCATGTGTCTTGTCTCAAGAAGGCACTTGGGCAACATATGTTTCTTCTTCGGAGCTTCCACCTCTTGATGAAGAGGTTGTTTTGATTTTGATTCCTGATAGCATATTGTAAATGAGGGACCATCAATTGCAAAACAGGGAGGTTCCTGAGTATTTGGTGAAGTGGAAGAATTTGCCATTGGAGAATGTGACATGGGAAGGAGAGCAAATTTTGGACCATCCTAGTTTTATTTGGCGTGGAGATGATGGGAAATGAATTTTCTTGATTTATCATCATTTTTGGCGAAGTCAAAATATTTTATATATTTTTATTTGGGCTTGGGCGGCCACTTTTAGGAGGCATAAGGTGAAAATAAATATAAGAAAATAATAATTTTAAAATCCAAGTTTGGCGCCCAAAAAGGAGAATTAAAAATAAAATAAAAAGCAATTTTGAAATAAGTTGCCACCCAAAGTGGGTCGGCCAAGTTGGAGAGATAAGGGTAGATTGCTATATATACAAGGTGACTTTGGAGGTTTTGAGCTCATCATGCTTTATTCTTCTATTCTAATCAGCAGTTATTGCAGCCATTCCAAGGACGAAAACCCTTCTGAGTAGTGGGTGAGTTGGACGAAAACCTAGCTCATCAATGGAGGACTTCATGATGGAGGTTCACTTGTACTTCAATGGAGTTTTATGTTAGATTTTCATGCTAAGACTTTCATATCAGCCTAGGCGACTTGAGGAAGGCAGATTTGGTGTTATTTTGACCTAGGGTTTCACCCTAGAGTGGAGCGCCCAAGTTGCAAGAGGAGCACCTTGATTTGGAGGGGCAAAATTGGCAAGTTTGGAGGATTTTGACAAGTTTCAAGGGTTGCAAACCCTTACCTACAGACCAGCAGGCCAGTGCACCATTGTGGTAGGGTTTTGGAAGCATTTCATCTTAAATTTGCATTCATTCTTGCATTTTGTGATATCTAGAGCAGTTCGCCCAGCTGGGGTTAGTGTAGATCAGCATTTCCTTTCATATTTTGGCTTGTAAGTACGGTTTCTTCATATGAGCAAACTACCGTACATTCCTGGGCATGTTTGGAGCCCATTTTTGTGGTGAGCTTGCATAAATATTAGGTTTGATTTTGTAGCAGAAGAATTAAATAAACTTGTAATCAGAATTTACATGTTTTGGATGGACAAATTAATGCTATATATTGCTGGTTACATTCATGCTTGATGTTAGATGTATTTGTCATATTCTTTGAAGCATTTGGATGAGTTTATGTTGCTATTCATGCTTGTTTCATCTCAGAAATTTTATATCAGCAACTAGGGTTTTTAGCAAAAGTTTTGAAGTGCAGAAATGAGGTCAAAATTTTCTGTTTCAAAAATCAGAAAATTTGCATATATCATAGTTGAGATATTTCATCCCATGCCCACCTTAATAAGGCGGGGTGACCGAGGAGACCTCAGCCTACACTCCCCCTTCCAAATAATTTTTTTAAACTAATAAATTAACTTTCACAAATCAATTGACCCCATTTCAGTTGTCCACTTGGCGGCTCCTTAACTCTAGCAAAATATTTAGTAGTGGCCCTAAATTTAGCAACTCCACCATATTTGAGATTTTTTCTCCAAAGTTGGCCCCATTCCAACTTAAGCAAGAGCTCTTCTAAATTTAGCAATTTTTTGGCATTTTCACTAAATTTGGCTCCACTTCTAAATTTGACAAAGTTCTTTAGAAAATGCTTCATTAATGGCCTATTTGCATTTTGTTAGTCAATTTCAAAGGAGCTTTTCTCACTCATCTTGTGCTCTTTTTATGAGGAATTATTTTTTAAATGAGCTAGAATTTTTTGATCTTCGCAATGACATAATTAGTTTCTATAAGAGACCAGGTGTCTCTCAACCCCCCCTGATGCTAAGAATGCAATTTGATTTTTTTTGTGCTTGCTGGTTTTCTGAGTGTTTTGTATTTTTTTGTGGTTTTTTGCAATATATTGAAATGATGCGATTTTGCATAAAAATGATTTTAAAATGTATAGAAAAATAAAGAATACAACTTCTTGAACAAATCGACTTCTAAACTGATTGCAATGATTTTTATTGGCTTTCTGAATGTTTACAACACTGGAATGATAACATGCAATCAAAAAGGCAACACTAATTAATTCAAAAACCTGGTTTATTTGCAGCCATGAAATAAATAGATGAAAAACTCGAACTGCCTGTGAAACAATGATCTCCAGCCAAGGATGGACACCAAATGCCTCCAGAATGATATGTGCCCCCAATGGAAATAGAGAAGACCAAAAAAAGCAAGGCGACTAAGCTTCTAAGTTCACATGCCTAAATGCTGAAAGGTATGGCCTGAGCTGAAATAAATGAAGTCGTACGGCTGAAAGGAATATGTCTGAGATTTGATGGATGAGATTGAAAATCGACCTCCCTTTTGATTCAATACTTTTTCTTCAAAAACCCTTATTGATTCTTCCTCTGTAAGCACAAATATGACTTCTGAATAAAGTCACCCGGATGGACAAGCTTCAACTAGTATTTCACAGCCTTAGTATGTCTGATTCTGAAGAGGGAACGTTCTCCAAAATCCAATGATGAAGCGAATTTGCAGAAACCCTTGTTTCACAAACTCCAATGTTCTCAGAGAGAATAAAAGACAAATTAGAATAATTCACAATGAAGTTCGATTTGTCTCATTGAGAAATATAAACTCTTCTCAAAGGCTCGACCCAAAAAAGCACTTCAATAAGCATTTAATTAACATTAAATTCGCCCTTGGGAAACTTAGGAGAAATTATCTTAATACGGCGTCCTTTTTGAAATGATTAATGAATACACAATCATTAATAATAATCGCCCTTTTTAATATAAAGTATTAAATACTTTATATTATTCCATTGATACTTTAATATTTAATTAATTGACTTTATAATATAAAGACACAACATCAATATTTCTCCTAACATCATTAAATGCTCAAATATTCGCTAATTGCTCGTCAAACTGTCAAACTGGGTTGAAACTAAGATGACCAATTGAACCAGGTGCCCTGCCAGAAATAGCAACCCCTGTCTGCCTGACTTACTATAAATAGTAAGTGCTTGAATATCACTCTGTGAGTCTCTGCCAAGGCCCAACCTGAATCAACTGATGGAGTAATGTCCCAAAACGCAGGATAACTACCAAAAGCAACCCTCTAAACACATCTGTCAGCCTACGAGGGTCTAGATGATAGGCTAACCCCTCAAACACCTAAACTGCCTAGGAAGGGGACATTACAGTTTCTACTCATGACTCCCAAATTTATCAAAAAATGAGTCTTCTCATAGAATTTGCTACGTAGATTTTTGAATTTCTAGGCCTCCTAACTTTCACAAATAGAATCCGATTTGAATCATTTTTTTAAGCGAATGTTTTCTCAAGCACTGCACATTAGTGCTAGCTATTTGTTCTTATTATGTCATTTGATTGTACATTCATCTTTATGGTTCACATTAGACATTGTAAAACTAAGAAAACAACTTTAACATTGTAAGCACACTAACTTATAGTGTCAATCAATGTAACTAGTTAAGAGTGTCTTAATTGAGCTATTTTGGGGGGTGTTACCACAAAACAGTAAACACTCTCCATTATAAAATGCCACATCATGCACATCTTTTTGGGGCCTTGCACATTGGCCATTTTGTAATTATGAATTGATATCAAGTTCCATCCTAAGGGGTTTCAACATCATGTCCTTTCCATTTCAATATCCTACAAAGGACATGAAATCTCCAAAGACTTCCCGTGTTCAATATGGATGAATGTTGTCATGCATGGTTGTCCCTCTTCAATAGGATTATCCTCTAAAGCGTTCCAAATCATGTAGGATCAAATGTTCTTACTGTCAAAAGAAAAATTATAATGAACATGATTGCATTCAAAAGTACATTGATAAACTGAAGAAACTTCTTTAGGAACATCACATCAGTTTGCCAAATTTAACACAATATTCATCACCTACTACATAGACAAAGATCTTGATTTCACTGCAAGCTTCTACAGATACTCTTCAATAGGGTCATACTTTCATCCTAATCATTGAGATGTCTACTTATCCAACATACATCTATTGTCTATAGCATCCCACATTCAAGATCTTGACAACACCATTGAAAACATGTCTTCTCTTTGATGATAGCTTCTATGGAGTTGCATCTCCTATTTTGGATGTTTGAGGGGCCATTCTAACCCTCTTGTTCTCTCTCCACCATAACTTGCTTCTATCTTGACACATCTTGATATGCATCAAATCAGATCTCACATTGAGATTCATTCATTTATAGTCATTGTTCCCAAACATTGCATGGTACTTGATAGCATCAATCAATTTCAATCATAGTTCAACATTGGAAGTGAGACACATGAACAACTTCCAGATCCATATATCTCAATTCCCTCCTACACTGCATGTATGTGGGAATTCAGTAGTTTGACAACTCAACATTTCCTTCTGAAAGAAACATGCATCATTCGTTGTAGAGGTGCGTAGAACAACACTCGACATTCAACATTCTACATCAACTATCTCTTTTCTATGTGAACGCACACATGGGCCTTATTTGCAGGGATTTCAAGGCATTATTGCATCTTTCCTCTACTTGAGAGGGATTTTTTTTCCTCTTAAGTTTTCTCTTCTTCTAGGGTGGAACACATTGTACATGGGTACCTAACATCACTAGTTTTGTTGGTACCCACTACTCATTTTTCAGTTTACTTTCCTCCTAAGTTGCAATTATTGCTGAAGAGGCGGGCAAAGGCAAGGGGCATTGGGGTGATGTAATATTTACTTCATTTTGGATATTTCTCTATTCAAACTGTGATATTGCATCAATTTAATAAGTTTAATTAAGATATTAGGAATATTTAATTATTCTTGCCTAGGTAGCTAATAATGACATATTTTACCTTGACTCAAAGCACACAAGTGTCACCACTAGCCCATCAATCCTTGATTAATGTTAATTAGTTGTCACCTCTATTTAGTCAAAGTTACCTCTATCTTAATTAGACTAAGTTAACTCACTTCCTAATTGGAAGTGATGAAGAGTCAAATCATGACCTCTTCGAGATGTCACTTCCATGAATCATGGATTTAAGAGGCCTATATATTTGTATCTTACACTTTGTAATAAGCACTATTATATTGAATATTGAATATTTTTATTCTATTCATCTAATATTGTGATTAGCATACAGGTATTAGGTCCTGAGTAGATTTGTTGCTTATGAAAACCTCTAACACTCACAAAGTTACCTTGTCGTCATACATAACAAAAGCATACCAGAACATCCTACAGCCAAGGCCACAGTATAAAAACTCACTATGATTCTTTTTTCCACTTTTGTAGTAAATAAGGATCTTGTATGTTGATTTCATGCAAAAATCTATTACAGCTATTTACCACAACCTGTGAATGTAGATGTTGTCAAAATTTGATATTAAACTTGCTAATTTTTTGCATGTGGCGATGTTAGCACATTTCATTAATTTCATTGAAATGATTAGTGTGACTATTATTACAAATTTATGTTTTGGTTTTGCATGACAAACTGTGGAAATGAATATCAGCAGTCTTAAATGTAAGAGATTTTCTCAATAAAGTCATCTTTATTCGAGAATTTAAAGAAAAAAACTTTGTGCATTTAAATTCTTATAATCTAAGGCTTCGTACCAAATTACTGATCACATTAGTAGCAGAATGTCTAATAGCCCATACACAGCTTATCATAAATATTTTGAAACCACCACTTTGTCCTTGCACTAACATTCCAGAACTGTCCAGCAGCGTCTGTTGTAGACTTTAAGTTCATATTTTTCAAATCAAACTTACTTGGAAATATGCAACTTGTAAGACATTATTGAAAAGTTGATTTTTGTGAATGTTTGGTGCAAAACAAGTTTTAATTAATAGCCTTAATTTGCCATTTTTTTAGGGGCTATGGGTCATATGCCATGCTACTGAAATAACCCTTGGAGATCATTCACATTTAAACTAACCATTTGAGGAAGGAGAGGGGCGCTATTACTATCTATTATCTTTTTTTAGAGTATAATAAATTAATCTGAAAACTTCACTAACAGATTTCAATTCAATAATTTCTCTGGTCTCTATTTTTTCTGACATAAATAAGTCTTCCCCTATTATTTATTGGTTAATGGCTCTAACAAGAATGAGGTCTACCCAAAATGGGCATTGAACATAAAGAAACACTTTTGTGTCAAATATTTTAATAAAATACTTTGTATAGCCTTTATTGTTAAAATAACTTTTCAAGTAATATTGTATCATGTCATGTGTTTATTGTGCAACTCAATTTCTTGTTTTGATTTACCTAAGGACCCATTTCCTATTAAATAAGTTCATGATTCGAATTTTATATATTTGTAGACGTAAACCAAATTTAAATGGAAAAGAAAGATAAATGTACATATGAAGCAAAGATACAACTACCAATGACACAAAAATTGAGATATGGTTCAATTTTACAAATGATATGGGCATAGCTGTTAATATGCCAAGCTATTGGCTTGGAAAATCAAAGACTTTGGTGTGATGGTTATCCATCCACTCTGTTGTACCCTAAGTCACCGCATTCGAATTCGAATTCGAATTCGGCAACATTGAAATTCGAATGAAATTCGGCAAAGAAAAAATTTGAAAAGTAAAAAATTCGGATTAAACTCGCCATATGTAATTTTTTTAATTTTTATAAATAATTAATATATTCACAAAATAATAAAATAATAAAATATTAAACACTAAATAAAATAATAAAATATTAATACTAAATATTAATAAATAAATTGTAAACATATAATTTATCATAAACTATAAAAATTAATAAGTAAATAAAATACTAAATAATAAAATATTAAATACTAAATAAAATAATAAATACTGAATACTAATAAGTAATAAGTAAACTTAATACTAAATAGTAAATAATAAATATTAATAAATAATAAATGCCTAAAAACTGAACCCTAAAATTAAAGAACAAGCAGCGGTTTATAAATTTATAATATATGGTTTATAGTTTTATACGACCTGAAGTTGCAGCTGCAGGTGAGATACGAGCAGCGGCTTCCAAAGAGGACAATTTGCAGGCGACGGCTTCCAGATATATAATGCAGAGAGACGACGCCGAGACAAGGCTTGGTTCATCTTGCTGGTTTTGTTGGACGCAAAACAAATTGTGATCCTGCATTGAGGGCCTGAGACAATGCAGAATGACGGCGCCGAGACAGAAGAATCGAAGTTTCTTCAGACTTCAATATTTGTTGGTGGCCTCACAAGGTCCATCTTTAACCAGAAACATTTCAGAAATGAAACGTAGTTGCAAAAGAACCGCGTGCAATCAGAGATGGCTGAATCTCAAACATCGACGCCAATTTTTCAAAATAAAACCCTAAAAAAAAATGCTTTATGAATTTTTTAATTAAAAAAATTCAACCATACGAATTTATTTCGAATTTGAACGAATTTTAATTTTTTTTTTTGAAATTCGATGAATTTCAAATTTCAAGTTGATATTCGGCCGAATGCGGTGACTTAGGTTGTACCCATACAAAACTCAACTTTGGTACTGCTTCAAGTCCATTTGTTGTCATTAATCAAGTCATCTTTGCTGTGTTATTCAGTGTCAACTAAGATTTTCTCCTATCAAGTTGCATGGTTGCTTGGTCATGATCTGATGTTTCAACAAACAACTTTTGCAAATTGCTTGAAGTAGCTCTATTCTGAGTAAAAGCTGAAGAAGTTCTTGACTGTTGGTGGCTCTGGCAGTGCAAAGGAGAGAATGAAATGGCTAAAACTTTGGGTTGAAAGTAATGAAATTGGAAAATGACAAAATGTATTCTTCCAAGCATACTTTCTCCTTGGCATTGCCACCTAAATTCTACGCCAATACACTATTTGAGTTCAAAAACCATAAAAAATCCATGTCTATACATTAGAAGCGAATCTAAGATATATGCAGCACACAAAATGTCTGGCAAAGGCAACATAAAACTCTGCCCTGTTAATTTTTAATGATCAGAAGTAAAGCACAGAAATTAATTCAAAATCAACACAATAAAACAGCAGATACCTTGGGAAAACTCTCCACTTGAAGGAGAAAAAACCCAGCAACAATATATCACTTATATATTGAATGTCAACAAATGTCTTCTTTACAAAGAGCCCAATATGAAAGCCAAGAAAGAGCACCACAATCTGATGCTAACACAGTAATATTATAATGCCTTCAGATGATACACTCAGCCTTCTATCAATATGTCGATCTGCACTATATGAACTTCTTCCAGATGTAAACTCAGCCTTCTACAAGACGCGATCTGCACTTGAAATATAGTGCTTCTTTCTGCTGGTAATATTGAACTCTTCCAGATGTAAACTCGGCCTTCTACATGATTCAGTGCCATTGAAATATTCGCTCTTGGTGACACACGAATTAAGCACTTCATGAATATTGAATGAACAATGTATGTGAATGAGAATGAATTACGAATGAAGTACAACCAATGAAAATATATACAAACTGAAGAGAGAGACGTGACTCTTCATAAAAAACAAGTCAGCCTATATTCAAAAATCGTCTCTTAAATGCAAGAGGTCGGCCTCATAAAATCACAACTCTTCATAACAAATCGTGCCCATATGAAACATGATGTTGGCTTTCATAAGGAAATTGGACCTCTTCATCAAATTGCACCTTCATAAAAAAAATCGTGCCTCTTCAAGATAGATCGCTGACTTCATAAATTAAATAGCTTTGGCTATTATTTAATTTATCATATGAAGTAAAGGAGATCGGTTGGAAGTAATGACCGACGTTGCATGAACATCAACACTCCCTCTCAGCTAGGGAGAATACTTCCAGCTGCACAAGACATATCACCTCATCGTGATGTCAACCACAATGGCTGCACCCATATGTGAAAAAAAAGAAAGATATCACCTTATTGTGATATCAAATATCACCTCATCGTGATATCAACCATCATGGCTACACCCATGAGTGGTATGTACAACTGTTCATCACTTAAAGTGATGTTGTCACCTCATCGTGGCGTTCACCATGGCTCTCCCAGAGGGTGAAACACAAGTACAAGAAAATCATCACGAACTCTCTCACGTGATGTTGTCATGGAGTCACACACACGACATCCACCATGGCTCTCCCAGAGGGTGGAAACAAAGGCTTTCACCTCAAATCTCAAAGAGAAATGCATTAACAAGGGCTTGCACCTCAAATCTCTCTCAAAGAGAAATGCATTAAAGAAGATCAATGATACTAAGACTCCCTCTCAGCTAAGGCTTCATTCTCCATCATACCAAGCTTGTCTCGAAAGTACACAAACTTTATCCTGGAGAGAGGCTTGGTGAGAATGTATGCCATCTGCTCATCAGTGTTGATATACCTCAACTAAATTGCTTTCCTCAATACCATATCTCTGATATAGTGGTATTCGATCTCAACATGTTTAGTTTTGTCATGAAACACTGGAATGACAGAAAGCTTCTCACAGCTTTGATTATCACAATGGATGACAGTCGGCTCTAATGATTGTCCAAACAATCCTGCAAGGAGCTTCCGAAGCCACACTGCTTCTCGAGCTGCCACACAAGCTGCAATATACTCGACCTCTGCGGTGCTTAGTACCACTGAAGACTACTTCCTGCTACACCAGGATATCATCGCAGACCCCAATTGAAGCAACATCCAGAAGTGCTCTTCCGATCAGTAACACACCCTACCCAATTAGAATCAGTATAACCATCCAGCTTCAAGTCCACACCTAAAGAATATCTCAAGCCATATCCAACTATGCCACGCAAGTATCTCAGGATATGCTTCGCTGCAACTAGAGTGTTTGTCTTGGTTCACACATGAACTGACTAAGTGCACTCACTGTATAGAAAATATCTACATCAACGAGACAATCAACTGTGTATATAGAGGATCCACCAGATCTGAACTAGTTGTAGCCTCATTAAACTTAAAAAATGGTTTCCATAGGTGAAGACATGGATTTGCAATCCATCATACCAAATCTCATCTTCTTCAGGTTCAATAGGCTCCCTCTGAATCTTCAAGTACTTGCATCAACCTTCTGACATCTTCGTCCAAGATTGCCTGCAACACTTGCCTTCGATAAATGTTTTCCAGTGCACACCTCTGGTACTGTAGAGAGTTTAGGATTGTCCTCCCCGACCTCATCCCAGATCACATTATTCTAAATAGGTTTGCAGAGCTACAATATCAAATCCAGATGACTATCTTGAGCAATTCTGATCTCAACAGCTGAAGGCATCCTCTAAGGATTTAGCACCTAGCCTTGCAATATAGTAATCTTCACTTCTTCTTAGTGAGTTACAAAACTCCCTCTTGATCCTTGCTTCAGAGATTGCAAAGAAGACTTCTCGAAGTGAACTCCCTCTAGCCACCAACTCAGTCCCATGACTGCAAGTTGTGACTTCACACTTGATCATTTCTTTGGTCGGCATGACTTCCTCACAAGATGCCTCAAGCTTTTCATCACTAAACAATCTCTCATCACCTTCTTGCTCCTTGATCCATCCTGGAAGCGATTTAGAGAGAGATTACAAACAGTTTATAACTATCCAAAGAAATATCAAGGCTAGAATCATACAAGGTTTACTATGACAAGTTATAGCATGAACACATAAGAGTATTGTGAACAATATTAAAAACATGAATAAAGAAATCAACCTATAAGTGAAACATGTAGCAAATATCAAAAGATCAGAATGAAGGAATAAAGAACTTATCTTTATTGAATTTTGAAATAGCTCTTTCCTCCATCTTTTACTCCTCTCGAGAGTGCTAAACTCAACACAACAAAAGACAATCTGAACAACTACATATTTCTTGAATGCATTATGCAGTTAGCATGAAGAACCTACCCTCTCAAAGAGTCAAGGCTCTATCATAGTTCATGTATTAGAGAATGATATCGATGTGATCAACTTATCACCATCGAAATTGCAATTCTCATTTGATTTCAGAGTCACACTAAGAAATCTTCACAACCAGCATGAAATAACTTGCAATGAATGAATGAAATCTTCAAAGGATCCTATGCTAGTGAACACAATTCAAGAGAAACCACAATCTCTCTTTACTAATCTCTCAACAAGATCCAAATAAATGATATAACTCAACAAGCAAAATATACTTATCTCTTTAAATATTTTGATGGATGCAAATACTGGACATAGTATGATTGGTTGCTCTTGCGCTCAAATCAATCCACCATCTTCACGACTTGAACACAGGCCCTTTGTTGGGTTAAATTTGAACATGGTCTTTGACCGTTCAAATTTACGATGCACTCCATTTTTAGCTGCAATCCACTAGATTATGAAATAAATGCAGCATGCTTACTAGCAACACTTCAGAGAGTTAGAGATGGATAAGATCATCACTCGTAAGCTTTATCAAATCTGCACAACTCAAGAAACTGAGTTTCACATAAAAAATATAAACAACAAGAAGAACAAATACTTATCTCTTGAAATCAGAATCTCCTAGAGTGTGGTGCTTAAACCCTCTGCACATATTAGATTTGCTCCTGATTGTTGACACTTCAGACTTTCACAAACATCCTGATATTGATACGATATCCAAATTAATTTCCAAGGCTTCTTTATTTCCATCAACCTCCTCTTTTCTGAGACGGCAGCTTTAAGTAAAGGAGCCAAGCCAAAATGAACCTTCTCATTTTTCAAAGACATTAATTTCAATTGGAAGTTAGTCAAAGATCAACGATTTTGAACTTCCGAAGGAATTCTACAAACTTAGATGCGCAGTTCTGGTTCCCAACACAATTTAGTAATTTTCTGCGATGCTTGGTCGAGATAAGGTGAAGCTATAACTAGTCAGAGACACCTTCACGTGGAATGGCGAAATTGAGTTCAAGGATGCACACAATAGATCTTGTGATCACTAGAAAGTTGAGAGGTCCCGACAATTAAGATGTCCAGTGGTGATGCCCATAGGTTATAGCACAACGTCAAATAGATGTAGGCTCTAAAGATGAGACAGAAGACTTCTCGATGCGCAAATTTAGTGACTTGCACCCAACAAAGGCTGAGACCAATCAACTTATTCCACAAACTAAGCTGCACCTGACTGCTCTTCACAGGACTTGAATTCGCTTTGGAATACTCTTCACAGGCCCAAAATCTACAATAATTGCTTCTTCCATTAGCAGAACCTGAATATAATCCTGACTTCAAGAACCACGACTTCTTTAAAGATCATGTATCCAAGTTTCTAAGGCATAACCCGATATGAGATAGCAAGATGACTACAACTCCAAAGCTCCATTCAATCTTCTTATCGAAGGTGCATAAGAGGCACACTCATTACCCAGAATTGCTATCGGTTTATAATATTGCAGCTCCAATCGGCCATTCACCAATATTAAGATTTCAAGACTGCTTAACACATCTGATCGGATCTTTTCCTAGACCCGCTCTGATACCATGTTAGTTTTTAATGATCAGAAGTAAAGCACAGAAATTAATTCAAAATCAACACAATAACACAGCAGATACCTTGGGAAAACCCTCCACTTGAGGGAGAAAAAACCCAGCAACAATATATCACTTATTTATTGAATGTCAACAAATGTCTTCTTTACAAAGAGCCCAATATGAAAGCCAAGAAAGAGCACCACAATCTGATGCTAACACAGTAATATTATAATGCCTTCAGATGATACACTCAGCCTTCTATCAATATGTCGATCTGCACTATATGAACTTCTTCCAGATGTAAACTCGGCCTTCTACACGATTCAGTGCCATTGAAATATTTGCTCTTGGTGACACCCAAATTAAGCACTTCATGAATATTGAATGAACAATGTATGTGAATGAGAATGAATTACGAATGAAGTACAACCAATGAGAATATATACAAACTGAAGAGAGAGACGTGACTCTTCATAAACAACAAGTCGGCCTATATTCAAAAATCGTGTCTCTTAAATGCAAGAGGTCGGCCTCATAAAATCACAACTCTTCATAACAAATCGTGTCCATATGAAGCATGATGTTGGCTTTAATAAGGAAATTGGACCTCTTCATCAAATTGCACCTTCATAAAAAAAATCGTGCTTCTTCAAGATAGATCGCTGACTTCATAAATTAAATAGCTTTGGCTATTATTTAATTTATCATATGAAGTAAAGGAGATCGGCTGGAAGTAATGACCGACACTGCATAAACATCAACATGCCCAAGGGAAAATGAGACTAAATCAACTTATGGTGCACTTTTCAAGTGGCATAGTCACCTTCAAATTCCACCTAACATGAAAATGTGATTAAATCTAATTAGGAACACTTCTTGGATGGTTTTTTTTAAAATATATGTCTAAAGACTAAAAAGTGGCAAGCCAACCTCAAATGTATGCCTAGGCAGTAACTTGTAAAAACTCTGCCAAACAGCAATCAAAAGGTGGTTTTAACTCAGGAGATCTGCACTAGCCAAGGGGATAAGAAGAATAAGCAAGTGAAGTGCTATTTCTAGATGGCAAAACCCATCTAATTGTCTGCCAAGGACAGTCAAAAATTGAAAAATAGTTAGTGGTCTGCACCTATGAAGAGGAAGGACTTAAATAGAAACAGGTTTCACTTTTACAGTGGCAATGCCAGCTAAACACTCTGCTTCATATGTTGAAGAAATGGCAAAGGTAAAAGTAAAACTGCCCAAAGAAGGAATAGAGACATTTTAGGAGACTGGCACACTTTTTAAGTGGTATTGCCAGCAATAATCAGAACCTAAGTGTTAGTGTATATATTATTTCATGCATTATGCACATGGATATTTACACATGGCATTAAGCCTAGTTAGGTGTCCTAGTTAGTGAGAGTTAGCTCACTACCTCTTGCAATTTTTGAGGAAGTTAACTCACCACCACTCTCTATTAGTGGGAGTTGACTACCTAGCCTTCTCCACTATTCTTGGTGGCAATTTCTTCTCTCTTTCCTATATGTACATCTCATTCATGGCTTAACTGATCTGTTGATTATTCATTCTCGTGTATTTTTTGCTTGCATTATTTGTTTTTCATCAAGCCTTTACCAGGGGGTAACAATAATATACATTGCTATGAGGAGTTGAGTTATAGGCAGGTTGGGCGATGGGCTTTGACAAGCAAGCAGATTGATATTTCTAAGTTAGGTGTTTGTCATCCATATTCTATCTGGATGCCATATTGTTGTTAGTTGTTATTACAAACTCCTTTCTAGTTTGGCATGAGATTCTAGAGAGATCTATTGGTGCAATCTGACCCTGGCAGATAGTTTCCAATTTATTTATTATTTCCAACTGCTATTGGTGAAGATAGACAGGGTATTGTTGGGCATGAACTTCTATTCCAGCTTATTATGTTTTCATTGTCTCGCTGGTCGTGGTCACATATGAAGAGCACACAGGAAATACTAATGAGGGAGGGGGAATCAGTATTTCAAAACTTTAAAACTTAAAACCATGTAAATCAGAAATCAGAACAATAAGAGCAAACATTAGACATTATGAACACCAAATTTCACATGGAAAACCCTTTCGGGTAAAAAACCACGACAGAACTATGCCTTCATTAACAACAATGGGCACCAACCCAGATTACAAGTGAGCACCAACTTGGATCAGTTGAAGCACCAACTCACAAAAGATTGACACAACACTTCAACTTTGAATCTTAGCTGCAAATTCTATTAGCACACCAACTGAGACACTTATGCTTGCAAATGAAATATCTGATCAAGCTCTGAAAAACTTTTGTTTTGAAAACTTATAAACAACCAAACTTTAGCTCTTTCCATTTATCATTCTTCAAAGCATGCTCATTCCGGGTATAGCAAAACCACCCACTTCATAATCACATAAGTGCACTAACAGATACAAGAAAGAATATCTTACAAGATCAGCACGAATCTGCCATACTACTGCTACACATTCACTTAAAAAGGATTAAGAGACTTCTAATATTCACCAACCCACACTCAGAAATATGTTATGTGGGTTTCTACAAGGTTTGCCATCTTTAAAAAACCAATACCACAAAAGTCTTTTTACAACCACAACTTTCATATGATCATCAAATCAAAATAATTGCAACGCCATAATCATAGACATATTAAGCACAGTGACCATTTTGAGAATCAGAACTTCTGCTAAGAATAACGGACAATCCAGGTTTTTTGCAACGCCTTCAAAACTCCACTCACAAAAGCTTGAACCACACACAAAAGAGTGAAGTCGTTATATTTAGAAAAGCCCAAGTCCCTTGAATAAAAGCTTCATAACGTTTTGATTGAGATGGCTTAGGAAAAATATGTGAACACTCACGATACTTGCCATCATATTAATTTCACTGGCCCCTTATTTAAATGAATGCTATCAATCATAGAAAAAGAATATCATCAAAGCATTCTTTTTTTAGAAACTTCTTTGCACAAGTTTATGACTCCGTCCAACAAAGAGTAACTGCTATCATTTTAATATTCACAACTTTTTTAGCACACGAATAGTGGCAATACCATATTTTATGAATGCAAATGATACCATTAAGAACCTGTAACATCTGACCTAATCACACTTATGTCTTTGCAAAGTCGTTTAATATCTGAGTGTGATGATAATGTCATGGTCTGCAAAGGCTTTAATATCACAAAAAAAGTTTCGCCACATATATGAAGCATCCCCAAACAAGATATAATGCCAAATTTCCTTCATCAATCGCACTATACAACCCGTCACACATTATAAATGATGGCAGTTACATTTAAACTAACCACAAAAGTGTATGAAGTCTGACCATAAACACAATTTGAAATCCACGACCTCAGCCGAGTATATCAACCAAGCATAGGAAACCACAACGGTGCTATGAGTAATGACACTACCATAAAATTAAGCCGCCACACACCTGTAGCCGTCGCATACCTGTAGCCATTGCTAACTAAGGATAAAAGCAAAATAAATAAATTTGTTCCAAATAAATCCACTTTGAACATATTCAATGCTAACAATGGACAGAAGTAATAATGCCCAAAAAGGATGAGCCGACACACACTAAAGAAGTCGTCAAACAATAACCAAGGCGTTACAAAAGAAAATATTCGACCTTAAACATCCAGACTTATCAACCTAACACAACTTGCTGATATGGAAATCTGACTTGGCACGTGACTCCAAATATGTTGACAAAGTAAGCAGGGAAGTAGGTGAAGTAAGCAAGCAAGATGCTCAAGAAACAACCAAGCAGCTCAAACAAGCAACCGAGTAGCTCAAACACCTTGACATCAATGACAAAATACTCAACAACATAGAGGAGAATCGACCAATCCTTAGCCTTTGAATTGGTATTCATCTACTATTAGAGTCTCCTTATTTTTGTAAGGAAAGCAAGATGCGGAAACACCTTCCAAATGCCAATCTTATAGGAGAAGTAATGCAAATGGTACTTTTAATTCAATTTCAATTACAGTTCATTTAAGAAACACATACACAAGAACAAATAGATAATACCTACACACAGAGAATTGAACACTAGATTTTACGTGGGAAAACCCTTACGGGACAAAAAACCCACACACCAAGTAAATTCACTTTGTATTATAGTAATTTGATTACATACTGAGTTACAAACTCCACTCAAATTGTTATTTCACAACAACAAATAGTTTTGTTCTTTCACACTGTTACAACGCTCGTAAGCATACAATGTAGAACACCAACCCAATATGTCAAATAGCCAACCCCAACTCAACACAGGGTATTACAATATATACATCAACCTGCCATCGTTGCTTCAGTTCAACTATACACCAATCGTCACACAGCAATTACCATAACGAGCCATGTTGAAGAGACAAACTCCAATCTCTTGCCCATCTACTCTAGTCACACCGATGCGTACATATCACAATACACTATCAATCAAAACAGCCATGTCGAAGAGAGATTCTAGCTTTTCCCACCGATACACCAAGGTCTCATCGATGTCTGCTTTACCCTCCATGTGATCCCCACTGCTGAGTCAACATGACTTGAACCACCTATCACTATCCACCTGACAGCTCGGGTCCCACCACAGGTCATTGGCATGATAACCTTTGTCAAAGAGAGTTTCTCCAAAGTCTCACCGAACACTCCCAGTCTCACCGATGAGAACGAACAAGACTTCTTCAAGAATGTCTAAGCAGTGTTCCACAGAGTTTCCTAAAGGGGACGCGTCCCCTATCGAGGATGCGTCTCGGGGACGGGGGGACAAGGGGTCTAAGTTTGGGTCGGCAAGGGGACGGCGGCAGGGGGCGATGCTGATATACATATGGTACTTGAATAACTAGTTATAAAAAGATGTTCGAATAACATTTCAAATTAAACTTTGGCAAATTAGTGAAATTGCAAATACTAACATTTTGAATACTTGAATACTATTAGTAATCAAATAAAATATTAAAATTTGACAAATGAAATTGTCAAATTTGAGATTTTTATTATATGAATATTGAAAATATGACATGTCACATCATAATATCATATCATAATGATAAAAATGATTACAATGAGTAGCATGAGTACATTGGTATCATAATCAAAATAAGTACAAAATGCAAAAATGTAGTGAAGGGAGGCCTCTAATCATCCCCAAAGTCCTCATCACTCGAACTACTAGAATCCTCGCGATCAAGCTCAACCAAACTAACACCAACCAGCCTTGCATCTAAAGCCGAAACTGAAGCATCCTCATCAATCCGTTTTGGCTCCTCTGGATCTACATCCCACCGTGCTGCTGGACTCTCTTTGTACAAAAGTGATTTGTGGTCAATGAGATGCAAAGCACTATGTATAGCCACAAGCTTCTCTGCTCTCCTAGAGGTAAGTTTGTTCCTCTTAAGAGAGTGGACAAAGGTATATGTAGACCAATTCCTCTCAACAGCTGAAGAACTAGAAACCTGAGATAACAATCGGATGGCTAGAGTGGTAGTCAAAGATCCCGATCCATGGCAAGTCCACCACAAAATTGGGTCCTCCTGTGCCATAGTTCGCATATCCATCTTGGTTGCATCTGAATAACCCCTAAGACTGGCAAATTTGGTCCACTTAGTGCGAATCACACTGGCATCTACATTATCATACATCCTCTCAATGCACCTGAAGAACCCTGCCTTCACCTCTGCATCCTCTATCGGTGTCACTCTGCCAGGCCTAGTCAAGTACCACTTAGGATTAAGTGCATAGGCTTCCATGTGTAAGGGAGTGTTAAGCTTCTCCCATCTCCTGTGAATGATTGGCTAAATGTGCTCGTGGTAGAGTGCTAATGTTGGGTCCCTCTCTCGCACAACAGGCCTCATCTAATCAAGCATAGAATCGATGCACTCATACACATTTCCAAGGTTAGGTGTATACGCATCCCCATACCTAATAACCTAGAAAACAGGTTTAATGATGGCAACAATATATTTTGCATCAGCCCAGAACACATCACTCTTCACTATATCCTTCACCCTCCTCCCCTACTCTGTCTTAGACTCGGCCCACCTACTCCAATCTGCTATCATGACCATGAGTTGCAGTGCCTCTTGTAACTCAATCATTTTGTCCAAGAGAATGAAATAGGAAGCATATCTCGTATCAATAGGTTTCAGGAACTCCTTCTTAGCGAAGGTCCTAAAGAGTGCATGTCATGTGTGGTGGTTGCAGATAAACATCTGCACATCTCTCGCATCATTAACCGCTGCTCTAATCCAATCAATCTTTCCCATGTCCTTGAGTGCATTGTTCATGGCATGCACACAACATGGGGTCCACCAAATATGCCTATAAGTAGCCTCAACAGGTCTCCATGTAGCTTTGCACACATGTGCAGCATCTGTCACAACTTGGACCACATTTTGTGGCCCAACCTCCTCAATAGCATCCTTGAGAACCTCAAACTGAAAATCAGCATCTTTGCGATGCCCTAAACAATCAACTGCCTTGAGAAAATATGGGCCCTCAATACATGTAACCATGATGTTAATGAGTGGACGATGGCTAATGCTTGTCCACCCATCCATGACTATACTGCATCCTATCTTAACCCAACACTCCTTCATCTTCTCTATCAACAAATTGATCTTGGAATAGTTCTTATCCAAGATCATGGTCCTCAATTTCATCTCACCTGGTGGCACATATGATGGTCCTCCCTTTGCCACCATCAATATCATATCCTTATAATAAGGAGATCGGGCAACATGAAACGGGATGCCATTGGCAAAGAAGAACTTGACAATGGCATCATCTATCCCATCCTTGAGCTGCACATTAAACAAATCTGCAATGGGGTTACTTTGAGTTTGACTTTGCAATTTCCGTTTCCCCCTCCCCTCTCCTATATAGGCACTAGAAGAAGAACCTGGTGTCCCTCCTACTCTTGTCTACAAAGTATGACTGGATCTCTGTTGCTGGCTATGCTGAAGCTATGTCCTATGAACCAAAATAGTAGGCACAGGTGCAGCTAGAGTATCATCAGGAACACCACATAACTTATTTATTTCAACTTTGAATTTTATGTTTTCTGGTTTTGCCAAAAATTCACATATCCCCACACCTTTTCCTCTAATGAAAAGAAGGTGTGCATTGACTCTAGTGATGCTCCCATACCACCCCTCACCACAAAAGTTGCACTTCCACCTCCTTGTGCCACCAAATGTTGCCCCTTGCCTGCTTAGATCTTTTGTTACAAATTGTTTGAGAGGGGATTTGGGATCAAAAGGACCCTTAGCATACTTTACCAATACTGCAGAAGGGACCAATACTGCAAAAGGGCACTCTAAAGTACTTGCTTCACTTGCCATGGAACTAGTTTGGGCTTCATGCTCAGCCCCATGGTCATCCCCTTCAGCCTTAGGTGCATATTCAAGATCAGTATCACTATGTGAATGAACCTCATCCTCACTCATGTTGATGTCATGAGAGCTCATTGGGACACTGCAATAAACAAATAAATTCTATAAGTGCCTAGTTTCAGCCTAGTTTAACAAATTTTAAAATTTCATGATGAATCTTGATGGAAAGATGACAAAAAAAACAATGAGCCTTTAAATGAAAATTCAAAATATGAATATGCATTTGCAGCCATGTATATGAAATTATGATTAATTTTTTAATCATAATTTCATAGACATGGCTGCAAATGCATATTCATGTTTTGATTTTCTTTTCAATGCCCATTTCAAACATCAAACTACATTTTCAAAATGAATCTAAAAACTTGGAAAACAAAACAAAAAAAAAAATTGAAAAAACTAAGAAAAACAGTCATAAAACCCTACCTTGTGCTTGAAAAATCATTCAAAATTGGTGTAGAATGCTCCTCCTCTTCTTCTTCTTTCTCCTTCTCACCCCTCTTGCACTTGCAGCACCTCAAACTCACTCTTTCACTCACTCTTCTTACTAGTTTTCCTCTTCTTCACCTACCTATTCCAAAACATCAAATGCATATGTGAGTAAAAACATGAGCAATTAGAGACTTTTATTTCATTTAGAGGCTTTGAGATGGGTCCCACAAGCCTTTAGGGTTTGGCCCCAGGCACAAAGACCCATAAAAATAAAAGAAATTTAAAAAAAAAAACACTTTATTTGATGTCCCTACGCGGGAAACGCCTGGGAATCTTTGAGATACTCGAGGGACGCTTGGACGTCCCTCAGATGTCTCGGAGACACCCAGGCATCCCCTGCGTCTCTGAGACGTTTCTCACGTCCCGGCGGCATTGGAGGGACAGTGGAGGAATGTCTCCCTAGCGTCTCTAAGTCCCCGAAACATCCGGGATGGGGGGACGGCAAAAATTTAGGGGGGGGACGCGTCCCCATGGAACACTGTGTCTAAGAGACTTTTGTCAAAGTCACACCGACCAGCCGAAGTCACATCGACAAGACCAATCAAGACTTCTTCTAGATGTCGATGAGACATTTCACAAAGTCTTGGCGAACACACAAAGTCAAACCGACAAGAGTCTTCCAGCCTACCATCGGCATGTTGAGGAGACATGGCTCAATGTCCTAGCAATGTCGCAATGTCCCAACGACGAAGTTGGACTGTTGGAGATTTCATGAACTTCACAACCCGTGACTCGTAGTTTTGAAGTTTCAACTTTCCGCAACATCGCAATCGGTCTGTCGAAGGTTTCCAGAATTCCAAAACCTATGACAGATGTTTCGAAGTTATGATTTTCAGCGATCCCACGACATGTAAGGTAACAAAAGGAAAAATACGCCAAGTCCAAAAGTTTCAAGCCAGCAAGTTGAGGCACATTTTGCAACATGCTCCCACTTTACTGGCTTCTTCCAAACTCGAGGTTATTGAATATCATAGGCCCCAAGGTGCATCGAATTGGCACACCACCTATACTTGTCTGTGCTCACAGGATTTCTAAACACATTAGGGACATTCTCCAGAGTATCCACTTTTTCAAGATTAACCTTTCCATCCTCCACCATATCACGAATGAAATGATACTGAACATCGATATGCTTCATCTTGGCATGGAAAGTGGGATTTTTCACCAAATAGATAGCACTCTGACTATCACAACAAATAATAATCTACCTTGCATTAAACCCAACATCAAAACACAAACGTTTAAGCCAAACGGCTTCCTTACAAGCGTGTGTTGTTGCCATGTACTCTGCGTCAGCAGTAGATAAAGCGACTACAGCTTGTTGCTTGCTCATCCAACTAACTGCATCACCGAATAACATGAAGATGTATCCACTGGTGGATCTTCTAATGTCAATGTCCCCTGCCCAATCTAAATCCACATACCCACGAATGCTAAGAGACCTCTGTAATCCAACCGGGTTACCATGATAACACAAAGCATACTCCGAGGTACCCTTCAAATATCTGAAAACTCTTTTCACAGCATCCCAATGTGATCTTTCTGGATTAGCCATAAACCGACTAAGTACTCCCACTGCTTGGGCAATGTCTGGCCTGGTACAGACCATTGCGTACATTAAACTGCCAACCGCACTTGCATAAGGCACCCTGGTCATGTCCTCCATCTCAGTAGGAGACTTCGGACAATCTTCAATAAATAGCTTCGTTCTCTGCAAAACTGCAACAACTAATTGCTTGCAAACAGTCATACAAAATCTCTCCAGGACAGTATTGATATACTTACTCTGGCTGAGCCAAAGCTTTCTACTTCCTCTATCCCTTTTTATTTTCATCCCCAAAATATACCTTGCTGCACCTAGATCTTTCATTTCAAATTGTGCTGACAACTAACATTTTGAAACATAAATCATATCCTTACTATTCCCAAAGAATAACATATCATCCACATACAGGGCAATAATAAGCAAATGATCATTCTCAGTTTTATAATAAACACAATGATCTAATTTCGATCTCACAAATCCCAATGACAACACAAAAGTGTCAAACTTTTGGTACCACATTCTAAGCAATTGTTTTGAACCATACAGAGATTTCTTCAACTTGCAAACCAAATTTTCTTTACCTTTTTTAACGAAATACTCAGGCTGGGAAATATAGATTTCTTCTTCCAGATCTCCATGAAGAAATGTTGTCTTCACATCCATCTGCTCAACCTCTAAGTCATATGCTGCTGCAAGTGACAATAGAAATCTGATAGATGTCAGCTTAGCTACAGGAGAAAATATTTCTCCATAATCAATTCCCTCCACCTAGGAATAACCTTACACGACCAACCTAACTTTATACTTCTCCACACTGCCATCCAGACCAATCTTCTTCTTAAATACCCATTTACAACCAATAGGCTTTCGACCTTCAGGCAAAGGTACCAAATCCCAAGTTTCATTCTTTTCAAAGATGCCATTTCCTCATTCATGGCTTCCAACCAAGAATCTGAATCAGACATATTAATAGCCTCCTTTATAGTCCTAGGCTCATCAATGCTAGTAATCAAAGCATAGGCACAATTCGAATCCAACATGGAAAAACCATACCTTTCAGGTTGTCACTTCTCATGTGTAGACCTCCTACAAGCTAAGGTTGAGGTTGTGGTTCTTCTTCCTGTTCAAAACTCCCAGAGCTGCTAGAGCTCTCCTCAGTTTCAGGTACACTTTGAATTTGTAGTTCCTCTTTATCTGTTTTCTTCTTCTTCTATCTCTGACTGCAGATCAACTATAGAAGGTTTCAGCTCCCGAAAGATTACACTTCTGCTGTACACAACCTTCTCAATAACAGGATTCCAAAGCTTGTATCCTTTCACACCAATGTCGTAGCCAATGAAGATACATTTTACAGCTTTGTTCTCCAACTTAGATCTTTTATCATTCGGCACATAAACATATGCTTCACAACAATCAAACTCAAAAATCAAACTCAAGGTTACAATCATCAAGCCCTTCTACCGGGTTTTTATTTTTCAAGGCTTTTAAGCCCTTCTCTCCTATGTGACCGAGTCTATGATGCCATAGCATGGTTTTCTCTGCTGGGAGTTTCACCTCCAAAGAGTTTGCACCCAAAGGAACTTTATTCTCCTTCTCTGCACGAGCAACCATTTCTGACTTTACAGAGACACTATTACATTGAACAGCTTGTGCGTCCAACTTGTACAAAGTACCAATACGTGCACCCCTAGCAAGCACCATCGACTCTCTAGTCATTTTACAGCCACCACTCGAGAAAGAAACTTGCACGCCGAGATCATTAAGCTTGCTTATAGAAAGCAAATTTCGAGCCAGACCTGGTATGTGCATTACACCATCAATCCCTTTTATTCTTCCGTCAGGGGATCCAATTCTGACTCTTCCTCGGCCAACAATTTCCAGAGATGAATCACTTGCCAAATACACCTTTCCACCAGCATACTTTTCATCCTTTGTAAACCAATCTCTATGAGATGTCATGTGAAAAGATGCGCCTGAGTCAATCAGCCATACATCATCTGATGCCTGAGTCGCCAAGGCTGCAATGAAAGCATTTGAGTCACTCTGAGAAGAATCCTTCTCCGAAGAGTTCTTCTTTTTCTCCTCTTTACAATCCTTCCAGACATGACCACTCTGCCCATAATTCCAACATTTCACCTTGAACTTCTTGCCAGGAGACTTTGATCTCCCTTTAGATTGGATTTAGACTTCTTTTCTTTCTTTTTGCCTCTTTCCTTTGATCTACCCCGAACAACAAGAGCCTCCTTAGCCATCTCAGAAGATTTCCTCCGCATTTCATCTGACAATAACGAAGCAACCACGTCTTCCATTTTGAAGGTGGTGGTTGTACTTCCAATAGCCATTACCAAATGATCCCAAGCGTTGAGTAATGAACATAATAGAATCATATAGCGATCCTCCTCCTCTATCTTCACACCCACAAACGCCAACTGTGCAACAATCATATTAAATGAATTCAAATGGTCTGCTACGGATGCTCCTTCCATCTTCAAGGAGTATAACTTCTTCCTCAGGAATAACTTATTCACCAGAGACTTGCCCTAATAAATATCACCAAGCTTCTTCCATAATGAAGATGCAGTTTTCTCCTCATGCATGTTCAGGAGTACAGAATCGGCCAGACAAAGTCTTATCCACCCTCTACCTTTTTTATCTGTGAGGTCCCAATCTTCTTGTTTCATGTTGTACCCAAAACCAAAATTTTTGCTTCACTAAGGCATTTTGCTTAATTGAGTCTTAATCTTGTTAAAGTGATGACAGAAGGTCATTTTTGGGCTTTTTAAATATGGAGTTGGTGTCAATGTCATGTCAGTCGGTTACTGAAGAGATTTAAGAAAAATAAAAATCTAAAGGAAAATCATCAAAATTTTCTATCTCTGGAGAGGGGAGCACATTTTGAGAAGGGTGCCCTATCTTTTAGGGGCTGTGATCCTGTTTTTAGGGTTAGTCACCTCTAGCAAACATTTGTCCGGCATCACGTCAGCTTCGCAATGGCCTATCAGGCTTATCAAACGGACCTGTTTCGTGCAAGTTACAGAAGATATAGCGCAAAACGAGAGGAAATTGAGAATTGGCTAACACTGGAAAAAAGAGCAGCTTTTCAAAAAGGCGCCCATCTTTTTGAGGTGTCAAATGAAGGTTTTTGGCTAAATGCCACCCAAGATGTTTATCTCACATTTGTTCAAGCTTCGCGATGCATCCGTCAATGGGTGAATCTGAGTTGCAGAAGTGCCTGAACCTGAGGTCAAACGTAGGGTCAAATCTTAGTCAGAATATCAAGGAATGAGTAAAAGAGCACCTTTTCAGAAAGGCGCCTAAACTTTTCAAGCCTTTAATGCCTTCTTTTTGATGATTTCATATATTCAATGTGTCCGTGTTACGTTCAGCTTTCCGTTGCCTGTCTCCGTCAGTTTAGAAGATGACTCAGTAGCTTGCAATCGGAGTTTTTGTGTTATTTTGGTCAGTTCCAGAAATGGCCAACTTTGGAGGGAAAAGAGCAACTTTTCAAAAAGGCGCCCTTGATTTTCACCCCTCAGATGATGTTTTCTGGAGAAATGTGCCTTTGCAGCTGTCATGCAGAATGAAGTCAGCTCCGCAATGAACCTGTGATCTAGTCTTGAAAGTTGATTAATCAAAAGTTATGAAGGATTTGTTTTTCCCTTCGTACGAGATCGAGATGGAGAAATTTGACTGAGTCTGAGAAAAAGCGCAGCTTTTGAAAAGGGCGCTTGGATTTTTGAGCCTTCAGATGTCAGTTTTATGGTCTGCAGTCTCAAGGTACCTTTTGATTAGTTTTTGTTCAGCTCTGCGATGCACCTGTCAGCCAGTCAATCGGAGAAGTCAGTCAACCAGGGTCAGAGGATGAACAGAGGTCCCGGCAGAGGTTTAAGCCTAAATTTTCATCAAAATTGGCTTAGTCTGGAATTCGCCTTGAGAGGTCAAAGTTGAATTTTCGAAAGAAGTTGACTGGTGCGCCCTAACTTGAGTTCTGACTGCAGTTAGACTGAATGTTTTCTGGGTTGTCATCTCCAGTTCATATATTGGCATGTTGAGTGATCTTTCAGTTCGCATGTCGAGTTAACTAGTTTGCATGTTGAGTTAACTTGTTTGCATGTTGAGTTAACTGAAGTTTGTATTTGAAAATCAACTTGAGTTTACATGCATGACGAATTTTGGTTGAAATTGTGAAAATTTTGTGAAGTAGGCGCTTCACCTTTTGTCAACTGAAGTTCCAAAAGGGACGCCATATTTGATTTAGTTATGAATCATGAATTTTGTGAAGTTGGCGAATTCATTTACCTTGAATTGTCAACTGGAGTTCCAAAAGGGACGTTATTTTTAGAATTGAAGCATGTGTGAAGTTGGTGCATTCACTTCTTGAATGTCAACTGAAGTCTTGAAAGCGACGATATATTTGGAATTTTTTAAGATTTAAAGCATGAAGTTGGCGAATTCATTTCAATCAAGATTGTCAACTGAAGTTCTCAAAAGGGACGCTTTAGTTCTTAATTGTAAATTTAATGAATTTTGAAGATGGCGAATTCAACATAAGAATTGTCAACTGAAGTCGAAATCGCATGGTTTTGTCAACTGAAGACTGAAAAGGGAAAACCCTAATGCATGGCGATTTATTTAGCTTATTTTAGTTTCAGTTAACTAAGATGAGGTCCAATCACAAGCCAAGCGCCATTTTTCAAGGTTTCATGCTTTGTGCGAATTTCAAAGATGAAAGTCTATTTATTCAAGCATTGGCGTCCATTATTTCTTCATCTCAAGCTTTGAAATATACATTCTTCTTGAGCGACCAGCAAGCTAAAGGTGCTACAGGTGTCAGAATTCAGCATTCTTCATAGCAACGGATTCAGATTGATCAAAGGAAGAAGATTCAAGACTTTATTTTCACTTTGCATGCAGGTTTCATCAAGTTCCTAAAAGAGATTGGTGAATTTTTTCAAAAGCAGAGCAAACAAAACTTTCTATCTTCTGTCTTATTTCTTCTATTTCTCATCTTAGGTACTTTCTTCGCATGTCAAAGAAATTCAGCGTATATTCAGAGTTCGATCATCTGGGTTCGCATATTTCAGCATCAGCAGCAAAACCCATGTCTTAGATTTTTCCGAGAAAATTGCCCCGCAGCCTTCATTCTGAAGCTCTGTGCTTTTTTCCGAAGATTTCTTTGCATGTGGGATAAAATCAAATCTTTTTGAAAATCGCATCATCTGGGTTTGTTCAGAATTCCGTTGTGCACAAAACCCATGTTCCAGATTTTCTCAAGAAAAATTGCCCTGAGAAGCTCTAAAACCCTTGCAGTTCTCGACTAAAAAGTCTTTGCATGTCAAGCTAAACGGCATTTTTTCACAATTTTGACATTGTGGGTTGTCTTAGAATCATTTTCCGGACAAAACCCATGTCTCAGAATTTTTGGTGAAAATCATCCTCCGACAAGCTATTTTTAGCCTCACCAAGGGCCATTTTAGCTTTCTGGAGAAAGTTGTCAAAACATAGCCGTGTTCATAGTCAACGAACGAGTTTTTTGGAATGTAGTTCAAATAGACTAAATTCAAGACCAAATCAGTCTTAATTCATGATTGCATCAGAAGCGTCAAGCTACAGAAGAAATAGAGGCCACCACTTCATTTACGGAGCCGCCAAAGTCACTCAGATCCTATGCCATTGTCTTCGTGAAGATGGTACCTAGGCTGATCTCGAGGCTGTGCAAACTAAGTTCCAAAAGCATGTTCGTGATATCTTGATGGAGCTTTTGGATCACATTTCAGTAATTTTAGCTAGTTTCAAGAAAGTGGCTGAAGATGTCAAAGAATGCATGCATACGATCAAGGATGCTGACAAAGAATTGAAGAGGCAGATTATTATTTTGGACAGCATCAAAGTGCCAGAGGACAGAGAGATTGATGAGTTCTTGGTCGAAGTGTTAGACCGAGATAACATGGAGTGATCTGTCAGTTGGAACCTGCAGTTAATTTCGAGGGTTGAGTCATAAGCAACAGTTAACTCGACTTTCAGTCTTGAGTTCAATTGCTGATTTCACACATGCTTATCTCGTCCTTGGAATTATCATCACAGGAGTTAGGGTTAGGGTTTCCAGTTAACTGAGGGTAGTGTCCAGTTAACTTTGCTTTAAATAAGGACGTGCATGCTTGCACATGGTCCATTTAGGTTAAATGTATCGGTTAACGATGGTAGCTTTCCGATTAACGTATAGTTTACTTCATTAGGGTTTAATAATAAATCTTGCATGCATTGCAAGATCAGAGTTGACTCAAGGTGATTTTAGGGTTCCCTACACCTTGATGTATATAAATAAGAGTTTTTGCTCATTTGTAATTAACTTTGCTTGAGAGAGAAATATATGCTGTGCCTACCTTGCCCTCAATATTGCTCTTTTGTATTTGTTCATGCGTCTTTACTATTATGATCAATTGTTATGCCACATAGGGTTTCATGCGATTGTAATGGTGAATTCTTTCCATAGTTTAGATAAATCTGTTTTGTGCTTAATAAACTTGTTCAGATTGAGATGATAGTTGTGCCACCTTGCCTTCAAGTAGAGAATCTGCACTTGGTTATCGTGTGTTGTTGTGAACAATAAACTTGTTCGGATTGAGCTGATAGATGCGCCACCTTGCCTTCAAGTAGAGAATCCATATTCAGTTTATCGTGTGATGTTGTTGCCAATAAACTTGTCTAGATTGAGCTGATAGATGCGCCACCTTGCCTTCAAGTTGAGAATCTATACTAGTTTATCGTCTGATAGTCAACCTTGCTCCATTTCCTCATGCTCTGTTTTCTTGAGGAAACTGGATAGATTTAAAGTAGTTAGCTTAGTTGTAGTTAATGATCTGCGAAACCAGAAAATCCTTAGCTGCAACGTTCTTGGTTTTCTTAACCTTGCGCCTCTTCCAGCTGAGAACAAAAATATAGGACTTAGATTACTTTTCTTTTCCACGCATTCCAGCACTACGAGGGAGCTTCCCCTCCTAATTTGAAGAGCACTCATTATGCAGTGTGCATAGCTGTCCGTACAAACCTGCACTCCAGAGGTGTTAGTTTTTACGCCAACATTTCATGCCTGATGGTTTTGTCCCTATAACAGCAATCCAAAGATCTCTATCCACCAACAGGTCTTCCATTTTGAGTTTCCACAACTCAAAATTGTTGCCATAACACTTTTGTATTTCTATTTTTCCTAATGTGATTGCCATCTCAATCTGTAATCAAGACAACCAGTTTTTCTATGCAAGACTCCCACTGGACAAGACTAGCACAAAAAACCCGACTCGCCCACAAGGGTAACACAACTAGCCAGGCTCTAATACCACTTGGAAGGAAAGCAAGAAGCGGAAATGCCTTCCAAATGCCAATCTTACAGGAGAAATAATGCAGATGGTACTTTTAATTCAATTACAATTATAGTTCATTTAAGAAACACATACACAGGAACAAATAGATAATAATTATACACACACAATTGAACACCAGATTTTATGTGGGAAAACCCTTTCGGGAGAAAAACCCACACACCAAGTAAAGTCACTTTGTATTACAATAATTCGATTACATACAGAGTTATAGACTCGACTCAAAGTGTTAATTCACAGCAACCAATAGTATTGTTCTTTCACACTATTACAACGCTCGTAAGCATACAATGTAGAACACCAACCCAATAGGTTGAATAACCAACCCCAACTCAACACAGAGTATTACAATATATACATCAACCTGCCATCGTCGCTTCAATTTCAACTGTACACCAACCATCACACAGCAGTTACCATATCGGGCCATGTTGAAGAGACAAACTCTAATAACTTGCCGATCTACTCCAATCACACCGATGTGTACATATCACAATACACTATCGATCAAAACAGCCATATCGAAGAGATATTCCAACTTTTCCCACCGATACACCAAGCTCTCATCGATGTCTGCTTTACCGTCCATGTGATCCCCACTACCAAGTCAACATGACTTGAACCACCTATCGCTATCCACCTGACAGCTCGGGTCCCACCACAGGTCATCAGCATGACAACCTTTGTCGAAGAGAGTTTCTCCAAAATCTCACCGAACACCCCAAGTCTCACCGATGAGAATAGACAAGACTTCTTTAGGAATGTCTAAGAGACTTTTGTCAAAGTCACACCGACCAGCTGAAGTCACATCGACAAGACCGGTCAAGACTTCTTCCGGATGTCGTTGAAACATTTCACAAAGTCTCAGCAAACTCACAAAGTCGCACCGACAAGAGTCTTCCAGCCTACCATCGGCATGTCAAGGAGACATGACTCAATGTCCTGACGATGTCGCAATGTCCCAACGACGAAGTCGGACTATTGGAGATTTCACGAACCTCACAACCCACGACTTGTAGTTTCAAAGTTTCAACTTTTCGCGACATCGCGATTGGTCTGTCGGAGGTTTCCAAAATTCCAAAACCCACAACATGGTAGTTTCGAAGTCATGATTTTCAGCAATCCTGCGACATACAAGGTAACAAAAGGAAAAATACGCCAAGTCCAAAAGTTTCAAGCCAGCAAGTTGAGGCACATTTTCCAACAATTTTGTGCTATGTATTGCTGCGATTTGTGATTCAAAAGGTAAAGCAAACAAAAGTCAAACTGTGCATTTTAATTCTGAAATCTGCTTTCTGTACATTCATATTATTATCTTATCTTGCATCAGAAATATAATTTATCAAAGGATCTACTTCACATTTGGTTGTATCAAATTGTCTCCTTAAAGGAAGTAATGCAAATGATGCTATTATCAATTGGTGGACTGTTTACTATGTGATTTGTAAACCTTCTATGCCATTGAAATAATCAGTCCAGAAAGCATGCAAAGTGTTTGACAAAATGTTCCAAGTGTCAAACTGAAAATTAATCGAGCAAATTCGCAAAGCCAAAATTCAGATAGGGGTGGAACATTGCAGTGGTATCAGAGCTCGGTATTTCCTGCCATCTTGTTGGGTAAATCATAAATTCAATGGGTTCACATCTTTGCATGTTGGTGACCAGCACCTACATATCTATCTCTGTGCTTCCTTTCGACTATTACTAGAACAAAGTTAAAAGATGCCTACAGTTGATAAGTCTATATGTGAGTTGATGCAAGAATTGTTAAATCTAATGAAGGACCCAGACATTGTCATGTCCCCAAAATGGAACATTAAAATAACTAAATGTTGAAATGTAAATAAATAAAACAAGTGACAAATTACGTATTTACAAAAATTAACAATTTAATATTACTATAATTATAATCATAATATAATATTATAAATATTAACAAAATAAATATTAGCAATTCAAATATTATAATTATAATGCAACCATCATAAAGGATAGAACTATTAATATTACTAATTATAAATATCATAATAACAAAAATAATATTCACAAGAATATAATTATGATATAATGGATGAAACAATTAATATTATTTGTATACATCATAATAATAAATAATAATAATAATAATTTGATAATATTATTATCATGCAAACATAATAATGAAACACAATAACAAATAATAAATAATAAACATAATAATAATAATAAACACAATTATCTACCCATTATAAATATAATAATAAAGATGGGACTTATATCAATTTATGGACATTAGGGAGAACCACGATTACTATCATTAATAGGTGGAGCAAATATGTTTATAAAAGGCAGCACTTAAATATATTATAGTCAACAAACAATAATAAAGGTTGGTCACTAACTAAAAGACGTGCCCTTATACGTGGACATTGCTCCTCAAAAAGACATCGCCCTCCCATTATGGCATTAGAATATAAGAATGATAAGAACAGGAGAGAAGAAGGCATCGATGGGAAAGGATAAGAGAGATATGAGAAATTGTAGAAGGCAGATTACACCTGCTCACCGGGTAAACTTTAGACTATTGCAATTCAAATTTATATTAGTAGTTGCTGGTAATATTCGAGGCATCGTGACTGAATTTCTGCTATTAGAGTATAATAGACTTAGAATAGTGATGATTAACTTTTATGATGAATCGTAGGATAGAGTTAGGATAATTACAATTTGAATTTCTGTTCATATATATATACATTAGAACCAGATTGGATAGATATACTTATTTGATGCATCTTCATTTATTTATAATGCACGTTCAGAAATTTATGTATTTGCATGTTTGCTCATATGTATTTCTCTAATTCTTTAATTGTTTGTCCATGTTCCACCATGGTTGGAAAAGAAGGATTACAAAGGGGAAATGCATGTAATGGAGTCTCCTAGATACGCCACCCGGGTATGGGACATGATGAGCCCACAAGGGCCAAGGGAGCTCTGCCAACAGGGTTATCCGAGGGTGCTTCCCTTGGGTCTAGGCTGGTCTCCACTAGATACGCCACCCGAGGATGGGACATAATGAGCCCACACGAGCCAGAGGGATTCTGCCTCGAGGGTTGTCCGAGGGTGCTGCTTCTAGGTCTAGTTCAATGCTGGGATTAACCATTGTAATCCTACCGTCCTGCAATGGTGTAGCATAAGGGGAGGATCAAATAGGAAATGTTGGTTATAATATTTAATATAGATTTATTCATACTTAATTCTAATGCCCAATGTGGAGTATTAATTGTTAGGCTATTTTAGAGATGGATTTCTAACTTACTCGTAGGAACTAAACCAATTCAAAGTATCCTCTAGGGCTCTTTGCTTGCGGAATCGGCAATTTGGAAAAGATTTAGGGTTACCCCAACAAGGGACATTACAGACATCAAAAGGGAGTATCTAAAGAGATTTGTGAAACCCAAACATATGGAACCAAGTGTGAAAAAAGAAGAGCGGAAGACTCCACATCAAAGAACTCAAGTGGATCCTGAAACTGAAATATATGAAGGAACTGGCACAAAGGAAGAGTTAGAAAAGAAGATACTAGAACCAAAAACAAATGATGATGTAGCTAAGAATTCAAAAGCAACTGTAGAGGAAGAGTACTTGATTCCTCTTGAAGAAGATAACATAGAGCGTCCTTGTGAAGGAGAGTTAGATCATGGGGATGGTTGGCCTAAACCAAATGTTGAAAGTAACTTTCATGTTTTTGATAATCCACTCTTTGAGATGAAAGCAAAGATATCTTATGATAACCCACTTTATGAGGAAGAGTTACAAGATGATCTTGTTGATAGAAATGTGCATGAGAAAGGCGCCTCACTTGAAATTAATGAGGGTTTTGAGCACCCTAAAATTTTTGAATCAGCAATTGTTGATGAGTTTTTGATCATTCTAAAGATGTTAATTCAGTCTATGAGCATAGTTTTTCAGTTCGTGACAAAGTAGCGGGATACACCCCTGCCCCTCCCTAGGCACGCATATCCCCGTATCCGTATCGAATACTAATACGATACGGCACGGATACACGTTGGATACCATACCCACACGTGCCCAAAAAACTCTGATTTTCCAGTTGTGCCAGATACTATGTGATTTGATTTTCAAAAAATTTGACGTGAATCCTCCTAAACTTAATCTTAAAAAACTTCAATTGTGCAATGCTTTTTTGTTTTGTATAAACAAAACCTACACCAAATTAGGAAGACAAATGAAACGTTTTTCTATTTCAACGAACCATTTTTCTAGGTCTTCTTGCAGTGCAACTCTACTATTTTTTTGGTGTCTTAATTTTTATAGATTTAAGAAAATTAATTGTTTATAATCTTATATTTATGTTTTTTGTATGAAGGATTGTACTTCTGATGTTAATGGATTTCCCTGGAGCCTTGTCTTAGTATCCATTTTTGCTATGTACAACTTTTTGAATATTAATATATTTTCACAACTTCGGTTGTGTCTTACCGATCAAAAAATAAATAAAAAATATATATTTATGTTATGTTGTTTAAATGTTAGTTATTTAAAATATATAATATATATATATATTCTTTAAATATAAATAAAATTTATTCATATATATTTAATTGTTTATTCCTTACTAAATTATTAATATTTAAACTTTTACATTATTTTAATTTATATTTACTTATTTGCTTTTAGAATAATGAAAATCTCCTCTAATAGATTAGAAAATTGTGCTAAATATATGTGTTTCTTTTATGAATGTCATATCCAACTGTATCCATATTGGGGATCTTAAAAAATGGCCGTATCCATATCCGATACCATATCCATATTTGTATTTGTATCCGTGTCCATGCAAATTTGGTTCATGAAACATACAGGTCTGATTTACAAGAAAGTTACATCGGGGAGTATGCCCTTGAGCAAAATGTTGAGTTTGAACCTGCAACAACTTTCAAACCAGCAACTGAAGGTAAGAAATTTGACCATATTTTGGTTTATAATCCAAGGCATGAGAGTAGAGAATTAAATCTTCTTACTTCTTCATTACAAAAGAGGTCTTCATCAAAAGATGCATGTTTACACAGTGAGGTATGGGATCCTAGTGTTGGTTCAAGATTCCTCTCGGAGCCTGTTGATGCATTCCACAGTGTTTACATTGGGTGGTATGCATATTGTTTTTCTTTCAACCCACTCACAATTGACTTGACTATGTTGCGAATGACACACACGATTGGGATGGATGGTTGGTGTGAGGTGTCTCCTTCAATGGAAGAAGGAGACAAATCCTACGAGTATGCTAAGTTGCTTCTACAAGATGGTCATGTTGTTGGGATACATGATAAAGAAGCAGAGTTTGGGTGGATTAGCATTCCAATTGTAATCAAAGTGGTGCAACAGGAGCCATCAGGGATTGGGAATAACAAACTCCCAATTTGTCCATAGGATCTAGGTGGAGTACACCCATGGAAGGTTATGATACATGGAGTTTATCACAACAATACTTGGAGCTTGCAAGATGAGGTTATTGGTCCCATTCAGAGTTTTCTGACCAAGTACCATTGATGCACCCAAAAATATTGTGTTCTTGCATGACTGAATTTAAGAAACAGCAAGTGGAGAAGAACCCTGTGTGCAATTTAAATGAGGATGATTTTCACATTTGGGATCTAGGAATTTTTATTTTGGGTGGATTGCTTCATCAATTGACAAAGCTTGACAAAATCTTGGGCTTCATTTGCATTCAAAGGATATTTGTTGGAGCTTTCTACGGATTCATTTGGGATCTAGGTTGTTGGTGGACAAATGCAGTCGGTATTTTTCTCTAGCCTACAAGTGCTATGGCAGATGGGTTGATATACATTGCAGATTGTTTGAGGGAAAGCAATCTCCGAGAAGGGTGGACTGTAATGTCCCATTTTTCTAGGCGAGTATCTTTTGTAGAGGTTAGTCCATCACTTGATCCCCATGGATTAACAGGATGGCTAGGGGGCCTTTGAGGGCACTACAGACTTGTTCAATCTGACCTTTTTGAGCTCGGTTAGTGTTTTTCCCAACCTAGTGTTTACCAAGGAGTTCGCATAAGCTATACAATTATTTTAACCATACTATTTTTAGTAAGTCACATGGACATTTCGTCCATACTTACTATTTCACTGGTATGGTCAGTTGGCAAAGTTACTATATTGGGCATGATGGCAGATTTATATTCTAGATTAATATTGGTTTTATCATTGGTCTCTAGATGGCAAACTATATTGGGCATGATGGCATGATGGCAGATTTATATTATTGACTCAAGTGCCTCACACCACATCAGTTCTCCATAGGTTGAGTTTACTTCCTTAGAGCCCTACAATATGTCTTCTATTACTTTGGGTGATTGCATTTTAGTAGCAATTGCAAGGACAGGGTATGTTGAAGTTTAAAGTGGAATATTCACAAATGTTCTAACCGTGCCTTCACTTTTAGCTAATATTCTATCAGTGTATCAAATTACACACATAGGGAAGGGCATGGCAGTCCATTTTTCTCCAAACCCAATTGAGATTAGAGAGTTGCATAGCAACAATTTGTTAGCTTTGGGAAGGGCAGGTCACCAAGCCAATTTATACACCTGACACTTTACACCTAATGTTTCTCCTACAGCGTTGCTTATTCATTCAAATGGAGTTTGTGAATTATAGCATGAATAGTTTGGCCACCTTAACTGTCGCTACCTTGAGCGGCTTATACAATAGGATATGTTCACAAGGTTGCCTAAAGTTAGATTCTCTAAGGGTCTTTGTGAGGGTTGTACTCTTGGGAAGCATCTTGAAGAGAAATTTGACAAAGGCAAAGCATGGAGGGCTACACAAGTTTTGGAGCTTGTTCACAATGATACATCAAGGGCATTTCCCCATCCATCTTTTACTAAGGCAAGATATGTTCTCACTTTCATAGATAACTTCTTCAAATGCACATGGGTCTACTTCCTTTGGAAGAAATATGAAGTTTTCAACAACTTTTAAGACTTCAAGGCTCTTGCTGAAAAACAATCAAGGAAAGTCATCCGGGTTGTTTGAAAAGATAATGGAGTGAGTATGTCAACAACAAGTTCGAGCAGTTTTGTACATCAAAGGGGATAGACTTGCAGCACACAATTGCTTATACTCCCCAATAGAATGGTGCTGCAGAATGAAAGAATATATCCTTAAATGAGATGGCTAATTGCACGATACACTCCAAGGGCCTTACACCACAGTTTTGGGCAGAAACAATCAACTAAGATTGTTACATTCAGAATCGGATTCCTCACTAAGCCTTGAAGGGAATCACTCTCTTTGAAGCTTGGACAAGTAGGAAACCATCAATTGAGCACTTCAGCATCTTCAAATCTCCAACCATGGCACATATACCTAAGCAAAATTGTAACACTGTGGAACCACAATCCATACTTTGCATCTTTGTAGGTTATCCAAAAGGTGTGAAAGGTTATCACCCACTCCACTCGACCACACGAGTTGTTCATCGAGAGTGTTAAGTTTTAAGAGAGTCCTATTGACTCTACACTTGAAATTTCTCCTCCTATTGTTGACTCACTTGGTTTTGATGATTCTTTTGACGACTCAGACCATCCACAATAGATTCCTAAGATAGAGTCTTCCTCTTCTTCTAATTTGAACAATGAGGACAGTGATGGGGGGTCATCTTCATTTGCTTCTACAAATGTTTTGAAGGATGATGTTTCAACACCCAACTCACCCTGTTTGGGTTAGACAGACACTTGATAGCGAAGGGTACTTGTGTAGGGAATCCAACAATGGCAGATGTACACAATTAGACTATCAAAGTGGGGCTAAATGCTTTCTTTGCCTCAACCTCCAATCCACAACCATTCCGAGGGGCATCAGGCATACCTAAGTAGGATAGTGCTATGCATTAGGAATATGATTCCTTAATGAGAAATCACACTTGGGACTTCAATTCCTAATGGAAGGAAAATAGTTCGATGTAGGTGTATATAGCGGACCAAGTTTGTTCCAAATGAATTGATTGATAAGTACAAGGCACGTTTGGTTGCCAAGGAGTTTTCACGATTTGTTAGCATTCACTACACAAAGACCTTTGCACTCATGGCCAAGATGAATTCAATCTAACTCGCCCTTTCTATTGTCGCTACACATGGTTGTGATGTGCACCAGATGGATGTGAAGAGTGCTTTCCTTCATGGAGACCTTAAGAAGATTGACATGGAATAACCACCAAGGTTTGTTCAAGATTCATCATTAGTCCGTAGACTTAGGAAATCCCTCTATGGCCTCAAATAGGTCCTTTGGGCTTGGTACACCAAGATGGATTCCATTCTCCTAGCTTCAGGTTTCACTTGGTGCCACTCAAATCCTAATGTATATCTTTTGCAACAGGATGATTCATTGTGATACTAGTACTTTATGTTGATGAACTTTTCATTACCAAGAGCTCTTCATCCACTATTGCAGCAATGAAGTCAGTTGTAGAAGACAAATTTGACATGACAAACTTGTGTTTATTGCATTACTTCCTTGGTATTGAGATTTTACTTATCTGACTCAAGAACAACTTTTGCACAACCCAAGTACACTCTTGATCTACTTTCTTGGTTTCACATCACTAACTGTAAGCCATCTCAGACTCCCTTTCTATCCGAAGTCAAGCTTCAGGCTGATTGTGCTGCACCATTGGTTGATTCTATATTGTATCGAACAATTGTTGGCAATCTCACCTATTTGACTCATACCAAGCCTAACATTTCACATGTAGTAGGCATGGTTTCAAGAATCATATAGTAGCCTCATGAGATACACTAGAAAGTAACTACGAGGATCCTTCACTACCTTCAGGGTGGGATTCACTACAGATTTGGCACACATGTTGACTTGGTTGGATGCACAGATTCAAATGGGGCTGGTGATACTCAAAATTGCAAGTCCACTTCAAGTTATAGTTTCTCACTAGGTTTTGGTCCTATCAATTGGTCTAGTAAAAAGAAAAATGCTATTTCTTCATCATCCACAAAGGCAAATTATACAGTAGTTGTTAACGCAGCTACTTAGGCTCTTTGGCTTAAAGGCATACTCACTAAGTTTGGCATTCTATTCGGCAGCCCATAGTCATCTATTGTGACAACCAAAGCAGCATATAGATATGTAGAAATCAACCCCAACATCAATGGACCAAACACATAGAGGTTCACATGGATTATATTTGAGAACTTATTCATGGTAAGATCATCGACTTAGTGTTTTGTCAATCTTCAAAGTAGGCTGTTGATATTTTTACCAAACCTTTAACTAAACGAGCTCTTCTTGGGGTGTTGTCTAATTAGTAGCATCAGCATCATCTTGGGGATGGGAGGCGGGGACAAGGGGTTCTCTCTTTTGGAGGGGAGTTTTTTCCCACTAGGTTTTCTCCCATTCTTCACTATATGAGAGATTACATTATACTTTTGTACCTCATCAGGCCTATTTGTCGGGATCCAATTTCATTGTGCCCGCCTAAGCTATGCTTAAGGAAGAGTGTTAGTGTATAAATTATTTCATGCATTATGCACATGGGTATTTACACATGACATTAAAACTAGTTAAGTGTCCCAGTTAGTGAGAGTTAGCTCACCATCTCTTGCAAGTTTTGATGAAGTTAACTTGCCACCACTCTCTCTTAGTGAGAGTCAACTACCTAGTCTTCTCCAGTATTCTTGGTGGCAATTTCTTCCCTCTTTTCTAGATGTACATCTCATTCACAGAGAAATTGATGTGCTGATTTATTCATTCTCATGTATTCTTTAATTGCATTATTTGTTTTTCATCTTCCAGTAGGAGTGTATGTTTGTTCATCTTACATGGCTCATTTTTCGTATTGGCATTTTGTCAACAGATATTGGCGAAATTCTACACTAAGATGTGACATAATCCTAAGTCAAAAGCACTAGCAAAAGGAAAGAGAAACCAGTCATTGAAGCACACTTTTTCATGGAAAAAAACATCAAAAATTCAACCCAAAAGCATGGCAGTGTGGTTTGAAAAGAGCACCAAGCCTAAAACATGGTTAAAACCCATCAGATCTGCACCTAGAATAATAAGCAGTGGCAAAGTGTAGTGTTTTCTGCCAAACAAAGGAAGCGATCACAAGAAGTAAAGTATGCTTCAGATGTGGCATTGCCAAATAGAAATTCCTTCAGCACACTTTTCAGTGGGAAATGCCAAAATAAGTTCCTCTTTGTGCATTTATCAGGTGGCTCAGCCACTTAGTTTCTCTGTCATAGCTTTAAAGAAAAAAGGAACAGGGTAAAACATAAAGCCTCTATGTATACCAGTCATCCCTTATTCAAACTTGCTAGACAATTCATCTCTGCTTTTTATCACAGAAACTGAACATAATTTTCTAATTTTTACATGTTTATGTAGTATTTTCAAGCACCAATGTAAAGGATTCAAGGCTTTCAACAGTGTCATTCTTCCATCTTTCATATCTTTCTTCTTTTCTTCTTCTGTAGCACACTTATATACCCAAGTTCTTTCACTTCCAAGAGCTTTTTTTCATTCCCAGCAGGGTACTTGTTCAAATTTTTACTTCTCAAAATCCCCAGTACACTCAGGAGGTTGTCATATTCCAGCTATCAAGTTGTCAATGTGGAGAATTTGATCAAAGTGTCTGAAGTATCACCTAAAAAGATTTTCATTGCAAAGTGATGCCTCTAATTTTTAACAAAGGCTTTCCAAAATATGATTACAAAATTGGACGATTGCCATGTTATTGGTTTGGGATATCAATAAATTCATCCTTGTTAGGGTTTCCAGTGCCTATCAAAGATGAGTCATCAAGTTTCAGTATTATTCAAAGGACTCACCAATTCCAATGGTAAAAAATTGCTTCAGATTGCCTCAAATTCAGTTAGGTGCAAATGACTATTTTTAGTAGCATGTGTATTAGGAAGCCATTATTACCAATCTTAGTCACAAGATTTGCTGAACTTAAATGAAAATTTTGAAATTTGAGGGCCTTGCATCTTCTTTTTGGCACGCAGTTGTTATCAAGCCCTTGGTGAATCAGGTTCAGATCTGAAGTGGAGGGCCCCCTCCTCTAAGGCTCTCCCTGAGAGATCAATCAACGGGGACATGTGAGATTCTACTTCCAAAATGAACCAATGGGGAAATGCCAAGATTTTTCTTCCAGAATGAACCAATGGGGACATGCTGAAAATCTACTTCCACAATGAACTGATGGTGACATGCTGAGATTCCGCGTCCGGAATGAACCAACAACACATTCCCCTCCTACCCTAACTTTATTTGTAATTTTAGTATTATATATTAATTTCATTAATATTTATAAATTATAACTTTATTAATATATTAGGTTTTATTTTAAGCATTTAGTTTATTCATATTTATTTAGTTTTATATTTCTTAGTATATGATATTAAATATTTTTAAAATTAGATTTAATATAATATGTAAACATAAAAGTTTACAAATTTAATATATCAATAAAATTAAAATTAAACTTTAATATTTTAATATTAGATTTGTATTATTCGAATTTATTCACAAATTTTCTTGATTATTGAAAAAATTCTTGCAAATTTTATCTTCACCAAACAAAAACACAAACATAAACCTTTTGACATAATTCCTAGTAGTGGCCATGTTTTAGCAATGGACATGTGCCTATTTTAGGCCTTCATATTTAATTCATTGTTTTAAGATTAGTTTGTTTTAAAGTAGTTTAATTGCTTTAAAGTGTTATTTTTTCAGATATTTAATTATTATGCTTAGATCCCTAAAACCTACCCTTTGTGAGCTTATCAATAAGTACCTTGAGCACATAAATAGTGATGATAGTTGAAGTCAAGCTTACACTACAAAGATTGCCATTCAAGTATTCAAGCATTTAATCAGTTATTCCATTTATGAGTAAGGTTTCGCAAGTGAATTGTAAAATTTGCTTTCAGCATTGTATTAGCACTCATCTTTTGCCTTGGCAAGTAACTTTGAATTCTTCTTAGTTATTTATTTTCCTTAAATCTCACATTGTGGTTTCATTGTTAGTATTAGTTTTGTTTAATTCTATATTGTTGATGCAAATCTACTAGTCTCTACTTTAACCAATAGTAAGTATTTGTAATGTCGCCTTCTCTTGCCTAGCCAACGGGTGTGACCATTAGCCTATAAATAAGTTCCCGTAGGCTAATTGGTGGTGGTTAGGGGACTCCAAGGATTTTGGAGAGCTCAAGTTCATTTTTTCTTGGCTTCTATTGGTGATGTTGAGCTCAATTGGTGATTTGGTTTGCCATAATGCTTTCTAAAGTGTTTTTGGCCTCCTGGGTTCTTCTCCATGCTTCTTGGAGACCACACCTATTTTTAGTAAATCGTCAAGTTAGTGTCAATCTCCATCCCACTGCCTCAGCTTCATCTTAGCATGCTTCGTTTCGGCTTCCAATACCTCAACAGTGCTTTTCGCAACTTGGACAAAAGTATTTAAAATATGCACTAAAGTTCTAATGTTAATGTTATAATATTTCACTTTATTGTTATATTTTTATAAAGTTATGTTATGCCCCCTCAAGTGGACACATAGGGAAGGGGGACATGCACATTAAGTCAATTTTATAATTTGAAATGTGCTTTTGGGGGAGAATGAATTATTTGAAATTTAAAATTGGCGTTTTTTCCCTCCAACTATATAAAAGGAGGTCTTGGGCTCTCATTTGGGATGTGAAAAAGACATAATGAAATGTTGTCAGATTGAACCCGTGTGTGCTTCCTTGATCTTGTGAGGATGAAAACCCTCATTAGATAACTAGTTTCGGATTTGGAATACAATCCCTAGCTGGTTGGAGTAATTCTACACAATAGTCACCATTGATTTTCACAATGTTTGCAAATTCATGGTTTCAGATATGAGGATTTTTGAAGTGTTTTGACTTGCAGATTTTGGGGAGTATTCTCCGTGTTGATTTTCAGAGTTTTTATTTGGTGTGTGATGGATGCTATTTCAGAGGCTCTGCTGACCTTACAGTTTGAGGTTTCAGTGCTTGCCCTAGCTGGTCATACCATTCATATCTTGTTGGGAAGTGGTGTTAGCGTTCAAAAAGTCATACGGGCTGTGTTTAAATGCATTATTCTATGCAGGCCAACCCCTTATGAAGTTTTTCAGGCATTGTTGCTGCTGGCACGGATTTCTAGGTGGAGCCTTCCTTTCATACATGGCACCTAGAGCTGGGCGTGAGTCTTCTCCTTCCCAAGTGCTGCCTATAAAATTGTTTCGGGGCATTTGGACTTGACTGATTGGACCTGTTTCTTCAAGGATTTGGATCCCCATAGGGAGCCGTACAGACCTGGAGTGACTGAAATGCTATGACAGACCCGCATTTTGTCCATCCCTGGCAGATAAGTTGCAGCATGGTGATTGTTAGGTTTCATAGAAGCCGTAACCTGCAAATCATGAGTTGCAGACCTACAACAACTCCTTCATTCTGTTTCAGACATGCACAATAATCTTCAACTCTGAGTTTCAAGGTATCCTGGTATTTTATGTCGAATTTCATATCCATACTTATATTGTGCAATAGCAGCCTTTGAAATGAATATTCATTTGAGTTGTAACTACAAATGTATGAACATGAAGTATTTAATCAGTTTGTATGACAGCAGTGATCCTCTGTTGATGTATCATTTTGGTAAAAAAAATTAACAAATAAAAAATAAAAAATTTAGGGATGGTTATTACAGTATTTGTCTTTCGTGTTATTCTGTTGCAAATCTTAAATACAAAAACCTCATTGTGAAACAAGTGCTTTAAAGTTTTATGCTCAACCTTCGAGATCAAAAGAGCAGTTTAGGTTTAATTTTACATCATTTCCTTTCATGTAAACCCTAGATGATAAATTTGTATTGTGTGCATAATTGTAAACTTGTTCATTGTTTTAGGTTTTAGTAGTAGTTTATATTTCATGGAGCTTTCCATGCTAATTTGAACAGAGGTTCCACCTCACATATTGTTTTGCTTTGAGTTGTCCTTAAAAAGACAAATTAGAACACTAGCATACCTCATAATTGTAATGTCCCCTTACTAGAGACATGAAATGCTCAAATTAAATTTTTTATTTTAAAGATTGTTTGATAAATATCAATTAAAGATTGATGGACTAAGATAAATGAAATGCATTAATATAAACTAGTGCACAATTAACATGATCAGATATGACTTATTACTCCCAGGTGGAATAGATTTTTGCCTCATTCCTCTTCCTAACCTCGTTGGATGGTAGATTTCATGTGCCAAGGGCACATGCACGATCTTGAGTTGGACACCCTAAAGGTTTATTACCCATCTTGGGCTTTGTCCAACATTGGATTGATTTACCCACCTTTCCCTTCCACACACTCCCTATCCTTATTGAGTGTTAGTGAAAAGGGAACTTTCGCCTAAAGTCTATTCCCATAGTAGTAAAGGTCATAGGAGCTTATGATATACAATAACTACTATAAGCATCATTATTGGGTCATTGATAAATAATATCCATTTATTGTTGTATGTAGTATTTGTCAATTACTTATGTTATATATATATATATATGAAGTTCATTATATTGACATATACATCTAACAAACAATCATGTTGTTAAATTGCTCTATGCATTCATTCATCAAATTGTATTCAAAAGTTATCATAGAATGAAATATTTATGAATCCAACTGGTATTTAATCTAATAAGATTTAGGTTAGTCATCATACCGTAAATCCTTCACTGTATGTAGCAATTCGAATTTCCGGAATACATAACCTTAAAGTTATCCAGACAGCTGATGACACTTACCTCTGATTGTCGCTCTAAGTCGTGTTCCCTGTGAGTGTACTCATTACGAGTCTTCTTCTACCACGTACAATGATTTATGTTTTCCTTTGTAATATATTTCATAAGTGCATTAGGGATAGTACTAAACATCCTTCAAGAAATCATCAATATATAGAGTCATTATGACTTTAAAGGCTCCCTAATAGTCCCCACACTATTATTTGCACAATCATATAATCATATATATATATATTATCTAAATAAGGATATATCATCGTTTCTAATTGACTCAATTTATAAATACATATGTATCTTTATTTCCATTTAAATATGTATATAAGAATTTTATTTCAACATAATGCCTATATCATTATTCATATATACTTATATAATACCTATGTCATATTATCCATTATCCATTTTGTCTATATCTGAGTATGCATAATTAAATAATCATCAATCCTTACCCGATGGTTGCACAACATGTAACCTTTCACACCTTACTTACCGTTCTTCTTTCACGCTCCCCTCTGTTCGATGTCTTTCCCTCTTATTCGATGGCTTGTCTCTTATTTTGTCTTCCTTCCCAGCCTACCTCATTCTTCATTTGCATCATATATATATTTCTTAATGGGAAGGGGCATCTTTGGGACAGATCCCTGTATGCTGACTGATTCTACTGTTTTACTTGTCTTTTATTTGCCATCGCATCCCTTGCTCTTCTCCTCTATCGCTGTCGTTGCCCACTTGAAGCGTTGCCTGGTTATATCCTTGTTTTATATATTGTTCTCCTCCTAGTCAATGCTTTATATTTCTTTTATTTTCTTCCTCCATAAATTCGCACTGAGACAAAGACTAATATCAAACTCCAATAGTTGCATCTGAACTTTTGGAGAAGTAACGATGTCGTGTCTTTCTACCTTTCTTCCCATTCTCCCATCTCCTCTCTTCTCTTTCTTGTTATCTTTCTTTTATAACTGCATGTCTTAGAAGTAGGGACATATCACTTGGGAGGGAGACGTCCTTCTAAATGGACATAATCGTTAGTTTTCTTTTAATAAAGATTAGCTTAACATATAAAGCTGCTCCCGACAACTCTAATTCAGAGTGATGGCTAAGATATTTGAAGGCAAAAACCATTTCAAAGTCCTATATTTCTTCCAACTTATTGAATCCCCCCATCACACTTATGTCATCCCAATGATGACATTACAAGACTCCAATACAACCCGTCACACCTCCAATCCTCTCAACGGGTCCCATTCCTAGCTTTCAGCTATTTCTCTTATCAAAACTCCACGTCTTTCTGAAAAAGAGACCGATACCCAAATTTGTCTTGGCTTCAGATTATTTCGTCTTTTCCTCAAATGTTTATTTGTCTTGTCTGAAAACATGATTTCTTGACTTCCAGCGGTTAGAGCACTTGAAGCTTATAATATTTTGTGTTTATATTTTATTTTATTTATTTTAATATTGTCATGTCTTACTGTTATAATTTCGGGGACATGACAATCCTCCCGCCCAAAATTGCTTGTCCTCAAGCAATCACAATTTCACTTCACTAGGTATAGTACCTTAACTCCAAAAGAAGTTTGACAAGCAAAATTTAACTAATCCTTTAAGCATAAGACATCATGGAGTACTCTTGTTTGAAGACACATCTGAATGAAGCTAACACAAGGAGACTCTTAATGAAGCTTATATTTCAGGATATATGTGGATTACAAGTATATTCATACATAAATGCAAGCAAGATATACACATGAATGCAAGTAAGATACAAAGTATGCACATGAATTCCAGCCACCGAATATACACACGATCACATACACAACACAATGTAAGTCATAACGTATTTGCTTGAAGGCACTTGAATACACATAAGACATGAAGCAACACTCAAGGCATGGATTATAAACTTGAATACAAAGGTAGGTTCCATAAACATCAATGCACGCAAGTCTTGGATTGCATCCTAATACACATGAGGCATGAACCACGCATCAGCATACATGAGGAGAGTATTCATGAAGTAAATACGTGAAAACATTCAAGACATTAGCAACATCTAAATATACAGAAGAAGTGAAGCATATCATAAACTCATGAAACATATGCATGAAATATTTGTAAGACATTTGTTGTAAGTAGTAGTACATAACTCCATGGAGTCATGAAATATACATAGAAGCAAGAATCATTCACCTGAGAACAAATGATTACTTAAAGTCATAGGGATACGCAAGGTATTGGAATCCATGTTGGCAAGATCATATACATGAATACACATGAGATATGTAGGTCATAACACAAGGTACATACAGGCATTCAAACATGAGGACACATATCAATTAAGAAGTATTCGTATTAGCACACAAGAATACATATACAGTCATACACTTATACAAGGCAAGTATTATACACATGCAAGCATTCGCATGGATCATATATGTTGAATACATGTCAAATATTGAAAAAAATATATATTTTAACGACATACAATAGGTATGCCTATAATCATTCATGTTGAATACATACCATCCACGAAGCAAAAAATACAGTCACAAGGTATGTTCAAAAGATATTGTAAGTCACAATCACAACATTAATGAAGCCAGTAACATACGAAGCATGAGAAAACATTGAAAGGCACATAAGTATGAAGAGTCTTGACAAACATTAATTAATCACATATAAACCTTTCACGAAATAATCATGCTGAAGGCTCATCAAATATATAGAAAACACATAATTACTCGCAAGATTATGATACATACACTTAGGACATACAAGTAAGGCATGCTAATACACTCAAGGTATGCAAATACACTTGAAGAAGTATACACTTGAATATATAAAGCATGAGGTATGCTTGTTAATCGCAAGTACACATGAGAATGGAGTAGGCCTGCTGAAAACACACCAATCATGAAAGACACATTAGGAAGTTATCCACAGAGCAGTCATGTTGAATGTATTAGTCATAACTGCATAGAAGATACAAAGCATGGAGCAAACAAGAATACATATGTAGAGCATAATCACTGATTACACAAGAAGCATACAATTACTTACAGGGAGTAAGATGCACAATGTAAGACAAATACACACAAAAGCATCGAGCAATAAATCACACACAAGGCATGTAAGTCATGTAATTATACCTAGGAAAAGAAATACACTTGAAGTACATACGTAGAGCACATAAACCCAAACAATGTATGCAAGGTGTAAATACTCCAAAAAATAGAACATACATAACAGGAATATACATAGGCAGTAAACATGCTAAAGCACATTAGGCATAAAGCAAGTATGTAGGACATGAGGCCCACTCATGAGACACAAATCATATCTTTGAACACACGTAAGCAGTAAAGCATGACATACAGGACATGAATAATTACATGGAGCATACACCGACATGGAACATAGACTCAAATAAAGTATTCATGAGGTATACACTTGAATTCAGAGTCACAGAGTATGCAAATACAAGGACATAGAGTATACACTTGAAAACACATCACGAATTCAAATTCAAGTCATATAAATACAATCATAGAGTATACACTCAAATACAATTACACTCGAATACATATACAAGTCACGGAGTATACACTTGAATACAATTACAATCATAGAGTATGCACTCAAATACAATCACAAGACATAGAGTACACACTCAAATACAATCGAATAAAGTATACTGTTAGACAATGGGGGAGGGGATTTGGTGCATCCCATACTACAACATGGTCCCGTCCACCATCTAAAGGTCATCGAGTATACACGCGAATACACGCAATACACACCGTATTCACATGAACATATATTACAACGAATACATATAAGTCAAAAGGTAAACCTTTGAATACACTTGAATACACATACATTATCTCAAAGTACACATTGGAATACATGTAAGGCACATGTAGTATACACAGGATGGCAGGAACATGCTTTGATACCACTTGTAATGTCCCCTTACTAGAGACATGAAATGCTCAAATTAAATTTTTGATTTTAAAGATTGTTTGATTAAGATCAATTAAAGATTGATGGACTAAGATAAATGAAATGCATTAATATCAACTAGTGCACAACTAACATGATTAGATATGACTTATTACTCCCAGGCGGAATAGATCTTCGCCTCATTCCTCTTCCTAACCTCATTGGATGGTAGATTTACTGTCCCACGGGCACATGCACAATCACAAGTTGGACACCCTCAAGGTTTATTACCCATCTTGAGCTCCGTCCAACATTGGATCGATTTACCCGCCTTTCCCTTCCACACACTCCCTATCCTTATTGAGTGTTAGTGAAAAGGGAACTTTGGCCCGAAGTCTATTCCCGTAGTAGTAAAGGTCATAGGAGCTTATGATATACAATAACTGCTATAAGCATCATTATTGGGTCATTGATAAATAATATCCATTTATCGTTGTATCTAGTATTTGTCAATTACTTATGTTATATATATATATATATATATGAAGTTCATCATATTGACATATAGATCTAACAAACAATCATGTCGTTAAATTGCTCTGCGCATTCATTCATCAAATTGTATTCAAAAGTTATCACAGAATGAAATGTTTATGAATACAACTGGTATTTAATCTAATAAGATTTAGGTTAGTCATCATACCATAAATCCTTCACTATATGTAGCAATTCGAATTCCGGAATACATAACCTTAAAGTTATGCAAACGGTTGATGACACTTACCTCCGATTGTCACTCTAAGTCGCGTTCCCTATGAGTGTACTTATTACGAGTCTTCTTCTACCACGTACGATGATTTATGTTTTCCTTTGTAATATATTTCATAAGTACATTAGGGCTAGTACTAAACATCAAGAAATCATTGATGGAATTGTCATTATGACTTTAAAGGCTCCCTAATAGTGCCCGCACCGTTATTTGCACAATTATATATATATATATATATAGTGCCCACACCGTTATTTGCACAATCATATATATATATATATATATATATTATCTAAATAAGGATATATCATCATTTCTAATTGACTCAATTTATAAATACATATATATCTTTATTTCCATATAAATATGTATATAAGAATTTTATTTCAACATCATGCCTATATCATTATTCATATATACTTATATAATAACTATGTCATATTATCCATTATCCATTTTATCTATATCTGAGTATGCATAATTAAATAATCATCAATCCTTACCCGATGGTTGCACAACATGTAACCTTGCACACCTTACTTACTGTTCTTCTTTCATGCTCCCCTCTGTTCGATGTCTTTCCCTCTTATTCGATGGCTTGTCTCTTATTTCGTCTTCCTTCCTAGCCTACCTCATTCTTCATTTGCATCATATATATATTTGTTAATGGGAAGCGGCATCTTTGGGACAGATCCTTGTATGTTGACTAATTCTACTGTTTTATTTGTCTTTTATTTGCCATCGCATCCCTTGCTCTTCTCCTCTATCGCTGCCGTTACCCACTTGAAGCGCTGGCTGGTTATATCCTTGTTTTATATGTCGTTCTCCTTGTTGATGTTTTAGCTTCGGGTCTCATCCTTCGCCGATTTAATAAATAGACAAATAAACAAAGCCATGGCTGCTTGTTTATTTGTATACGTCCGAAGTGAAGCGGTGCCCATATTTGTAATGTCCCCGTTTTTAGCTCTTCACTTTTCAGTGATTGGTAGCCTATTCCTAGTGTGTTGTCGGCTAGTCAGTGGCAGAATTAGGGTTTCCGGCTGTTTGATGGGTTCTCTTGAAGATTCAGGGTTTTGCTTGTTGGAGTTTGGGTGTTTGGATTCTGGATTCCTTCTGGGTTTTCAGAGGGCTTCGCAGTGGTATGTTTTTCTTGGCATTCTGAGCATCTTCAAGAATTTACTATTTTTAGTAAATTCTAATTTTAGCAGTGGTCCAGTCGGCATCAATTCAGTCAACTTTCCTCTTCTGGCAGTTCATTGGGTAATTCTCATTTTTGGCTTAAGGGGTTCATTTCGAAGATATAAGTTATTTTAAGTCAAAATGTTTTATTTTTAAAATACCCCTTGGCCTAGTGTTATAACTTAACAGTTGTTTTAAAGAAGGGGACTTTGAGGGGTATTTTCTCATGAAGGAAATATTTTAATATTTCTAAAGTTTATAATTGCTCAAAGGGAAAATGGACGCCTTTTTGAAGGAGATTATATTTTATTTAAAAAAGAGAAGTGATTAATATTTCACAAGGAAAGTACGCCATTGGGAAGAAAGTGTTTGGGTCAAAGTTTAAACCTAAAAGCAGCTTGGGATTAGGGCGCACCTTCTAGAAAGCTCTTCGGAAGTTATAAATTGGAGCTCGGGGTCCTCATTTTGTTTATCTGATGAATTTGCAAAGTTATGCTGCCGGATTGGCTTTGGGATTGCTTCGAGGAATGAATGCCTCCTAGCCTTGGCTCGACTTCTTGCTTGAAAGACAGCAACTAGTTGAGAGGTTTAGTTGTAGTTGGTTTCCTTTCATTGTAGTTGGTTCTTCTCACATTCCGTAGTTGAGTTATTGTATTTTCTGTCAATTTTAGAGTTGCTGATTTGTATGGCTGTAGGTTGTTTTTACTCACAACTCAAGAAACAGAAATAATATTGTTCTGGGTACTGTTCCAATCTATTTTCCTATGTAGGGCGACCATATGTGCAAGTTTCCATAATTTTATTTGAAGTCTATGAATTATCTAAAGTAAATCGCCCTTGCTTGCAGGCAATTTCACTTCGTAAGTGCTTTGGAAGTCGTGCAAAATAAATAGGGGTCTTTGTGAGAAGTTTTTGTGGTCCATCTTCATTGTCATCATCATTAGAATGTTTTGCAACTGATTTCAAGTTAAATGAGTGAGTATTGAGAGAGATATGAGCATTTAAGTGAGTTTTGGAGTTGCTGATTTCACCATTTTAACTGCAGATCTGTCATATCAGACTTAGTAAAATTATTAATAGGGCTGGGATTGTTTATCTTAGTCATATTAATCATTCTGGAGTAGCTCTACATTTCAGCAGCTTGATTATCACTATAATCCATCGTGCTTGCAGGAGATATATTATATTGTAAGGCTGTTAGTAGTACTAACCAGCCAATATTCACATTTGTAAGCTCTTTATTATATTTCCCACATTTCGTGGAAGAGACTGATCCTTGCTTAGTCTATTGTATTTACTTTTTAGTTGCTCCGTCATATGATAGCGCCTATTCATCTTGGATAGGAGTGCACATACTTGGCGTTGAGCTCCATTTCCAGTATTGTATTTCATGTAATTGCTCCGCCATATGGTCGCCTCATTTCCATTCTGGAATTGGGTAGCACATACTTGGTGTTGAGTTTTCTTTCGGTATATTAGATAGTAGGGATCCTCTGACCACATGCTCGTCGTTCGCCGGCGCATTCTTGGTTAGAGTTTTGTATAAGCATTTCAATTAAGACCCTCTGACCATATGCTCGCCATCACTTGGCACCATTCTTGGTTAGAGTTACTTCCAGTTGCAGTTCTGATTAATGTACTGACGATCCTCTTGCCATATGACAGCCTCTCTCTTGTTGAGATTGAGTGCGCATTCTTGGCAAAGAGTTATATTGTAACTGCTGGTTTGATTTATCTAACCCTAACGGGTGTGTTGCATTTCTGATTGTAATTTGAAAATTGAAAAAATTTGGCTCGGAATATTTCAATATTAAATCCATATTTTATTTATTTATTGTGGCCGGCTAAATAAATGATCGCCAACCTTTGTAAAAGGTCATATCTCTTGAGTGAGGCCAACCTCTCTCATGAAGAGTCATGTCCTCATGTATATAAGCAAGGCGCCTACCTTTCATTCGATCATAAAATAAATTCACAAAGAGTTTGCATATTTTTGTAGGAGGTCGATATCTTCAGCAGATCGGTATATACAAGGAGTTCGACATTATAAATAAGCCATTGTTGTTTGTATATTGGCATCTAGAGACGTGCCTTCATATTCTCACCAGATTGACCTTGTGATTGGGCCTCACTGTAAAAAGCGAGTTGCTGCCTATTATTCAATATATAAGTGATATATTGTTGTTGGGTTTTTCTCCCTCAAGAAGGAGGGTTTTCTCAGGGTAAATGTTGTGTTCTATTGTTTATTATTCTGTGTTTTTGCTTAACTTAATTATGATCCTAAAACTAACATGGTATCAAAGCGAGTTTAAGAAGAGATCCGATCAGATTTAATTAAGCATATTCTCCTTGAATTCATTTTCTGGAAGGCTTTGAATCTTACATAGTCTACTGGCATGGCACTCAAGAGGAAACGACTATATTAGAGGCAGATAAGTGGAAAAGATCTAACATCTAGGACCTGAACATTCGCGTCTATATTCGGATCTAAGTATAGCGACTATCATTTGGAAGTGACTCCAAATTTGCTCGTGGCTGCGTAGCCTCCGGCTCTCACCACTCACCAATCAGAGCCTATTGCATTCATAGTAATAGATGCGACTAGCTGCAATGCGTATTGAGAGCTGATTCAGAAGTTTTGAACAGAAGTCGCATTCCTGAATGGTGTTTCTTAAAATGGAGTGGACTGTGAAAGAAAGGTATTGTGCAGCAGAGTCCACCTTCATTATACTCTTCGCAGACTGTGCAAAAAAAGGGATAACAGTGTGTTTGTTGGTGCCCTTTTTTTAAAAGAAGAGTATACAGATTGCAGTATGTTAAAGCTGCTATAATATAAGTGCTTGTATTTTTTAAAATCACACGAACTTTGTGCACCTAGAGTTGGGTATATTGTGAGAGCTTGATGCGCTATTGATAATCAACCTTATGAGTAATAAATGAGATGTGATAATTCAGTGGTATGACTGTTTTGAAGGATCTGATTTAATTTCTGAGTATGCAGAAAAATCAATCCGAATCTGTATCCGTCAGATTTGGGGTGTAAAGAGATATGTATTTCATGTTTGAATAATGTTCATGAATTTTTTATGTTATTAATTCATGCTATAACATTGGGATAGTGAATCATGTATGATTCTAGCATTGGTATTTCTTCAGGGTAGTTTTAACTATTAGTAATCTCTCTCTAAAATGCTTCCAGGACGGATCGAGGAGCAAGAGGGTGATGAGAGATTGCATAGAGAGGAAGAGCTCGAGGCATCCTGTGAGGAAGTCATGCCGACTAGAGAAATGATTAAGCATGGAGTCATAGCTTGCAGCCATGGGACTGAGTTGGTGGCTGGAGACATCTCTCGAAGAGGAAGAACCTATTCCGGTTGTCATTGCGATCAGTTTCTTTGGAGAGGAGGAATTAACATACAGAGGGAGTCTGACAATTCATCAGAGGCAACCTTGGACGAGGAGTTCAGGAGGTTGATGCAAGTACTTGGAGCTTCAGAGGGAGTCACATCATCATGAAGATCTATTGTTAATGCAATTTTCTCTGAGACGAAGAAATTTGAGGTGGAAGCCCTTGTTAATGCATTTTTCTCTGAGATGGAGAAATTTGAGGTGAAAGCCTTTGTCCATCTCTGAGACGGAGATGTGGTTCTTTCCACCCTCTGGGAGTAGCCATGGTGGATGTCATGTTGAGAGACTCCATGACAACATCACGTTGAGAGACTCCGTGATGTATTCTTTGTACTTGTGTTTATCCACACATGGTAGTAGCCATGGTGGACATCATGTTGAGAGACTCCATGACAACATCATGTTGAGTGACTCCGTGATGGGCACTTGTGCACATGTTCCTTTCCACACATGGGAGTAGCCACAGTGGACGTAATGTTGAGTGACTCCATGACGATATCACGCTGAGAGACTCCATGAGGAACTCTTTTCCACAAATGGGTGTAGCCATTGTGAGTGTCATGTTGAGAGACTCCATGACATGGATACTTGGAAGGATTCCTCCTTAGCTAAGAGGGAGTGTTGATGTTTTAGCTTCGGGTATCATCCTTCGCCGATTTAATTAATAGAAAATAAACAAAGTCATGGCTGCTTGTTTATTTGTATGCGTCCCAAGTGAAGCGGCGCCCATATTAAATCCATATTTTATTTATTTATTGTGGCTGAACAAATAAATGATCGCCACCCTTTGTAAAAGGTCATATCTCTTGAGTGAGGCCGACCTCTCTCATGAAGAGTCACGCCCTCATGTATATAAGCAAGGCGCCTACCTTTCATTTGATCATAAAATAAATTCACAAAGAGTTTGCATATTTTTGTAGGAGGTCGCTATCTTCAACAGATCGATATATACAAGGAGTTCGACATTATAAAGAAGACATTGTTGTTTGTATATTGGCATCTAGAGAGGTTCCTTCATATTCTCATCAGATTGGCCTTGTGATTGGGCCTCATTGTAAAAAGCGAGTTGTTGCTTATTATTCAATATATAAGTGATATATTGTTGCTGGGTTTTTCTCCCTCAAGGAGGGTTTTCCCAGGGTATATGTTGTGTTCTATTGTTTATTATTTTGTGTTTCTGCTTAACTTAATTTTGATCCTAAAACTAACACTCCTCCTAGTCGATGCTTTATATTTCTTTTATTTTCTTCCTCCATGAATTCGCACCGAGACAAAGACTAAAATCGAACTCCAATAGTTGCGTCTGAACTTCTAGAGAAGTAACAATGTCGTGCCTTTCTGCCTTTCTTCTCGTTCTCCCATCTCCTCTCTTCTCCTTCTTGTTATCTTTCTTTTATAACTGCATGTCTTAGAAGAAGGGACATATCACTTGGGAGGGAGACGTCCTTCTAAACGGACATAATCATTAGTTTTCTTTTAATAAAGATTAGCTTAACATATAAAGTTGCTCTTGACAGCTCTAATTCAGAGTGACGGCTAAGATATTTGAAGGCAAAAACCATTTCAAAGTCCTGTTATTCTTCCACTTATTGAATTCCCCCGTCACACTTATTTCATCCCAAGGATGGCGTTACAAGACTCCAATACAACCCGTCACACCTCCAATCCTCTCAATGGGTCCCATTCCCAGCTTTCAACTATTTCTCTCATCAAAAATCCACGTCTTTCTTCAAAAGAGACCGATACCCAAATTTGTCTTGGCTTCAGCTTATTTCGTCTTTTCCTCAAATGTTTATTTGTCTTGTCTGAAAACACAATTTCTTGACTTCCAGCGGTTAGAGCACTTGAAGCTTATAATATTTTGTGTTTATATTTTATTTTATTTATTTTAATATTGTCTTGTCTTACTGTTATAATTTTGGGGACATGACAATAATTCCATAAATGAATGTTTATTTCGCCAAAATAGCATCAACAACCTCTATTCACATTCTAGCTCTTTTGAGAGTCACACCAGCCTTGATTGATGAAGATTCATTATGCACATGCATTTGATCAATGAATGAGGATTCAATAATTAACAGACCAATCAGGCATTGTTATCAATTCCCAATTGGATAAAAGGAGGGTCATATGGCTGGAGGCCAACAACTATGAATGGCTTCAGATAGGAGTAATGCCATTGAGTGTGTGTATGGGCATATTTAACCTTCCAGACATTCCCAGAAAAATATTATTTTCCTGGTGATCCATACAAGAAAGAAACCTAAATGCAAACTGTTTGAAGAAATGCCTAAACAGCAGAATTGGTGTTAATCGAAAAAAATATATATGCAAATAAGGGTAGATTCTTACATTGGTATCAGCGCAGTGTATCCTGCCATCCTAGTGGGTTCATGTGAATGATCAGTTGACAAAAGGTTGAAGAATGGAAGTTGTTATGAGTGACAAACAATATAGTAACTACAGGAAACAAGACACAAGAGAGAATTTTAATGATCTTGCAAGAGGTCGACGTGAATTACAGCAGAATTTAGCTCAATTGGCAGCCTTAATGACCCAATGTGTTGATGAGAAAAATGGACAAAAAATAAATTACAAAAATGGATATGATTCCAAAATCAACAGGGCAGCGAATCAAAGTTCTGGGACTGTAACAATCAACTCTAAACCCCTATCACTTAAATCTTCTCCAAGGACTAACCTACAAATAACGAACTTGCACAACAGGAATTTGAAGATCAAATTTTACAAGATTGGAAAAAATAAAGTGCTGATTTTCGAAGTGAAATATCTTTTCATGACTACAGGGATCTCAGGTGGAAGCATAGACCACACAGGGGTGGTAGATCTCGTAATCAGAATAACCGTCTTGTCACAAATGTAATTGCTATTAATAAATTTGGAGATGGGAAGACAGCAACGACTAAAGGGAAAGAATCTATCAATGTGGGAAAAAAAAACATCAGCAAAAATGAGCTTAGGAGACAAAATCGTTGTTTCACATGTAGAGAAATTCGGGAGCCTAACCACCAATGCATGGATGAAAAGGTGAATAGGTTTAAAGAAGAAGAGGCTGTAAAAGAAATACATGAACCTGAAAATGTTTCTAATGTTTTTGAGGTTACAAAGATAAAGAATGGAGTTAGTTCTTCAAGTATTTCCATCAGCGAAATAGGGTACATTGATCTTCAAGATAGCATTGAGAATGAGCAACCTGCTGATCTAAAGTACATTGAATCAGCAAATGAGGATGTAAATGACTTTCATAATGTTTCCTTGCAGCAGTGTAATACCAAGGACATTAAGGATAATGAATCACTTGATGCTTCTACAAGTGAAGTATGCAAAAGTCTTTATGTTGGTGATATAGAGATTGAACTTCATAAACCTTGTGGGAAGGAGACAAATACTTTTGAGAATAATGTGTTTGTTCATAACGCTGTCCCAACATTTTCACATGAGGATTGCAAGGTATCAACTGGTGAATACAATGATGTTGAGGACGATATGGTTCCCACGGATGGTGAAAAATCAGAAAATTTATTGTATTGCAGCCCAAGTCATCTTAATGAAATTGATCAAAGACCTCTTGCATTGCAAGACTTGAAAGACCAGCTTGTGGTTGCAAACCAGAAAATGGAGCAAAAAAATGAAGAAAGAGCTATGCAAATCAAATAGGTAATAGATGAGGTTGATGAGCTCTATATTGATTTTGATTTAGAAAAAACTTCCAAGTTGGAAAGTAGAGAGTTGGAACAACAAGAAGATCGATTGGATCAAATAAATAGAAACTCATTTCAGTTTATAGACAACCCTTTTTTGAGTGGGATGTTGAGGCTACATTTGATAATCCACTTTTTGTGATGGAGGATCAATCTCCACACACAGGTACAGATTGCAACCATGAGATAGCTGATATAATAGGTGATGAAGACAGTTTTCAGCTTGATACACCTCATGAAACAGCAGTTATTGAGGAGCTTTCAATGTTGGAAGAAGGTATTCATGAAACTTTTGATGACATCATTGAAAGTGATGAAGATTATGTGGATTTTATGAGTGTTGACAGCAGCCTATTGTCTTGGTATGGGCATGATATATCTCTTGGAAATGTGAATAATGACGACCATTTTGAAGTGGGAGGTGTGCATAAGATCCATGATTGCATTAATCAAACATATGAACTAGATGTTGATTTTATGATTGTAAACAGCAGTTCATTACCTCTATATGATTTTGGTTATCATGTGATAATGAATGAAAGTCTACCCAATTCTAGTGCTATGTTTGATGAAGAATACATGGTATGGGATCCAAGTAAACTTTCAGGACCTATTTTGAGGATGTACTTTAGGCAAAATGTCATATTTCAAGTTGTTGTTCACTTTCCAATCAGTCAACACATGATTTTTGTTGCTCGCAACTAGATGGTTTGTTTTTTGTTTTCAAACAATAGGTGGAGTTTTCATCAGTGGAGGCTTAATGATGATGTTAACTTTGGCATTGGGGAAGTCTCTTCAGTGAATTTATGGGTCACTATCCCTATGCATACAAGAATTTATCTTCATTACAAATGTTGCTTCAGTATTGCAATTCTGATTTTTACAGATTTGGTTGGAGTTGATTGAATTTCAGTATTTTATGATTATATGGTAGTGTAGTATGGCAGAATTTTCAGATATATTACGGAGGTGTTTCAGTTTGTGGGCAGGGGTTGTTTGTTTTGAAGGGTCACAGGAGAGGCGAGTTCGGAATTGGTATGATGAGCTGATTGTTTTTATCAGAGTGGAGTAGCGACAGCGTGGTGATTCCTTTAGGAGATTGGTTTGGGACCCTGGAATTGTTAGTTTTAGGATCAGAAATTAAATAAGCAGATTTAGAACATTTTGAGCAATTTCACACAGCATATACCCTGGGAAAACCCTCCAACTTGAGGGAGAAAAACCCAGCAACAATATATCACTTATATATTGAGAAATAACCAGCAATCTTACTATACATTAAGGCCAATCACATGGCCAAATATTAACACCACACTTGGTGCAATGCAATACAAAATCGACCTCCTTGAAGAAGATAAACTCGACCTCTTGAAGAACAACTTCGATCTGCTCTTGATAATTCGCACTTGACTCTAGACACAGAATGAATGAATATGAATGATGATGCAATGATCGAACAGCATCTCTAATATATACTATTCGATGCGGAAGACTTCAATAATCGCGACCTTTCAAGACACAAGGTCGGCCACCAAAGAAAGGATATGTCTCTCCAAGAAGAGCATCAATTGACAAGGTGAAGTCAGCCACATTAAACAAAAGATAATTTAATATTTATGTGAAGCGCTTCTTCACAAAGGACGTCACCAATAAATAAATAGTTGTAAGCTATATTTAATTCATTGCTTGATAAAAAATTGTGGCTAGAAGTAAGAGGCCCATGGCTGTTTACATTAACACTCCCTCTCAGCTAGGGAGGAATACTTCCAGCTATCCAATGTCATGGAGTGTCTCAAGATGATACCCACAATGGCTACACCCATATGTGGAAAGAGCTCATCACAGAGTCACTCAACGTGATATCGTCCATCATGGCTACTCCCATGTATGGAAGGAACATGTGCACAAGTGCCCATCACGGAGTCACTCAACGTAATGTCGTCATTTCATCATAACGTCCACCACGGTTACTCCCAGAGGGTGGATAAACACAAGTACAAGGAAATTATCACAGAGTCTCTCAACGTGATGCTGTCACAGAGTCACTCAACATGACATCCACCATGGCTACTCCCAGATGGCGGAAACAAGGGCTTTCACCTCAAATTTCTCTCACGGAGAAAGATGCATTAAAGCAAATCATAGAAGATCACTGATGTTGAGTCTCCCTCTCAGCTAGGGCTTCATTCTCCACAACTCCAAGCTTGCCTCAAAAGTGCACAAACTTCACTCTAGAGAGAGGCTTGGTGAGAATATCAGTTGTCTGCTCATTAGTACAAATGTATCTCAATTGGATAGCTTTCCTCAATACCATATCTCTAATATAGTGGTATTTGATCTCAACATGTTTTGTTCTGTCATGCAACATTGGATTGATAGAAAGCTTCACACAGCTTTGATTATCACAATGAATAACAGTCGGCTCCAATGATTGTCCAAACAATCCTACAAGGAGCATCCAAAGCCACACTACTTCTCGAGCTGCCACACAAGCTGCAATATACTTGGCCTCTACGGTGCTTAGTGCCATTGAAGACTGCTTCCTGCTACACTAGGAGATCATCGCAGACCCAAAACTAAAGCAACATCTAGAGGTGCTCTTCTGATCAGCTACACACCCTGCCCAATCAGAAACAGAATATCCTTGCAGCTTTAGGTCCACACTGAAAGAATATCTCAAGCCATATTCAACTGTGCCACACAAGTATCTCAGGATATCCTTCGCTGCAACTAGATGTATTTTCCTTGGTTCACACATGAACTGACTAAGTGCACTCACTGCATAGCAAATATCTGGTCTAGTATTAACTATATACATCAACGATCCAATCAACTGCCTGTACATGGTAGGATCCACCAGATCTGAACTAGCTACAAACTCATTTAGCTTCTTCAAATTGGTTTCCATCGATGTAGACATGGATTTGCAATCCATCATGTCAAATTTCTTCAAGATGTTTATTGTATACTTCCCTTGACTCACAATAATCTCATTAGGCCTTTGCCATACTTCTAAACCAAGGAAGTAATGCATGTATCCAAGATCCTTCATCTCAAATTCAAAAGCTAACTCCTCCTTGCATTTGATAATGAGATGTTCTTCTCCTGTAAGGAATAGATCATCAACATAAAGAACCAAGATTAATGCCTCACCATCAACTACCTTGAAGTACAGGTTTGAATCAGCAGCATTCTTGGAGAATCCCAAGCTCATCAAGTATCGATCAATCCTTTCATACCAAGCACGAGGAGCCTGCTTAAGGCCATACAAAGCCTTCCTCAATTTGCAAACACGAGACTCTTTCCCATAAATCTCAAAACCATCAAGTTGCTCAATGTATACCTCTTCTTCAATTACACCATTAACGAATGTTGTCTTCACGTCCATCTAATGTAACTTCCATCCTTTAGCTATTGCAATAGCAATGATAGTCCTAATGGATGTATAACGAGCGACCGAGGCAAAGATTTCTTCATAGTCTATTCCCTCTTTCTGAGAGAATCCTCTAGCCACAAATCTAGCCTTGTACTTCTCAATGCTTCCATCAACCGCATGCTTGATCTTGAAAAGCCACTTAGAAGATACAACAGATTTCCCTTCTAGTCTTGGTACAATATCCCAAACATCATTCTTGATGATAGATTGATATTCTTCAGCCATAGCATCTCTCCATACTTGTTGACTTGAAGCTTCCTCAACACTGGAAGGCTCAGATTCAATAATCTTCAGCCATAGCATCTCTCCATACTTGTTAACTTGAAGCTTCCTCAACACTGGAAGGCTCAGATTCAATAATATGACTCATTAATGCAACATAGCTTGGAAACTTATGTGGTCTTTTGCTTTCTCTGAATGTTCCTCTAGGGGCTGCAAACTTTTTTGCCTCCTGCATTGTTTGCCTAGCCCATAGAGGTCTCTTTCAACTTATGACAATGTCTCTCGACCCATCAATTGGTTCCAAAGGCTCAATTGCATCACCATCTTCTTCTAGTTCAGTAGACTCCCTTTGAATCTCAGGGGTATGGTCAACTTCCATGTCCTCAGGAGCTTCCTGGTCTTCATTATCTATCTCCATGAATGAGCCTTTAGATCTCTTGAATGCAACATCTTCCTCAAAAGTGACATCCCTACTGATCTCTATCAGTTTCTAACCTGGAATGTAAATCCTGTAGGCTTTTCAAGACTCACTATAGCCCACAAATATTCCTTTCTTGCCAGATGGTTCCAACTTAGTCCTTTTATCTTTAGGCACATGAACATACACAGGACAACCAAAGATTCTCAAGTGACTAACTTCAGGCTTCACACCTGTGAAGGCTTCTTCAGAAGTCATGTTCACCAAAATATGATGAGGGCTTTGATTCTAAACATACAATACAGTTCTAGATGCTTCTACCCAAAGGAAGGTTTGTAAGTCTTGATCATGGATCATAGCTTTAGCTGCCTCAACAATGGATCTGTTCTTCCTTTTTGCAACACTGTTTTGCTGTGGATTGTAAGGGACACAAAACTCCCTCTTAATCCCTGCCTCGATACAAAAGTTACGGAAGCCTCCAGAGATGTATTCTCCTCCGTTGTCAGATCTCAAAACTTTGATCCTCTTCTCGGACAAGTTCTCTACTTGAGCCTTAAATTCTTTGAATTTCTCAAGTACCTCTTCAGATTCTTTTGTCTTTAAGAAATAAATCCAAGTCTTTCTAGAGTAGTCATCAATGAAATGGAGGTGAGCAAGTCTTCTATGCCAAAGCTCACTTGAACTGGTGGAGTCATGCAACAATGCTTGCATTGGACGAATGGAAAGTCTATAAAGACTCTCTTGCCGAACACCAATCACTTGGGCTGTCTTGATGCTAGAGTTCTTTGGCCAAGCAAGAACTTTTACTTCAGAAAATGCAACTTGATATCCTTTGTCCTCCGAGGCTGAAATTGATACAAGATTCCTCTTGATGCCTGGTACAAATAACACATCGCTCAATTGAAGAGAGATGTCAAAATCTAAGTGAAGAGAGGAGGCTCCAACACCTTTCACAGAATAGCATGCATCATCTCCAATTATGACTTGAATGTTGGTATCTCTCTCCACCAAATTTGAAAGATGTTCTCTAAATCCAATAATGTGACGAGAGGCGCCATTATCAATCAACCATGTGTTGCTATCTGTTGGAACATTGCTTGATAGGGTAGAGATAAATAGAAATCCACTTGAATTATCTCTTGAGTCCTTCTGAGGAGAGACCTCACCCACATCCGCGATAGAAACATGTTGTTTTGGTCTAGTAGCACAATTTCTTGCATAGTGACCAAACTTGTCACATCTAAAGCACTGTATATGGGAGAGATCCTTCTTCTTCTTAGGTTTAGGAGCACCGTCCAATTTTCTATCTCTATTCCTCTTGATATTGCTTTTTTTCCCTTCTCTTCCTTTCCTCTTTGATGATTGAGCAGCAAGTACATGAATATCTTCATTGTTTGAACTTCGCTCATTGCCTCTCGCTGCCAATCTAGATTCCTCTTGAATACAATCTTCCCTAAGACGATCAAACTTTGGTAGCTTCGATCTTCCACTAATACCTTGGATAAATGGCTCCAAGATTGAGGAAGACCATTAAGTGCCAACATGACTAAATCTTTATCATCAACCATATGACCAATGGCACAAAGTTAATCTCTTAACTCAGTGATCTTCATGAAGAAGGAGATGACAGAGTCTCCTTTCGTCATCTTGATGTGATGTAGTTGTTGCCTCAATGCAAGAGCTCGGCTGGTGTTATTAATCTCATACAATCCCTCCAAGGTCTTGAACATCTCTCTCGCTGTCTTCAACTTGGAGATAATAGGCACAAGGTGATCCTTCACAAAATCAATCAAATCTTCTTGGCCTTTGTGCCATTCTTCTTCCATTGTGACTTCTCATTCTCATCGGAAGGCTCCGGAACTTCGCTTTCCACGAACTCGGCAATCTCATTTTCTTCCAATGCAATCAAAATTCTAAACTTCCAAGAGGTGAAGTTAGAAGCACCTTCAAGTCTATCTTCAACCTTGAGCCTGTTCACCATTTTTGAAGATCAGATAGACACACGAAGATGAGAACAAGAGAGGAAGAGCACGCTGCTTATAGAAATCTGATCACGATCTTGCTTAAACCCGCTCTCATACCATTTTAGTTTTAGGATCAGAAATTAAATAAGCAGATTTAGAACAATTTAAGCAATTTGACACAGCATATACTTTGGGAAAACCCTCCATCTTGAGGGAGAAAAACCCAGCAACAATATTATCACTTATATATTGAGAAATAACCAGCAATCTTGCTTTACAATAAGGCCAATCACACGGCCAAATATTAACACCACACTTGGTGCAATGCAATACAAAATCGACCTCCTTGAAGAAGACAAAACTCGACCTCTTGAAGAACAACTTCGATCTGCTCTTGATAATTCACACTTGACTCTAGACACAGAATGAATGAATATGAATGATGATGCAATGATCGAACATCATCTTTAATATATACTATTCGATGAGGAAGACTTCAATAATCGCGACCTTTCAAGACACAAGGTCGGCCACCAAAGAAAGGATATGTCTCTCCAAGAAGAGCATCGATTAACAAGGTGAAGTCGGCCACATTAAACAAAAGATAATTTAATATTTATGTGAAGCGCTTCTTCACAAAGGACGTCACCAATAAATAAATAGCTATAAGCTATATTTAATTTATTGCTTGATAAAAAATCGTGGTTGGAAGTAAGAGGCCCGCGGCTGTTTACATCAACAAGAATAACAGATGGTTTTGGGTTGTCTCAAACAAGTAGTTTGTGGTTGTGCTGACATTGCTTGAGGACAAACAATATTTGAAAAGGGCAGACTGTAATGTCCCCATTTTTTAGTCAGCATTGCAATTAAATAATTAATTTAATGTTGTCGGAAAAGGCTAAGTTAAAAGAGACAACTTAAATTAATTATTTAAGTGAGCAAAACTGACTTAAGTTATTAAAAGTGAAATGAATTAATTCATTTACTTTTTAAAAGTGAATTCTCAAAAGAATTAAAAAGTGGAAAAAGGAAGAAAATGAGAATTTAAGAAGCCTGCGAGTTACAGTTTGGAAAAGAATAAAAGATTTCAAGTGCATTGTTTCAGCAGGCTTGGTTTGATCTGGTTTTGGAGAGTTGGATTTCTCAAGACTTGAGGACGTAAACCCTCGAGCTCAGCGATTTGGACGAAAACCCAAATCTATTGCGGGTGGAGCCATTCAAGTTTCATGCATGAGTCTATTGTTGACAGTTTTGAGATTTGTTAGTCTTAATTATTAAGGCATTTTTCTAAGTTGTGGAATTGGAGTGAAATTTAATCTTTTTACATAACTTCAATTCAGTCACACTATTCCTCTCAGCTATGGCTTTGAAGAGAAATCAAATGAGTTTGTGCTTGTTTCCTCTTGTATAATTCTGATTGGAGCATAGAAGTAAATCGAGTCGATTAATTCATACAAACTGCCGTTTGAGGAGTTCTATTGAAAGATTATTTGATATTCTTTGGAGCCGCTGCATTAGAATTGAGGGGCAATAATTATATTGATTGGAAGCTGTCGTGAATCGTCTTTAGCAGTATTGAGGAGTTGTCAGGGATTTTGTATGCCGCTCAGAATTCAAATCTTATGTGCCTTACCAGTATTTATCTAACTTGGAGTCCGCAGCTTTAAGAAGTTAAGCGTGACTTGTGAAGAGTAATGAGTCAAAGCAACTGTGATTTTGGAGTGGTGAATCACAGCTTCAAGTTGAACGCTTCTTCTTGGTATTAATCCGACTCTTGAATATGGAACGGTGGCGATATTGAAATCAAGAGGAACACATTTTAAAAAGAAAATTTGTGGGGAGAAATTAAGAGCCACCATGCTAGCTAACAGTCACTCAGCTCTCAAGATGGTTATAACGTGGAGATTTAGTTTTGACAGTATTCAAAGATGGTGTGTGTTGATGAATGGTAGCTTAGGTTAGATATAAACAATGATTGCTATAAGCATCATCATCGTTTATATAAGATCTATTGCTCTTCATGTTTAATATTTCTGGAAATAAGTAATCGATTTTATAAAGCATGTATAAAATAAAATTCAAATAGATGATGTTCAAAATACGCATTGAATAAAGTTCAGAATTCATAGTCGTCATGTGTGAGGACGCGTATATGTTAAGTCTATTTAATTCGGATGATTATCAGCTACAGGAACCCGCACGCTCAAAGGAACACGTCCCTTGAGCGGACGTGTCTCCAAGTGTGGAGACACGTCCTCTCAAGAGACGTATCCCTTGGAGGCGGGTCTCCCTACATACAAAAGCTGATTCCATTCTTAATATGCAGTATATTAAAATCTATTAATGTTCTGCTCTTGTAGCTCGAATACCATTAAGGAAAAATTCAAACTTGAGAATTCATGATCAGTATTTTCAATATTGATTTGGCATCAACTTCATATTTATCAAGTTCAACATTTTGCATATAATCTGATCTCTAAATTTAACAGTGTGGCTATAGATCTCCTTTAAGCGGCCGGGTCAATAATTTAAAAGAAAGTCAGGAGCTTGAGCATCGGATTTGGTAAAGAAGACAAGGTAATAAGAAGCCACTTAATATTTAAGCTTTCACCCGATTATATTTAATATTCTTTGGTGGCGATTTATGTCTGAAGGGGGACGGAATATAATCCTTGACGGGAGCTGCTTGAATAATAATTGCTAGAATTTAAGATACATTGCTGCCACTGTAATTACATGAGTTTTACAGGGTGATTCAATTCAAATGACAGAACCCAACCAGTGGGAACCGATAATTTTATTGAAGCTACACGACAGAGTCTATATTGTAACGCCATCAAAAGAGCATTAGTCGGGCTGGTCTATAACCACTGGAGACTTGGTGATTTAAAACCCAAGAAATTCAAAATTGGGTATGAAAGACTTCGAGGCCTGAGATAAGGAGTCGAAGGAATTTAAAGAGCCGCTAAGCAGTAATATGAAGGAGCAATCCTACGGGATTATTGATATATTATATTGGTTAATCCTTGAAGCCGCTTATTGTTGGCTTTTGTCTGTTGTAATAAAATTCCAAATATTATTGGAGCCGTTTTTTATATGTAGCAATAGAGTTTATCATTGCTATCAATTCAATCAAAGGCAGAGTCTGTATTAAATTCCAGGTGATTCGTGGGAGCTTAAAAGTTAAAGGCGCTTCAAGTCAAACAGACATAACTGCTAGTATGAGGGAGTTAAGCTGGAAGAACCGTGCCAGTTCAAGAAGCATAAGTCTCTTCAGATTCTGGCCGCTTTGGAGTGGAGTGCTGAAACAGGTCAGTTTTGAATGATGTAACTGTGAAATTTTGTGAAAAATTCAAAAAACTGATGATATGGTATATCTTTCTGTGTATTTTAATACAAGATACAGAATTGTTGTATCAGTTAAAATTATAAAATTTGAATGAAAGTTATTACTCTGGTTAAGTGAGAAGTGCAAAAAACATTTTGGTCTTTCTTATTCAAACATCCAATTCAATCTGTAAACAAGTTCAGAACAGTTATTGGCAAACTGTTTGACAAAATGCCTGAACAGCAGAATTGGTGTTAATCGAAAAAAAATTATATTCAAATAAGGGTAGCATCTTACATAAAGGCACGTGTATTAGTCACTTCATCTACAGGCCCTTAGTAAAATCCAATTAACTGTTCTAATTCCTGGTTACCTGTGCTCTTACTAAGCCTTTCGATAATCCTACCTTATCTAATTAGGAGCAGCTTGGAACTGAATGAACATCAAAATTAGACCTGTGACTCAACCTTGTTGATGATAATGAACTGTCTATTTTTTTGCTGCTTCAATCTTAACCTTATTTTATCCATAAGGAAGCATCTTTGCTTAGAAAATGTACAATGAAATATCAAATAACTAATTCTAAGTGCGCATTTGTTTAATTTCAATAGGATGGCATGGCAACAAAATGAAAACCATAAAACAACAAACATGGAAAATAGAAATATGTACATAGATTTAACTTCAAATCCTTGAATATACATCAAGAATTATCATTGTTCAAATCACATCTAACTAAACTAAATAAAAAGATTAGAAACCTACCTCTTACCCCAGGGTGCTTGTTGAAATATATCCTGTTGATGTATTGTGGGCATTGAACCATGTAAGGGAAGCAACATAAACATGTCCGAATTACTTAATAGTGGATTTTCTTTAAGCCTCTTAATCATATCTGAGATTTCAAGCCAACCTGTCAAAAACACAAGGATTGCCCCTTCTCCTTCCCAGCGACAGATATATTCAATTGTTGCTTCTACCTGAAATAAATCACATAGAGCAAAGTCCAAAGAATAACTCATAGATCATATCAATATATATTACAAATTATAATACAGTAACAGTAGCTCATTATTCAGGTTTGACAATTCTAGATTAAGCTAAATTAGCTAGACGATGGAATCATCAATACGCATGGAAATAGCCCATCAATTCATATTGCAATTGTTGCCATTTATCAGGGTTGAGTTTAAAAGTACTAGCAGCAACGATGATAGAAGATGGCAATCACACCTGGAAAATGATATAATCACATCACGTAATGCAAATCCATATGAATAATATTAAAGGGATAATATCAGTATCCAATGAATTATGACCCATGACTTGAGTATTGCAAACACAGTTAGTAACTTAAAAAGTTTGATTATAAAAGGACCTTGACCTACTGCCAGCTGGGACCTAAGATCAATTGTCACGTATCATTGACATAATAACAGAGGAATTCAGGAATTTGAAATATAAGGATAATCATCACAAACATTAGATGTACAAGAAACTGACAAAAAAATATGTTAACATAATCAGCAAAAGAGAGAACTAAAATACCACAGGCAGTAGATTCAGATACCTTTGAATTAGGACCACTCACAATTCAGACATCTCTTCTTGAATGAATCAATTACTGCTGTGGCAGAAGAGGATAGACAAGACTTTCTCATGAGCCAATTTGAGTGGTCGCAGTTCTTGAGCGGATTTGCATAGATTGCCAAATGGGCTTGAACTTCGAACTTAGTACAACTGCAGTGTTGCTGCCAGACCAAGTGTGAAGTGAGTAGGGCTAGCTTCACCAGCTAAAGTCCCTTCTTGAATGTGTAGGCTTGAGAATCTAATTGAAAGATAGGCATGAGGATTGTGGATGGCTTGTTGGTTGATAAAGCAGGGAGAAGGACCATGAATGGAGGGTATTATATCACATTTCACCTAGGGTTTGAATGTGGTATGTGGGCGAGTGAAAAAAAGGATGAAGACAGAGTCTAAATGCCTACCTTAGGCTTGAATTTGCAGATGGCACAAGAGTGTGGTCAGTAGGGGTGCAAGTATGCATCTGAGTCTGTCATTTGAATCTTTGAAATGCATCACTTTAGGTGCTTACAAACTGCTCCTGCATCTCCTCTTCGTCAAGTTTTACCAAGTGCTTTTGATTGTAAACCACTAGATCAGGCCAAGTCTTGTACTCATAAACTCTTTTGTACCGTGTCAAGTTGTAAGCCAAGATCCTGTCATTTTGTTGTTTGTACGTCAAGCTTGAGTCCTTGTTCCCAATAATTCCAAATGTTGTTCTTGTTGTTTTTAGCTAACATTCTTTGCAAGGCCAACAAAAGATGTTATTCAGTGCATTAGGCAAGGTGAACATGTAAACTTGGAGATAAAGTAATTGCAAAGGCATTCTAAGCCAGAGTAAAAGGCATCAGGATTTCTAGAACATGTCTTGACAAAGAAAAGATACTTTTCAAGTAGAGAAAGGGTGCACAAGTGGTCTGAAGCATGGAAAAGAGAGAGAATGTCATACTTGGAGGTACTCAAATATCTCTTAGGTGCTCAAGCATATGCCAAAGAGGGAAAATATCATCTTTTGGTAAACTTTAAGTCAAAAAGCAACTCAGTGGAAAAAGCGTGATCTCGATGGAAAATTAGAACATTATACCACTTAAGTGGAAAATGTGCATGCACTATTCAATGTCAACAACAAATTAAATACTTAGGAGACCCAAAAAGTACTTTTCCACATAAAGGGCAAATGTCAATGAAGAATTAGAATGAAAAGCTATGTTCCATGAGGACATCTGCCCTCCCAAAAACACAGTTTTGGAAATGGGGATGTTTTGGGGACAAAACATACTCACACTATGCTGCCACCAAAAGAGGGGATGTTTCTAGTATGCAAAGTCGAAGTAGGAAACCTCTTTGAGATCTCCCCTCTGTTGGGGATATTTGCAAGAAGCCTCGATATCCTCAGGATAGGCTTGGGACTTCTAGAAGTCCCTCAAGAAGTCAAATGTCGATGTAAAAGACAACAAAAAGAGACACTCCAACTCCCAGGTGCCACTAGCCACTTAAATGCTAAAATGTCAAAGTGAAAATAGACCAAAAAGTGGGATTCTAACTTTCTAGCACCCCTAGCCACTTAAGTATCAAAAAGTCACTTACAAATATATAAAAAAGGTGCATCTAAGTGCAAAAGGGCATCCAAAATCACTTGAATGTCAAGTTGCCAAAGTGAAAACATGTCAAAAAGTATCATTCTTCTCCCATGTGCACCCTAGAAGGCCCCAATGTCAAGTCATCAATGAGCAAATAGAAGGAAAAGGACTTCAATACCTCCAAACATGCCCAAGATGAGTCACATGACAAAAGTCACTTGCAAAACATAAGTTGCATATGCAATCCATAAAGAACCTCTACACAAAGAAGTGCAAGTTTCATCATTAGAACACTAAAGGAAGTCATTGAAGCAAGTTTCCATCTTGTGGATCATTAGCTGTACAGTTTTCAAGTTTTATCAAAGTTGTCAAAGGATCAACACATGTTTTATCCTTCCAAAAGCAAGACCAATCATCAAGGGGAACCTTAGATTTTCTGTCACTCTTCATTGAAAGTGCTTCGAAATTGATGATTTGTTGCATAAAAGGGCTTTATCATAAACAAGGTTTAAGTTGTTGGACACAAAATTTCACAAGTTCTCAAGGAACCAAATTCAAGTCACCAAGATTGTTTGGTGAGCCATCAATGGTCATTAGGGTTTCATGACTTCTTTAGAGGATCTGCCATGGACAGAGTAGGGAAGCTTTCTCATAATTACTACCAAAAGCCAACTATCAGATTGGCTATTTTTAGTCATCACTATTTTTGGGAGATAGTTGTTTCAAGATGATCTTCTGAAATATCTATTTATAGACATTTTATTTTTAGAAAACCTTCTAGAAGGTCTATTTATAGAGATATTTGTTCTTATCAAGAATCTAAATGAAGATTTCTTGATTTAGATATTCAATTTGCAAACCAAACATACATTGAGCATGCTTTGTAGTGAAAAGAAAATATTTATAGCATATGAACTTTAATTAGCTTTTTATTTTTACTTTCCATGCAAAACTTTGTCGACAATTATAATAAGTGCTATTTACAATTCAGCTTCAGAGAATGGCAATTCTTATGCCTATTTTTTGTTGAGAATACTCTTCAATGACTTGTGTAATCTTGTGTTTATTTGTCAATGCAAAGTCTTGCTTGAAAAGCATAAACTTTGTATTGCAGGTTTCACTAAATAAGTTATTGCAACTTTGTATATGCTAGCACCTAATTAGTTTGGTAAATCGCATTTGTTGTTTTCAATCCAATTCTTGTACTCACACTTTCTAGTCTCTAGTTTTAGCTAGAGAGTGTGAGCATTTGTTCTTATAATAGATGTTATACTTTCAAGATGTTATGCCCAAAATTAAAAAATTTGCTTCATTAAGGCATTTTGGTAAAAATGGTCAAAGTCTTGTAAAAATTGTCATCAAGTCAAAATTTTAAAAAAAAAAAAAAAATTATATTTTTAGAAATTTCTAAAAACAGAATTTCTTGAAATAGACTTGAATTAGGGTTTTCTAGGTTTGTTGTCAAATGGATGTTGTCAAAGTTTTCTAAAAATAGAATCTTTGCATGGAGGGCTCAAACTGATTTTGATTGGTTGAAAATACGTCCCGATCAAGCTAGTCCAATCAGAATTGTCAAAAAGTTAGTTTTTCTCTGGTGGGTCTATTTCACTTTTTCAGAAGATAAATCAAGACCTCTGAGGTCATCAATAGAGGATGGCCAACTGCCAGGTGTCAAATTCAAAGTCTCAAATGCTACACAGATCGATCAATGGCAAAAGATGCTTGAGAAACGGTCAACGAAGGAGGGGAATCTAAAAATAGCGAAATCTATAAAAAAATATTCTCTGTCTCGAGAAAAAGGGCACCTTATTTCATGGAGGGTGCCTAGTTTTCAATGCCTTAGTCAATTTTCAACTTCCAACAACGGTCAACGTAGTCGGAAAAGGTGGTGAACGGGAAACAAGAAAAGTTGAAAATCATGAAAAAATGGCTTAGTGCTGCTAGGCGCCCCAGTTAGCCAAGGGCGTACAAGATCTCATGCCTTGAATTTTTTGCCGTTTATTAGAAAAAGGGCAATTTAACTCTTCAGCCCAATTCAAATCCAAACTCCAGTCAAATGCAGTCAAAATCGGTTTTTAGGGTTGGGTAAAAGCAGGAGATCATCAAATATGTTCAGGCTCTTCAATGAATCCTTCATCCTATTCACATGATCTGCTGAACAACGGGAATTCCAGATCGAACGGAGTTGAAAACACGGAAAATAAGGAAAATCAAATAAAAGTTGAAAATTTCAAAAAATAAACTAAGTCTGGTAATCTTGGGCGCCTTTTTTCAAGGAGGCCGCCCAAGACTTCAACACAGAATTTTTTTTGCATTTTTCGAATAACACTAAAACTTCTTCGTCAGCCCGTTTCCGACTTTTGGAAAATTAGACAGACGCAGTAACGAAGGTTGGCATGAGGTATCATTCTTCTTAGATTTGATCAGGCTTACCAGATTGACTGACTTTCAATCTCAATTGTTCACAAATTGGTGAAAAATGATGCTTGAACAGGGGGTACCAAATTCCAGAGATGCGCAAACCAAAAGAGTTGAAAATCTCAAAAAAATTCTTAAGTCTCGATGACTTAGGCGCCTTTTTTCAAGGAGGGCACCTTTACTGCCAACACTTAATGATTTTTTTGCCTCGTCCGTGTTTTCTTCAACTCAGCCTCCATCAGTAGTTTCCGAGGTGTACAATCATGATCAAACATCATCAGATGTCGAAACGAAGCTGGGGATCAATTCAGCAATGGTCAAAGATGAGATTGCCAAACAAACAGAGATTATTAGCTGACAGTGCTAATATAACGAATCATCAAAGTCAGAAGCAAGCTTCAACGGAGCTAGAAGCGAGCAAAAAGTGAAAATTATGAAAATTTCTCTATCTCTGGTGAAGTTGGGTGCCTTATTTCAAGAAAGGCGCCCAAGTCATCTTGCCTTAGGAAATTTTTGAAAACGTCTTCATGCACGCATGCTTTTATTGCCCTATAAAAGAGGAATTATATGTTTTAATGCAAACGAAGTCAGATATTTTTGCATGCAAACTCCAAAATAATAGGGTTTTGCATGAAAATGATTTTTATCTCCAAACACTATTTTAAAAAAGTTTGAGCATTCATTCTTCATAATTTGCAGGTTAGCTTTCAAAGGAAGAAACATAAAATTTTCTTCTCATCAAGATTGCAAGACATAGAGGCACACTTTTGCATGACCTACTTTTCTAGGGCATCACGTTTTAGAAACATGTGGTCAAAATTTTCAAGTTTCATCCATCTAGGTCTACTTTTTCACTCCTTGAAGATTGGAAATTTTAAAAAATTTACATCTCGACCCCTACTTTTTAAGAAATCATGCATGTTCGGGAAATCCTCAAATTTTTCAAAATCTAACGATCTAGGTCTCTTTAGAACGAAATTGTCTACAAAACCCAAACATTAGTTTTTTAGCCCTACTTTTTAGGAAATCTTGCATGATTTGTTTTTTTGGGAAAAACCTCAGATTTTTCAAAATCTGACAATCTGGGTCTCTTCAGAATAATATTGTCTACAAAACCCAGACCTCAACTTTTTTCTAAAAATCTGCCTTTTCTGAAAAAAAATTAGCGATCTATTTTTAGCTTGTGTAGAACTTTTCGGAACATAGGCATGTTTATAGTCAAAATTCAAGTTTTTAGACATGCAATACTGTCCAACAGAAATCAAGACCAAATCAATGTTGCTCCACGATTTCCTAAAAACATCTGAAACCGACTTGCATCATGTGCATCCAGTGTTTGATTTGCATGCTTTGGAAGGCATAGGAAACATTACAGTCAAGAATCTTGATCATTTCGGGTTGCTTGCAGCAACTTCTATTCCCATCTCGATGCAAAGCCTTGAATTTGTAATTGCTTGTGTCAAGCATTACAATCCAACTTCACGAGAAATCATATCAGCAGATGGGCGTATTATTTGCAACCTCAAACCGGAAGATATTGAGAAGTGTTTTGCAACACCACCATGGACGGAAAACTTCATCATATCTATTGAAGAATGTGAAAAGATGTGGTATGCGCAAAAGGACAAGTGTCGAAAAAGAATGGCTCAGAAGTGGCTGAAAGAGAAGCAGAATACTTTGCCAAGGAATGTTGGGCGTGAGTTCAAGGAAGAATTTGGAGTCATTATTACTTTGTTCAACCGAATCACAAGTCAAGCAGAGGCCAATAAATTCCAGCCTTGGATGTTTTACATCATTTCTCAGATTGTTGACAGGGCAGAACACTATGACTGACCAACATTGATCAGTGATTGTCTCCACCGTCAAATGACAGAATTCTTAAAGGCCTATGAATTCCACATGATATCCTACCTCGTCTATCTAATGGCCTTTCAAGGAAAGTTTAGAGGTTTGACTGTCGTTGGAACCCTAGGCGTTCAGCATGTGTATAATCATTCCCCACAGTTAGAATTTTCATAATTGAGTGACATTACATGCGGGTGAATGATCTATTCCTAATGCATATGTTGCGAGATCTTGATAATCAATTACATATAAGAATTTCAACAGATGCTAGATTGGCAATGGCAGTGGGCTGATTGGTTTATCCAATTCCCCATGTTCTCCTACATAAGAGTATATGGCTTCTCAAGTGATCCAGTCATGCTACCTAAATATCCAACGGAGGAGGTCGTGTTCATGGAATTTCTAAGGCAAGTACACGAAGCACACATTTTTGCATAACAGACACAAGCCTGCATTGAGTTTCCCATTTGAGATGAGCATATATAGATGCAGATCAACAGTTGATGCTAAGTTGATGAGCGATGAAATGTCAAGATTTGGTCTCAAGCTCTTCAAGAAGAGACGCTCATATGATCCTCACGGTGTCTTTGCAGCTCGTCTTGGTCAAAATCATGCACATGTACCTATAGTTGAAGAATTTTGGGTTAATTGTGCAAATGAGTTCGAAGTGCGCAAGTGCAACTACTCCAAACTTACTCTTTGGAAGATGGCTGATTTCTTATCAGAAGATGTGGAGGATTTGTTAGATGATGATGGGGAAATTCTACTTCCCATGTATGCCTGAGTGTAATGTCCCCTTCCTAGTGGAAGAACTTAAACCTGAATCTTGCATTCACAGTGTTTCTTGAAGAGACATTAGAAATGTTAGAAACATTAAAACCCATGAATTTCAGTGATAACATTCGGTTAGATCGAAACTGACATAATTCTTTAATCTTGTCAAAAGATCAGGCATTCCCTTCTCATTGCTCATTCTAACTAACTTAATTTATAAATACAAACATATCTTTATTTTTATATGATTATGTATGTAAGTATTCTATTTCAATATCGTCATGTTAGTAATGAATAAATATTCTTCCCTATATCATTATTCATATATGCATATATAGTATCTACGTCATATTATTCATTACCCAATTTATCTATATCCATGTATGCATAATGAAATAATCATCAACCCTTACCTGATGATTGCACTTACATTTATTCGTCCAACATATTACTTACCGTTCTTCCATCCTCCCCTCTATTCGATGCCTTTTGACTTGATCACCCCCATCTTCTAACATACCAAACGCTGCCTTGAAGAGGTAAACGTTGTCTTTAATTTAATCGACAGCATCCCTAAGGCAGTTAACGGGAACCCACTGTAGACTGAGGTGGCTCAGAACGATTATCATCCCTTGGTCTTATTATATTATTGTCAGCACCTTAAGCTACATATTTTATATTCTCCATTCATAGGAAGAGGTGACATCAATATGATATTATTATGGTTATCGTAATGCCGGGTATGGGAGATATTGACCAGACACGAACTATAGAAGGAACTGGATTTTGCAACGGCTATTCACACTAATCCCTCCTTCCTTCAACTCAACGGATGATTCCAGATTCCAGATATTGACGGTAAATTAGATGTACTGTGGTTCAAGCCTCCATTCCAGACTCGAAGATGACATCTCCCGACCATAACCCTTGGCAAAGCGCATACAAATATATCTGCTCGTGAGATTTCCGGTGGACGGAATGACCAAATCTAACCTAGCGATATGAGTATATCTGTTTAATTACTTCCCTTATTCGTTTTATCTTTCTAGATTTCGGTCCCCAAAGGTAATTCCTGATTCATTCCTTTTGAATCCCATTATCCCCTAAAAAAACTATATCCTGAGTGAAATATGATTTTGTCTTTCTTATATGCGTCGAAGGATCGCTCAAAGGAAACACGACTTTTCATTTACATATTCTTATTCTAATCAATGAAGGATAATATTTAAATCATTAGTTTAATCTATTAGCTATGGTGTTATATTTGATAATAATGTATTATTATTATTATTATTATTAATTTATAATATTGACTTATAGGAAATATTTAAAATATTATTTTATATTATTTTTTATATTTATTTATCATGTTTATGATGATTTTATAATTGTAATATTGTCTTGGACAAATTGTAATGCGATACAATTACAATATTTTAATTTTTAATGTTTCTAAACGTCACAAAATCGGGGACATGACACTGCGATTAGGTTGAGTAACGACCACTTTCACAAGTTGATTGGTTCACCAAAGAGAGCACCTCAATTGAGGAAAGGACAAGCCAAATTATCAAGAACAGCAGGATATTCCTAAACATTAAGAAGACACGGAAGGTAGCTATTCCAATTGCAGAGCTGCCAATAGTTCAATCATCTCTACCTTCTTCTAAATCAAAACCGAGAGTGAAAGCTATGATCAATCCTCCAAAATATACAAAGATTAGCAGAATGACGAAGAGCTTGAAGGAAAAGGTGAATCAACAGGAACAGTTAGAAGATGTACTAGAAATTCCAGTTGATTCAACACCACAAGTTGAAGTTGTACCTTCATCTCCTATTCTTCCGCTGTCACCGAAGCCTTCTCCTATTCATATAGATTCAAAAGGTGATTCACTAGTTCACAATGTCTCAACAACTATTGATCCATCAAGAGTTGCTGGAGCTGGAACGGATCCTCCTAGAGAAGTTAGTAGAGACTCCCCATCTTGGCTCGAGAACCTGCTGGGTAGGAAGAGGAGGAAGCCTTCTTATCAGTTGAACTTTGCAAAACTTGATAGCGTCTACCAAGACACAACAAAGAAGAAACTTAAGAAGCAACTTCATATGGAGAAGAATTTTGAAGGCGAGATTATCCTTGAGTTTGCCACAACTGCAGAGGACAAGAATATTGATGAGGTTGAAATTGATGACCTCAAAGTTGTCAAAGCCAATCTCAGAAGAAGCACCCGACATACTGATGTAAATCTCTTCGAGGTTGCAGCAGATAATTTGAAGGAACGAGCGCTCAAGGATGGAGAAGATAAGGCATCCCTCAAGGCTAAGATTCAATAGTTGCAATAGTATGTTTCCAATCTCCTTCATGGTACTTCACAGGCTACTTTGTTGCTTCCACAGATTCCAAAGTCACCTGCAAATCAACATCAGCTAAGTCAGTTGGTCATCTTATAAGAAATATGGGCAGAGTAAGAGAAGTTGCAAAATATTAAACACAAGATAATACGATTGCATTCTCTATTCCAAACTCAATACATGGCTAATATGTAGCCACTTACAGAGCCAAACAACCTCCTATTTAATAGGGAGGTGTTATAACAAATATCCCAAAATACCATTCACGGGTATAACACATTAACCACTAACTATCATGATGTATTGTTATTTTAACAATATATTCAACTAACCATCCAAACCTATATTAGTGAGTTGTTTATTAACATCACTATTATAATAATAATTACCTTTCTACATTTACATAATTACTAACATCTCAAATATAAAGTAAACATTAATTTTCCTAACATTCCCCCCCTTAATGTTTACATGGTAAAAAAACATTCACACACCCCTCTGCAGCATGCTCACCCTTGTGGCATGTCCAACTATGTGACTCGTGACCATGATCCAAAAGAAAGACTCTCTCCTTCCATGGTTTTAAACAGGCTTACCACAAACCTTGACATGATAGGAACTCATCAATTGTCCACCTTGTGTGGTTTTCTGGATCCTCCCACAAACCCTTTCAAGATCCATGAACTGACTTACTCTGGTGCTTTTGTTCGCTACTATGCTTGTACATCAGGGAAGTTATATAGAAATCAAAATACATATCACAAATTTGAAAACCTATACTAAAAAGGGTTTCACATTTCATTCCATAAGAACACAATATTCTTAATTGTAGTCATTGTTATCGATTGTTGCCACTCGATCTTGAACAGCATAGACAACCGCCACTGCCACTGGAAGCTGCCCTTGACTTTAGTCATTTTGGCAAGAAATGGGAATGGAACATTGGTTATTATTCCCCCCCCACAATGTGAAATTTCCACTTATTCACATAACTAGGAACACTGGAAAGTGAAACATATCAAGGTGCATGTTACTATCTAGATCTTGCTGTCTAGATCTTGCTACACATGATCACCATTGCCAATGAACGTATTCACTGACCGATCATCTTCTAACGAAGCATGTCAGTCAGATGACCTCTACAGTCGTCTGCTTTCCAATATAATCATTTTTTCCAATATAAGCGACCTCGTCGTTGGTGACTGATGAGAGGACGTTGATTGAGCTTTAGCCTTCGTTGCCTCCATCCTCTAGTTGATTTGCTAGCTACTTAGCAAATTTGTCTTTTGAGGCTCATTTTATCAATTGTGAGGAAAGAATATATCCTTCCCCCCTTGATGTGAAATTCTTACAAGGAGTGTCGGGTACCACCGATCATGCACTTCGATTATAATTGAAACAATTTTTATTTATATTTTTTTTTTTCTAAAACTTTTGAATCTTTACAAATTTTGACTACATACTATATATAATTTGATCTTATAAAACCAATAATACTACCCACCCAATAAAAATATTACCTACATAGACATCGCCCCCAAATACTTAAAACATGCCATTTTTGTGTAGAATATTTAATGACTGAAATACAACAATGAATGCTACAGTTCTAATACAAAGATCAGTCCAAAAATGCACATATACTATATTTCTGACCTGTGAAAATGGTGCACTGTCCATACAAAATCAATGAAGAGCCACATCCTAGTTTCCTAGCTTATTACACAGCTGCAAAACATCAACTTATGACAGCAATATCATCTTGTTGGGACTAAGACTGGTCTAATCCATACACCGAAGGACTGTCCAAACTTCAAATAGCAACAAAGGCATTCAGATTTGATTATTTCAGACTCACTATAATGCTTGGTAATACACCCACAGCTTGGAATACCCTCCAGTTTGGCTCCAGCAATGTGTCAAAGCTCACGTCCCCTTAAATACTCAGTATGCATAATGATCAAGGAAAACCCTCATACAGAGGCATTCGACCTGTCCAAAGCATACGCCCAACAAGGAAGTATCAAAATCACTAATGTGGCGTGTGTCCAAACTATGTGCAGATTACTATACTCCTCACATCATTCTAGAAGGCCCAACTGTGGCTAGATTGCAAGCACCATTCAAACTAATGGAGAAGCCAATCAATTGTGGGCTGTCAATGATGGAAGGGCACAAGCTAGACAGGTAAAATGCGCATCACAAAGGATGCCACATACGGAGAAGAACCAAGTCAGCAAAGAGCTCCACGCAGCCAAGTATATACACTAAACAAGAACCACAGATCCACAGACTTAGAATCTGCTGGAATAAGAGTCACCGCTATAGGCCCACTTCAATTTGTGCAGTTGTATATGCAACCAGGCTGCCACATATCAAATATCTATCGATCCTGATGTTATGAACATGCCTGGCAATAATGGACGCATAGATCTGGAAGTAATTTGTGCTATCAATAATCTGTGTGATATAATCATCCCACTATGTAAGGTGGGAAGGCCAAGTGAACTCCACGTTGTGAAGAATAGAGCACCAAGCCTCACATGAAATAAACTGCCCTTGCTGATCTTCTAAACCACCATGGCTCTACCCATTTCACTAAACCTGCTTTGATACCATATAAGAAATATGGGCAGAGTAAGAGAAGCTGCAAAATATTAAACACAAGATAATACAATTGCATTATCTATTCCACACTCAATACATGGCTAATATATAGCCACTTACATAGCCAAACAACCTCCTATTTAATAGGGAGGTTTTATAACAAATATCTCAGAATACCATTCACATGTATAACACATTAACCACTAACTATTGTGATGTATTGTTATTTCAACAATATATTCGACTAACCATCCAAACCTATATTACTGAGTTGTTTATTAACATCATCACTATTATAATAATAATTACCTTTCTACAATTACATAATTACTAACATCTCAAGTATAAAGTAAACATTAATTTTCCTAACACATCTATGGAAAACATATGAGAGATTGGGTAGAAGAATTCATCACCAGGGGCAGATTTATATTTGCGGAGATGTACCAATTGAGGTATAACACACATGATCTTCACTCAGGGATTCAAAAGTTTGAGCAGAATATAGTGGAAAGGAAACCATGAGATGAGATCATCATTTCCAACTTGAGGATGGCTTATGATTCAGTCATTACAGAAGAACACAAGAAGAAGTTTTTTGCTTGGAGAGAACAACACCTCTTCAAAGTAAAAACGTATGAAGGAATACCTATAGAATTGGTTGGATATAGACAGAAGGTTGCTAATACTCTCAAGTTCATAAGTATGTTTGTATCACAGATCCCTTGTCAATATCTACATGAAGATGGCACTTACTTTGATCTTGGTGAAGTACAGACAGAGTTTCAGAACCTTGTCCATGGCAGTTTTAATGGTGATCCTATTACCTGCAAGATGAATCATGTTGCTTCAATGTCAGCAAAATTTGATGAAGCAACTGCAAAGAGGAAAGAATTGCTAAGTTTGATCGCAGATAGTGAGGAGATGTTGGAAAAACAGTATATTCTCGATAGTATCAGCGTTCCTGATGAAGAGGCAGTTAATAGCTTTTTGGAGGATATGATTTCCCAAGCTATCAATGAGTGAACTACCAGCTGAAGCATGCAAATATTTTTCCAGAAATAGAACTCAAGTAAAGGCAGCAGTTAACTTGATGTCTTTTCCAAGTTAAACTGGCTGTTCTCATTCATGCTTATCTATTCTTTGGAAATATCAAATGTATAGTTGGAGCTTTTCTCATTGTTAAATCAATTAATTGATATTAGCAGTTAGTTAACTGATAGTTATTTTTTGTTTAGTCTTAGAAATAAAGCTTGCATGTTGGCAAGTCTAGTTGTTAAAAACAAGGAGATTTTAGGGTTCCCTACTCCTTGTTTGTGTATAAATAAGGGCAGCCTCACCCATTTATTTTTAACTGTTGTTGTGATAACAAATTGTTGAGCCTATTTTGCCTGCAACTTTGTTATTCAATATCTATTCACTTTTGTTACAAATGTAATCCGGTTTGATCGCATATTGTAAGCCTACCTTTGCTATAATTTGCTGTCACAGAAGTGTATTTGCTGTTACAAAATTGAGGAAGGAAATCTCATGCCTATCTTGCTCTGATCTACTGTCTCAATCTATTTCAATACTTTGTCTTATGTTTTGCTTTCGTAATCTTTATTTCAGCTTACATCTAAAACGTACAATGAGTCTTCGGGTGTGTTCTAGAAGCGAATTTATTTAAGTTTTTGTGTTAAATCAAATCATTCCTTGTTTACTTCGGATTCTCAGGGTCTGAATTTACTTGAGTTATCAGAAGCGTCTTTAGAGTAGGCTTAATTGTAGTTGAAGTTCTAGAAAAGGAAAAACCTCAGCTACGATGCAAAGAGTTTTATAACCTTGTGCTCTTAGCTGAGAATAAAAAGATTGGCAGTAGTTTCTATAATCAGCGAAGAGGGAGCTTCCCCTCCTAATTTGAAGAGCAGTCTAACTGTGCATAGCTGTCTGTTTCTAATCCGCATTCCAAAGGTGCGAATTGAAATGCCAACACAAGAAATGTTTGATCTTGAGAAGAAGGGCTGATAAGCCTTGTGCCTTTACCCACGAACAAAAAGACAAGCAATTTCTTTAGTTACTTTGCATTTTTTGTTAAAAACCATAAAATTTAACTTTTACATTTTTTAAAAAGCTATAAGTCATTTCCTTAGGTCTAGAGTTTAGCTTTGTTTTCTATTACACCGTAGCTTGCCCTTCTAATTTGAAGTGGGGTTCTGCCTTACACTCTCCATTTTCTATTGTACTGAAAGGTACAAATTTAAATGCTAACAACTACAGGCCTGCATTTTGACGTGTTTTTTCTTTCTCTAATAAACTTTACATCTTTGGTTTTCAATATTGCAAGGTTCACATTGTTCAGTGGAGAAGAAGCTTGTTTAAGTTTAACTTCATACTAGTGCAGCACTAAAGCCACACACAAATCAATCCACATTACAGTGGCAAAAAACAAATTATTCAAGGCACATACAAACAAAACTACAAACTTTATCTCTCAACAAACATTAAAAAACCTGCAACATAAGGAATACTTTGAAAAATCAGAACTTCTCTCTCTCATGTTATATTGTTGGTCTAGGATGCTCTTACATTAAGATTGTAGCTCACAAAAGATCCAAGACAGCATACCAATTAAGAAACCCGCATTAAATATTTTTGAGCATTTGAGTCCCCAGAATTTCCTAGCCTACCCTAGAATTTACATAGCTTTTCTCCTTCCAAAAATGTAGCTATCTCCAAATATTATACATGAACACATAGGTTAAATAGATGAGTGTTTGTAAGGTTATTTACATCAATTTATCCTCTCCAATTTGCACTTAGCTTAAATAAATATTCCCAACGACACATCCTTTTGGTCTTTACCTGTTCCTTGGAACAAGAACATCCCAAGCACAACAAGACTGAGATAAAATGTCCCCTCATTGTCCCCCTTGGCAGCACACCCATAGGGTCCACCCTTAGTACAGTCATGTAGATGCAAGGACAGCCCTGGGGACGTTCCCGTCTTGGAGGGGCATTCAAGGACATTATGTCACCCTTGGGGAAGTTGGGGGGCATGCAAACATCCCTCAACCATCTCAGGTATGGTATGGCATCCCCATATGTAAAAATCCGTACATCTACAAGAAAAAAATCAAAAATTTAGAAAACATAAAACCCTAAACCTAAATGAGAGCTTATTGATCTATAAAAGAGTGGATAAACTTCACGTCAACAAGGTGCAACTCGAGAAAACATTTTTTCTGAAGAATGATGAGGTCTCAAGATAGAGTGAGATACTTAAGATGCTCAAACTGTTCAAATTAGTTTTCTCATCTTGCAATAATTAGTTTTCCAAAGCTCTATTGCAATCACAAAATAAGGAAGAGAGATATCAGAAGAGGAAATCCTCTCCAAACTAGATAAAAACAATCATCTAACATAAAAAATTTGAAAAAACAAAAAAAGCATCTGCATGTACCATGAAGGTCCCTGTGCCCCAAGACTTCATGAGGGGTTTTGCCCCTCAACTACAATGAGGGGCTGCAGGGGAATATCGACCACATAGATCAGATGTTGTTTTAGGGCAGAGAACTTTTGACCATATAGATTTATGCAGAGCTATCTTTCAAGAAATGGAGATAGGGGATAAGGTTTTGAGTTTTTAAGTAGGTTGGTTCAATCATGGAAAGGTTTACAATGTAAATAGATTTTAAAAAGAATGAGAAGGGTATAAGAAGAGTCGCCCTCATAGGTAAAGGAAGAAATCAGTCTCTTTTTCAACTGCCAAAAATTGCTACTCCCAGTGCTTCAAGTGACTTCCATCTTCAAGTTGGAAAAATCATACAGAAGCAGTACACTATTTTACAATACTAGAAAATATTTCAACTTTTGTATATCCAGACTTCGTTTCTCATTCTCCCATTCAAAAGTAGAAATTTAACATTTGCTATTTTAATTCTTTTGTAGATTGTGATTATGAATTTTTTGAAGAAACTTAAAATGAATAATAAGATATGCTAATACATACAAGTCCCAGATCAATGTCTGCTCCATCCCAAGCTTCAAGTGAACTTTGTGTGGCCAAGCTATATCTTCTGTACTCAGATCGAATATCAATATCCTGCAAAATCAAGAATATCATGTTCGCAATTGATACTTACAATTTTAACCAGATAAACATTGCAAATGCTGCTTTACATGTATGTGTTTGTATCTATATAAATAGATGTATATACTATAACATATACATATGTATGAAGTAGCATTTGCAAATTGCAATTTCAATTAGATAACATTGCAAATGCTACTCCATATTTATGCGTGTGAATGTGCAGGCATGTGCACAGACATACATATACACACACACAAGGGCATGAATAAACGCCCATGCATCCACACAAATGTGCATACAATCACTTACACACACACACACACACAACAGACTGTATATAAAAATAGAACACATTCAGATGGAATTATGGATCAATATTCCTGTTAACCAGCTCAATACTAATTCAAAACTAAACTTGCAAAATGCTTGACAATCTAAATCACAGCGATAACAAATATGTAACATGGGACTGATTTCATATATAAGACAAGCTCTATATTAGTACAAGCTTTTACAAGTGTTAACGGCTACTGCATTTAATCCAGGAATTTCAGTTCTGGATATCTATGGTGCATCCATAAATTCCACTCTAGTGCTTGATCCTGTTTACGAATCACCAGGGTACGGGTAATTCTTTTGTGCTCAGACCCAGCATATTTGATCAACGAATGAAATTTTTAAACTTATTCCTTTGAGTGCTTGTCACATGAAAGAGATATATTTTATGAGGCAAATACAGTTCATTAGTTTAGCACGTCAAGCCCATCCAAGCATGGCACCACAGAGTAAAGCTTCAACTCAATTATAAAGAGTTTCCTTGCATCAAGAACAGCAGAAACAGCTAACCTGTCAAAACAATACTGTTTAAACATCTTGCCACTAAGTACAACAGCAAATCTGCAGCTGCTAGCAATCGAAATCTTATAAAATTCGATAAAAATACTTAACACATTTTACGCAAAAGGATCAATGGGTTCAAGTGATAGTTGACATCTCATATTATAGATGAAGAAAACCCCATGGCCTGACGTTGCTAGATGGCAACACTGGCAGAACTCAACTTTGGAATTTGAGTGTGTTTGGAAGGGACCTTATTTTGCTTAAATGGGATAGTAACCGTATTGGAGGGTATGAAAAGATCCTTAGTTTCAAAACTAAACAGCCAGAGAATGATGCAACAGAATTCTCAGCATGACTATATTGCATTGGGCAAAAAAAATCTTGCTTCGACAGGGTAGTATCCTTTGTTGTACAAAGAAGTGGGAAGAAATCAAATACAACCAACAATTAAGAAGCACAGATCAAACTCATATGCTGCCACACTACTCCAAGGACAAGAGATCATTACATGTTAACAATACTATTGCTGGATTAGATCATTATCATATATCTGCTCATGCACTAATCCTTTTTTATGTTATAGCTAATAGTGAATCTTCCACTATTCCATTTTTATGTTATGGCTAATAGTGAATCTACCTTCAAACTAAATTTCTTATTACTAGAGTTAGAGTAGTATTTGTAAATGTTGTTGCAAGATATTGATATTTCTTAACTACTCCAACAAGGGAAAAGCCGTGAATATTTTGATGGGAGATAACCTTCAAAGCACAAAGATATTGGTTAGATAATGGGGTCAGATGACTTCTAGAACAAGGAAATCTCAAGAAAGACAAGTCTGCTTCAAGCTCTAGCAGTTAAGAATATAGTAGTATTACATTTACACAACATTGACATGGCAAACTAAAAGTGTAAATGGAATTCAACTACATGGGTTTAAAACATAAAAGACATAAGAAAAACACAGTAAATTCAACCCTAAACCCTAAAAACCAGCACTTTTTCTTTTTAAATTGAAACTCGGTTACCAATAGAATAAGTCTGTATACAATATATATGTAGCTACAAGTAGCTACATAAAGAGCCCCACCAGGCTAAATATCAGAATGTACAAAAAGATATAACAGTCTTCGTCAAAGATACGAAAGAGTTTCAAAATATCATATTATGTAAAATAAACAGCTCAAGATTTATCATCAACAGGCTGTGGATCAGCCTAATTAGCATGACTCTAGGACTGATTATTTGCATGTGTTTTGCTGGCTCTATATATGTCCAAACCAGGTACAGTCCCCAAAGGAGGAGACACTCTTTCCCAACCACTGTTGCCATAATTCTGGCAAGACACCTCCAACTCTCTTAAAAGCAGCATCTTTGTTTATCTCATATTCGTGCAGCTTGCTATACTTGTTCTGAAAATCAGTTTCTCCTTCTGAAACCTAGCATCAATCTTCCTCAGATCCTACAGCCCAAGTCTGCATTTTGAATATCACCTTCAAAGATTGGTGTGGATCCTTCTTCCAGAATCTTCATGAATCTGTCTGCCGGCATCTTCAGGGTCAAAGTGTTGGCAATATTGTCATTGATGTCAAAGTTGTATGGAAGATCGTTGGCAAGTTTATTGGCATTGATGTCAAAGGGTAAATCGTTGTCAATGGTTAAAGGACATCGAATAAGGTCGAAGGCCACTAATCATTTCAAGAGCAGATCGCATTATTTCTAGATGATTAAAGACAAGTTTTGAGGCATTAAAAGTGTGTTCACCAACCACTACGTTCATAAGAAGTACAAATACAGGGGGAGCTAACCATTGCATTATCTTTCAGCTCTGTGGAAAAAACAAATTAAAGAATGAAGTCTCACAGAATGTTAGAGAAAGAGAAGATATGGTTGGAGAGGCAAATGACAAAGATGATTAGGACAAAGTTGATGTTCCAAGATAGGAACATGAAAAACTTGAAGAGACTTGGATATCTATTGAAGAACCATTTTTGCAGGATGTGGTTAAAATGCATGATCGATTGTTTGATCTACTAATCTTGTGTAGTATTTTGGAAATGCTCAGATCTTAGATGATGTGAGGTTGTATGCCTTTACCTTTGCATATGAAGTTGGCAAGAAGTTTATTGAAGGGGTTGGGCGTTAATTGCATGCAATGTTGTATGTTTTCATATACCCCTTTGCCATTCATGTCAAAGGGGGAGAGTTACAGTAAGGAAGAATTACAGACAGGGGGAGAATCACAAAAAAGAGGGAGAATCAGATAATGAAGGAGAGAAGTATGCTGCATCCCTTTTCCATTGATGTCAAAGGGGGAGAGAAGTATGTTCTTGTGCATCAGGATTCCAAGAAGGATCCTTTCTTCTTGTTCAATGCCTACTAATGGGTACAGTGTGAGCAAGTATGATGGAACCTCTAAATCAGATAATGATGATGGTTCTACATCTAAACTCAATGATCAGGTTACAGGAACTCCCATAATGAGCAAGAACCAAATGAGAAGACAAGGTCTATGCTTCTCTTGCAAAGGTTTTCAAGAGCCTAACCACCAATGCACAGACAATGAGGTAAAGAAGCTTGAGGAAGACCTGGTTTTGACACAAGGATGCATTGAAAAAGAAGCCACGAAGGAAACAGATTTGAAGATGCACATTTTATACGAAGATGTTGGGGCTCATGAATCACATCATCTAGACGCACAAAGGGGATTCCGTGAGGAGGTCATAAAGGTTAAGGAGACTTATATACATACAGATTTACATTGCAGCCATGGGACAGAAATTATGGCACATGATACACTTAATTTCCCTTTGAAGACACCTCTTGAACCAGCACTTGGCAATGGACAGTTAGCAAAGGATGAAGTTTTGGTTGAGTTCTTTGAGGACACTGCAGATAAGTATGATGTAGCTTCTGATTTTCTGTTTTATGACAGCAGTCATAATGTTGAGCCTACTCATGAGATAGAAGCCATTCCATGTGAGGATGATGGATGTGTGGAGTTCCCTAATGTTGACACTCAAGACTTGGGTGTTAAAAATGAATTATGTGATGCAGATTCAAAGCCATAGCAAGTCTGATTTTGCAAATCAGACCTTAGAAAATGTGAACAAATCAGAAAATTTACTTGTTGGTGATGGGTCCCAGGATAGCTCTTTGGATGAACATGCATCTACGTTGGAGGAAGAAGTGTGCAATGATTATGTCCAATCAGTAGCTTTTATTATGTCATCGGAGCCATCCAGTGAGGTACATAACAAAAGTACCTTTGTTGAGGAAGTGTGCAGAGTTGATGGCACACATGATGATGCTTATCAAACAGTGAGTGATGATGATTCAGCCTCTTACCATAACGCAGTTTACAAATCAGAAAATGTGTGGAGACAATTTGTCACAGGGGTTTCATCATTTGGTAGGGCAATTGAAGGTGAATGAAGGCATGATTGCTTCAGCCTTAGAACACTTAGATGTTGTTCAATAGTTGGTGGCACACTGTTGTTAGACTCCAGGTATATATGAGCACCTTGATCGTGGACTTTCCCTTGCAGAGTTTCAAGCACTTAGAGATGTAGTTGGGGTAATGAAGAATAATTACCTACAACTATTACCAAATAGAGATCATCTTCTCATGCTCGATGGTATCTATTATGATGCTCTAAAGGGAAAGGAAGAGGAGGTTGATGAGCTCACCTATGAGCTTGAGGTCACCACAGACTCTTTGAACAGCGCTCAAACAGCCCTTCAAGAGTCAAAGTTACGGATAGATGAGCTTACCGTGGAGTTGAGGAGCACACTGAGGATGTGGCTACATCCATTTCAATTACAGGTGCAGGTGACATAGATGGGATGAGTGCATTGGTTGAGAGTAGCAGAGAACCATATGTTGCATCAAGTGTCTCTAAGGATAGTCCCATTACAAGTGATGCAGAGCAGGCTATTGATAGCTCTTGTGATGAGGTGGTGGATTCTACAGAGAGTTGTGTGATTGATCACAACACTATTCCATCTTTTTCACAAGAGATATGTAGGGTGTCACCTAGTGGGGAGATTGGTTCTCATGTTGATTTGTTTCCCTCTCCTAGAAGCAAATCAAAGATATATCCCATGCAACTGATTTTGATTGACAACTTATTGAGCCATAGGGATGGAGAGATCTGTTGAAGGTTACAGGAGAGAAGGTTGATTCAACCTTATCTCGTTTTGATTGCACTCATAAAAATGTTGAGTACCTTCTTTGGACAGCAGAATTTAAGGAGAGACGGTATGGGGTCTTGGCTGGTACTCATATTCGTGATTTGTGGTTCATCAGGAGTGCTTTGGAGGAGATAAAATTAGAATATCTCCAATTGTTTCATGATAGAGAGTATGCTATTGGGTACGCAGAGAGGGTTGGCAGAGCATCTACCCAATTAGCCATTCAAGATCAGAGACATGATCCATCTTCTGATTCGAGTGATGAGAGTGATGAGGAGTGCGTTCCCCATAGCTATGACGGCCAACCATTGACAAAGGCAGGGGCATTTTATCTTGACTGCATAGTGAGGAGTGTTCATCACTTCTCCTTTAGTCCACACATTGATGACTTGATGACATGTTGGTGTGGATTGGCTCGAGATTTTTACCATCCATGGTGGGATGAAGAGTTGCCATCTACAAAAGATGGAACTAGAGATTGCAGGTGTCTGACTCAGTTATATTCAGAGGATTACTTGCAGGGTTAGAGATCAGATTACCATCATGATGATGTGTACCAAACAGAGTTTGCAACTTCTTTGTCTTGAAAATTTCCATTGGAGACATGGCTTTAGAGAGGTAGCAATTTCAATAGGCATGATGGCTTGATTAGTTGTTCCCGTGGTGATGGAGGAGACTTATATTATTTCCTCGAACTGAGAGGAGCTACTCCATATCTTCCAACACCTATTCGGGATAGTCAGCACATCCATAGGAGTTTTGTAGAGGATGAAGAGGGATGTTGTGGTGTAGACATGTTTGGATATTCTTACCTCCTCATGACTAATGGATTGAGTTTCGGTTGTACTAGGATCCAAGTGGCAACAGGGTTGGCACTGAAGTTTGGATGGATCCTGGTATGATGCTTCACCATTCTCAGCAGGGTGAAGTTGATATCAGAGTAGTGCAGTGGAAGTCGGTGGGTGATATGCATGGAAAAATTCCATTTTGGGTTTGGGATCCAGGGATATTTTGTTGAGCACTCTACAGATTGCTATGGAATCCTTCTTGTGCATCAAGATTCCAATCGGGGTTTACTAATGAGTTTTACAACGTGTACATTGTGTGGTATGTGTACAAGTTCACCTTTGATTCATAGGTACATGAGTTGATTCCGATGCACAAATCTTGTGCGCAAGAGTTGGACAGATGGCATGATGTTTATCCTTGCACAATCATGTTTATGCTGGTGTTGCTTGAGTTATTTGGTGACTTGTGGGTAATTCTACAGTTCTTCCCCTAGGCCTCCGAAGGAGTGATGTTTCCTATTTAGTTGTGATTGCTTGGGGACAAGCAATTTCGGGGAGGGCAGACTGTAATGTCCCGTTTTTAGCGAGCATCAGAGTTTGGTGATTAGCCTATCACCGGGTCCTCATAGGCTAATAAAGATGATTAGAGGGGCTCTATTGTGGAGTTATCTAGTATCTCAGTTGGCAGTTTGCAGCCTTGGCACCTACAAATCCTTTGTATATTCTGAGGCTTGGCTATTCAGGGGTTTCTAGCTTCATTTGTGTATACTTACTATTTATAGTAAGTCAATTGGATGATAGAGGCCAACCTTACCATTTATAGTAAGGCACCCTAGTTAGCAGTGAATGCAGTGGGCTACCTCCTAGTGCAATCATAATTGATTTACGATGATTAATGATGGAGTTATAATATTATAATTATTATTAAAGCTATACTTTAATAATAATTAATTATTAAGTGCATATCATTAATGAATTAAGTGGCCTTTATTTAAAAGGGGGATTTAAATGCCTTTTAAAAAGTATACTTTACAAAAAGTGTCAAAGTGTTATTTTAAAGGGGAGATATAAGTGAATAATAAAGTTGTGAACCAAAACGAAGGAAAAAGAAAATGAAATTAAAGTGAATTAAATCAGATGAAGTCAAATGCAAATTGAGTATTATAAAAGGGCATTTTTGGAATTCATTTCATTATGATTGATCATTTTCTCTCAACTTGGCTTTGTGCTTTGGCTTTGGAGGTGAAACCTAGGGTTTTGTTGTAATTTCAATCTTGGAGAACGTAGCCTCTCTTCGATTGTACTTCCTACAGTGAGAAAGATCACCCGAGGGTTGCAGTTAATTGGTGGCTTCAAACGGAGGTCACATCTAAGCTTCATTGGAGAAGAATTTTAGAAGTTTCAAGGGTTTGAATGAAATATCAGAATAATGAAAATATATTGATCATTATTTTAAGAGCAAAGAGAACTACAGGAGAACTGCAATAAACAAGCGGTTGCCAAGCAAGGGTTTTGGCAATTCAATTGTATGCAGCTTTGCACTAGGAGGGGGGATTGGTGATAGTGATCGTTGTTGGAGTTCATTATCATTGTTGATGTTGTTATACTGCTACAAACTTTATATTTCATTCAGGCACCCATTTTCAAAGGGTTTCAAGGCATATCTTACCTATAAGTTCATGAATTGTAACTCCCATATTTTTTGGGTATTGTTGTTTTAGATAATAGGGGATATTTTATGAACTGGGTTGTCGATATTTTGTGAAAATACTAAATATCTAAGCTGATATTAAAATCTGGAATTTTCAGCTGTGTATTCCCTATGTAATGTTCAGTTTTTGAGTTCAAATTATTATTGCAATATCTTCTATTTTGCTGCATTATATTGTTGTATCAAACATTGCAAGTATATAAAAAAAACATAAAACCACAAGAAAACAAACAAGCAAAATTTTGAAATTAAATATCCTACCAGGGGTGGGATATTATAGACTTGTACCCTTCCAACAAGAAACATGCTATTATTCCAACCTTTAAACTTCTTATCAATTTTAGAATACATACAATTTCATATATCTTTTGGAGATTCGGTCCCCCCAGATGGTGCTTCGGATAAACCGGTTCCTGAAGGCAGAAACCACTCTCAGCCAAGGTCGTTCCGGGACATTGTGGCTGGCGTGGAGACAACTTTCCCAGAGGGCGCAGGTTTCTCAGTGCAAGATGGTGGCAGCGAGGAGTTTGGGGGACATGAAAGAGGTAAGTGCCCTCCTGGCCCCCAAAAAATCGACATTATGGTTCCAAATGAGAAACTTATAGATGCTCTGTGTGAACAAGATAGTAAATTAAAAAACGTTGCTATTTTCTTGGCCGCCTTGGACATTAATAAGGTTCCGGCGAGAAAGTTTATGGATGAGTGGTTGGCAAATGTATGGGGGAGAAAACTGGGGATTTCATTTTCTTTCTGTAGAATGATACAAAAAGGGCTTTATGTCATTTTTCTGAAGAATCATGAGATGCAGCAAAAAAACCCTAAACAAGCAATTTTGGAATATTGGGGGTAACATTTTTCGGGCTGTGGCTTGGTCGCATGATGCCTTGGAAGATGAAGTTTTGGCTTTGTCTAGCCCTAGATGGCTAGTCATCAAAAACGTACCCCCAAGACTGTGGGCATTTATCCCTCTCCTTGAACCATATGGAAAACTGCTAAGAATTGACAACACCTTATCCGTTCTTCCCCACGCGGATGTCAGGGTCCTGATTTCGATCCTGCCCGGAGTGGATCTGTCGGATGCCTTGCTTCTTAAACTAGGCAATGGAGACAAAATGTGTGGCCTTGAAGTGCTTGGCGGTCTGAATGCCTGCTATCTCTGCAGGAGAGAAGGGCACATAAGGAGGAATTGCCCTCTGATTGCCAAAAAAACCAGCAATATAAAGAGTCAACCAAAAAACCAAGAAAAAACTAGGGCACGCCATGATGCCTCAAGGCCCTGTAAATCAAAAGGTGAGGTCAGCAATCAGGATCACAATCAACCACCCACCAGGTGTGGTTTTCAGAATACAAATATAGAACATGAGGAAATTACACCAGGTTCCTCAAACCTTGAATGTGCTAGGGGGATAGAGGCGTCCCCATTGTTAACTACTCTGGGTGGCAATGGAATAGTTGAAATCCCCAAAGATCTCTCAGAGCCATGGTCTGGAGACACAGAGGACGGCTTTTGGGATAGTGATGACCTTTCTGAAACAGCAGGTATAGACTCAGAGTGGGACATGGATCACAAATCGGAGAGAATGGAACTGGAAACACAAATCAAAAACCCTGTATCTTTGGACGCCTCAGTTCCCACGAAGAATGGAACCCCAGAGGGTGAGGAACATCCTCCCCCCCCCCCCACTGGAAGGCTCCAAACTTGACTCCCAAGCAAGGGACAGCATAGAGAGGAGCCTAAACCAAGAAACCGAGGCACTATTTGAGGGCAACTCCGATCTGAATAAGACTGCAAATAAGGAGAGGAAAAACGCCCAGCAGCTGGCAATTGAGAAACTAAGAAGTAGATAAAATGGGGGGAAAGGAAAGAATTTTGTCCCTAACAGTGAATCTTACTACTTTAAAAACTTCATAATCTCTAAGGAAGACCCCGGCAAAAAGAAAGTACTGGGAAGTGCAGAAACAAAGCCAGGCAAAGTGAAAAACATAATTAATGCCTTGGAGACCAATCTGATGCCCACTTGCAACCAACCTGCCACCATTGATGTACTTGTTGCAAATCTGCATGAGGCCAAGAATGGTTTAGGTGATCCCCATTCTGGGGATGGTAAGAAGTGCACCAATGATGGAGAGTTTGGTGTAAGTGGGGGTGAGGTTGAACTCCCCGGAAACAACACAACCAGCCCAGGTGATACTGCTCTCTCTTGCCAAGAGGGTATCAAGGATCAAAACATGAACAGTTGTGTTACTCCAAATAAGGGCTTGAAGGCCACTGAACCTTTTGAGGCTACTAGGGAGCAAACTCCTAAGGGAATCACTGAGGGAGAGGGTAAGGCGGACATTCCCCATAGGTCAAGAGGAAGACCAAAGAAAGGGACTGAGACTTTAATCCCTGAAGGAAAAGGAAATCTCAAACTTCTGACAAAACAGAAAAAGGAAGAAACTGAGTGTCTTTACTACAAGCCCAATTCCCAAAAGATTGGAAGTGGACCAGAAGGTCCCTAAATGTTTTGAAAACTTCAAGTCTGATAAAGAACAAGCCTTAAATAAGTGTCCTAATGACTCTTAACTGTATCTCGTGGAATGTAAGGGGCCTTGAGTCTCCAGATAGGAAGCAAATTGTCAGGAGATTCCTCAATAGTTGCAAGGAGAAAGATGTGGTTTTGCTACAAGAAATCAAAGCTACTGGGTTCATGCTGGATACGAATCTCAGCTTCGTATGGAGAGATTTGATCCACTTTGTCACCCATCATGAGAAAGGTAGGGGGGGGGCAGCAATCATCCTCTCCAGAGATTGGGGACAATATGTGGTCAGGCAAGGGGTCTCACCTTGCAATCGTCATGTTTGGTTAATATTGAAAAAAGGAGACCTCTCGTTTGGCATCTGCTCAGTCTATGCCCCCAATGAATATAGTGAAAGGAGTAATGTCTGGAAATGTTTAAGTGGGCTTGACAACCTCCCTTGGATTCTTGGGGGGGACTTTAACATGATTGAAAAACAAAAGGACAAACTTGGTGGAGTTGATATGGATTGGAAGGGCAACGAGAAATACTTCTAGCTGAAAATGAAGAACAAACTGAGATTGATAGACCCACTAGAGGGGCAGAAGAAGGACTTCCCCAGCATATGGTATACCTGGTGTAATGCCCAGAAGGGCAGCAGAAGGATCTATTGCAGGTTGGATAAATTCTATTTGAACAGAGATTTCTTCATCCCTGAGCCTCTTAGAGATGGGTGTAAAGTGGAGGTTCACCCCTTCACCCTATCTGATCATCACCCCATAAAAATAAGGATATCCTTCAGCAAGGGACCGGGGGTTGTGAGGAGAAAAGATGGGGGCTTTCTCCTCAACACCAAACTGCTGCAAGATAAAGACTGTTGTGATGCCATCAAAACACTTAGAATATTAAACAATGGCCTACACAAGAGCAAAAGTGCGATAGAAAGATGGAATTTGAATGTCAAGGGGTGGAAAACTCTTTTTCAGATTGTTGGTAGAAAGAAAGCAATGGACAGCAGGAAGTTGGAGGGTAATCTGCAAGAAAATCTGCTACAAGCAGAAGCAGGGCTCCAAAAAGACCCCAGGAATGAGAACCTAGCCAGCAAGATGTCCTTAGCCAAGGACTCGCTAAGACGGCTGCAAAACAGCAGAATTCAGGGGCTGAAGGTTAGATCCAAGACTAATTGGTTGGCAAACGATGATAAAGGCTCAAAGTTCTTTTTTAATCTGCTAAGAGAAAAAAGTTTTAAGGAGCGCATAGAACAGCTTCAGGTAGGTGAGGGAGCTTTTGGGGATCAAGAGGTAATTAAGAACCAGTTTTTCCTCTTCTACCAAAACCTTTTCTCCTCTAAGGAAGGTGGAAGTGGCGGGGCCAGTGCAAGAAGGCTAATCAATGATATCATCCCAAGGAAATTAGAAGGGCAAGAGGTGGAAAAGCTGGGCCAAGAAGTGTCCAAAGAGGAAATTCAAAAAGCAATTGATTCCTTGCAGAATGATAAAACCCCAGGTGCTGACGGTCTTCCGGCAAAATTCTATAAATCCTTCAAGGAGTGGATAGTGGAGGACCTCTTATGCGTCTACAAGGAGGCGCTGGAGATGGGCTCTCTGGGAAGGGGCATTACCAAAGGTATTATCAAGTTGCTCCCGAAGGATGGGGACAAGACCCAAGTGAAGAACTGGAGACCCATAACATTGCTAAATGTCTCATACAAGATTTTGGCCAAAATTTTGGCAAGGAGATTGACTAATGTTCTGCCTAAACTCATCAGTACAACTCAAACAGGCTTCATCAAAGGCAGATATATCTTGGATAACCTCCTTACTAGTTGGGAAGCTCTAGAATGGGCCAAAAACACCAAGCAGGAAGCTGCTATCTTATTGCTGGATTTTGAAAAAGCGTATGACAGGATTGAATGGTCATTTATAAGGCTCAGTCTTGAAGCTTTTGGGTTCCCACAGAACTTTTGTAGCATGGTAGTCACTTTGTTCAAAGATGCAGTTGCTCAGGTTGATGTAAATGGCTCCCTTACAGAAGAGTTTGCTCTTGAAAGATCAATCAGGCAAGGATGTCCACTAGCCCCTGCACTATTTGTGATTGCATCAAAAGCACTATACTATGTTCTCAGGACCGATATGAGTTCCCCAAAGGTAAGAGGCATAGTACTGCCAAGAAATGATGAACTACTGAATGTCCAATTTGCAGATGACAAGGGTCTTTTCCCCTTGCTGGAAGAAGAGAATATCTCCAATTTGATGAACAAACTGAACATATTTTGCAATGCTTCAGGCACAAAAATCTCTCTCTCTAAATCAATCTTCCTAGGTTGGCATGATAGGCCCCCAGATTGGATTGACAAATTTGGTATACAATGGGGAGGCCCATGCAAACAGGTGAGATATTTGGGAATCCCTTTTGCAGTGAGCCCGAACCTTAAGGAAATGTGGGAATGGATTACAAGCAAAATTGAGAGGAAGTTGGAGAAATGGAACAAGAATTATCTTACCTTGGCAGGAAGAATACAAGTCTGCCAAAAGATCCTCTCCTCTTATAGTTTGTATTTTGCCTCGATGTGGCTTTTTTGCAGCTACCAGGTAGATCAGATTCAAAAGAGAATCTGGGGATTCCTCTGGTCAGATGGAAAAGGGGGTAGAAAGAGACATGCTGTAAAGTGGAGCTGGTGCTGTGTAAGCAAATTTGAAGGTGGGCTGGGTCTTAAGGACCTGAAGATCCAGGGCATTGCACTAGCTGCTAAGTGGATCTTCAAGGCTTTAGATGGTAACGAGCCGTGGAAAGTCTTAGTCAGGAGCAATGTTCAAAGGGCAACCCCGAAGATCGGAAAAAGTTGGAGGAACCTCCCCCTCAGTGACCTCCTCAGTTGTCCCCTCCCTATAACCCCAGAAGGTTCAGTGGTTTTCAGGAGCATTTGGAAAGCGTGGGAAGAGGTAAAAGGGCACATTTGTAATGCTCAGGCCATACAGGGCAAGCTGGTTTATACTCATAGGTCTATCTAGTGGAATCTTGACCATAATGGGAAACCCCTGGCCCTCCTGCAGGGGTGCTCAGAGAAGGCCTGGAATTGCAAGGGTATTAAGCACTTTTCTGACATCTTGAACAGGGGCCACCTAATAGGGTGGGACCAGCTGAGCACTAAGTGTCACTTACCGGCCACCCAATGGAGGACATATACAGTCTTGAGAAAAGCATGCAAAAGTTGGGAATGGCCGGTTAACACTAAAGACAATATTAAACAATTCCAAGAGTTCCTTTGGACTAATGGCTCCAACATTGGGAGCCTCAATGCTAAAACTATCTATAATACCCTTGCCAAACAGCAGGAAACATATGACTACCTAAATAGCAAGTGGAATAAGAACCTGCATAACACTCAATGGTCCAAAATTCTATCTAATAATTGGGTTAAAATAATTGTGCCGAGGAAGGCATGTTTCAGGTGGCTTTTGATCTTCCACAGGTTACCATACAAAAACAATACTAATGAAACAGAAAATTGCAGAATGTGTAGAGTTCCAGAATCAATCTCTCATATTTTCTTTGAATGTATATATGCAAAAGAAGTTTGGAATTTGTTTTGTAACCAACTAAATGTTAGGAGCAATAATGGCACTCTTAGAATGGATAGAACTATTCTATTCAGCAGCAATAAATTTGGCAAGGAACAAACTATATTTTGGTCTTGTCTCTCTACAGAAATTCTGTGGCACATTTGGAATTCAAGGAATAATGAAAGATTTAATGGGGGCATGAGGGTACTTACTGAGTCCACACGAGGACTCATCATCCACAAAATTGTTGTGCAGGTCACATTGGCTGTGAAGGCATCCAAACTCAAATTTCTCAATTTCTTGGAAGATGGCAGCGTTCAACCCACCATGAGGGAGGCCAGAGCTAGGCATACTTGGCAACTAGGGCAGCCCAGCACATATATCTTTCTCCAAGCGTTGGAGATCTTTCAAAAAGAGTTCAATAAAAAGGTTGCTAGAGAGGCACAATTAGAAGAAATTGTAGCAGCAAAGGTTCTTTTGGGTATGAAGGATCCAGCAGGCGGTGAGGATGCAGCAAACTAAGGAGATGAAGTTGTTATATTTTTGTGTGGACTTGGATCTTTTTGGCAGGGTAGCTGGGATCTCTTGGACAGACAGAGGTTTCCTTTTTGATGCAGATCATCAGGCTGGTATTGCATTTTGGGCAGTAAAATTGCTATCTCAGTGGCGGACAGGTTGGTACCTTCTACTGTAAATCAGATCGAGGCTCTTCCTTCAGCATAGTGACTTTTGTTGGCAGCCACTTGGACCCTTTGCTGCAGCAGTCTAGCAGGATATCTTGTACTGTTTCTTTTTTCCTTTTTTGAAATTGGTATGTATTGATTATGTAAACAGCCATAGGCTGTTTTTGTAATGGGGGGGGCTTGATCCTGCTATTATCTGTGGGGGGGTGGAGCTTGCTGCTCCTTGATCTCATTGTATAACTACTTGTTCAAACGATTTTCAATACAAAAAAAAAAGCGATCCCAAGATATCTAATCAATTTATTAGGGCCAGACCATTGCCATTTAAATCTACAGAACCAATCAAAGGTTCATTTGTCCAACTCAACATTATAGATTTGGCTTCGAAGATTTTTGAGCCAGAATCTTGACAAAAGATTTATAATCTATGCATGAGGTTAACCATATTATTCTCTTCAAGGACAGGTAAGAGAGCGGTATCATCAACAAACAGAACATTAATTAGGGAGCTATCATCAGAAAAGGTAATGCCTTGCACTTTAGGACCAAGAGACTTGATTCTCAAAGTATAAAAGAGGGCTTTAGAGGCAATGACAAACCAGGTAGGGGATGATGAGCATCCTTGTCTAATAGTTCTTTCTAACAGGAATGGTTAAGAAAGAGATCCATTGACCTCAATTTTCGCAGAAGCATCTTGGAATAATACTTTGACCATTTTCCAAAAGAACTCAAGAAACCTAAATGCTTCAAGGATAGACACAACAAAAGACCATTCTACTCTATCATAAGCCTTTTCAAAATCTAACAAAAGCATACCAACGTTTTGATTGCATTTCTTTGCCCAATCCAATGCTTCCCAACTGGTTAGAAGATTCTCGAGGATGTACCATCCTTTAATAGAACCAATTTGAGTGTCATTGCTGATTTTAGGGAGGACATCAGTGAGTCTTAGAGACAACAATTTAGCAAGAATCTTATAGGATACATTTAATAGGGTAATAGGTTTCTAGTTCTTTACACTGCTTCTATCTCCATCCTTTGGTAGCAGCTTGATAATACCCCTATTAATGTTCTTTCCTAAAGCTCCTTTCTCTATGACCTCTTTATACACACCAAATAATTCATCAACAATCCAATCCATATTGGCCTTATAGAATTCAATTAGCAGTCCATCAAAACCAAGAAATTTCCCATTTTGAAAGGAGAGGATAGCAAAGGAAATTTCCTCTTTGGAGATTGCTTTTTCAAGATCCATAGCCATTTCACCACTGATTTTCTTAGGAATTTTTTTTTGTAGAGCACTTGGATCTGAATACAACAATTGTTATTATCATTAGCTGCAAAAAATTGCCTTAGAATTCGCATAAGACCTTTGATATTTCCTCAGTATTATGCATCCAATGATCATTATCCACAATAGGTCCAAAGGATTCCATGGAGCTTTTTGTTCTCAACATACTAAACAAATATTTTAATCCTCTATCTCGATCGCTAATCTAGTTAATTTTTTTCCTAACATTAGCCCCTTGCACTTTTTTAACTTTGTGACAACGAAGCCTATGCTTAATTAATCAAAATGTTGCCTATACTTCTCATCATGACTATCGTTTGAATCTTAGCTTTTGCAACAAGTAATTCATTCTGCAAAGCACACTCCAAATTTCTACTCTCAATAGCAAATAACTCATGCACCTAAAAATCTACTAGGAAAGTGTGTTCTGACTTGTTTTGTTGATAAGTCATGCACTCACAAACATGCCACAAGATATCATCTTTCAAACCTTTCCACAAGAATCTCTCTCTAATTTTTTTGTAGGTCTTGAAGTACCCTAGATGTCCTACAAGAGGGGTATCATGAATAGCTCTCAAAAAAATCCTTAAGCTTCAATTTAGGAACCAAGTAAATAATGTCCTTATAGTAGATGATATCATCCACCACCCTGTATCTATCATCCTGAAACTTACCATCCATCAATTCACATGCAAAAAGTGTTCTTGGAATACTCAACTAGGAGATGAATCAGCTGAAATCTCTGTCAAGAAGAAAATAGCGGGTTTTCTAACAATATTCTTATTTCCCTTTACATATTCTACATCAAGATCATCTGCATGATTTTACTTACCCACTTTTGTTGTTTCTCATTTAAATCATTTTGCTCCAAGAAGTATTTCAAGTTGTTGTGATTTGTGTTGGCGTTTAAATTAGCACCTCTGGAGTGCTGATTGTAAACGTTCAGCTATTTCAAATGTTTTGCAACACTTCTTCATTATTTAAAGAGGAGAAATCCCTCTCTGCTGAAAGCAATGCGTAAGGAAGGGAATGGTAAACTAAAGTTCCTATCTTTTTGTACTTCAGCGGTAGGACACAAGGGTGCACAAACACAATGCGCCGCAGCTAAGCTTTTTCTCTGGTTTCTGCAGATCTTAACTACAACTATTCTAGCTTTTAATCTATCCAATACCTTCAAGGTAAACAGAGCATGAGGGTAAAGGAGTGGGAATGAAGGGTTGGATCACTTGAATTCGTCGTCTCCTGAGAATGTGACCAAGGCTCTGAACTCTTGGGTATATACCGGGATAAGGTTGGTAGAAGCAAACACTCTTTACGGTAAACTAGATCTGAGACCTACCAAGGAGGAGGAACCCCTATCCGAGGTATGGGCTAGGAAATGGTTTACAAGAAACAACAGATAAACGATGTCTTGGCCAACAAGCTTGCTAAGGAGGAGGAACCCCTATCCGAAGTATAGATTGAAGGACAATACATTAAACAACAACAAACGATAACTTTCAATGACAAATATCCAAGGAGGAGGAACCCCTATTCGAGGAGGGAAATGAAACAACAAGCTATTTGAAACAAAACGTGGAAATAACTCAAATAGGTAGATCAAAATGCAAGCGCCTTCCGATATTCTTCTTCAAGCTTTATCAACGAATTACAAAGGTTGGGATAGCAAAGGCACGAAATCATGCACAATTACAATCGACCAACGAACTCTCATCCAAGAGTGAACAAATATCCGCTTTCAAAGATGTTGGCAACAATGGCGCAGCAATTTTGCATAGCAAGTAAACGTTAAACAAACAATGAGCCCAAGGCTCTTATTTATAGAACTCAAAGGAGTGGGAAACCCCAAAATCTCCTTGAGTTAACAATGAGTTCTTGCCAATCAATTAGCAAGATTTATTCCTAAAAAGGGGGGAACAAGCAATTAACTGGAAAACTACTTCAGTTAACTGAAAGTAAACAAAGAGTCAACTGGAAACTACTTCAGTTGATTGAAAGTAAACTAAAGGTAAACTTTAATGTAAGTATCCCTCCAAAATAGACATCCACATTTAGTGGAGATCTTAGATCCACAAATCATGGAAGCCGATTAGACATCCTTAATCAGTGGGATCTGCCAATGCATGATTTAAGGGATATGGAGTTAACTTGGAAAGGGGCATCAAGTTAACTCCAATTACATTTAATGTCATCTTGAGTTGACTTGGAAAGAAGCATCAAGTCAAACTCAAGTATCATAAATGCCACTTGGAGGGTGTAGAACATCCTTCTTTGGTGTCTTTTCACACTTCACCACTTCCGGTCAACAGCCCCTTGATCTATGTGTTGACTTCTTCCGTTTCCGGATAGTCAATGCTTTAATGACACGACATCTCCTCTTCTTGTGCAAGTTGTTGCTCTTGGTAACTTTGGCGGCTCCGTGTTTGGAATGACCTCTTCGCAGCTGGCATGCGCGGGAGGTGGTAAAACTGGTCTTTCTGCTACAAGATCAGCCTTTCTTTCTTCTTCGTCCAGAGTAATTGTTGCGGCTCTCCACTGAGCGGGAGATGTATTCTTTTCAAAGATAAAGATCCGCAGACTACTGATGATGTTCGTTTGCTCTCCAGCAATGTGTGTAAGATCTAGTTGGAGAGTTGTTGGTGCAAGGTCTGGTTGTTCAATTGGAGCCCAAGGACGCCAAATTGTCATATTGTGAAGAACTCACCTGTTGACTATAAACACAGATGTGTTCAGACAACTTCTCAAAAACCCTTGAAAATAGCGCCTTGCCGAGAAGTATTTTTCCGGAAAAAGTCCTGCACATGGGTTTTGTTCGTGCTTCAATGCTGAACAAGGCCAGTTCCTCAAAATTTTGATTCTGAAACTTTTTGGGAAAACCCCCCACAAATAGGGGCAGCAAGTTTGTTGATTCTGGAAAATCTAATGAGATGGGTTTCACTGGAAAATTATGTTGAATCTACCCAGTTAATCAGATCTGATATAGCCTGCTACTTTGTGTGACATGCAAGAAAACTTAAGACAAGAAGAGAGGAAGTAGACAAAAGATGGATTGGAAGTTTTTATCTGACTCCCTGAGAAAATCTGTCTCTGAATCCAACCTCAGATTAGCAATCTTCTTCTGCTTCAGATCTGCAAGAAATATCGAAGAACGAATGAAAACCTTGGCCAGATCTATAAATGGCGTCCTTGAGAGCTTATGGTTGTTCTTGATCATCAACCTGCAATGAAATAATGAAGTGGGATGCCTATACCTTGATTACATAGACTCAAGCCTTAGATCGACAAGTTTGGGGACTTAACTCATGATCAAAAGTTGTTTTGGCTTGATTTGAAGTTCAAAAAGGTGATTTCCACTAATCGTGGAGTGATTTAGCCAAGTTTATCTCAAAGTATCTTGACTTTAGTCAACATCTTGGCCTTTGACTTCTTCTAGGCGTCCCTTTTGAGTCTTGCAAGTTTTCTATTATTTTCTCTGTTGAATGACCCCAGTTTGATCCTGAATCTAGCTTGATTTGTGTTGTACCCAAACCAAATTTTTTGCTTCATCAAGGCATTTTGCATAAAAGAGTATAAACCTTGCTAAAATGATGTAAAATACAGTTTTGGGCAATATCAAGCATGGAGTTTTTGTCAATATTTTGTCAGTCAAAGTCAGTTTTATTGATCAAGAACCTGAAGCAGAGACTCAGAATGGAGCATTTCATGACGGAGAAGCGTCTCACGACAGCATTTCACATTGCACACAGTCATTTCAGTGATCGAGATGATGATTTCAGTGGTCAATTTTTGAAGATTTTTCAGGGAAAAGCAGAAAAGCGCACCTGTAGCCCAGGGGCGCCCTTCTTTTTGAAGGTCAAGATTTTGTTGAAAGTGCTCATGCATACAGTCAATCTCTTCAGAATTGGTCTGGCTATCCGATTAGCTATCCAGCAAAGCTTTCCGAGACCCGTAGCTCCGGCAACTAGCGATAGAAGTCAAAATTCCCAAAGTCCCAGATATGAGAAATTTGTCCTTTTCAGGCAAAAGCGCGCCTGTAGCTTGAGGGCGCCCATCTTAAAGAGGGGGTAGATTCTGGTATTTTTGGTGGCTCATGCAGTCAATCTCTTCTCGACTAGTCTGCTCATCCAATGAGTTATCAAACGCAGTCATCCGAGTCTCAGAGCTCCGGTAGTCGACGTCTGAAGATGAGCTTATAATGAAAATTTCACATCTTTGAGCTTCTTCGTTGTGTTTCCAGTGCAACTATAGCCCAGGGGCGCTGGTTAAAATGACCCTTAAGATGGCAAAATTTGCAGACGAAGTCTTTCTAACATCAGTACTACTCTAGTCCAGCTTCGCGATGCACCATCCTGCTTATCGATCCGACATTCCAAGTGATCGTGGCAAAGGTTCTACCAAGCACGTAATTTCACGGGCGGACCAACATAAAATTTGCATTGTATTTCTACAGTCCAGAGGCACCTAGCCTTTAGGCCTGTCAGATGAGGTCGTTCGCGTTTGAAGTCTTCACGACACTTGAGCGTAATTACTTTATCTATTCAACGAGCCCAGCCGTCAGCCTTCGGGATTTGGCAGACGCTCGTACGTGCAAGGTCTTTGGCGAAATGCTGAAAAGAGAAGACATCCGGAAAATGGCCAAGTATGGAGCGTATATTTTAAATAAAATACGCACTGGCATTTTTGAGGTCTTAGAAGCAGTTTTCTGGCTTCATCATCTCTAGAGATGTCTTTTGTAAGTCCTTCTGGCTGTCCGTTAAAACAGATAGTGCTCGAATCGGGTCATCCCAGCTCCAGATATCAGAGGTCAAAGTAGGGCATCTAGTTGACAGTTCAACTTTCGTCAAAATGGTGTCAGTGCAACTGAAGGCCAGGGGCGCTTTTACTTTTGAGGCCCTTAACACAGCTTTCAGATGCCTTGCATACAGTCGTTGGATGCAGAATGTCTCCAGGCATGCAGTGAGCTTGGTTGCCTATCATCAGGGTTCACCGTTCGCCGTCAGCAGCCGTTTGAAGTTTCAGATGGCAGTTTGCGAAAATGACCAAGTCTGGTGTCGTAAAAGCAATTTAATCAAGGGCACCTAATTTTTTGAGGTGTAAAACGATGGATTTTGCAGTGTTGACTCCCAGCAAACATTTCTTCCTTGCTCTGCAGGCTTCGCAATGAATTCTCCAGTTCAGTCTCAGCATCATCCGGTCACCCGGAAATCAATGTCGAAGATGGCCAGTCGTAACTTTGTCGTCAGCTATAAAATGGGAAGTTAATAAAAAGTGCAATATCTTGAGCAAATGGACGCCTATGAGCTCAAACGATGACTTTTCGGAATCAGTGAAGTTTGCCGGTGAATCTCAAAGCTTCATTCGGTTTGTCAACTGAAGTTAAATAATATTTAATATTTATTTTGCATATTTTGGCATTAAAATGGCGAATCTCTAAAATTGATGCCTTTGCAAATTGCATGATGAATATTAATTTATTATTATTTATTTCCGAACTCAGTATCAGTATCAGTGTAACCGAAAGGGGTCCAATCAGAAGCCTTCTATTTTCAGTCAGGGTTTTAATCTTGCAGTTCACAAGTTGGTGCGAATTTTCTCTTGTTTAAACATGGCACATTCATTTATTATTCACCAAGCTTCAAGAGAAATTTGTATTTTTAAAGAGAAATCCATATTTTCAAACAAAATTCGTTTTTCTTCAAGGCAAAGGCGTGTTTTTCAAGAAAAATTCATATTTCTTCAAAGCAAAGACGTATCTTCAAGGCAAATTCGTAATTCTCAAGTAAAGGCGAATTTTAGCAAGCAAAGGCGAATTCTTTATCTATTTGCAAAGGCGATTTCTCCAATCACATTCTTTTGCAGGTTAAAAGTTCACTTTTTCAGCAATTTGAAGAATTCAAGGGCGATTTTCATTGAAGAAGAGCATACAAAAACGTCTTTTTCCTCCTTGATTCTCAAATTTCTCTCAGATTTCAATTCGCATGTTCCTGAAATTGGCAAAATTTGACAAGTCTCAAAAGATCTCGATTCTCATTTCTATATAGCTTCCTCGACTAAAAGTCCTCAAGGCTTGATTTTTCAAATTCTTTTAACTCCGCAGCATTCGCTCTCGAAGTTTCTTAATTTTCTTAACTGAAAATTCCTTGCATGGTCGAGTAGAAGTCAAATTTTCGTAAATCTGACATTCTAGGGTGTCTTAGAGTCTTTTTCTGGACAAAACCCATATCTCAGAATTTTTCGTGAAAATTGCCCTTCGATAGGCTATTTTTAGCCTCGCTATGCTATTTTCTTTAGCGTTTTCCAGGAAATCTTGTCGTAACATAGTCAAGTTCACTAACCGGGCGAAGTTTCTCATGTAGTACAAGATACTACGATCGGAATTCAAGACCAAATCGGGTCTTAATTCATGATTTCTTAGAAAAAATGGTGACAGATTTGTACTGCTGCATGAGATAATGGCCATCATCAGCCACGGAGCCAAAAGTTACCAACAATGAAATGCTAGTTTGAGTGTGTGTGTAAAGATTTCGCTTTTCAAGATTGCCCGTTGTCGACATTCGATAAAGCTGATGCGCTTAACAACTTCGCTGAAGGATTGGCTGTTTCAGCATCACGCACTTAGGACCCTTCCCGCCCTGCACCTCCTCAGATACAGACATTACACACGTGAGTTGCAAACTTGATGCCCTTTCAAGTTAACTCGCCTCATCTCATGCATATCTATTCTGAGATCAGCTTTATTTACTTGGAGTTTTATTTAGGGTTTTACGTTAACTGATGGTAGTGTTCCATTTAACATGCTTTCAACAAGGACGTGCATGCTTGCACAATTGTCCATTTTAGTTAGATGTACAAAGTTAACTGATGGTAGTTTTCCAGCTTAATCAGAGTAGTTTACTTCATTAGGGTTTAATAATTAATCTTGCATGCATTTGCGAGACTGTAGTTAACACAAGGTGATTTTAGGGTTCCCTACACCTTGATGTATATAAATAAGAGCTTTTGCTCATTTGTAATTAACTTCTGCTTGAGAGAGAAATATATGCTGCGCCTACCTTGCCCTCAATATTGCTCTTTTGGTATTTGTTCATGTGTCTTTACTATTACGATTAAGTGTTATGCCACATAGGGTTTCATGCAATTGTAATGGTGAATTCTTTCCATAGTTTAGATAAATCTGTTTTGTGCTTAATAAACTTGTTCAGATTGAGATGATAGTTGCGCCACCTTGCCTTCAAGTAGAGAATCTGCACTTGGTTATCGTGTGTTGTTGTTAACAATAATCTAATTCGGATTGAGATGATAGATGCGCCACCTTGCCTTCAAGTAGAGAATCCGTATTCAGTTTATCGTGTGATGTTGTTACCAATAAACTTGTCTAGATTGAGCTAATAGATGCGCCACCTTGCCTTCACAAGAGGAATTCATAATTCTGCTATCGTCGATAGTTTCAACCTTGGGTTCCATTTCAAGGCTCTGTTTTCTTGAGGAAACCGGATAGATTTAAAGTAGTTAGCTTAGTTGTAGTTAATGATCTGCGAAACCAGAAAATCCTTAGCTGCAACGTTCTTGGTTTTCTTAACCTTGTGCCTCTTCCAGCTGAGAACAAAAAGATAGGACTTAGATTACTTTTCTTTTCCACGCATTCTAGCACTACGAGGGAGCTTCCCCTCCTAATTTGAAGAGCACTCATTACGCAGTGTGCATAGCTGTCCGTACAAACCTGCACTCCAGAGGTGTTAGTTTTTACGCCAACAATTTGTTGATCCTGAGTTGTTGCCAGTACATTCACTATTGAGCTAGATCCAACTTGAAGAGAAGTGCCTAGGAGACATGATGGCAAAAAGTTGAGTACAAGGCCTCAAAAGAAAGGGCGCCTTTTCCAAGAAAGGGCGCTTTTGCTTTTGCCTTGGTGAATTTTCAATCTTCGTTTTTCAGCTTTTGAAATGACCTCTCGTGCTTTGATCTGGATTTCTCATTGATCGGAGAATCAGATGTTCTTGTTTGATATCTTGTCAGGTATCCAACTCTATTTCGCCAAAGATGACTGGACTTGGAAAATCCAGAAGTCATTTTAGGGTTCCTTTATTCAAGGGCGCCCCTCATTGAAAAGGGCGCTTTTGTCCTTTAGCATGGTTATCTTCATCTGAAAAGTTGCCTAGTTTGATCCTGATTATTTGTTGACTGCCTCGTCAGATGCCTGTGCTTGCAGTTGCATTGCTGAGATCTACCTAGGCTAAGAAGATTGTCCTAGGAGGCCTTTGATCTTTTGTCAGCATCTAGAGGTCTAAAAAGAAGGGCGCCTTTCTTTTGAAAAGGATCTTTTTTCTTTGATCTTCACCTTTGACAGTCATTTCCTGATATTTCTTCAACTACATCTTTTTGCTTCATCAGCAACTGCTTATGATCAACTCATCAGATGATTTAGTTGTTTGTTTCATTGTCGAGTCAGCAAGCAAACGCCGAAGATGACTACCTTGGATGATCCAACAGACTGCATTTGACCTTTAAAGATCATTGGCGCCCTTGCTTGAAAAAGGCTCTTTTCAGCATGTGAACTTGTTTCTTCTTCGTAACATTTCCAGAGTTAGTCAAATTTTGACCTTTTTGGGTTTCAGGAATCTCCTTCATCAAACAGCATCATTTTAGACCTTTTCCGCCATGGTTGCGTCGTTGAAGCTTTTGAAGCTTAGCTTTCAGCACCTGGTACTGGCCAATCTACCATTAATGGTTGTGGAGCTCCTAACTTTGTTCCTGAAAAATAGAAATAGACCCACCAGAGTAAAACATGCCTTTTGATGATTTTGACTTGACCGATGTGATCGTGAAGCCTTTTAATCCTATCAAAATCATTTTCAATCATTTTTGGGAAGGTCCTATTTTCGGGGGTTTCCCTGAAAATAGGGGCGTAAAACCCTGATTTTCAAATTTTCAGAATTTTGCACGTGTTCTTTGACAAAAACGCACAAAGACCTTATGTTTGGTTTGACCTAAAATAGACTTTTAACGGCATTTTAACAAGATTTAGCTCAATTTATATAGAATGCCAAAAAAATTATTTTGGGTACAACAATTTGTTCTACAAAAAGTTTTCCACCTACCAAGTACCATCTAAACTTTGCCAACACATGCAAGATGGCAAGCATCTCCTTATCGTAATTGGAATATAATCTCTCCACATCTCAGAGCTTTCTACTCTCATATGCAATGAGGTGCATGTTTTGCATCAATACCGCCCCAACCACCTCACTTGAAGCATCACATTTCAAAACAAAGGGCTAAGAGAAGCCCAATAACATCAACACAGGACAACTACTCATTACCTCCTAAAGTCTATCAAAAGTGCGTTGAGCCTCATCCAACCACTTGAAAGCTCCTTTCTTTGTAAGATTTGTGAGAGGTGCACCCCATTGTGAGAGCCCCTTCACAAATCCCATGTGGGAGCTACAAAGGCCATAGAATCCCCTCAACATTATCAACGTCTTCGGCGAGGACCAATCCATAATGGCTTAAATCTTCTTTTGATGAACTTGGACTACATTTGCACCAATCACATGCCCCAAATAAAGAATCTTTGTCAACTCAAATTCACACTTACAAGCTTTTGCAAATAGTGATTGTGCCTCCATGATGCCCCAACACCACATCAAGATGTCTAATATGGTCCTCGTGTAAATGTGAATAGAATCGAAGAGTACCAAAAGGAATTTCCGCAACTGTTTGTTGAAGATGTGATTCATGCAAGACTGGAAGGTGGTAGGAGCCTTGGTCGAACCAAATGGCATGACAAGAAACTCATAGTGCCCATAGTGACATCTAAATGTCGTCTAGTGTATATCTTGCTCCTTCACTCTAATCTAATGGTATCTGGATCTGAGATCAATCTTCAAAAAAAATACAGCCCCATGTAGCTAGCTCATCTAATAGCTCATCAATCCTAGAGATGGGATACCTTTTTTTTAATTGTCTTTTAATCCAATGCACGATAGTCAATGCAAATCGACATACTCACATCCTTCTTCAATAGACCAACTAAAGAAGTAAAGGGATCGAGCTTGTCCCTATACGACCCATGTCCAGTAACTCCTTAATCACATTTTCTATATCCTTAAATCTTTTTGAATGTTGGTAAGGATTGGTAATGACGGGCTCAGAGCCCTCCTCTAGTTTGATCGCATGCTTGAAACCCCTATTAGGAGGTATCCCAAGAGGACTCTCAATGTAAACCAAGTTGTGCTTATCCAACACATATTCAATATTCACATGACGTCCATTGTTATCAGTAGGGGCCATGGATGAAATCAAAATCTTGGTTTCCCATGAAACATCTCCATGCCTAAATATGCTCTTTGCACTCTTCACTAGTACGATCCTTCGAGTACCATTAGACATACCTCTTAGGACTATCTTTTTACCATCTACCCTAAACTTAAACTCCATGGTTTGAAATTTCTATGAATATTTCCCCAATGAGCGAAGCCATTGGATGCCGAAAATGGCATTAGTATCGCCAAGATACACCACATAAAAATCATCTTTAACAGTATATTCAATATTCACATGACGTCCATTGTTATCAGTAGGGGCCATGGATGAAATCAAAATCTTGGCTTCCCATGAAACATCTCCATGCCTAAATATGCTCTTTGCACTCTTCACTAGTACGATCCTTCGAGTACCATTAGACATACCTCTTAGGACTATCTTTTTACCATCTACCCTAAACTTAAACTCCATGGTTTGAAATTTCTATGAATATTTCCCCAATGAGCGAAGCCATTGGATGCCGAAAATGGCATTAGTATCGCCAAGATACACCACATAAAAATCATCTTTAACAGTATAATTGCCTAGAGCAATATCCAACTGTGGAACACATTTGTGTAAGACATATTGAAGCCATCTGCTACGACAACGTTAAAGCCTTCAAAGTCTTCTTCCTGGATACCTCTCTTACTCACCAAAGTTGAGTCAATAAAATTGTGAGTAGCCTCACTATCAATCAAAACTGTAACTTGTTGCCCTTGAACAACTCCCCAAACTCTAAAAGTGTTACATCTAGGAGTGCCAGATAGTGTAGCTATAATTCCACCTTTTGTCTCCTTCGGTGGATGTTCATCCTTCTCCACATGCTCACTATTTGAATCACTATGTTCGCTACCATCAACTCTTTCTACTTTCTCTTCCTCTTCACTATCTAACACTACCTCAATGTAATGAACCTTTCCCTTTCCTAAACACTTGTGGCCAGGTTCCCAAGGCTCCTTGCAGCTGAAACATAACTTTTATCTGGCAATTTCATTCCAAACCTCATCATCCATTGTGTTCTTTTTTGGCCACTACTTTTGAAAAGGTTTCTTATCTTTTTTATTCTGAAATGGCTTAGGTGGAAACTTGTTTCTAGGGGCTAAATTATCCATGTTTCTAACCCTTTTAATGGCATCCTACAAGGTATTAGGATCAAATGCTTTGATCCAACCTAGAAAAGGTTCTGACAATCCCTCAATGAAGAGGACAATCAATCTATGCTCTAACATGTCTCTAACCATAACTAATAACTTTTGGAACTCTGATATATGAGTCAATGGAACCAACATGTTTCAGCTGTGCCAATTCTCTGAAGTAAAGTTTTGGGTCCTTCCTATCAAATCTTTCAATCAATCTTTGTGTAAAATATGCACAAGATGAGATGGTAGCATGTCCTAATGTGACTAACCCATGGTACTGTTAATTTTCAGATCAGAAATGCAAATAAGCAAAAAAACGCAACACAGAGTAGACAACACAGCAATTTATCCTGGGAAAACCCTAACACAAGGGAAAAAACCCAGCAGCAAATTATTCTCTTATAAATCAGAATTAATAGTGCAGAAGTAGCACTCAAAGTCAGGCCCTAGAAAGGCCAAATATCATACAATAGACCAGCACTTGAAGATAGTGTGAATTCCTTAGTTACAAAGAATATCAACTCTTCTTCTTGAATCGAATCTGCTCCTCTTGAATGCGAATCTGCTCTTGAAGGAAATCGAATTGAGAATGGAATGAAATGAATCGATTGAATAATGTGGAGACTCTATCTCCACTATATATCAAACTAGGCGAGCTCTCCTCTTGAGCCGACCTAGAAAATATAGTATTTGTTTTATTATAGAAAAGGCCGACTTGCCTTGAATAAATTATTCTTTAGAAAAAATACCTCTCGCCGCTACAAAACACTAACAAGTACCACCATTCATGGGCCTCTCCATCTTGATGAAGAGTATCATAATTGATATCCTCTATCTCCAACAAGGGGTGAAGCTAAAATAAGTATCAAATTTTTGTATCCCTAATCATGTGGTGCATCTACTAGAGTGTGATGTCCCCTTTCTAGCCAGTGGCTCAAGGAACAGAGTTAGCCTATCACTACAGTTCCTATAGGCTAACGGGATGATTAGGGAATCTTTTTGAGGGGTTGAAGACTTGTCCTCGTTATTTACTATTTTTGGTAAGTGACTTTTGGTGTCTGTGTTGGCACACTTGCAGTTGTTCTTGATCCAAGGAAACTCACGAGGTTCATTTCGACATCTAAGCCAGAAGTCATGGATTTATCAAGTCACATTACTTAATAATATTCTATTATTAAGTGATTTCGTGATTTAATGTTATAAAGTGAAAGTGACTTTATTAAAAGAAATATTATCAAGGTTACCCCAAGTTTCCGGGACGGGGACAGCAGGGGATGGCGGGACAAGTCCCCAAGTTTCCGATATTTGAGGCCAAATTTAGGGACGGCAGGGGACGGCTATATAAAATATAGAAAAATTAAAAATATATAGGGAAACATTAAATATTCAAACGAAAACAAGGATAAAGCATGCATATATACATTATAGAAACTTAGCTTATAACATTTTTGTTAAGAATTCATTGCCAATATAGTTTTTTTTTCAATTACGATATGAAAATCAAAATAAAAAGAACATGGTACATTGTTGCCGTCCCCCTGGCCGTTTCTGGGATGGGGACGTTTCCGGGATGGGGACGGGGGGGTTTAGACCTGGGGACGCGTCCCTGGGTAACACTGAATATTATATGTCACTTTATGAAATATTTGAGTGAAAAGTCACTTTATGATATATTTAAGTGAAAAGTCACTTGAACAAATGTTATAATGTTAAATCATATGAGCTTGTGAAAAGTGGCGTACTTTTCAAGGGAAGATATTTTATTGACTTGTCAAAAAGGTGAGATATTTTGTTTGACTTGTCAAAAAGGTGAGAAACCCTAAAAGTGGCGTCCAAACTCCATAAGGAAGGGTTTGAGTTTATTATTCATTATCTTGGAGAATATTTCATATTTTGGAGCTGCTGCTGCTGCAAGTTTCTTTCATGGCTGACTGAGGATGGATACCCTCTTTTAGAATAGGTTCTATAGGCATGCAAGACCCTCCAAGGATCCTACTTGATTGGTCTCACACAGGGATCAACATTTGAGCATAAAATTGTGTATTGCTTTGAAGAATAAATCAGGTCTTTGTGATTTGCATGGCAGATCTGCAACAAGGGTTTGATAATTTAATTAGTTGCAAATTACCAGCAATAAACCAGCACATGGGAGTTGAGGATTTTGTCCTTCCAAGCTCGGGAATTGAGATTTCAAGGCTGTCCTTCTAATCAGTTGCACATGTCCTAGGCGCACCATTGACCACCTTTTTCCTGAGAAATCAGAGCAGCAAAAGTCATATCTGATTTTGCACATGTTTCAGCTGAGAAAGGCCGTACTGTCCTTGGGAGGTGTGTAAGCTAGAAGGAAGGGCGCTTTGTCTTTTGGCCCAATTTCTCCTTCATAGGTGGTGCCCAGCTATTCCCCATGGATCTTCATCAATTCTACGTGAACTTCCAGCATATCAGACCTGGGCGTTGGAAAATGATTGCCATTCAGGCTGCTGTAATAAAAATCAGACTTATGAAATTCTCTACCTGCAAATGGGTATGTCTTATTTGTGTTTGCATTCAATAAAAATCAATTGGGTTTCATTCGTTTCACGCATTCCTTTCCTATATTTGTGTATTTCAAGCATTTTCATTTCCGGAATCCAAACTTCCCAAAAACATATAAACAAAAACACACAGAAATGAGGAGGTCAGATTTAAACACCCACAGGAGTTGCTTCATAGAGCCATCATAATTAGGAATACTCAACTTGCCTACCTTATGCTACAAACCCCTTTAGAACCATGTCCCCTATCACCTTGAGGCATGTTCCCATATTTAACGTTGCAAAAATCAGCTAAAGATATTGTTGCATGGAACTCCTCTCCCAAAGATTGATATTCCCTCAAATAATCAAAAAATCCTTCAACTCCTTGCTGTCCCAGCTGTTCTCTAGTAGGTGCCTCTGAAGTTAGGCATTAGGGGCCTATGTGTAGACCTACTCGCTGCCCTAGAGTTGTTTGTTGGGAGTTACTTGCTTCCCCATTGTTGCTATTATGCCCTTCACCTGTGTTTCCATTACTGTCATTGTCATTATTGCCCATGTTATTGTTATTGGTGTTGATAGTTTGCACCATTTGGGTCATAAGCTGAACCAACTACTGTTGTCCCCTCGCCAGATCATTTAATATATCCATGGTACTAGAATTTTGTTGTTCCTCTATATCACCCATATCTCCTTCTTCAGAATCTGAACTAAGGAAATGTTATCTTCGCTTGTGAGTAATATATTCTGTCTTTCGGATTCAAAAATTAATTTCAGTCATCAAATTATTTCCAAGTTGGCAAGTGTGAGGCTCTGATACAACTATAAAATCCCTTACCAATTTCTCAACTAAAAATTTGCCAATTTCAAAAATCCAGTCACACAAGCATTTTCTCAAACAGTTGCAGGTCTATTGTTCCTGTTTAGTTTTCAACTTGTTTCACAAGAAATGTTTATTTTATACTTCATGTATTCTTAAAAGCATTCACAATAGATTGCACAAAATATTTAACAGGAAACTTATCTATTTATTGCTAATACAAATTCTATGCTCAAGGATTTCACAAATAATACCATGCATTAAATTTACAACCCTACTTATTTCAGTTTGCTGACCTGAGAGCTTTTCCAACTCTTCACTTGATATTTTCCCCTAAAACCTCAGTAGGTGTGGCTGGTACAAAAGCTACGACAGCCTTTTTTAAATGGTACGGCTCTCCACTAAGATGTACGGCTTCCTAAACAAGGAGTACCACAGAAAGGATGACATTTGCATTTTAATTGAGTTCCACCTGTTTTGACCTTCACGTCCTCCTCTTTTGACTCTGATACCTGTACTGCTCCCACTTAAGTTTGTTGCGGCTCAATGAAGGAGCAAATGACTACCTCAGAATGTACAACTTCCAAAATTCCTCAAACTCTTGTGCTACATTTTAAAATATGCCACGTCACCCTTAGACTTTCCTTTTAAAAGGTACGCTAGCATTAAATTTGCTTTAGCATATCGACCTCCTCTTGGTATGGTACGACACTGGAATGGAGCAGCTATAATAGCTGAAGTTGTATGGCTAGTAATGCCCAATAATAATAAAATATTCATTGAAATATTCTACAAAAACTTATCTTTGATATTTCATCAAATTTTCCAATCCTTCGAACTCAAAAATCTGTCTTGAAACAAGACTTCACAAATTTTGAAAATTTCAAATTCGTGCAACCAAATGCGAAATTTGTATCTCCGCCTGCAACCAGCTAGGGTAGATCTTTCACTACTAAAACTAATTTCCCTCAGTTTCCATCCTAGGTTTTCCTTCACATAAGCTCTCAAAAAACCACAATAGAGAATAAAATCCAGCATATGCAAATGAGCTCCAAAATCTGTGTTTATTAAACCCAAAGAACTTCCCTGAAGGCCTTTCCAAACTCCCACCTTTTAAAAATTCATTAAGCTCAAATAAAGTGATCCTTTTAGTATTTCTTATAGCTTTCACTTTAGTCACTTAAATAAATTAATTAAAATAAGTTATCCGTAAAATGTTACTTTATTGGACAACTTAAAATAATTAATTTAATTTATTCCCTTATTGCCTGACTTTACTCTATGGGAATAAAATAAGCTAAGTGATCATCTTTGACTACTCGTCGAAAGGGGATATTACATCATTCTTTGTGGCACCTGCATGGCCAGTATTCTCATAAATATAACCTCTTGCAATCTAAATTTTATCATAAGTTTTTTAACTAAAGCACTAAAAATTTGAATTTATTTTCATTTTTGAAATTATTTTTTTCAAGTTTGGTTCAGAATTTTGTAGCTCTTTAACTCTCTAACTTTTCCTCATTAGGTTGTCAACTCATCTTCATGTTAGTGGATTTGGAGTACATACTCCATTAAAGTGTAACCAATTAGCATCAAAAAAAAAAAAAGTTTGCATGCACTCTAACTTCCATTTTGTTTTGCACAAGCAAACTAACTACAATGAAGGGACACAAAGTTGTGAGATGCAGAACTAAAGCAACTGGACTTATGTGTTTTCATTTCCCAACAATCATCATTTATTGAGGAGCCAACCTAGCTTTAGTGTCAATGGCAATGGCACTCCTTGTGGTTCTTCTAATTTACCTCCATCATCTAATGTCAATGTTGATGGTGATGCTCTTTATGAAGAGCAATATAACAATGAATTCTACTTTTGTTATTTCAATATAAAACAATGAATACCTATCATGATATTCAAGTTTCCTAAATTGACATCGACCATTGTGTAGTATTTTATGGTTGTTTTGTTTATTCTATACATGTTAGGTGGTTATCTAAACATAATTCTTGTTTTTAGGCATATCTATTTATGATTTGTACATAAAAAAAAAAATTTATAGCTGTTCCCAAAATATACCCAACTACAAAAGAAAATTGTGTGCAGGCGTACCCAAATCATCATACATATACATGCACTAGTAACTTAGCTTCCAACTCTAAAAGATAGTCCATGAATTTAGGCCAAACATTTTCATCTCCTACAAAAAGGAAAAAGTACAACAATTTTCACAATAATCTTAGTCATTTCACTGAAGAATGCTAAACTCTTCAAGACATGAAATTGGCTATGCTTGTCAAAGTCAAGGTTTTTTGCTTTTGTAAAGATGTCGACTCTTTGACTCTTGGGACGTACACTCACATGATAGCCTTTCCAGATTTTATAAGGTGATATTTCATTGTAGTTTTATTGTTCAACTTCATCTAATGTAATCATCACATTCCTTGATGTAATACACAATGCATGGCATAAAATATACTTGTGTGTGGTGCCTCTATGTGTGTGTCATCATATACACATGCATGTGAGTCATAGTTTTTTTACATTTGTCCATTTGCATGTGTCTTTGTGAGTCTATGATCCAAAAAGAAGATCATAGAAGTTGGTTGGTCCTCACAATGTCATGTCCCCTCGCACAAAACAACATTGAACCAATGATTATGTCGATTAATGTTCCCTAAAGAAATTGCATTCATTTAGATACTATCGAAATATATTAAGGAAATGACTAAGGGACCTCAGACACAAAATAAAACCTTGTTAATATGTATTAATTAATGTTAGTAAAAGTAAGAATTCACTAAGGAAGAGTCATGTCTAAACCAAGAGACAGAACCTTCCGCACTTATAGATATAGCCATCAAGACCATTTGTAAAGGGGAAGATCAGGAAGAAAAGAGGAAAAGAAGGAAATCGAAATAGGCAGAAGCACGAGATGGGTCACGCCATTCAGGTGTATCTCTACCTTGGCACTTACCGATCATGTCAGATATTTATGCATAACTTCATTGTCCTTATAATTGCTTAATCATATATCTGCGATCTGGTTAGTTGTATCTCTGCTTCCGATTATATAATTTGCTTGATTACCTAACAGCAATCAGTGATCTGGTTATTTGTTCATTGTTAGCGCTTATTTGTATAGGCATTCTGCTAACATGATTGTTTGATTATCTCATAATAACAAACTGATTTACACAGCTTGGGTACCTTGATAGTGATATGATTATATGTACTCATAGTAATGAGGCTAATAATAAATATACAGTGATTACTTAGCATTATCTGAAACTCCTTACACTAGGCTTTCTTTATCATCTCAATCTGGATTTATATGCACCGTTTCGTATTTCCTAGTAACAATCTGATAATATATGTCTATAGTGGGTAAGAGTTCTCCATAGCGGCCAAGTATAAATATGCATTATTATCTTAGGCATGGATCTAGAAGTTGTCTTAAAAAGCCATAACATTTATTGATACTAATGCATATTAATACCTAAGGATCAATCTGAGTGTATGAATTTGTTTGAAACCTACTTGGTGAAAAAGGGCCTGAGAAAGCGGTGTGTGCCTAGATATCTCACTCAAGTCCGCCCAATCCAAAGGCAAGGATGGGCCATGGAGGAGTAGGGGTCCCACTCAAGTTCGCCCAATTCAAAGGCAAGGATGGGCCATGGAGGAGTAGAGGTCACACTCAAGTTCTGCCCAATATAAAGGCTAGGATGTGCCATGGAGGGGTAGAGGTCCCACTCAAGTCTGCCCAACTCAAGGAGAGGTTGCACCATGTAGGAGTGGAAGTGCCTAGACTGCTTGTGAGCTCCGCCCGATTCCACCAGTGGGCAAAGTGTCTTTTGAGGTTGTGACATGGATGGGGAAAGCAAGTACAAGTCGCTAAGGGGGAGAGTTGTGGTATACAACCTCTTAGGCTTGGCATATGACTTCGGGCAGACCCTCCATGTCCCTCCTCATAGATTATCATATGTTACTTTCTTGAATATCGATCAATGTGATGTAATGGTATAATGCTAATGAATGTATATGTGCATGTGTGGACATATTGTTTGTGTGGTGAATGCAGGTTTCAATCCAAGCATTACATCATCAAGGAGCTATTCAGTTTACAAGGCGAAAACACTAACCCTAGTTTATGAGAATTGGACCCATAGGAGAATTCTAGGGCAAATTAGGACAGGGGACATTACACACAGTCATTCCAATAAGCCAAGACGAACCGTACTGTGCCTTAAAAATTGGAATTCACAGAAATGCAGGCTATTGCTGAGCATGAAGGACTGTGATTAAGTCAAGAGAGCATCTGAGAAATTCAACACCTTAGGGAGTCTTCAGAAACAAATTGTATCCCTCAAAATAACCTAGAAAATTTAATTTGGCAAATTCGCCACTTGCAACAAGTGGAAAAAATGACATCTACTGTGGTGAATGCATAACATCCACAGGTCGAAGCAGCAATATCAGCAGAGCACAAACAGCATGTGGCACGTGATAGGGTTTGTCATTTGATTTTGCCTTTGGCCATTTGGCCTTTTATTTTCAAGGTTCAGGATGGGAAAGGCATATGAAGTCATTTAAAAAATTGGACAGGTTAACTCTTGTGTAAATCTCTATTTTCATGTTCATCTTGGAGAAAGAAAGTAACAAAGCAGGATTTTGAAGGTGCACAGAAGGTTGCAGGTGTTAAGAGTTAGTGTTTCATCGCTGTAAAGTTCTATAGAAGCCCTAGAGTGATTGTAACACCTTTGCAACATAGCTGTCATAGTTGAATGAGGTGCAAAGCTCATTTTCATGTTAAAAAATTGGACAGGTTAACTCTTGTGTAAATCTCTATTTTCATGTTCAGCTTGGAGAAAGAAAGTAAAAAAGCAGGATTTTGAAGGTGCACAGAAGGTTGCAGGTGTTAAAAGTTAGTGTTTCATCGCTGTAAAGTTCTATAAAAGCCCTAGAGTGATTGTAACACCTTTGCAACATGGCTGTCATAGTTGAATGAGGTGCAAAGCTCATTTTTGATGGAGTTTTCACCCATTGAAGGGTTCTTCCAGGGTAATTATTGTGCTGCACTCTAGTTATGTGTGACTTTTCCATGCTTCCTTTCTGTTATGAGTTTCTTTCATACTTCACATTTGAATGAACATTGTTAGCTGTGATAGACACCTATCAGAGGAAGATTAAAATATATTGGAGGAGCTCTAGTGAATTGCCATTGAGAAATCAGTTGATGATGAGTAGTGCAACAAGATTATCTTCCCTGTTTATGGATCTGTATAGGTGGATGTGAGCATGTTTACGTCATGTGAATGTGTTTGTTTTTCTTGCATGTATATGTCTTTAATTTTTGTGTGTTTGTCTATATGTGTTTTACTCTGTGTATGGGTGGTTGTGTGTAAATGAGTGTCTCCATGTGCCTAGGTGCACCTCTATTTGTCTGCTTATATGTTTCTAAGAACCTGTGTGTGTTTGTATATACCTCTGTTTGTCTCTGTTGTGTCCGTGCATGTCTTTGACTGCACGTATGTGTGTATCTGTGTAAACATGCTTTTGTGTGTCTGTCTGTGCCTGTGTCTGTGTTTGGGTTTGTGTTTGTAAGTCTGTTTGAATGAGTATTTGTGTGAATGTCTCTGTGTCTGTGTCTAACACTATCACATCTATGTATATGTTTGCGTCAACCATAAAACAGCCTTTGAGGTAAATGGTAAGTGAACAGTGAAGCTAGAATGAATGATAAGTTGAATGCCAATTGCAGTAATTTAGGACATTAAGAGTCCACTTTAAGTTAAACCATCAGCAAGGTAAAATTAAAGAGCCCAAAAAGGAACCTGTTCATGTCAATAAGGATCAACCTCCATATATTTATCTTATTAAACCAATGCCGCAACACAATTATCGAACACAGTAGAATTCAGGATAGAGTTCTTATGTCCAAGCTAAAACATATTTTAATTCAGATATTTCATTATCTATTTAATAATTTATGACCCTTTCAAGATAAATGTTACAAGTCCCCATATATCTTTTTATATTTTAGAAAGGAAAGTTGTTTAACAGAAAAATTGTATTGACTTCAAAACTGTTAAACATCTTTGAAGTAATTTTTTGAGTACAAAATTCTAAAAACCTAAAAGGGGGAGGATTATCATTGCAAATATAGCACATTGTATTTCTTTTTTTAAATTTCGGATGCTTTTGATTTGTTTAAAGTTATTTTTAATTTTAATAACCATCCCACTGCTGTCCCCAAAATCTCATCAACCTGCCCAAGAAACTTAAAGAAGCAGTGCTTTTTAGGGTCATCCCTTACTCAAAAAAATGCTACTTGTAAGCTAAACAATTTCATTCTAAGTCTAATATTTGTACACTGTTCCCTCCATCATTGAAAGATATTTATAATCTAAACTTTGAAGTAAAACCATGTTTCCAATCCAATAATTCCAAAGGCCATCAATAATTATTCTGAGACTGTCAACTAGATACCTATTTGTTAATGTAAAACCGTCCAACAAAACTTCACAACTTTGGACATAATAGGTAAACTAATCTGATAGTTGAGCATACTGAACACATAACATATGATGAATAAACTACAATAAGTTTATATTATAAAAGCAAACTTCCAACTAAATTGGTAAATGCTAAAAATATGCATAACAAGATTGAACACTGATATCAGATTGCTTGATGAAAAATCCAAATAATTCAAGCATCTCTGCAATTTTGAATTTCATACCAAAAAAATGAACAATATAGCAGGTAATGGCAAGATTTTAATCTTAATTAACAATGTGGCTTATGGCAATGGGTACTACCAACATATCATCAATCTCAACATGTGCCAAATCATTGCTCAACAAAATACAAGCAAAAGAACATCAAAAGCCTGAAAAGGGGTTTCTGAAAAATGATGGCCAGCAAAGGGAGCAATTTTAATCCTGAAGCTTTGCATAATCATTACAAACAAACTCACTTTCTACCACAGAAAATTATTAACAGCTGTATAGAGGGGTGGGAAGGGTGACGAAGAGAAATAAACTTGCCTCAAATAACTCACTCAAATCATCTGTCTTCATCTTTTTCTTCTCAGGTATAGTGTAAGGAATAGTTTCTAAAACATCTTCTAAGAATAATTCTTTGACAGGAAAAGTAAAACCCTGCAGCCAAATTCCAGATACCCGTATCAATTGTTCCAAATATATTTATTAATGATTATAAAATAACACATGGAAACTACAAATAATGAAAGAACCAGACTTACAGGTATATATATTATTGGTGCATCTCCAAAATATTCAGAAAAAAGCTCCGCATTGATGGTTGCACTCATCAAAATGATTCGTAATTCAGGGCGCTTGGAAAGCAGATCCCGTAAAATAATCAAGAGAAAGTCTTCATTCATGCCCCTTTCATGGATTTCATCCACTATCACATGAGTAACAGCATCTATATTTGGTCGATGTACCTATAGCAAAACCACAAATCAAAACAAAACAATAACAAGAATCATAGTTACAAGACTCAGACTTGGCAGGCTGACTTTTAACTCAAACACAGACTCAGCAGGCTGATTTTTAACTGACTCAGACTTGGCACTCACACTCAGCAAAGACTTGATTGAAAAAAACCATAAAATATAGAGATTTTAACAATTTAATACTTTTATTAGCACCCTTCAATAAATCAACTTTAAAAACAATAATTTTAATAAAATTAAAAACAATCAAATAGAAGCTAATTCAATCACAAACACAAGTACACATCAATCAAATGAGTACAAAAGTAGATATGAGCCAAAGGAAAAAACATTTTTAAATATATAAATATTGTCAAGTGTTTTCCATATAAAAACTCATGGGTCGTGAGGACCAAGTCTTGTATACACAACTTAGGAGGTAAGAACTCCTGCAATCTCCATGTAACTGAGGGCCGGAACTAAGCACTCTACACCAGCAAGTCCCGCCTAAAATGAGGGGCAAATATTAAAAAAAGTTTTTCATGATTTTATAAAAGATCATGAAAAAGGAACTTCACCTGAAATGCTTTTAAATTGTTCAAAGTTTGATTTGATGGTAAAACAGAGGCAAAGGATTAAATTTTCAGAATTTTATGCTATTATTTTAAAGGAAACATAATATCTAGGAAGAAAAACATAAGAACTTTTTCTGCAAACACCATCTACAGCCCCTATGCCTTTCCTTCCAACTAAAAGGGTAGATTTTCGATTTTTTTAATGTTGTGCTGCAATAAGCAGGGCCAAGTGCTCTCTACAATGCACAAGGATATGTCGGTTTGTGCTGACAATCTGTATGCCAGTTGAAAACAAAGAAATTCTACACAAATCTGGAGTTTCTTCTCCACACTGCCTACACTCCTCTCACAGACCTGAGCTTCCCCTTTACCTCAGGGCTCACAGCTCACTTACCCTGCACACTGGTTTTCTACACCAACCACATAGCAAAGGCTCCATTGTGGCTGCCCCAACACAAAATGGATCTGCACATAAGAGTGTTCAATACCCACAAAGCAGATGCTCCCCTACCATCCTTTTTACCAGTCAAGTGTGACAGCCAAGCCTTGATGTTGGAACACACTGAGTCTGACAGGACTCGCCAGGTATCCAGTTCCCAAGTTCTGCAGCCTCATTTCATCAGGTTTACCTCAGTACTTGCCAAGTCTCGTGAGCTTTGGATGAATCCTGTGACTATGACAATAATACATGTTACACTGTGCTCATGGATTTCAAATGCTTACAGATGGCCAAACCACCTATATCTAATTGAGGAAGCTAGTGTAAGTCCACTAACCAGGCAAGCAGAAAAAATACTGACATTTCTGAATATCACAACTCTATAAAAACTACAATATGTTTTTTATCGAAGCGTGAGAGTATTATAGTCTATATGTGAGACGTGAGAATGTTATTGTCTATATGTGAGAATAGGATCACATATATTCCTATCCTTGCTAGTAAAGTGGAAACTGAAGTAGAAACTACTGTGACATATGAGATCTTAATTCTTTAATATGCAGCAGACAAGCTAAGAAACTCTCATTCTAACAGAAGGAACCTAAAGTATCTCCAGATAACCAGCAAAACAGAAATAACAAACACTTGATATATAGAATATGACTGGAACTTTATAAACCTAGACAGAGGACCATCATTTACATATAGAAGCAAAAAACTGGAATAACCTCAGCTAACTGCACCCCAGCATTGGCACTTTGCTGCTTTGGGCCAGCCAGCTGAGTAAAACTGTTGACTTGGCTCTTCAGTAAATAAAACATGGATTTTGAAAAAACCACCAAAGAACCACTGTTTATTGAAGAGCAAGACTTATGTAAAGTTGATTAGAAAAAAAATCATTTCCTTATAGAAGCAAAAACCATGGTTAATCATGGCCTGGCATTGAAGCAGTGGCAGTTTGAACTGGTCAGCTGGGTAAAACCGTTGACTGGGTTTTCCAGTCAAAATAAAGTAGTATTTTGAAAAACAGCCACAAGACTATGGTTTAATGAATAAACTGTAGTTTTTTTAGGGTTTCTCAAAAATAAATAAATAAATAACTGTAACCCTTAAAAGTGCAATTTTTCAAAATCTTGAGTATGGTTAGCAGTGGTAAATTGTGAAAAATGGCATGCATCATGAAGGTCCTTGTGGACCCCGTGAGGGGGACTGTCCCTTAACACCACTAGAGGCTGCCACCCCAAACTCCCACTCTACTTATAAAACATAAAAAAATAAAAATTGTTTTGGGCTGCACCAGATGGAAAAGCGGCAACTTTTTTACTCTTAAGAGTCAAGTTGTACTAGGTACACTATACTTGATTGAGAATTTGATATTTATGAAGAATTTAAGAGTAATGGCAGCCTTCAATCTTTATTTTGTCTTATGTTTGATCTTTGTTTATCTTTCTAGACACTATTTGGGTTCTTCCGCAGTGTGTCCAATCTAGCCATGATGTCCATGACTTTGGCAATCAACTACAATTCCCAATCACTCTCATCCTTGGCTGTCTACCAAGCCATCCTCTTTGCATCTTCCACCCATTGATCTCTCCACTAGAAGATGCACATCCTAGTTGCCCCTAACTAACTCAAATTGGCAATTCGATCAGCCCGATTGCCTCCAATCCGCAATAATGCCAACCTTAATGCCTCTACTCAATAATTTTTTAGGCACTTCTACTCCACCCCCTTCCTTCAAACCTCAAACCACGCATGCATCTCACCTATCTATAACCTTTTCCCACTTCCACATGCCCAAAGCTTCTAAACTTCACAACTTGGCTACTTAAGTTACTCCTTTCACCATAACTCCTCTCAACAACCCATTCTTGCAATCCCCTCATCACAAACCTATGTTGTTCACCTTCTCCAATTGTCTTTCCAAAAACTATAACCTAAACTCTAACACTACTTGATGTAATAATAGCCTAGGATCCCAAAGAACAGATGCCTTAGCAACATAGCCAGTACACACACTATGATAACCCCCTCTGATTTGGGGTTTTTCTAGGAAGTACAAAAATATAGAGATTTGGAAAATAACCGATTTCAAACAAATGCATGCAATAAATTACTCAGACTTGATTATGGCTTAAGAAATTACATTAGAATCATACCGAAATTACATGATGTGCAATATTGCAGATCCAAAAGTGTTTGAACAGCGACTAAGAATATAAGCCATCTTCAAAACCCTGTATGATTTCCACCCTGAATGTCCCTTCAAACTGATTATCAAACTGAACCTTGAAACTCTGTAAAACCCCTGAATGATGATCTCCAGGAAATCAATGAAGCACTGTAATAATCTTTGTATGAGACTATCTCTCAGAATGCCCCTGGGTGATCTTCCACATCTATAGACATTATCCTCTCTGAGGGTTATTTGTCCTCAAAAAGCTTGAATCTTCAAACCAGCAAACCCTATTGCTTAGCTCTCTCCAATTTTTTGCCAATAAACAATGAATAAACAATGTTTTTTTCCTTTTAACCTTCTCAAACCCTCACGCCCATCTTTTGGCATTTCACTTTTGAAAATTATGAAATAATGCCCTTCTCCAAAATCCAATGCCACTTTTGCAATTGACCATTAAAATAATATTTACTTTTCGAAACATGAGCCCTTTTAATAAAATAATCATAAGGTAACATTAAAATATATTACTTTAATAAAAAGTTACTTTATCCCCTTATAACGCCAAATTATAAAGTACTTTATTAAAAGTTACTTTATAAGATTAAATTATAAAGTCACTTTAATAATTAATATTATTAAAGTAATTTGAATTTAATAATTTCATTAAAATGCCAACTCTCAACAATAATCGGACAATAACCCCTAAGAGTGTCCCCGACACAATTTCCAACTGCAAGCATGTAACCACTGAACCTGGTATAACTTACTATAAATAGCAAGTCTAAATGAGGAGCTCCTGAACTGCCTTCATAAGGCCTACCAACCAATATACTGGATCACTAAGCTGTATATGCAGGAATGAATTCACAAGCCTGTTGAAGAACCTGAATACCCTCCAAAGGGTCCCTTGAACATTCCATTAGCCTATGGGGACCAAATAGTAGGCTAACCATTGCAAGGATACAGATCTCGAAAGAAGGGGACATTACACACACATAGCCCACAATGGAAAGAAAATTAAATTATTTTATTAGCAAAGGCAATATGGTTACAACTATACCATGGGCTATGCACCTTTTATACAATGAGCACTTTGGCTTTTGTACACTCATATAGGTGCACATAATGATAGGCTTTTCCAAAAACTACTCATAATTTTCACTCTCTTCCCTTTCTCTCTACCCCCTATCTTGCAAGAGTCCTAAAACCTAATCCCCACTCCTTGCCTCCATTCTCCATTAGTGAATGCCCAAAATGCCATTGTCATTCAAATCACCAACCCACAACCTACAAGAATGATCACACGGCTTTGAACACCCTAAAACAATTGTCTATCCCACTGATCTCACTAATCTCCATTATACATTTGATCAGTCTACTGCCTAAGGAAACCAACCATCTATGCTCACCACTTTTTCCTTCCCAAACCACATCTGAGTGTTAGCATACCAATGTTGTGAATCCTATGAGTGCTTCATCAAACAATGCACTCATGCACAGAGTCGCTCACTCATTTGTCTTCATGCCCTACTAGTTTCTATACATGAGTGTTCTTCAAGACAATTGTACCTTTTGCATAGAATCTTTCCAATGTGTGAAGCTCCACACATTCGCACACCCTCTATTCTCATGGTTTCTTATTTTTGTTTCTCTATGCCTGCCACATGTGCATAATCCCCAAACCCAACTTTACTTCCAATTTAAAGAACGTACTTCCTCTTCATCCTACATAGAGATTCCTTTGCATGCTTTTCTTTAGAGCCACAACTCTAAAAGCCCCACAAATACTTGTGCCTATTTCTAGTGATTACAAGATCATTGTTTGTGCATTGTCCCCTTTTGAGCTATGGAAATAATTTCATAATTTTACTTAAGTTGCCCAAAAAGTTACTTTATTTTATATTCATAAAAAAGACAACATATATTTCATTATTAAAAAGTTGTTTTATAAAGTGTCACTAGGAAATGGGGCCAAAAATAGTGTTTAGTTAAAAAGGTGTTTCTAGAAACTTTTTAAATCAAGTTTTGGATGGAAAAGGGAAAAAAGAAAATAATATTTAATTCCCCTCAAAAAGTTAGAAAAGGAGGAATTGGTTAGAGAGGAGGATCATCCATTGTATTGTTTCCAAAACCCCTTTCTCAAAAATGAAGCACCTGGTGTTCATGTTTTGGCCAAATGATGAAAACACTCTTGGTATAAAATCAGAGGACAAAACCACTCTTGGTTTCTGAATTGGATTTGGAGACGAAAACCCTCATATCCATTAAAGACAATTCCATCCAAAGATTGCATATGTGTCAAAAGATTATTTCAAATGCATATTGAAGATTTTATAAGTAGTGTTGAACGTTTGCATTTAGTTCCAAATTCAGGTTATTAATTGAAGATATTAAAGAATTTCTAGATTCCAATTTAGAGCTTGCAATTATTAAGTGAGTTTACAAAATTTATATTTGATTCCAACTTTTTAGAAATTTCAGAATATTATATTTTCCTTATTATTTCAGTTGCAAATCTTTATGTTATTTATAGCCATACCATTGTATGTTGTTATTTACTAGGCCATACTAGCTGGTAATTCCAACTGATGAATAGTATGGCAGCCCCTTGTTTGTTTGTGGCAGCTTTACTGAAAAAAGTTAACATAATATTTGTCAGCATTGTACCATTTTGAAAGATAAGCACTCACTTTATATTTTCATTTATGTTGGGTCTTAAGTTGTTGTATATCTACCGAGGGATAGTAATATATATATGAAGCTAAGTTTTTTGCTGTTGTTGCCATACCAACTTCAGAATCCATTGCAGCATTTTAGAAGATATTTGGGTTGCTATACAAGATGAAGGGGGACAAATTCTAACATTTTTTCTTTTGGTCTGATATTCACTTAGGAATAAATCTTATGATTGGTCACAGCTGCTGGGAAATATGTGTGCTTCTCATATGTCCTTTGCAGCTGTACTGTCTCAGTCTTATTAACGTATTTGAAATCTGTACAACTCTGTTGTACAAGTTGGTGACTGTTGTAGCAGCTTTCTGGTAATTATTTAAAATTCCATTCTTGATTATTGGCTGAATTTGAAAGTTTTCTGAAGATTACTCTTTGCTGGTTATATTATAAGGGTTTCTACTTCAATAATTATACGTCTCAAGCATTGATATTTTATGGACTGCCTATGTCACTCTATGCAATTCTCCACCATGGTGGTTATAGTTTTAGTATTTGTTCTGGAAGTCTAACCACCAAAACCAACATTCCTATCAGATATGTAATTGCACTTGTATACATTGTTAGCTGTGTAGCTTTCCATTAGCATTTATATTTGAATTCTAAGTTACCAATTCGCCACTCCCAGCCTCTGGATACGATTCAATTTGTACCAGATTCACAATTCGGATACGGTACGATACAAATTCAGGCAGGGTACGAAATCTGGTCTGTGGATTCGCCTTGGATTTGATTCGACACTGTAGATTCAACCAGGATACGCCAAGAAGAATCCATGACAAATTCACGACGAATCCAGCGTTTTTTTGCATTTTTTTATTATTTTTTTGACTAATAGTTGACTTCTAAATAATTAAATAATTACCTGGCATATTGCTGTTATGACAGAATATTACCAGTGAGCAAATAAAGGTCAGATCTGAGTTGTTTACTTCACAGTTTGCATCACGTTTATCTAAATAAACTTCTATATTTATCAGCAAAGCATATGAATGAAATGTCCTGTGATTAATGTCAACATTGTTCTGTTTCCACTATTTGTCATATTTATTTTCAATATCTATATGTGTATGAGTTTCACTTTGCAACAAATCTGCAAAAAAAGAAACCAAAACATCTCAGTTCACCAACATTCAAATTTGAAACAAATACTGGTGCAAACAAAGGTACCATTCAAACTCAAAGTATACAACTGTGTGATAAAATATTTATCCTAAAACTTGGAGGAAGAGGTGAACTTTGAATCAGATTTAGCAAGGGACCTTACACCATGGTCCTGGAATAGAGCCCATTTGTGTATTAAACCATGGTACCCGAAGTTCAACACTATCACATAATCCTTTTCAACTTTCCCTGCTTGGGTGTGTCTTCTGAGTCTCCCTTTGCAACTATGGAGTTCTTCCAACCTAGCCTCCATTGTTAACTCCATTTGGAAATTTATTCCAAGACCCAGAGTATTGAGTTATTCTTCCAATTCATATTTGTTCACATTTTGGTGGAATTAGATACATCCAAACAGTTGCCAGAAAACTTTGGTCTGAAGGTTGGTGACAGTAAGTGGAATAATCTTTTGGATCATGAAGGGATCACTTTTAGATGTTGAGCCTCATCTGATACTGGACACTTAAAAAACCATGCCCTCAAGCCAGGCCTGATGCTAGATGGAAACCTCCTCCTAAGCAAGCTGTGTTCACCAAGGTGTATTCTGAAATTAATTACTGCTGCAAATATGTATATATTTCTGATTTTTATATTTTTTTGTATTGCCGTACCCAAAACGTACCCAACCCCAAAGAATTTTTTGACCGAATCCCGTACCAAATTCTCGTACCCGTACCCGAATCCAAAAACGAATCGGTAACTTAGTTTGAATTGATTATAGTCACTGTATGATCTGACCTGCCCATACCAAAAACCCGATGATCAAAAAGTGTTGGGATACATGCATTGTTATTGAAAACTTGTCAAGTTGCCAAATTTTAAATTTGTGGCATTTTAGTTTGACTGGTGATGTTCTCGCATCCATCATCATCAATATATGCTAACTCGTCCAGCTATGCATCACATTGTGTTGTTGGACTATCTTTGTACATAAGCATATGCAGTCAAACTAATGCAATGCATTGCACTCTCCTAAAGGTAAGTTTGTTTCTCTTGATAGAGTGGATGAAGTTGTATCCAAGCTAGTTCCTCTTAGCATTAGAAGAACTAGAAACTAGAAATAAAGGGCAAATGGCTGGTGTGGTTGTCAATGAATTAGATGTCAGGCCCACACATAGTCCACCATAGTATTGGATTCTCCTATGCCATAGTCTCCCTCATAGATGCAAAACTCACACCAATTGTGAGTCAAAATGGCCCACGAGTTTCTTGCAAAATATCTTGGTAGCAAGTTATTGCAAAAAACTCAAGAATTACTCACCAAAAACTTGGCATTAACCTGTGATTTTCATTTAAATCTCAATCACATCTTGCTAAGTCTATTCACTATTCAGCCTAGAAAAGTGATAATCTTTCATCATTTTGGACAATGGTTTTTTTAATAGGGATGTTTGAGTTTGCAAGCATCAGGGAACAACAAATTGGCTCTTATCAACTCTTATTCGACTCTTCTTCACTATCATTTCAAAAGTACGTATTTCTAAACACATTTCCTCTTTTTTTTTGGTTTTTGTGCATTCACTCTAGATGTTTTTCCCTAATTTGCTATAGTTTTTGTTTTGCTTTTGTGGTATTTTTATTTATTTAGGGTTTAGCGACTAGTTATATTTATTATTTAGCACTAGGCTGTCCAATTTAAGTAAGATAGAGCGGCCCCTACTAGTGTTCATTCATTAGACCATACATATGAGGATTAGGTAGTGCGGGCAGTTGTAATCCCCAATTTTTTTGCGCCACATACAACTCATGGTGTGCAACCTTGGAAGGTACTGAATGGAAGAGGGAACTGCAACATGAGCCCAACTTGACATGTGCCAATTTTTAATACTACAACATTCTATTTAAATTTTTAGTGTTGTGATTATCTTTATCGGGAGCAATTGGTCACCATATTGACCATGGCAAGAAAAGAGTCCAACGCACCAAACCATTATGAGTTGAGCGGACCACTATTGCAAGATGCAATCAATAACACAAATTTATTAGTAGATGAACATAAAATAATTTGGAAAAAGGACTGCAGCATTTTAAATAATAGGTCAATGGATAGTAGGAATTGCACCTTAATCAATTTCCTCATGGATTCTGTCATGTCCCCGTTTTTGGCGAGCATCAGTGATCGTGAGATTGGCCTATCATGAGACCCTCGTAGGCTGACTGAGTGGTTAGAGGGTCGTTTCGGCGCTTGGCTCAGCGTCTGTTTGGCGGTTTTGATCAATTGGCTTTCGTTCGGGCTCATTCAGAGACATTTTGCAGAATTGCTATTTTTAGCAGTTCCTGGCAGGCAGAGTGGGACCACTGCTATTTTTAGCAGTATGGCTTTGGCAGCATCCGGAATCACTTCTGAGTTCGTCAGCATCAGACGGATCGGTAATCGGATGATTTATGAGGAAGATATTAATATTTAATTATATTGATTAAATATTAATTATTTAATGTTTATAATATAAAGTTATAATTTAAAATTATAACTTAAGTCATCTACTTTGAGGGGTGCGCCCAACATCAGGAAAGGGGCCATTTCGCATATTAAATTTATAATTTAATATTTGCCTGAGACTTTTGCAAATAAAAGAATTAAAAGTTGAAATATATTAAATTTCCCTATTATTAAGGAAATCGCACTTTTGTGCAATAAAGGGGTTTTGCATTGGTAAATGAGCCATTATTACAGTTGTGGAATCAGGAATTGATCAAGTCATTGCCAGAGCACTGAGACTTTAGGGTTTCATCTCGAAATCGTCGGAGAACGAGCCATCTCCTTCGAAGCAGTTCAGAGGATGTGAAATAACATCTGATTTATTGCCAGTTGAGAAATTTCTTCATTCAGGAGAAATTACAGAGCATCACAGTCGATACAGACATCAGAGATTACTGTTTTTGCAGAGCTTCATCATATTTAATCATTCAGAATACCTTCTATTCACAAAGACGCATATTCTTGAGAATCTGGAGAGTTCTGAGAAGGGCCGTACAAATCATTAATGCATGCAGCAGGGCCGTACTTCTGTACCAGGGCCGTACCTTCATCAAGTTGCATCTCACAGACTTATTCATCTTCAGAGATCTTGTCAGGGGCTGAGCCAGAGTATATCCATTCACCAGAGCGTACTTTTCACAGAGATCTTGAGAGATTTACAGGAGCCGTACTAGATGTTCATTGCTGCTGTGTAGAAACAGGCCGTACCAGCTGTGTACTTGGCCGTACTATTTAAGAAGGCTACACTATGGTCTCCAGAGCCAACACCTTCAGCTTCTATCTTCTGGGATCATCTGCCAGGGCGTACCAAACCACTTCCAAAGGTTCAGACATGTGACACATACCTTTTGCATTTATTATTGTTGCAGCTGTACCTTCTTGACAGGCCGTACCTGTTCAAAAACACATGTTTGTTCATCTTTGAGAAACGCCTTTGAGATCTACTTCAAACTTCTTTCATTGGAGGTGCCAACCACCAGGGAATCATCTGGAATCAACGTTTTGAGGGAGGAGAGCATTATTAATCTCAGCCGTACATTTCTGTACCTTCAGTTGCAGCAAATACCAGGTTCTTAAAATATTGCAAATTCATTGTTTTTATTGTTGCATGTATCTGGGTATTCTTGTAATCATTAGAGAAGATCAAATAAAGATAATGGCGTCCATATTTCCTCATTTCCAGAGCTATTTGAATTTATTTAGAATTTCTATCAATTTATTGCAAAAGTCGTACCTTTCATTTATTGCATCAAAAATCTCAAAAACGTTCAAAAACCCGAAAACCTTCAGAAAAACTTAAAAACAATCAGACACAGAGATTTCAGGGAAACTAGGGTTTCTACAGTGGTATCAGAGCTAAATCCTGCCATCCTGAGGGTTTAGCCGTCTTCTGCAGCCGAAACAGTTTGAGTCTTATCGGGTGTTATACACTCAGGCGAAACAGGGTTCGATCTGGCAGCCGAGAAACATGGCTGACAGAACTGACAGGTATTACAGGGCTGATAGAACAGTTGATCTTAGAACAGAGACTCCTTACAATAACAGAGGTCAGAACCGTGCGGAGGTCTTGCATGCACTCAGAGAACTTAGTGCAGGTCAACGGCGGTCAAATGGTGTATTACAGCAGGTGGCAGTTGCTCTTCAGAGACTGGATACTCCGAGGAGATCGTCACCACCTCGTGACGATGACAGAAGTGTTACAGGTTCGCGGAGAGCTCTTAGGTCAGTGTCACGGACAGGGGATAGGCCTATGAGGCCCACCTTCACGAGACAGGGGCCCGTTGAGGATCTACCAGGTGAACGGTATGTGGGTTTGTTCGCCGGCACACTTAGGGCAGCGAACAACGAGTGGCAGTTAGGATCACCTGAGATTAGTGGGAGGATTACCATTGACAGGACACCGCAGAGCACAGATGGAGAAGTGATTTGCATGTTTCGGGAGTATAGCAATTTACCTCAGAAGATTAAAGAAAAACTTTCTTTCGTGAGTTACGTGGATGTGCACCCGAGTCTTTGCCATAAGACGGAGTTCGCAAAACAGAAATATCTCACTACAGCTCGTGAGTTGTTTACACCTGGGAAGGATAGAGAATCTACATCTGATGATTATACAATTCTTCATGAGAGTGATTTGATATCTTCAGTCTCTTATGAAGTAGGCAGAAATTTGTGTGATGAATTTGATCGAAGTGCTTATTTGATCCATAAGCACACTAGCACAGCTTCGGGTAATGGCTTACCTACATCGTCCTTGCATGAGATGACTCGACAAATTTCTGCCCTGAAGGTTACTTCTGATTTTTATAACAGCGATGGTGAAACTTTGCGTGAGCATGATATAACAGCTGTTTCAGAGGTGCAAACTAACCCTATTGAGTTGTCACGTGAAGAGACTCCAGAGTTGGGTACTATAGATGCAGTTGGTATTGAGGATTTATGTTATGACGAATCTGATTTTTCGAATCAGACCATTGAAAACCAGCTAAAGGATTCATATGTTGATATGGAATCCCAGGATCATGCGTTGGATGAGCATGCAGTCACTGTTGGAGTAGAAGCGTGTGAGGATATTGTCAGACCAGCAACTTCTACCGTACCAGTTGAGCCATCCTTCGAGGTACAGAGCAGCAGTACCTTAGATGTTGAGGTGTGCATGGTTGAGAGCACACACGATGCTGCAGATCATGAGGTGAGTGATGACGGATCAGCGTCATATCATAGTGCATATGGTGAACCGGAAATCTTGTATGGGGGTCGTAAGTTTCAGAATCCTCATCATTTGGTTGGGCAACTACATGTGGATGACACTATGATTACCACCGCCCTTGAGCATTTTGACGTTGCTCGTCAGATGTTGACTACCTACAGTTGGAGTCCTTCTTCGACAGATGAGCACAGTGAAGTGGTTTTTCCCTTGCAGTGATACAGGCACTCCGAGAAGCGATTGGAACGATGAAACAAAATTACCTAAGACTACTTGCAGACAGAGATTTCCTTCTCGAGTGGGATTGCATTTGTTATGATGCATGGCGGGGAAAAGAGGAGCGGATCGATGAGCTCACTCATGAGCTTGAGGTGACTGCGAATTCATTGCAGAGCACCCAGTTGGCTCTTCGAGAGTCACAGTTACAGATTGAGAGGCTTACCGTGGCGTTGAGGTTAGCACAGTCTTCACCACCTTTGGACATCGTGCAGTCTTGCATGGCAGTGGTTGGTGAGGAGTATATACCCATGGTTCATAGCAGTGAGGGAGATGTTGAGGATGAGGTTACATCCATCTCGGTCACAGGATCAGTTGATACAGATAGGATGAGTGCACTCGATGAGAGTTGCAGTGAGCCACGCATTGCACCCGGTTCTCATGAGACTAGTCCCGCGATAGGTGATGCAGGGCAGATCATTGATAGTTCCTGTGACATGGTTGTTGATACACTGGAGAGTTGTGTGACAACCCTTGATACTTGTCCATCTTCACAGCAGATATTCAGAGTCTCATCCAGTTGGGAGATTGGTACTTGTGATGATTTGTTTCCTTCTCCTGGAAGCAAATCAATCTTTTCATTTGATACAGTTGACTATGGTCGACAGCTCGTTGAGCCTAGTCAGGAGTACAACTCAGTTTATTATTCCAGCGATTCAGAGATGGATGATTCCGATCAGGATAGCGTGATTGTGCAGTTTGTAAACAATCCATTGTTTGAATTTGATGGTGGGGTGATCTATGATAACCCACTCTTCGAGTTGGACGCCGATAGTACTCTTGACATTAGTTCTGAGTTGGGTGATGATCGTAGTGTTTGGGATTGTTGCAGTGCATCGCAATTCCAAACCAAACTCACAGAGGAGTTCAATGAGGTGTACACGGTAAGGAGTGCTTACAGTTTTGTCTTTGATCCACCTGTACATGATTCGATGCACCATACTTGTGCACAGGGTGATTCTCTCGGTATAGTCGAGGGGAGTGATTCATTACGATGTGCAGAGTTACCATCTTCACAAGATGGGATTAGCGGATGCAGGTACTTGACCCAGCGGTTTGTGGGGTATTACTTGCAGGGGCAGCAGTCTGTTTTACATCATGCCGATATGTTTTTGACAGGGCTTGATACTTCTATGTCGCAGATTTTTCAGTTAGATACATGGCTACAGGGCGACTTTGGTAGTAGTCGGCATGATGGCTCGGACAGTTATCACATCCATGAGAGTTTAGCTGAGGACAGGGAGAGATTCGGGATAGTAGATGCTTCTAGGAGATTTTATCTCTGCATGACGGATGGATGTGGATTCAGATTGTATTGGGATCCCGGTGGCGACAGCTTTGGCATCGAGTATGGGATGGGTCCCAATAGGTCACTTCACTATCCTCAGCATGGTGAAGTTGGAGACCGTAGAGCGCAGTGGCAGCCTGAGGAGGGCCGTCACGACAGATTTTCACTTTGGGTTTGGGATCCAGGCATTGATTGCGCAGTTGAGATTGATGATGCTACAGGAGATAGTTCGAGATGTGTGGGACATTACGCAGTTTTCCTTTTGGGGCCTTCCGAGGATTGGAGTTTGTTTGCAGAGGAGATTGCTTGGGGTCAAGCAATTTTAGGGAGGGCGGACTGTCATGTCCCCGTTTTTGGCGAGCATCAGTGATCGTGAGATTGGCCTATCATGAGACCCTCGTAGGCTGACTGAGTGGTTAGAGGGTCGTTTCGGCGCTTGGCTCAGCGTCTGTTTGGCGGTTTTGATCAATTGGCTTTCGTTCGGGCTCATTCAGAGACATTTTGCAGAATTGCTATTTTTAGCAGTTCCTGGCAGGCAGAGTGGGACCACTGCTATTTTTAGCAGTATGGCTTTGGCAGCATCCGAAATCACTTCTGAGTTCGTCAGCATCAGACGGATCGGTAATCGGATGATTTATGAGGAAGATATTAATATTTAATTATATTGATTAAATATTAATTATTTAATGTTTATAATATAAAGTTATAATTTAAAATTATAACTTAAGTCATCTGCTTTGAGGGGTGCGCCCAACATCAGGAAAGGGGCCATTTCGCATATTAAATTTATAATTTAATATTTGCCTGAGACTTTTGCAAATAAAAGAATTAAAAGTTGAAATATATTAAATTTCCCTATTATTAAGGAAATCGCACTTTTGTGCAATAAAGGGGTTTTGCATTGGTAAATGAGCCATTATTACAGTTGTGGAATCAGGAATTGATCAAGTCATTGCCAGAGCACTGAGACTTTAGGGTTTCATCTCGAAATCGTCGGAGAACGAGCCATCTCCTTCGAAGCAGTTCAGAGGATGTGAAATAACATCTGATTTATTGCCAGTTGAGAAATTTCTTCATTCAGGAGAAATTACAAAGCATCACAGTCGATACAGACATCAGAGATTACTGTTTTTGCAGAGCTTCATCATATTTAATCATTCAGAATACCTTCTATTCACAAAGACGCATATTCTTGAGAATCTGGAGAGTTCTGAGAAGGGCCGTACAAATCATAAATGCATGCAGCAGGGCCGTACTTCTGTACCAGGGCCGTACCTTCATCAAGTTGCATCTCACAGACTTATTCATCTTCAGAGATCTTGTCAGGGGCTGAGCCAGAGTATATCCATTCACCAGAGCGTACTTTTCACAGAGCTCTTGAGAGATTTACAGGAGCCGTACTAGATGTTCATTGCTGCTGTGTAGAAACAGGCCGTACCAGCTGTGTACTTGGCCGTACTATTTAAGAAGGCTACACTATGGTCTCCAGAGCCAACACCTTCAGCTTCTATCTTCTGGGATCATCTGCCAGGGCGTACCAAACCACTTCCAAAGGTTCAGACATGTGACACATACCTTTTTGCATTTATTATTGTTGCAGCTGTACCTTCTTGACAGGCCGTACCTGTTCAAAAACACATGTTTGTTCATCTTTGAGAAACGCCTTTGAGATCTACTTCAAACTTCTTTCATTGGAGGTGCCAACCACCAGGGAATCATCTGGAATCAACGTTTTGAGGGAGGAGAGCATTATTAATCTCAGCCGTACATTTCTGTACCTTCAGTTGCAGCAAATACCAGGTTCCTAAAATATTGCAAATTCATTGTTTTTATTGTTGCATGTATCTGGGTATTCTTGTAATCATTAGAGAAGATCAAATAAAGATACTGGCGTCCATATTTCCTCATTTCCAGAGCTATTTGAATTTATTTAGAATTTCTATCAATTTATTGCAAAAGTCGTACCTTTCATTTATTGCATCAAAAATCTCAAAAACGTTCAAAAACCCGAAAACCTTCAGAAAAACTTAAAAACAATCAGACACAGAGATTTCAGGGAAACTAGGGTTTCTACATACAATATAGCATAACATCATATAAACAACAAAACCACCATAAACTTGAATGTCATTTAAAACATGCATGATAAATATTCATCGTTGAAACTTGAATTGTGGTAGCTTGATATACAAAGTCTATTAATGCCAAGGTTCAATTTGTATGATTTTGAAAAAAGAAGCCACCTGAGTAGAGTTATCAGCACTCTTTAGAAATCATAAGAATTTGTTTAGTACACTAGCCATTTTGATGACTTCTTGCAGTCTCAAACATTATTTTGTATCATTGTTACATTGGTCTTGAGAGTGGTAGCTTAATATAGCTCCACAATACAAAATCTGGTTTACCTGTGCAGTGTAACAGTGGCATGGGCAGATTTTACTTTGAAAGAACCAAAGGATGACTGCACAATTGAAGTGTATAAACACATATCTTTTTGTAATATCAAGGATACTTTTTGAATCTTTCCATGCATTGCTAATCTGAAAGGAAAGGTCTTTTGCCTAATCTGTATGCAGCCATGCTTTTGACATTGTCAAAAAGAGCAAAACTTCCCTAATGATGCAAAGGCATGGCCAAGCAGTTCTAACTCTCCACATGAGAGAAGAGAGATGTTGGAGAGTACATCAAGTCAGTGAGAACAGAAGTGTAATGTGTTTTACTTTTAGTTTGTAGGATTCCTCTGTTTCTCTACAGATGTGTGCTAAATTCTCAGTTCAATGATGCACAACAATTTTTGAAAAGAGAAAGTTGTGTCACAATCCACTTTCAATCCAACAAGCAAAAATGAAAGCTCAGCCTCTTGGAATGAAAATGCTTGTTTGCAAAACAAATGAATAAGAATGAGGTGATTAAGGTGTTTAGAGCGGTTTAGAGGTCACTTTTAGGGTTCCCTTGGGCGTGGGTCAAATTCAAACTCCATAAAACATTAAAAAAATGCTCAAAAAAACACTTTTTGGATGCCTACGCATGTGGGTTCTGTCTTGGTTCGCCTGGGTTCTGTCTGAGTTCTGCCCGAGTTCTCTTAGGTTCTGCCTGGGCAAACCAGACCCAAAAATGAAGGACCCTGGTCGAACCCACAGGCGAACCTAACCAGGACCCGAACTAGGACCGAACCAGGACCAGAACCAGGGGTAAAATAGAAGAAACCAGTAACATAGGTAAAAAATAAGCAGAAAAATTGAGCATTCATGGGGCCATCAGCTCCACAAATAACTCCTAAATAAGTTGAGCAGTGGCTGCCCGCCAAAATAAGCTAAGCAGCCGCATGGGGACCTACCCTCACTCTTGAGAAAGAAAACCCAACTAGCCTGCTCTCACAGATAGATAAATGACCTCAAAGACCAGTTTTAATAGAAATTCCGAAATAACAAGCAGAGTAGAGGTGGATGATGAATGTCTCCAAATGTGAATCTTCACTTAATAACATTTATCACCAAGTTTAGAATTTATATAAAGCTCTAAGAAGTTTACTTTCTGTAACCTCTTCAGTATTCCAAGCAACCTGTCCATCTGCTTACCTTAAGGGTTCAGATTCATAGTAAGTGACCTCACAAGGAAAAAGATTCCTAGCTAATATCTAAGCTTGTTTAGAAAGCCACAGACCTCTCGAAGCATCTTTTCATTTACGGAGCGTGCAAGACCACCAACAAACACTTCCGACCCTTTTACTCTTGACACTTGACCTACAAGGCAACAACCATATTAGAAATGATTCAAGCAATACAAATAAAGAAAACTGTATTTTGTCTGTTTCATAACAATTAGTCAAAAATGTATTCCAGTTACTGATAATGAAATATTGATCAAAGAAAACACAGTTAATTTTAAGTCAATAGCACACCTGATTTTTTACCAGACCCATCCTCGGTCTTGATGGTTTTTGCCTGCAAAAATCCCAATTTTGAACATCATTGTGATCAGGACAAAGAAATTGTTGATCAACACATCACTTTAAATGTATAACATTAACATTTAAACACACATTTCATAAACAAAAATCAGACAATTGCAATTGATTTCCTTTCACTGCCTTGTGATTTCAAAGGTTACATAGCACAATTAACTAGTATTCCCACAGACATTGGATTATATCACCATAAACTGAAGAATTAGTTATACCATGCAAATATTATGGTAGGTATTAAAAGGTAAAGCTAATTTGTGTTCTGGCCCAGCCAACATGTCTCCTGTACATATGAGAACCCCCTTGTGGGAAATCTGCATACACTGTAAAACCTGTAAAATTTATGTTCCCCGAGGTCCCTACACTCCCCTGTTTCAGCAAGGGAAATTTTTCACTTCAATGTAAGTCAATGTTCAAAAACTGACCCATAAATTTCAACCCCACAACCAGTCTTGGAAAAAATCAAGCCTCGCCAACCCACCTACACCGTACATTCTAACTTCTAACTAATATCTACACAAATACAGTCCATGTATTTATCTCACCGAATATGTAACTAGATATAAATTTTAAACTTGATAACAGCTAACGCATCTCCTGTGGAAAGCAGTAATTTGTATTTAATTATAAACTTGGGTGAGAGGTTGCAGGACAATTAAAGCCTTGCCACAGCACCCAACCCCACACCATGTGTACTAATTAGTATCTACAACAATACATAAAATGTATCTAGCTCAAGCTCAGCTAATATTTAAATTTTTTACTGAATATTACTTTAAGCTCAATTAAAATTGATATTCCAGGCTAGTGTCAAGGGAAAAACAAGCCTCGCCAACCCACCTCGCATTCACTGTAAAACCTGTAAAATTTATGTTCCCCAAGGTCCCTACACTCCCCTGTTTCAGCAAGGGAAATTTTTCACTTCAATGTAAGTCAATGTTCAAAAACTGACCCATAAATTTCAACCCCACAACCAGTCTTGGAAAAAATCAAGCCTCGCCAAACCACCTACACCGTACATTCTAACTTCTAACTAATATCTACACAAATACAGTCCATGTATTTATCTCACCGAATATGTAACTAGATATAAATTTTAAACTTGATAACAGCTAACGCATCTCCTGTGGAAAGCAGTAATTTGTATTTAATTATAAACTTGGGTGAGAGGTTGCAGGACAATTAAAGCCTTGCCACAGCACCCAACCCCACACCATGTGTACTAATTAGTATCTACAACAATACATAAAATGTATCTAGCTCAGCTAATATTTAAATTTTTTACTGAATATTACTTTAAGCTCAATTAAAATTGATATTCCAGGCTAGTATCAAGGGAAAAACAAACAATTTAATTTGCAAGGAGATGCTGGTGGGCAGTATAAATTTCATTGATAAATCTTGATGAGGTTGCAAGACACTTTCAATGCCATACACGACAGGCTTGGATTTTTATTTTGAACTGAAAGAGTCATAAATAGAGCTCTCGCTTAGACCATTCTTAGGTGAGGTTGTAGACAATCTGTAATGTGGTGTGAACTCTACTTGATTTTTTATTGCAGGTCACTTGCAATGCCATACAACAGACTTGGATTTTTACCTATACCTGAATGAGTGGTAAGTAGTAGTTCTCTTTCGTTTACCATTCTTGGGTGAGGTTGTAGAACACCTGTAATGTGGCATGAACTAGGCTTGGTTTTTTAATTCTAATTTCTTATTTAAACTTACATAGTTGGTCGGTAATTTTTTTTCTTTGATTACTCTTTCATAAGGTCCGAAGTGGGCTTGTTTATTTATTTTGACCTGATGAGGGTCATTGCCCAACACTGATCACCATCAGCAGGCAATCTAATGACCAGATAAATTTTCAATAGTCTCACTTCTGCATACCAACAAAGAGGGCTGACCCTACCCTACCGTACATAGACTTTGGAACATTTCCTTACGTGGGAAGAGCTAAGGCCGCGTTCTTAAGATTTAGCAAAGGCGACTCTCAAATGTATCCTACAAACTCCCGAACATTCTTGAATGCAGCCATGTTGGCTTGACCAAAAGTGCGTAGTTGACTACTCACTTTCCTCATCAGCTGTTTTTGTGACAAGGTTTACAGGCCACTTTTTCTTACCAGTAAGTGCGGCTAAAGTGTAAAGCGTAAAATTCAATGAAAGATCTCAAAAACTTCCCCAACAATCCTTACAATCACGACCTCATCCAAATGATTTTTCGAAAACAATCTTCCCGTTTATCATTGCATCCACTTTTAAGCCAAATAAAAATTGTAAAAATAATAAACACTTCCCACAATTTAATTTTACCGTCAAAACTCTTTCATAGCCTGAGAAGTAACTAATGGTTCTCGTGCGGGTTTTTATCGTTTGAACTTAGGGTTCAGAAAATGCAGCCAATTTTAACCAAAAAAAGGGACACCCAATAGAGGAAATCCGTAACTGCTATTTAGACAACAAAAATGGCAAACAGAGCATGCACATTTGCAATGATATTTATAATTATAAAATTAAAAAGCTACCCATAAATGTTCAATGAATATATGTGGGTTAAAAGAGCAGAAGAATTTTCTTACCTCGGCCATTGTTTGATTGCAGAAAAGCTGAGTAAATGAGATGCTGTCCTCGCAAAATCCCCCTCGCAACCCTAATGCAAACCACAATATCTATTCACTTGTAATAGGTCTTTCGGAATAGAGGGGGTTTTGTAGGGTTTGGGAATAAAATTGGAAAAGTAGTCGAGTATGATTGGTGAAATGTGTAAGTCTGACGCCTGCGGTAGGTCTTAAAAAAATCCAAGGGCTAAAATTGAGGCCCTGCCTAGTAAAGAAAAGAAAAGAAAAGGAATACGGGTTCATTCTTTAGTTGGAAATTTTTTTATTTTAGTTGGTGAAATGTGTAAGTCTGCGCAAGGTCCAAAAAAAAATTTAAGGGTTAAAATTGAGGTCTTACCTCGTTTCTTATTTATTACATCTTTGAATCTTAGTGGATGGTGTAATTAAGAAACATATTATTACCCTCATCAATTAAGTTCAACCAATTAAACTATGATTCTTTTAGTTAGAAAAAATATTCTTATTTTAAGAAAGATTTTATTATTATAGGGAAAGAAAATAAACACTAGTGACCGGTGGACCTGTAGGCGGGCTATGGCATCCACCAGCAGTGGGCTCGTCTCGCCTCAGCTCACCCCAGGTACCCAAGGTATGGGTTGTTGGACCGCTGGGCTGAGTCGTGGGAACACCCTTGCCACATAAAAAAAAAATATTAGCAATGATGAAAATTATGTACCTATATTATTTATTTTATGTTATGAGCCCATTTTGATTATAGTATCTTTTATGTTATAGCCCATTTTGATTAGAGCATCTTTTAAGCAATGATAAGTTTTTTAGTGACATTTTTATGTAAAATTTGGCTTATGACTTTATCATATTCTATCCTCATCAATATTCATCTATAGAAACCATTCACTACTCGAGATCAAATTTGTGGATGTGGAATTGATCTGGGTTACTTCCACATGCACAAATCTTAACCTTAAACTTAGAGTAAATATTTGCAATGATGAAAACTGCATACATATGTTTTTTTCCATTTTGATTATGGTGCCCTTTATGTTATGAACCATTTTGATTAGAGTGTCTTTTATACAATAACAAGTTTATAAGTGGCATGTTTTAATACAAAATTTGGCTTGTGACTTTATCATATTCTATAACCATCAACACTCATCTTTAGAAACTGGTTTTGATTCTTTGATCTATCATTCACCGCTAGATCAAATTCATGGGTGGGGAATTGACCTAGGTCACTTTCATTCGCATAGATATAAATAATGAACGTTTAAGATTTAAATTCATGTTTAAATTACTATCAACTTTTTCACTTGCCATTGTGAGTCAACTTGGCATGTGTTTGTGTGGATTTGTGTTATGGTGTTATATTTAAGGACATGCCTTACTTATTTGTATATCACTTAGGAGATAGAGGAATTGTTAGAAGAGCATCCATAAGAACATCATAGTAGATTCATAAAGCAACCTAATTTCATCATCAACTTGCATCATTATCCTAAGCATATTACATGAATTTTGTTCCAAGCTTGTTGAATTAGTCTATCTAGGGGTTTGACTAAGGAGGACATGACCCTCACTTAGCAAGTTCTCAAACATTATCTATATACACCACCCCACTTTATATAGGTACAATTAACTTAGATGAATCTACTATAGTAGATTATTCCTATTATTTCGCTTCTATAGGACTAGGTTCAATTTGCAAGTATAAAGATAAGTTTTGTACACAAAAATATAAGTCAAAACATAACATACTCATTCTATATATTCTAAGGCATTCATTCAATCAAGGGTTTAATTTTTAGCTCATTAGTTAATCAATTCTTTTCATCTTTGATAGCCTATTCCACCATCAAGATTCAAGATAAGTGTCTCATTTAATTTATTTAAACTATGCAAAAATTATTTTGCATTTATTGTTCCAATTCCAACTCTTTATCCTCATATTTTATTATTATTTAAATATTTTCCTTGGGATATATAAGTGTGATTTATTCCATTACATTTTATTGGTGAACCTAACTTTATTATGGAACCTATATTTTTGGTCTTAGGGTTTATCCTTCTTTTGTTGGGATTTTTTATATGATTTTAGAGTGCATATTTCACTTTTTGTATCTCAATGGGATTAGGATTACCTTTGCTTGTACTTGATTGATATATATTCTTTAAGGTTTTGTGGTTTATTATGTGATCTTATTTTCATCACACCCTGCCCACACTTATTTTTGTATCTAGGATCTTATTTATTTATAGATATGATTATTTGCTATTTTTTAGTTTTGTATCAAATCTTACATCCCTTTTATACATTTGTCCTTGAGTGTTTCACGTGTTGTTTGCATGCCAAGGTCTCATCCACCTCTTCACATTCCTTTTAGAAGAAATCCATGTTTGAATCCTCGAATGGACCAATCTAGCGAGAATACTATTTCTAATAGTCTTGAAATGGGTAATTGTATTGCATGTAAAAGACATAATTGAAAATAGCATCAGATAAAGACTAATTCAACACTTAAACAAAATGCATGCAAACCTTAGAAAGATCATGTGATGTGTTGATAGATGGAATGTGGTTGCTCATAAATCCAACATCATGATAGTATGATTGAGATGATAAGCAATCAAATGAATAGCATAATAGTATGATAATGAAAAGATCAATTGGGATGAGAGCCCTCTAATTTATAGACTTTCCTTGGAGGAAATCAAAGGCCAAGGTGTTGTTGGTTGATGGATGGCTAAGATTGATGGAGGATTAGGGATTGGATTAAAGTTATAATCATGTGGTAGGTGTCCCATGGGGTGTTAGAGCTAGGTGTAAGGAATGGAGGGCTCACAATAGATGAGAGCTCTCTTGAGCAAAGGAGAATGGAAAAATGTCAAAAGGGGATTAATTGGAAAGGGTGGCTAGGGGATCAATGTTGGGAATTGGACATATGAAATAGGGGATGGATAAGATTTGATGGGATTAGTTAAAAAAGGTGTCTTGGGGGGAAAGTCAAGATTTGATTTCTAAAAAGGGTAATATTTTCTTTTAGAGGAGGTAAGATTTGTCTTGTTGCACATTTTAAGGGAGGTGGGGAATTTTAAAAATAGGATTTATTTGAAAAGGGAATATTGGCACATGTGCACAAGATTGGGGATTAATTAACCTAAATTGATTAATTGATTTATTTGGTTGGAGGATTTTGGGGATAAGGTTGACTTAAATACAAGGGGTGAAGGTGAAAGGTTAAAATAATTAAATAATGATTATATATTTAATTGGTGGCTTAGAACAAGGTGGGATAAAGTGTGGTCAAGTATGAGCTAATTTAGGTGTCTACAGGCGCTACTATTATTACTACAATTATTGAGCTTAAAGTTTAATTTTATATCATTGATGGGCATTTGAAATAATAATAGTTTTTACATGGGTTTGCTAGTTTGGTTGACATGGAGGGTCATGCACATTTAGTTCAATTATTTCATGATTTGTTGTTTACTAAGGCATTTGGTTGGGAAGTGCTTCAAGGTATTAGAGATAAAGGTTAACCCTTTTATTAAGTTGAATGGTGCATCCTCCTCATAGTTGCCTCTTGATTTTGTTCATCTTTGGTATGCATCATTTTTCAACCCTTCCCTATACCATATTGGATATCATCGGTATGCCTACTTCCGATCTCAAGATTTATATATCTACTCCTATTTCCTCTCATCACAATACTATTTTATCTAATTTCCATGTCATCTCAACTAGTGTCATGGTTACACACATTCCTAGTGTTTCTTCCACCATCTCCACTTCCATTAGTAGTATGGCATCTTCTTCCTATCCTTCTAGTGTTATTCCTACCCCCATTATTACCATTTATCACTCTATTCTTTATTCCATTCCTACTCCATACATCATTCCACACCCTTTTATGTACCTCATTTCACCCCTCCTACCATAGCCATGTGCTATGCCTCATCATGCTCTATCATATCAGCGTATCTATATGATCTACACCTAACCTCTCATATTTTCATAGCTTCACATGGTTATTTGTGCATTCAATTTCACCTAACCCATGCTACACATTAATCATGCATGCTCATGCAACACTATCCTTGCACATCCATGTGCAATTCTCACATGCCACCATACAATACTACTCACACACATATTGTAGCCTTACACATGGATGAACATGTCAATGTCCAACTAGACCATATGTGTGTAACACATGGAACACTCGCATCCACATTTAAAGTTGTAACATGTATCAAATATTTTGTAATGTTAGCAACACATGTCCCTACAATACTACTTCCATATCTCATTCCATACCCTTTTGTGTATATCATGCCATCCTTCCTACCATAGGCATATTTATGCCTCGTTATGTTATATCCTATTAGTATATCTATATGATCTATGCCTAAACTATTGTGTCTTCATAGCTTTACATGGCTATTTATACACTCAATTCCATAACTCATGCTACACAATGTTCATGCATCCTTGTGCAACACTATCCTCCCACATACACATACAATTCTCACATGTCATCATGTGGCACTACTCACACACATATTACAACCTTGCACATGGTTGAACATGTTGATATCCAACTAGACCACACATGTGTGATACATGAATCATTCACATCCACGTGTAATGTTATAACATGCACTTAACATATTGTAATGTTAGTGCCACGTGTCCATATAGTATAACAAGAATCATGTGAATTTAACATTTATCATCACCCCATCCATACAGTTAGTGCACAATACATTCATAACACTAACATATTTATAGATCACGATGACCTACTTGTACAACTACATACACTATAAAGTACAACCAAAGAAAATTTACAACCAATGTCCTTTGCTACATTCCTATAATTATGCATGCCTTGTCCAATTTATTATAGTAATTTCCTTTCAAATTCTTCCATGCTTTCTAATGTGCATTCAAATTCTATTTTAGGGTTTCATTTGTATATTTTATAAATGTATGGATTACAAGCTAATTTATAATGTTACCCTCTAATCCACCCAATAATTAGATCATTGGAATCAATGCAAGAGATATTTCATGCACATCTAAATGCACTAATAGTAGCTTAAAGAGGATTGTGCACCTAGTGAGCAACATCTATGAATTCACAAAAACACTGAGAATAGAGTAGAATGGTAGACAAATATATACCTAGGGTCTTAGTATATGTGCAACACTTGATTAATGTAACATTATAAATTCATTCCCAAAAAACATTTGAGAAATTTTATGAATTCATGACTCATTTTGGACTAGCACCGCAATAACCTAACTAAAAATCTTTAGTGCATTATCAAAATCCCAAGATTAGGCTTGGTATTCCAATGTTCAATGGTAGGATCAATGCCACAATCTTAGATTATTGGATTTAACAATTCAAAGAATATTAATCTATCAGCAAATCTATTAAGTATGCATTGACAATCTAGGATTATGGATTCTATGTTTTCTTAAAGCATTGAGTATGCTCTTTTCTTACATCCTTAGATCTAGAAAATGAGAAAATAAAAAAGAGTGATAGAAATATATTATTCTAGTGGTTTCCTCTTTGTGTCTTAGTATTATATGTACACTTTGGGGTATTGGTTGAGTGAATCTAAGCTCACCATTGCAATTAGAGCATTCAAGAAGAAAATTTTTCCTTTTGTTGAGTCCTAGTCGAACATTAGAGGCTAAATTTGCAAGCGTTTGTGTTTGGGGAGTGATAGCTACATCTAGAGAGTGACCATCATTTTGGAGGCATTAGTCTATTTTTCCCTTTTGTCCTAAATAGCCTTTTTAACAATTGCTCATGTGTTTAATAGGGATCTTGGTCTTTTCCTATGACTTCAAGAGGAGTTTAAAAAAAACTTAAAGGTAAAAATTTCATAAAATGTTTGTCCATGTTGAAATGTTCAAGTTATGTTTTCACCTTTGGAAAAGAGTTTTAGCACTTAATAAGGTTTCAAAAACCTCAATCTTGTCAAAAGAGTTAAAAACCGTATTATTTTTTCAAGCCCATGTTGCATGCTTTAGAGGGAAGTATTATGGTAAAAGAGATTGAGTTTTAGTGGAATAGGTTAATGCTTTTAGGGCTTCCACCACTTTAGCACTCCTTGCATAACAACTTGCAAACTACTATGGTGGTTAGGACTATGTCAGACACCGTATTTAAAGGGGAACATGGAGTTTCAAATTTATTTTACGCGCAACTTCAAGTCCTTCAGGTATGGAACTGTTAGTTACCAAAATTTGCACCCGATTTTGAACTATACAAGTTTTAGCAATTTTGGTAAAACATTGGATTCACTTCTATGTGGGACACTTGGAATGAAGTGAAACCTCTGGATTCTAGGTCGGCTCCTATTTAGATAATCACCTGAATGCACTTAAATCACTCTGAAAACTTGAAGGGGAAAAAGGATAGGAAGAAAACTAAACAATAAACAACTAGATTTTTAAACTTTTCAAGGTGATACACCGAAAATATGATGATATCTCGATTCAACAACACATGACAATGAATTCTGACAATACTAAGCGCATAAAACACAACTTTGGTATATGAGCAACTGTATAAAATGTTTCATAGACAGGTATTAAACCAGTTCCAAAACTTTAAATTAGCAGGAAAAGATAAAATCTTCACAACTAACCAAGCCTGAACTAGATAAAGCTCCACAATCTATAACCTAATTTGCTGCAAGATCTTCACTTAAGACACGATTCCAAGACATAACATGTAGGATTACTGGAAAACATAGCATGAAACATCAAATTGGAAATAGAAGCATACAAAAATAAACTCCAAAGTAGGTCCCAAAAGCACTTGAATTATCAAAAATAACTGTAAGGATGTCCTCAGAATATCATGAGTTACAACTTGCCAAAAAGAACACAAAATCTGGCACTGAAAAGTCTCCAAAAGTCTGTCATCAAAAAAGTAGAACTCCCTGAAAAATGAGCTTCAAAACTCATAAGTACAATTCTCAACCACTCAAGGTCGGGTCCAGGAAAATAGCCCCCAAAATAGGACACTCCACTCTCTAAAAGAAGTTAGATACATGAAAAAAAACCTCTCAAAGTCATTAACCACCCTATGACTCAGCAAAACAACCTCTGAAAGCACTCCAACTGACAATAAAGGCATCCTAACTGCTTGAGAGAAATCAAATCCGACCCCTGAATCTTCTCTAACATTCCTAGATACCCTCCTCATGTTGGAAAACTGATCCAAATAACCTCATTTTGCTCCCAATGTTGGGTAACTTCACTTACTTTCCTAAATGTTTGCCAAAAACATAAATGAAAGCATATCTTCTTTCCTTGGTCGAATGCATGAGTGGCATTTCATTTAATTTTGCATTTAATAACATTCAAAACTAAGTGACTTATAGAATATCACTAAGGCTTAAATGTTTTACAATTTTCAATAAGGCAAAATATTTTTTAAGTCTTAGCCCACGGTGAATGAAATGTCCCAAGATTTTCACTTAAAACATGGCAAAAATAACATACTCTATCGGCCTTTAGTGAAAACCCTAAAAGAAAAAGAAAAAGCAAAATGAAGAAGTTTTCATTCAATTCGCATGCTAAAGCTTCTCAAAGAAGCTAGGGCCGACACCAAGGTTTTTTTGAACTTGAAGCTACACTTCTGCCTGAAGATCTCACCAACCTTGTAGATTTTTGAAAAAAGGCATCTCTCTGTTGATTACTACAAAATCGCACTGGTAAGAGTTGTTTTAGAAGAAAGAATATGAGAAAACACTGACACTTTTGCTCATAATCAAGCCTCTTTGGCCGCGACTGTGCATATTCTGTATATTCACTTTTATCTGGTTCAAACTCTTCTTGGATTTTGTTTACTATAGCTCTCTTTTTTTGCCCTCTATCAATATTTTCATTGTCCTAGGCCGCCATTTTTGCTTCTTATCGAGCATTAAGAATAAATATCTGACAGAAACTTTAGAGAGCAAAACACCAGCCGATCTGGGTAAGTGAATTTTATCACTCTGTTGCATTTTCCTGTGGGACTTCACTTGAGTTGATAGTACTATGAGACGACTTCACTTCCTGCAATCTACATGGCACGACATGTAGCATAATGTTTTTGAGAAAACCCCAGGTCATGGGTTCCTTTATTTTGACTATGGTTGTATGTTTCCCAAACTATCTGTAAGAAACATAGGGAAATAGTTGCGGCTCATTAAATTATGGCTATAAGATCAATACCATAGGATTATACCTGATAAAGTGTCAATATATATGACTTATTGTTCATAATCCAATGATACAGCTAATCTGCCCTTTTTATTATTTTACTTTGTGACTGCAACAAGAATTTTCACTTGTTATGTAGAAACTGTGGCTTACTGAGATATCACTTGTCTTGATGACTGTTCTTAACCCTTCTATGCTTTTTTGCATTTCCATATTGATGGAAAAATAATGAAACAAAAACCACTTAGTACATTTATGAAAGAAAACAAATAAATTTTTGTATATGTTGAATCATTGGCCGCTGCCAAGCTTGTAATTTTTTGGGTACCATTCATGTCCTATTCTTTCATAGGACTGTTATGCACTCTATTTTTTAGTTACTTTTTCATCTATGCATTGCGTTGTACAGTAATTTTTCTTGCTCTTGGAGATGACTATTCATATGAAGACTAAGTGTTATGACTGCTCTCTTTTACATAAGTCTATCCTTTTAATCTTGCAAATGCTCCTTTTGTATGATTTCTACCACTGTTCTCATGATTATTACTTTGTTCTATAGTATTCATGTAATCGCAAGGTTGAATATGTGGACTACACATTCATCATTAGTCATTTTTTATAAACTACGCTTTAAGATTGTCTTTTATGTTTAGTGTTCAAAGCTTCTTCCATTTATGACTGCCATTCAACCTTTCACAAAATTTAACATCCCTTACTTAAACTCTGCTCTACCATGTCCCAAGAACACTATCATTGCCTTTCCCTTAAGGTGATCAATGACTGCTATCTATTCATAGATCAAGTAACTGCTTATTGTGAGACCCTTGTAATACTGCATGAATATTGCACAATTTCATTTGTTCTGGCTATGCTCTTGAATCTAAATTCTAATCACAAGGTGTGTGATTGCTCCCCTACCTGAAAACTATCATTTATGCCTCTCATAGTATTTGACTATCTCTTGGATAACCATCATGTTTCCCATTCTCGACTGTACTTTGATAGTTTGTCTCAATACAATGAAACTGTATGTATCCTCCATGTTTTTTCAGAGTAAGTAAATGTCATTTATGACTGTGACTAAAAGATCATCATTATGGATAATATATGTTTTCCTGAGTAAACCATAAGGAAAAGAATTACTCTCCATGTTCAATTAAAGCACAATAATACAACATGTTGGGCTCATCCCTTATGGGAGCCACATTTAAACCCACATGTTGAATTAAAACATGATTAAACCTGTAGTTTCACATGGAACAAACAAGCCCACATGTTGAATTAAAACATGATTACACCTGTAGCTGCACATGGAACAAACAAGTTAGAAAAAATGACTGTCTTTTGTGTGTACGTTGACCAAATGGTTTTCCTAGACACCTAAGGCATTCATTGATCTTTGATGCACATGGAGATAAGTTAATACATGCATAAGTGGATGATATAAATGATCGTGTATGGTTATGACCTTTCATTGCTTAGAGTACAACTCTAATACATTACTTGACCACTGCAGGAAAAAGAGCGCATGAAAACTAGGAAGGACAAGCAACGAGGACAACACCAAAGTGAGACAAAAATCAACCAGTCATTCAGGCAATGATTGGTCATCCCTCTTACATGCTCATTTATTTTCCTTTATTTATTCATGTATTAATTTGTCTTTATTTGTATCAAGGAAAAGTCAGTCTCATGGCTTGCTGTGTGAGACACATGTATCTTATTACATTCAATAAAAAATACATTTTCAGAAAGATGTGAATCTCTCTCTATTACATGCATGTGTATGAATGTAATGATCTGTAGTTGTAATCTTTTCAGATTTTAAATTTATACATTTGAATGTAATGAAGAAGGTTAATAAAATTTACCTTATTTTCCTCAGTCTAAAACAAATTCTACCCTTTTGAACCTATGAGTGAAAAATGGGTAACAAGAACATGGGTTTTTTGTTCATTTCAATTTATGAGCTTTAAAGGCACTGTTGTGAGGAAGTCACATGTTGAAATCTATTTACAATGAGTAAAGGTGTTGAGAAGGTTCTATTGTCCTTGTGTTATCATGTTTCATTGTATGCAAAATAAAGAATGAGTGTATATGTGGATCCACAAACCTATAAGTTGTTAGAAACATCGTTGAAACTTTTGTATGCACTTCCCTTTGTTCAGGTCTTAATACTTTCTTGTGGGTTGTGTTCACTTTCAAGCTCAGAAAGAGAGAAGCATGTTCTCACAATGTCTCATTAAAGTGTCAGGTCTTTAATCTCCAATCATTAATCTATATTCTTTGAATTACATTTGAAGTGGTTAAAACCCTTATCATAATTAAAGCCCAAACATGTACCATATCCTTAATCAAAAGCAAACAGATCTTAGTCTTTCATGAAGAGTTAATAACAACAAGGGTTGTCCTGGTAATAAGAGTTAGTCCTAGTGATATTTTCACACATTTTCAAGTGGGGATATTCATGAAACGTTGTTAAAACCTTGTGAGAATCCATATCAAAACCCCTCCTAGAGGTTTTTTTATTGGCATGTATGAAGACTTAATTTAAGAGTAGTGAATCCCTATCATATTAGGGTTGAAGAGGATCCTCCATTCAATGTCACCATAATAAGATTTTGTTGCTCTCGAGCACCCCTGTCAATATAGATTGCAAGTCAATAGCAAACTAAGAAAGATAACAAAGATATTAGAAAGTTCACAGTTCCTAAACACGAATAGCAAACCTAATAACAATGAGTTTTACAAAGTAAGGTTAGGAGAGCACAAAATGCAAATAAGGATTGGAACCCCGTTGAATATGGTTAAGGATAGAGAATTTAGCATACAATAGGTGAAAAGGATAGTCTAGTGATCATAAAGCTCTTGACAATCATCATGAAAGCCAAAAGAGAGATAATAACTTACAAGTTTAACAAGACTCGTGAAGATTTAAGAACATGCATGTCAATTTGAGAGGGGTAAAATATGATAGGTTTTCTTGATAGGTGGTGGATAAAGTAAGAGTGAAATCACTTAAAGGGACAATAAATGCTCAACCTAAATATCCCTACATAATGAGTAAGTTGGAGATGATAATTCATAGAAATGTCAAATGTTTTGCTCACATGTGGCTTTGTTGCTTCCAAAGACAAAAAGGTTTCATTGTATGATAAGCATGACAATCTTGGTGATAGTATGTCCATGAAGTCAAGGTACTTGTAGGTGCCATGAAGAATTAGTGAACAAAGATCTAAAAAGAACACAATCATGAAGGTGAAATTCAAAAGGAGGAGCATAATACAATGCTTTGGCATGATAAGAGCACATGAAGGCCTAACATTGAAACTTGATAAAGAGCTCGCTCATGTTAAGCCCTTATTCAATGTCAAAACCATATCCAAACCAAGGGACAAGGTACTTGTAGATTTCATGAGGTTTATTATAGTCCAAAGGCCAAGATTCCAAGAGCGTATGCATTGCCTTGAGAAGATAATGTGCTTATGCACGAGAAGGTTACACATGTGTTAGAAGATTTGTTAAGGGTTTGTTCTTCAAAATCCCTACTTTAAACCTTGACTATCACAATGCATAATGGATACTATAAAAGGCTTTATGTCAGTGAGTATATATCATTAGAGTATTATCCTCAAAAGGATGACAATCTAAGGGGTCGTAATGGATAATCATGTACCCTTAAAGACCTAGAGAATAATCATGATGATAGTGGACAACGAGCTAGCACAAGAAGATATTTATTACCTTTTCACCTATAGATAATAGTTTTAAGTCATGTTATGATGGAACTTTGAGATGTTAATAGATAAGTTAGAATATGAAGAGAAATCTAATGGGAAAGAAAATGATAATTTCCTAACCATCATAGTAGGATCGAAGCAATAGAATAATAGAGTATATGATGGGAAATGGTGAACAAGATGAAGATAAAGATTGCTTTCAATTTCAAGAGTTAAATTATAGGTGGCTTGATTTATTAACATTGAAGAAAGCCTGCCTATCTATTGTTGCACTTGTAGATACCTTTGGGTCAATTATTAAAGCCCTCTTTTATTAACCTTATGATTAGTGCCATCAAGACATTATCTAAACTACTTGTGAAGCACAAATCACAAAGTTTAGTTTATGGAAGAAATATGGATTCTTTCAATTGCTCCTTTAGCTCTTTAAGTTCAAGGACAAAGCATCCTTGTCCTGCATCTATACATCTACAAAGCTCGATGGGGTATTGACAATTAGAACACGAGCACTTTCTAGTGAGGGAAACATTGATTGTACTTTATTATATTCCATCATCAACCTCAAATGATCTACTTGAAATTTTTCATAATCAACTTAAAGCTTTTTGGTAAAAAATTCACTAAATAAAGCAATATTTACAACTAAAGAAGTTGCTTGGAGAGCTGAAGTATTTGACAATCTCTTCACAATTAAGTTCCTTGTCAACTCCCCAACATTTCTTATTGCTTATGGTTTATTGGTTGAAGGAGGCATATCCCAAATGGCCAATGTCTCATATTAGGTATTAAAATCATACCCAAAATATGCTTGCTTAGCTTGTTCATCTGTGGCAAATGATTCTTCATCTTGTCTTTATATTACATCTAGGGAAATAACAAATGTTATGCCCTTGTAAAGAAACAAGAGCAAACCGACTTCCTACACCATTCTCCTTACATCTTCATGGGCTACATTGTTGACTTTGAAGCCAACTAGTTTCAAGATCTCCTTAGTAATCCCCTATGTTTGTGATAGATTGGCCTCTCCTTTGGCCTTATTCAATTTATCACGAAACTCTTCTCTTTTCATCCTTAAAACAAAATCTTTGAACTCTTTTGACTTAATAAATTTGTCATAAAAAATGAATTGTGTACAAGACAAGGCTTTAAAATCATTAGCCTCATCTCCACCACTTCTTAGGCTAAATGCTAGCCTATCTTGAGGAATGTGAAGGATTTGCACCTGAAACATATAAACATAGGTTCACCAAAATGAGTTGATGACAAAGGGGATATGATGCACCTGTTTCCCTAATTCATTCAAAATGTATGCTATAGAAGACAAACCTGAAAACTAACATAACTAACTATCAAAATGTTGATCTGGAAAGGTGAGAATGATGTGTACCTGACACCAAAGATGCTTTTTCAGACCTCACTGAGGACTCATTCACCCTATGGCAAATGGGTCTTGGCTAGGGCTCCTGAAAATCAATTTTTGGGTTCTCTTCTGCTCAGTCTGTACTCCCAAATTCCAAGTGTTCACTATTGGACAATCATAAATAGAATTTGTAGAATATTTTTCGTGATTTGATAACTTTTCTTGCAACTTTACAACTTTCTTCAATTTTGCTCTTCAAATGATCTTCAACCTAAACTCTACAATCACATATTAAAGAGAGAAAAATGTTATTTGTTAGGTGAATGGGAGTTTACCTTGGTCAAACCTCGTTTTGGTAATTAAAACTTGAAATGAATAAAAGCATGAAAGGAATGATGAATGAAAAAATCTACGTAACAACTCGCCAAACCTTCTTTGACCCTTGGATAACAAATCTGCAAACTAGCATGAAGTGGCCTCAATGAATTTAGATCTTGATCATGAAACTTGATTAGAGATAATGCCTTGAATATCCTTGAATTGATCTTGAACACTACATCAACATATGAGTTCAAACAACATGAATGACACAATGAATCTTTGACATGACAATGGAATCTTGATTGTTGCAATAATCTTCTTCAAATTTGCCCTTGAATTCCTTAGAGATTGCTCTTGAATGCTCTATCAATGCTCTTGTGAAATATTAGTATGCTTGCATAAAAATTCTAGGATGAACTTAGTGAAATAACCTCGTATATATACATAACTTAACATTAATTTTTGAAATTCAAATATCACAAGCCGACATTGAACTATAGATTTGAAATCATTAAGAAACCGCCAAAAACATATTTCAAAGAGGGGTCCTAGGTCTTAGTGAGGACCCATTCACCATAGGGTGAATGAGACTTAGGCCACTTACCTAGGACACACATTGAACAATGTTAAACATTATGTAAAAATAGGGTCATAGGTCTAAGTGATGCCTAGGACTTACATCTTCCAAAGTTAAGTCTTGTGTAATGGAATTTATGAATGTCGGGTTTTATTCCTCATAATTTGCATTTAATTAGGCTTGGATTTGAATTAAAGGGGTCAATTAAGGAAAACCAACCTCAATTAATTAATAAAGCCCTATGTTAATGTGAAAGTGCAAAGGTACACCTTACAACATTAAAAACCAGGCACAATTAAGTCCATTTTATTAAAAAGGGCCTTAAACTTAATGTGAATATGAAAAATATACTACAACACCAAATTAAGGTAACATTAGGCTCATTTTAATACTAATTATTCCCAAATTAAGTGTGAAAAGGGATAATTTTTCCTACACTATATTTTTCCCCCACTTTAGTGAGAGGATGACCTCATGTCAAACTCACACTAAAGTAGACATTCAAGACACTTATGCATGCAACAATAACAAAGATACACAATCATACAACATCAAATACCAAGAAGATCAAGCCTAGACAGTCCAATGTGACGTGGAACACATCTAAGCCATCAGTTTTGTTTTTTTGTGCTCACTCTGGGGTAGTGAAACCTTAGATTGTCCACTAGGCAAGTATCCCAAAAGGGTGGAAAATGAGAGAATCATATTAGGCTCCAATACCATATCAAATATATGCTCCTAACAAATTCAATAAGGCACCACAATGCTAGGCAAGGCTCCATAGGCAAGCAAGGTGCGTTATGCTAGGTGGCCTTGAATTTAGAGTTCGAGCTTCATAGGGCTTAACAAGTTGTGTTATGATAAACATCTATGAACAAGGCAAGGCTCCACGGGCAAGCAAGGTGTATTATGCTTGGTGGCCTTGAATTTAGGGTTTTGAGCTTCATAAGGCTAGCAAGTTGTGTTATGCTAACACTTATGAACAATAATGCAAGTAAAAGTTTTTTTCAAAGGGATTTTGCTTAGTTTGTGTAAGGTCTTCTTCTTAGGGAACATCGTGCCTAATTTCTCCAAGAGAGGACAAATCAAGAGTAAAAGTTTTTCAACTTAGGGAATGCAATGCGTCATATCACCACTAAGAGGAAAGTCATGTGCTAAGAGATATCACACTCTTGGAGGACATCAAACCCAATGACACCACAAAGAAAAAGACACATCACAAGAAAAAAGAAAATCGCACCATGAAACATGAAAAATGTCAAAAGATATTATCAATGTATGCCCCCACTTTAAAGTGGTTGCTAACACAATTATTGTGAGCAATTACTTTAAATTTTCCAATGTTCATTCCTAAGACATGAGAGCTTACTCGAAAAGCCCTATGCCAAGTCATATATTTTTGGAATGAAGCTATGCCATGAAAAAGGAAGAAGGGGTTGTCCCCAAAAATACATAAGGGATCTATGGATTCAGGGTCAGTATGTCTTTACTACAATGTTGTTATAGAGATCGGAAATGTCATCATTCCCTAAATACTCATAGAACTGAAACAATGACACATAGAGAGATAAAACAAAGAAAAATACTTCGGGTCAACATGGAAGAGACCTAAATGTCTCAACGCCTTTCATCATCTCCAAAAGGAAAACACAAGACAAGTGAAAAAAGATAAAAATGTTTATGACATAGAGAATAATGTAGATACAATTAGAGGAATGCACAAAAAGAGAGAGAGATACATCAAACAAAACATTACAAGGGATCACATTACGCACGTGCAATCACATAAAGAACATGAAAAAGAAAACAATGCAAAATACTAGTAAGGCACATGTGAGTCAACCTATAGCAAGTCTTCTGCATCCCAATCTTGTTCGGTATATGAGAAAGGTGGACAACTAGCTAAAGGGACAACATCAAGTGTTGAACTAGGACACACACCAAGTTCAACACTCTTTTTAGGAGAATTGTCATTTAAGCTCATAGAAGAGGAGAACAATGAATTCAACTCATTATGCACTTGTTCATTGATCTTTGCAATGTTAATGTCATCGTCTAGATTAATCACAACAAGAGGTTGAATGACAATATCCATAGAAGTTTGTTCATGTTTATGTTGTGGAAGGGCGAAGAGACATCATGCCTTGCAGGAGATAAGTTTGGATTTTGATTTTCTATGTTGCTCTTTTCTTCTTTAGTTTGTAACATATGAGCAATAGCATGACCTATATGCCTATGCTCTCTAGCATTTCAGTTTCTTCGTAATCTGTTATCGATTTGTGATTGTGTAGGAGTGGGTTTGTCAACCATAGGTTTTTTTTCTTCCCTTAAGGGAGGAACATAAGGAACCAAGGGAGGTTTCTCAACCACTTTCTCTTTAGCTTTGCAAACTTGTTTGATTTTATGAGGCACGATAAGATTGTTTTGATTGTCTCGTGGTCTGTTATATGAAATAGTAGGCTGCTTTTGGATGTTTGGAAGGGATTTTGGTTCAAGCATGGTTTCCTCAAGGATGGGTGGCTCAATCATAGGTTGAGGCATTTTTCTAAGGGATAATTTTGCTATGCACTTTTCCTTAAACTTTTGATATGATTTGAAAAATTAGTCCTCATGAGGTTTAATAGGTTCAATAGCCTCGAGCCAAAAGAAATCCAATGAAAAGTTCCCATGGGAAGACACAGGATTAAAGTCACTATGATGGACTGTAAAGATCTAATTTCCAAAGGGAAACTTTAGACAAGTATGCATGACCAACGAGACGACATTCATGGAGTGAAGCCATGGATAGCCTAACTTCACACAAAATTAGTCTAATGATGGATGATTGTGAATGAGATATTTAATGTTTTTGGTCTGAATTTTAGAGGGAGATTTATCGAGCCAATTGCAAGGCAAGCAAAACCATTATGTTTTTTGATCCATGCCTTTGGTTTTTCATATGTGTCTTAACAAAGTTCATGCACAAATAGGAATTATTCAATGATCATGTCCTCTACACATATGATATCAATTAATATCCCATTAGTAGGCTTGTCATTGATTCTTCCAGCTATGTAAAGAGGACCATCAAGTGCATGTTTGATTATGTCATTTTGTGAGAAAGCAATATCAAGGGGCATTTTGGTTGAGCCCTTGTGAGGTTTAGCTTTAATAAATGCCACTACTTCAACCGCTTCATCCAAATTTTCATCTTTTATGGTTTTATCATATGTGTCAACATTCATCACATCATTCTTTATTTCACTAGCTTTGACAAATGAAATAGTGTTTCAGCATGGGATTTGTAAAGATTTGTAAGTTTTGGTTAGGAGGAGCTACAGACTTATTACCTTGATCATTCACACCTCCAATTAGAAGATGATTAGAATCAATGAGGTCTTGCACAAGATGTTTAAGATGCTTACAATATTTCATATCATGTCCATTTTGTTGGTGGTAATGGCAATAAGCCTTTGATCTATAGTTTGAGGGTAATGGTTTATTAGGATCAAGAGCTCTGACAGGAGGTAAGGAAATCATATTCTTATTCATGAGTTGCAACATGATATTATGAAGGGTGTCGAGTAGAGGGGTAAATTTTCTATTCCTATCCCCAAAGGAAAAAGGATTTTTCATCTTTATACCAGCCACTTGTTTAGCAACTTGTTGATTTGGTTGAGGAGAATTAAGTTTTAAAAAGCCCCTATTATGTTTCTTGAAAGGTTGGTAACTATTTTGAGGTGCAGATTCAAACTTTTCAAGATGACTAGGTGGATTTTTCACATCATGACTACTAACTGAACTCTGATAGTCACAAAGAGTTGTGCATAACTGTGTAAAAGAGGGAAATCTCATCATCTTAAGCTTTGTTTGAATTTTTCTTGCAAGTTGGAAATAAACATTCTTTGAAGGTTAGCATCAGGAATCTTAATGTTTACTTGTGAATAAAGCATTTGATATCGTGTTATTAAATCAATGAATTTCTCACCATCCTTTTGTTTGCATTTTATCAGGTCATCTAAAGTCATCTTGGGACCCATATGAATTTGGAAGTGGTTGTAAAAGGTGTTGACCTCCTCTAATGGTTCAATAACTAAGCCCTTAAAGTTGTAACTTAGAGATTAGACATCTGCACTAAGTAGTTATCTTGCTCATCATGAAGGTTCATTTCATTGTCAACCCAGGGACATAAACTTGAAATGGGTTAGCACTGTCTGTGCACTAGGACTCAATTGTAGTCATCCTTATCCTATAACTAGAAAAAGAACAATATTGAAACAAAATGCTAGAAAGAGATTAACATAAGTATTAAGCATGAATTATCAACTAAATTGAGCATCAACAATTGAACTAGAATGGATGGCAAAAATATAAATCTCAGCAAACAAATAGGAAGTTACTTTGTCTGCCTTGGTTGCAGGAACAGTCATAGAACAAAATTCCAATGGCTATAGGAACAAACAACTGCTAAGTCTAAAACTAATTACTGAACAGAAAAATAATTATTAAACTAAATGGATGGAATTCTCACCAAGTGGGCCCCCTTGAGTGAGTCTTCCTTAAGCTAACTCAAATGCAGCAAATCAGAATATCATTTTATTCATTGAAAACATGATTACACCATGTTGACAATGTGACTGTATTACTTGAAATTGAAAATGCAAGTACAATCTCAAAACATCCAAACTTGTGAAAAGGGGCATCTGACCATTATTTATAGAGGGAAAAGCTTCTAATTAACCCTAACTAACTAGGCAGTCGACTCCAACAAATAGGAGGATGCCATTTATTGAAAGCATAGAAAAGAGAGGGAGGAAGTTATGCATGTGCCAGATTAAGTTAAAGTAGACTTGCCTCAATGAGGATCGACTACAACAACACTTCCTAGATTTTCTCAACTAACAAACATGATCATTTAAAATGTAAGTTGCAACTTCCACACGAGTTGGGAGTTTCCCTCCATTGGAAGTTTCCATCCATTGAGGTTTCCCTCCATTGACCTCTTTAATGACCATCTTTTTTACTTCCTTAGCAACCGACCAGAGGGCATGAACTTCTTCCACTTTGCAAAATTCATTTATATATGCATCTTAATGTGAACCTGCATGATGGCATTAGTACGCACAAAACAATTGCATATCCATAATTACCTTAAAGTAACATCCATTCAACCACATGTAAAATTAATATAGATAATTCACATAGTAGGTTAATATCATCAAAATTCACAAAGATAAGTTCATGCCCAAGGTTCATAAATTTAGGGAAATAACATGGAGAGTGTTAATAAATAGGTGATAAAGTCCATAGTAACAACAACAAATATATGATAAACCCTATAAAAATTGAGTCATTATTTGGACTCATCATCACCCCCCAACCTAATGATTTGTTGGTCCTCCAACAGAGGGAGCTCTATTCCTTTGCCTTGTCAAAGCTCATAAGTCACTAATTGCTATATGCCCCCGATCAGTCTCTACAGTATCTAAGTTTGGATCCCAACAGAGCCCCTGCTTGTTTTCTAGTCTACCCCACCTTAGCCTCTCTGTATCTATATCATACTGATAGTATCTGTAATCTAGTATTGGCCACAATAGAGTAGGTGGCTGGAATGTCAAAGGAAGCCAATAGTGTTGCTTCATCCTTCCAAGTTGTATGTAACTACTGCTTCGTTTACATGGTGCAGAATAATTTTGCAAGGAATGGGGTTCAACTTGTTTTAACTGATCTAGAAAAATATTCCATCTCTATGATATATACCCCAATATTGTTTTCCCTATAGTAGTAGCTACCTACTTATATTCTTGGTATGCCTCCTCCACAACAGGCATGATCCTCTATTTGTATTCTAGATTATAGAGAATTTTGTGCCATGTGTAGTAAATGTCTGAGGGGTTACTTGATTCAGTTCTTAGAGATAGGGGAGTATGGAGCTCTCTCTTTGTATATCTTGAATTGATGCCCCCAACTAATCTCATTTTGAATCCATGACATGAATTCCCTCAAATGGATATCTCCAATGTATAGCAATGGGTTCCAATCATGATCATTAGGAACAACATAATTATGCAAGTACAATTCACACAACAAATTTTTAACTTCAAGAGGAGAGGATTGGTAGGCTTGGAAAAACTCTTGTGGGGTCTCAATGGAAGGGTTTAAACCAAAAATAACCCTTGACAGCTTAAAAGAAAGATGACGCTCCTTTAAATGCAGTGCATACACCTATGGAGGAATTTTGCATGCCATCATCTGTGGTACTAAAGCCACCACATTATCTACCTTATCCTTTAATGCAACAATCTCTACATTCTTTCCCTTAATTTATGCATTTTTCTTTTTTATTTCTTCTTGTAGCTTGAGTCTTTCCTTATTCCACTCCTCCTCTTTCTTTTGCATTTCATTCCATAAGTTCAGGGCTACAGATACCCATGAAAAAGTACGAGGTTTATGTTTCCCTACCAGGATCTTTCCTCGTACCTGCTCATGATGTTCAAATTGCTTTGGTTGCAATGGTTCTTGTTGTTCATTTTTCTCTGGTTGCAGTGGTTCTTTTTGTTCATCTTGCTTTGGTTGCAGTGGTTCTTGTTGTTCATCTTGCTCTAGTTGCAGTGGTTCTTGATTTTCAACTTGCTCTGTAATAACAACAAGCTCTACCAACCCTATGTTTGTTTGTTCCACATAATCTTCTTCCACTTCTATATTTACCTACCCCTTAAGAGATTTTGTCTCCTTCCTAGGTGTCCTTTTGAGTCTAGGGCTTCTTTTTGGAGGCATATCAGTAGTTGGCCCAACTGGTTTTGATTTCTTTGGAGGGCTTTTATGTTTCTCAATGGCTGCAGGATGACCAGTGTCATTAGCTTTTCGTTTCCTAGGGCTAGGTTTTACTTTTTCTGATGTTTGTTTCTTGGCCTTCCCTTTTCTAATTTACGCCTCTCTAATATGTGCTTCCTCTTTTTGAATGGTAGCCCTAGTACGAATTAGATTTTTAGGAAGAACATTGAAATTAGAGTCTGAGGATGAACTTTCTTCATCTGAATACTTTGATTCAGAGGAGCCAATTTCTACTGTTGATTCAGCTGCAGGAGAGTTTGTGCTAGGGTTTGTGCCATAAGTTGAAGCTCCAAGAGTGGTTTTAGTATCCCTCTCACCCCTACTATCCCTACAAGCTTGGGGATAACCTCTGGGACCCGCATTCTCTAATATGAACTGATCAATGCTAAAAAATTCTTCCCATGACATAACAGACACTTCTTGTAAAGATTCTTCTACTAACAATTTTATCAAACAGTGATAGGAAATAGAGTTGTCCCTACCTTTTTGTGTTTCAATTGCCATGGTTGCAAGAAGGTTTTACAACACATTGGGCACGTTCATCCTTCTGCCATGTCTCATGTGGTTCAGAAGCTTAAAATGTATAGAATGAAGGCATGATTGGTGGCCCTCACAGGTAATATATTTGATAATGTAGACAACTTGTTTCCACTACTCTAACAGAGTTCTTGTTCCTTGCTTATCAACAACAAGCGAAGGATCACTAGGCTCAGAGAATTTTTCCCTAGTTGACCTAGCATCCCTGGAAGCAGGGTAGGGCTCTCCTTTAGCAAGAAAACCCATTACTTCAACAATTCTCTCCTCAGTGGCTATAACTTCTAGCCCTTTCGCCATTTCCTTACCGTCAGAAAGTGTGCACAAATTCCAGAGCAATGTCCTCATTGAAACTGTCTAGTTTCATAAAGTAGTCTAACCATCCACAATTTCTGAATTTGGCCAGAGAGAGTGCATCCTGCAGTATTACCTGATGAACTGTAGGTTCATTTCTGATCAGCTAACCTCCCATTGCTTCTACTCACAATATGGAAAACACCTCTACAAAATTTTCTTTCCTACAATCCTTCTTTTGAAAACCCAATTTCTTTTTGCTTCCTACAACTCTTCTTCAGTGCTAATGCCAATGTCATATGACTCTTCAATTTACCTTTTTGGTGATGTTATGACTATGACTAAGGAAGTATAAAAAACATAAATGAAGGGTATCATCAAAGAAAATGGTGGCAGTAAGTGTCTTATCATACATGCAAGTTGTAATTTCAACTATATTATTTCAAATTAGCTCATTTCAAATTTGTTGTCATGCTGGCACATGAATGACATGTATGACACGCAGACATATGGGTTCACACTCCCCCCCAACCTAGATTAGAGCATGTGTCTGCACAAATTGGGATGTAATTATGATGTGACGGGGCAGAGTACAAATATGTGCTATTCAAAATATCGACATTAATATACAATAATTAAACAAATGCATTTAAGATAATTAAGATACATAAAGTTGTTATGCATGTACCTAAAAATTTGTAATTTCATTTGCAAAGAATGTGGGAGGAAGTAGAGGTTACTTTAAAAGTACAGTTAAGCTTATTAAATGAAGTGATGATGGAGTGAAGTGATGGTGGAGTTATGGAAGAGAGAGAAAGGATGGAGATGGATGGGTGGATAGATTTATTGATGGAGAAATTAATTCCCATAAAAGTGGAAATCTTTATTAGGATTGCATGCATACTTTGACTAGTCAGAAGGAAGGACACTAGGTCCGCTTCCTTCGGCTGCAGGAACCTCAGAGGTCTGGTGTTGAATAAATTGTTGCATGAATTCTTGTTTGGAAGTTGGTTTATGGTATAACTTGAGACGGTGACCATTGACCAGTAGCTTGAATCTGATAGGGTCAATGGTTGTGAGTTGAACGACACCGTTGGAGAAGACTTCTGCAACTTCATATGGTCCCAACCACTTGGTCTGCATTTTGCTTGCATTATCTTAATACCTAGAATCATAAAGGAGTGCCCAGACACCTAGCTGAAACTTCTTTTCCTTTATGTATTTGTCATGCCATCTAATTCTCTGATTTTGCACCATTTTAGCATGATGAAGAGTTGACATTCTCATTTCATCTAAGGCATTTAGTTGCATGATCATGCCCTTCTATGCCTCAAATATGACTATCCCAAGGTCTAGCGTTGTTTTAATAGTTTTATGCTCAAACTCTATAGGCATCATGGTTGTTTTTCCATACAATAATTCAAAAGGAGTAAAACCAGTGGTTGTCTTCCAAATGGTTCTATAAACCCAAATAGCTTTTGGCAACCTATTTGCCCAATCTTTCCTGTGAATAGCCACTATTTTGGTCAAGATAGCCTTTATTTCCCTATTTGTCACCTTAAACTGGCCATTGGCTTGAGGGTGATAGGGTGTAGATTTCCTATGCCTTACATTGTATTCATTGACCAATGTTGTGACAAGAGTTGATGTGAACTAAGCCCCTTGATCTGTAACTATCTCTCTAGGAACTCCATAACGTGTGAAGATTTCTTCATAGAGGAATTATGCAACTTTATTGTCTTTGGCTTGTTTCATAGACTTGACCTCAACCCACTTGGTCACATAGTCAGTGCAAACAAAGATGTAAGATTTTCCATTTGATGGTGGATTAATTGGACCTACAAAATCAAGTCCCCATTTATCAAATGGTGTGATGACTACATGAGGGTATAAAGGCATCTCATCAGATTTAGTTGGTCAGCCCATCCTCTGACATCTATCACACTTCCTAGTGTACTTACCTACATCCTTATGAAGTGTGGGCCAGTAATACCCTGTATTGAGAATCTTCATTGTTGTCCTCTTAGCTACCAAGTACCCTCCATAGGGTTCATTGTGACATGCATGTAGTATATCATAGGGTTCATCCTCTCTTACACATCTCCTCATCACATTATCTAGTCCAATGTAGAATAATCATCCTACAATCCATGAGAAAGGAAAAGTTTTCTCACTAAGAACCCTTCTCTCTTTTGGAGAGAAATGAGGGGGAACTCTCCCTGTAACCAAATAATTGGCTATATATGCATACCAAGGTGTGTGCACACTGATGGAAAACAAATGTTCATCAGGGAAGGAGTCATCAATAACTTGTGTGTCCTCAGAGGTAGTCAATCTGGAGAGAGTCTTCCACAACATTTGCCTTACCCGGTTTGTCTACAATGGTGATATCAAATTCCTGCATTAACAACAACCACCTTGCTAGCCTTCCTAAAATCAATGGCTTTTTCATAAGGTATCTTATGGCTGCATGGTTTGTATGGATAAAGATATGATATCTAGTTATATATAATGCCTAAACTTGTTAAGAGCATAGATGACTACCAACATCTCCTTCTTTGTCACTGTGTAGTTAAACTTAGCCCCTTGTAGGTTCTTGTTGACAAAGTAGATTGCATTCTCAATTGCTCCCTCTTTTTGCCCCAAGACAACCCCTATAGCATGATCAGATGTATCTGCGTGAATATGAAAAGGGAGTTCCCAATTAGGGCCTTTGAGCACAGGGGCATGGGTTAAGGCTGTTTTCAAGTAAGAGAATGCTTTATCACAATCCTGTGTCCACTGAAATTCAACATCTTTAGCTAGAAGATTATAAAGTGGCATTGCCATCTTACTGAAATCTTTTATGAAGCGCCTATAGTATCCTACATGTCCCAGGAAACTTCTAACATCTTTTTGCTTAGTAGGAATAGGAAGATTGGTAATCGCCTCAATCTTGGTTGGGTCCACTTGAATTCCTTTCTGAGAGATATAGTAGCCAAGGACTACTCCTTCCTGCATCATCATAAAGCATTTCTCACTGTTCGGGGATAGATTATGGTCCTCACATCTCTATAAAACTTTTTTTAGGTTTTCTAATGCTTCTGCAAAATCAACACCAAAGTAGTAAAATCATCCGTGTAGATCTCCATACAATCATGTGAGATATCTGAAAATATACTAATAATTGCTCTTTGAAAGATTGTAGGTGCATTACATAAACCAAATGGAAGTATTGAATAGGAATAAGTACCCCAAGGATAGGTAAAATTTGTCTTCTCTTGATCCTTAGGTGTAATATGTATCTGATTATACCCATTGAATCCATCTAGGAAGGAAAAATATTGCTTACCTGCAAGTGAATCCAGTACTTGGTCTATAAAATGAAGAGGAAAATGATCCTTTTTGGTGGCAGAGTTTAGTTCTCTATATTCAACACAAACTCTCCATTTACCTCCCCTTTTAGGCACAATTACCAATGGGGACACCCATTAGTTGTCTGAGATAGGATAGATAAATCCTGCATCCAAAAATTTTTGTAGTTCCCCTTTTACAATCTCCCTCAATGCAGGGTTGATTCTCCTTTGTGGTTGCCTTACTAGTGTGCAGTCATCTCTAATGTAGATCCTATGAGTACAGAGCTTGGGATCTAATCCTTTCATGTCATGGTAATCCCATGCAAATGCATGTTGATGGATCTTCAACAAGTTTGTCAAGGACAACTGTTGCTCTTGACTCAACTTGCTATTAATATTCAAATGTTTCCCCTCTGAAACTTGTACTTGTGTGGTCAAATCAATCATGGTTGTTTCACTGATGCTTGGCATTTTTAGTTCATTTGGTAACGATGTATGAAGCATATTTATTGCTGCAGGAAGTTCAGGTGCAGGAGGAGCAGGCATAAGTGTCTATAATGGACCTACAAAACCAGATTCATGAGTGGATGATTCTTCATGCACCTCACAATGGTTTTGAATTATATGGAATAAAACTTCATCTTCTTCTTGAAGCTGCATGAAAGGACTTCTACCTATCATCATGAGTTGTGCCACTGAATTGACTTCCTCGACCTCTTCTCCAACATGTGGCCATATGCGGTTATCCATATGTACCATAGAAAAATGGATCATTGACATTTTCATGGTCATTTACATCTTTTCCTGTGATGCTTGACTTATTTTGCTTTGATTTAATGTTGCAATGTAGCTTAAATATTCACATTAGGTCCTAAATATTCAAATTATGATGTCTTGTGAAGATGTTGTGAAGTGTTGTAACATATTTCTACACTTTTCTAGACTCTTCTTATCATAATTCATCTAAATATCACCTTTTTATCCCTTATCAAGTCCTATTTCAAAGTGTTGTAAAGTCTTGAAACAAGATTTCACGCTTTTTTAGGCTTGTCTTCACTATTTACACCTTTCTTATGCTTTATTTGGCCCCTTTATGCACTTATAGGCCTTAATTAAGTGTATTTTTTAATGTAAACCCAACAAATAACATTAAATGTAACTTGATTCCTGACACCCACTTGCAAGCCTAGAGTGGGACCCATTCACCATGGGTGGTGAATGAGTCCCTCTTGGCTCAAAATTCAAAATAATTCAAATTTATTTTCGGCTTTTTATTCATTAAGACCTTATGTCAGCCTATGATGTATTATTGGGTAATTAGGGCATAAGTGTGTATAAATAAGTGCTTTTTTTGTCCATTTTACTCCTAATTCATTCAAGCATTCATCTCATTCACTCATTCAACATCAATTGGCATTCTTGCATTCAATCTATCATTACATCATTCAATCAAGCATCTATCAAGCATCTTGGAGCAGCCATTGACATATCTTCAAACTTCTACAACAAGGTTTTGGTGATTTTAGGACACTTACATGTTGTTTATTCATCATTCCTTTCTTGTTTCCATTTCATTTATTTATCAAGGACCTTTGATTACCAAAGTGGGAATTGACCAAGGCAAATCCCTATACTCTAACCCTTAACCATTTTTCCCTCTTTGCATGTGTGTTTGCAGGTCTTGTAGGTAGATTTGGCAAAGAAATAGCTGTTGGAAAGTGGTCAACAAGTCATCAAAGTGTTTCAAGTCAACCAAACCCTAATTCAAGCTTGGAGACAACATTCAACCCTTTTTTTGCAGATTTGACTCCATCAACCCGACAAGAAGACAAGTGTAGATCTAGACATACAAAACTTACTCTTGAATTTGCAGAGTTTTGGAGGAGGACTGATTTTTCATTAGTGGCGAATGAGTCCCACTTGTAGGCTGGAAAAGTTGATTTTGTTAGAATTCAGTTCTCAACAACCGGAAACCAATTTTAGGACAGTTTACCAGTAGGAGGATTAATTCGCCATCAGTGGTGAATGAGTCCCACTGGTCATCAGTAGTGATTTTTCCAGTTTCTAGAAACTTCCAAGATCTGCATTCAACTTCCAGGTGCACTTTATTAAATTTCATTCAATTTTGTTTGCATTTTTTTATGTTTTTAGTTCATTTCTGCATATATCACACTATGTTTTCAAACATTGCACATTTCATTAGTTTTGTATACATAATTAGTCAATTTTATCAATGAGTTGTATTTAGATCATTGCATTTAGTCATAATTACATCATACATTCCTTATTTTGAGTGAACCACTACAATTTTTGGGTTCTATCTCTCTCCTTTTAGGTGAAAAACCCTAAGAGTGCAAGAGAAGTACATAGAAACACAACCTAAAAATTGATGGTCCATTTTGGTGAACCTGCATATTGAACACATTGTCTTTTTGATATTCATTTGCATTCATATCCTAGGACTCATAGCATTAGCTTTTACATTGTTTTTGCATCCTAGGACTTACAAAATTGCATTAGTGAAGATCTCATATAGATTTCATTTTGCACTTCAAAACATTACAAAAATTGAAATTCTACATCTGCATCTTCATTTTGCATATAAAACACATAAAAATCACTTTTTTTTTTTTTTGAAAAACACAAAAAAATCTCATCCCTAGACTCATTCGCCACCATGGGCGAATTAGTCCAGTTGCACTTTTTGCACAACAATTTCTATCATTTTTATAGTAGTTTCTGCATTTTTGTTTTCTATTGTTGCTTTTCTATTTCAGATTACAGAATTCCTATTCTTTGCATTTAATTATTCCTATATTTCATTGCATTTTCATTCACCCCACCTCTTGTGGTACTTGTATAAGTGTTTGGTGCCCTATTGATAATACTTTAGTCAGAAGAAGTTCCCGACTCATGGCATCCCACGTTAACACAATCATTGTGGACCCTGGGTTGTCTCGAGCTCCTACTCCTAGTATGGACAATGGTGCATTAGGCATGGATGCTACCATTAGTACACCTTTACCTTCACACATAATGCATGTTGACACATCAAATGCCCACATTCCGCAAGATAAAGTCATTAACATTCATGAGGATTTAGCACATTTGCAACAAAAATTGTGTCTTGAAAACATTCAACCACTGCAATTCCTGCTATAGATAACATCCATCGAATGCTTGAAAGTGATGAGGGCTTAGATGTCATGAAATAAATTGTTGAGATATATCAAAAACATGCATCTCCCCCCTCTCACACATCTCAACCAACAAACACTATGGTTAGCCAAGGAGGATCTCACATTCCTCCTCCTTCAACTATAGCATCCATACCTACCAATACCACTCCTCATGTTATAACAACCATGCAACTGGTTAGTCATGTGACTCCTTTCGCTATTCCAACTAGCATTCCTAGTTCTTTTGTGGCATCGAATGTTCCATCCTACACCACCTTCACCTCCCTTAGTGTCCCCTTCACTTCTCCTAACATTACATACACTCCATCACCATTCTCCCTTCTTCCTCATACCACTTACACTGACCCTCTCATTACACAACTCTTTCAGACCGTTTCCTCCATGCAACAACAAATATCCACCATTAACCAAAATCAAACCGCACCACCCACATAGTATGTCCGTAGTAGCCCATTATCTTTAGAGATCTTAAGAACACCGATGCCACAAGGAATTGAGATGCCTAGGTTTGAGAAGTATGGATGTAAAGGAGACCCTACTAATCATGTCAATGCTTATACAACCTTGTGTAGTGATTTTGTCCTCGATGATAAATTGTTAGCCAAATTATTTCATAGGACTTTAAAGGACACTGCCTTGTAGTTTTTTTCAAACTTACCCAATTATTCAATTAGGTCATTTAATGAACTTATTGGTGCCTTTATAAGTAATTTCCAAGTTCATATGACTCCCAAAAAGACAATGGTTGATTTAATGAGGTGTAAACAAAATGCGGATGAAAAAGTCACTGATTTCATTTCACGCTATCAATCATTGTATGCTCAAGTAGATGTCAAGGTTCCTGATTCACATCTCCAAAATATGTTTATTGAAAACTTGTAAACTCGCATTCAGGATAAGCTGACCATGATGAAATTTCCTTCCTTAATGCATTTATGCACAACCCTTCGTGACTACCACAACTCAATTACTAGTCGTGATTCAAAATCCACTTCTAACTGAGCTGAGAAGTCTGAACAAAGCAACCAAAACAACACGCAAAACTTTAGAAAACCAAACAGAGTATTTTTACAGTTCAATCCCCCTCCTCTGCAACCAACTCAACCCGTGCCTAATCAAGTGGTCGTTGTTAAAAAAATCTTGCCCTTTACCTATGGGGACCCGAAAAGATAATTTACCCCCTTACCCGATACTCTCCATAACACAATGAATCAATTTCTCCAACAATAGATGATCACTTTTCCTACAGTTAAACCACTTGATACTACCAAACCTTTACCCCCCACCTTTAAACCAAATGATTATTGTCATTTTCATCGCCAAAATGGATATGACACAGAATAATGCAAGCATCTTAAACATGTAGTACAAGACCTCATTGATTCTGGTCGTTTATCCATTGCGGGTGTCAATGATCAGGGCAATAAGTCAGTTGCAGCCCCTAATCAGAATTTGAAAATCTTTACCAATCCCATGCCTAAACACAATGTCTCATTTGTCAAATCCAGTGAACCTTCAAACAATGATGTGATGAATGTCAATACAACTAATGAACAACATGATATCACTCCAACTGTTACACATACTAATCTTATTAATGAAATGGTAGGAACGATAGATGTTATACCTCGTAAGGGCCACACAAAACAATCTCTTGATATTACTTTTTCTTCTTGCAATATACTTAAAAACCTTCTTGATGGTCCTCTTTACATAGCCGATCGCATCTATGATAAGCCCACCAATGGGATATTAATAGATCCCGCCTATGGCGAGAACGTGATCACATAAGAGTTTTTGGTATTACATGATCTTTATCAAGATGATTATGACAAACCCACAACATGGATTAAAACACATATTGGTTTTACGTGCCCTATGATAAGATTGATCATACTCCCATTACAAATAGGAACTAAAACATTGGATGTAATATTTTCTATCATTCCACAATCAGATCAGTTTCATCTACGGCTAGGTCATCCTTGGTTTCACTCGATGAAAGTTATCCCTTCAGTTGTTCACAAATGTTTGAAGTTTCTGCTTGACAATGAGATATTTACCATACACCATAGTGACTTTAATCCATTGTCCTCTAAAGGTAATTTTTCCTTAGAATCCTTTTGTCCCGAACCTATGGAACCCATAACCCCTCGCAAAGACTTCTTTTTCATTGCCTATCAAAAGTTCAAAGCCAAACGGATAGCCAAATTGTCTCTTCGCCACATATCCCCATCCACTTCCGCTACTTCTATCCTAGATGAAACAATGCTTCAACCTGAATCCGAACGTGAACAAACAATGCAACCTCATGAACAACCAACAGTAAACACGTCATTGTCTAAACGCCCAAGAGATAACAAATCCAACCCCATCATGCCACCTCACATTAAACAAATTTATAAATCCAAAGAGAGTAATTAACACATCTCCTTCGGTTCCTTCCGTTCTTCCCCCTCAGGAAGAAAAGGAGCCTATGGTGGATCAATCTGCTCTTACACCCACACAACTTCACAATAGAATCAAAAGAAACCACAGTGCTAGGGAGCGTAGGCGTCGACATTGTCTCCTTGCTCGTTAGTTACAACTAGATGAAACCAAAGAAAATCAACCTTTGCCCTTGACAGAAGCAATATTCGACCACCCTAGTCCTCTTGACCCACTACAAGATAGTACAATACAACCATCATAGCAAAACGATCTGATACAATAGCCACAACTCCTAATACATCTTTCATTTGACATAACCCTTCATCATCCTATTGTGATTAATCTAGATGATGATGATGATGATGATGATGATGATGAGATATCTAAGATAGATGAAGATGTGCATTTTGATCTGAATTCTTTATTTTCCTCTTCCATGAGCTTACATGATAAATCTCCTTCACCAAGTGAGGAACCTGGCACTTCCCCTATTTCAACACTTGCAATTCTCCCTTTGGACAATCAACCGCCCTCACAATACACTGAACATGATTGGGAGGCAAATGACTTGTTATATGGTTTAATTGCATTCACCTTGCTAGCCTTTTGCATTTTTCTTTTATTTTCTCTTTATTTTGTGATTCTCATGTGTGTATCGTGTTCCCCTGTGATGTGATGTTTTGTGTTCTCCTTCTCTTTGTACACTTCCTCTATTTTTCCCTTCATTCTTCTATATGTCGTAAATCATTTTTGCTTTTTCGCTTTTGTTTTGTGTTTTCCTTTTGGGGATGACACAAAGCGTAGAGATGCCCTATGTCTCTTCCATGTTGACCCAAAAGGTCCTTTCCTTTTTATTTCACTTTTGTTTTGTGTTTTCCTTTTGGGGATGACGCAAAACATAGAGACGCCCTATGTCTCTTCCATGTTGACCCACAAGGTCCTTTCCTTTTTATTTCGCTTTTGTTTTGTGTTTTCATTTTGGGGATGACATAAAGCGTTGAGATGTTCTATGTCTCTTCCATGTTGACCCAATCGGTCCTTTTTCTTTTGCCTCTTTGTTTTTCTTTTCACTTGTGTTTCTCCTTTTGGGGATGATGTAAAGTGTTGAGACGACCTATGTATCTTCCATGTTGACCCAAAAGGTCCTTTGTTTTTTCACTTTTGTTTTGTGTTTTCCTTTTGGGGATGACACAAAGCATAGAGATGCCCTATGTCTCTTCCATGTTGACCCACAAGGTCCTTTCTTTTTTATTTCACTTTTGTTTTGTGTTTTCACGCCATGGAGATGTTCCTATGTCTCTATGTCTCTTCCATGTTGACCCAATTGGTCCCTTTTCTTTTGCCTTTTTCATTTTCTTTTCACTTGTGTTTTTCCTTTTGGCGATGATGCAAAGCATTGAGACCGCAATGTCTCTTCCATGTTGATCCAAACAAACTTTCTTTTTCTTTTGTTTTCTCTCTCTTTGTGTCATTCTTCCAGTTCTATGTATTTGGGGAATGATGATAGTTCTGAGATCTTTCATAAAAACATTGCAGCAATGAACATATTGACCCCAAATCCATAGATCCCTTATGTGTTTGGTGTGTTCCTTTTTGGGGGAAACCCCTCTTTCTTTTGTTCCTTTTCATTTTCATGATGCAACCTTACTTGGAAACGTATGACTTGGCATAGGGGCTTTCCAAGTTGGCTCTCATGTCTTGTTTTCTTTTTGCATTTTTCATTTCGTTACTTTAAAGCAATTGCTCACAAATGGTGTGTAGCAATTTCTTTAAAGTGGGGGCATACATTGGAATTATTCATTTGCATTTTTCCCTTTTCTTGCTTCTTAGTGCAACCTTATTCTTCATATAATGTGTTTGTCACTTTTGGATGACATTGGGTATAGTGTCCTTCATAAGTGTGATCTATCTTAGCATATTACATTCCTCTTAGTGGCATGTTAGAGAACTTCTGAACACCCCTTTTCATTCTATGTTGCATTTTGCATTTACATGGCCACCTTGCATAGCACAGCTTGCATGCCTGTGGTACCATTTGCATTTGTTCATGAGTTTCAAGCATACAAAGCTTTGCTTGTCTCATGAAGCACAAATTGACATTTTCCTTTGTGGCGCCTTATTAAAGTTATCAGGTGGTATAACTTTGATATGGTTGAGCGGGAAGCCCATTTCGCGACACGACTTTCCCCATAGCCACCTATGTGTTTGTGAGTGCATACCACTCGAGCGTATGTTTCTCACCTTTTGGGCCTTTTCACCCTACGAACAACCATGAGTTCCATCACCCTAGAGTGAGTATGCATTTCCTTTTTAGACAAACAACCTAGATCTGATCCACAACTAGTTGGACAAACAATCGAAGCTTGATCCGACCTTTTTCCTTTTCCTTTTCTTTCTCTTTCTCTTTCTCTTTCTCTTTCTCTTTCTCTTTCTCTTTCTCTTTCTCTTTCTCTTTCTCTTTCTCTTTCTCTTTCTCTTTCTCTTTCTCTTTCTCTTTCTCTTTCTCTTTCACATGTGCGTTCCTTTGTTCTTATGTTTAGTTTTCCATGGGATCTTCATTTTGAGGGCTTGATCATCCCTCTTGATTGTTGTCATTCTATCTTGCTAGCATAAGTGCATTTGGATCCCTCTTGATATGCATGGCTACTTTAGTGTGCGTTTGAAGCAAGTTCATCCTCTCACTGAAGTGGGGGCTAAATGTACCATAGAAAAATGGATCATTGACATTTTCATGGTCATTTAGGTCTTTTTCCTATGATGCTTGACTTATTTTGCTTTGATTTAATGTTGCAATGTAGCTTAAGCATTCACATTAGGTCCTAAATATTCAAATTATGATGTCTAGTGAAGATGTTGTGAAGTGTTGTAACATATTTCTATACTTTTCTAGACTCTTCTTATCATAATTCATCTAAATATCACCTTTTTATCCCTTATCAAGTCCTATTTCAAAATGTTGTAAAGTATTGTAACAACATTTCACACTTTTCTAGGCTTGTCTTCACTATTTACACCTTTCTTATGCTTTATTTGGCCCCTTTATGCACTTATAGGCCTTAATTAAGTGTATTTTTTAATGTAGACCTGACAAATAACATTAAATGTAACTTAATTCCTGACACTCACTTGCAAGCCTAGAGTTGGACCCATTCGCCATGGGTGGTGAATGAGTCCCTCTTGGCTCAAAATTCAAAATAATTCAAATTTCTTTTCGGCTTTTTATTCATTAAGACCTTATGTTGGCCTGTGATGTTGTATTATTAGGTAATTAGGGTGTAATTGTGTATAAATAAGTGTTTTTCTATCCATTTGACTCCTAATTCATTCAAGCATGCATCTCATTCACTCATTCAACATCAATTAGCATTCTCGCATTCAATCTATCATTACATCATTCAATCAAGCATCTATCAAGCATCTTGGAGCAACCATTGACATATCTTCAAACTTCTACAAGAAGGTTTTGGTGAGTTTAGGACACTTGCATGTTGTTTATTCATCATTCCTTTCTTGTTTCCATTTCATTTCTTTATCAAAGGTTTGATTACCAAAGTGGGATTTGACCAAGGCAAATCCCTATACTCTAATCCTTAACCATTTTTCCCTCTTTGCATGTGTGTTTGCAGGTCTTGTAGGCATATTTGGAAAAGAAATAAGTATTGGAAAGTGGTCAAAAAGTCATCAAAGTGTTTCAAGTCAACCAAACCCTAATTCAATCTTGGAGGCAACATTTAGCCCTTCTTTTGCAGATTTGACTTCGTCAACCCAACAAGAAGACAAGTGCAAATCTAGACCTACATAATTGACTCTTAAATTTGTAGATTTTTGGAGGAGGATTGATTCACCATCAGTGGCAAATGAGTCCCACCTATAGGCTTGAAAAGTTGATTTTGTTAGAATTTAGTTCCCGACAGCCGGAAACCAGTTTCAGGATAGTTTACCAATAGGAGGACTGATTCACCATCAATGGCGAATGAGTCCCACTAGTCATTAGCAGTGATTTTTTCCAGTTTCCAGAACCTTCCAAAATAAACATTCAACTTCCAGGTGCACTTTGTTAAATCTCATTCAATTTTGTTTGCATTTGTTTATGTTTTTAGTTCATTTCTGCATATCATACTATGTTTTCAAACATTACACATTTCATTAGTTTTGCATACAGAATCAGTCAATTTTATCAATTAGCTACATTTAGATCATTTCATTTAGTCATAATCACATCATACATTCCTTAGTTACAAATTTTGGGTTTTATCTCTCTCCTTTTAGGTGAAAAACCTTAAGAGTGCAAGAGAAGTACATAGAAACACAACCTAAAAATTGATGGTTCACCATATCATGGGATGGTTGAGAAGGAGGATAGAGAACAAGTTTTTTAGTGCTTGTCCCATCAGAAATAGTCATGTCCCTTGACCAACATCCAATGTAAGCATTTGTTGTAGCTAACCATGACCTATCAAGAATAATGGGATACCCTCCCAATGTGGCTTTAGGGGAAAGGATCATGAAATATGCTAGGTACTCCCAAGAGTCTAGAGTTACAACAAGGTCTTCTACTATACCATCTGGTTTTACAGTGGAACTATCAGCAAGTTGCAAGATAGTAGGGGTAGGTCTCATATTTGCAACATTTAGTTGCTACAGGATATCCTTAGTCATCACATTGATTGCTGCTCCCAAGTCTATTAAAGAATTCTTTACTTGGATTCTATTTATATTGACTCTTACCATAGGACTACTTGGGTCAGTGTATTTAGGAATAGTAACTTTCCCAAGCATGATATCTGCCAACTGTCCCATCACATGAATAGTAGTGGGGTCTTTCTTTTTCCTCCCTGGCTTTTTGAAACATGCTTCCTTGATTGCCTTGCTATATATGGGGACATATTTTATGGCATGGAACAAAGGTATCTTAACACATATGTGTTTCAACTGATCCAGAATATCAAAGGTTGTTTCTTCCTTCTCTTCCTTTTGTTTAACAACTTCTAGCCTTTGAGGAAATAGTGGGTATTGATTAGATTGCTAAACTGGTTCAGGATTCTTAGGCACACTTGACTGAGCAGGGATATTAGATAAATTCTGATGCTCCTCATCTTCCATAGGAAGCTCTGTTATGATGGGAGTGGAAGGAGATGACAAGGTAGTTCCTAAACGTAAATTATCACTCACAGTCACATCATATGTAGGAAATTGATTAGGATTTGCAGAGTAGACATGCTGCTACAGTGGTTTGTTATTTGGGTTAGGTGTGGGTTGACTTGGTAACTGAGTAGGTCTAGGTGTGCTAGAACTTGAGCTAGTAGGAGGAGCCATTATGGTAGGCTACTAAGGTTGTGGAGGTGGCCGCATGTAACTAGTTGCCTAGTTTGGCCATTGTTGTCCTCCCCTCCATTGGGATGTCTGTTGGCAGTTTCCTGGAGGTTGCTACCAATTCCCCTAGAATTGTTGCCATTGGGGTGGAGAGCTTTGGTAATTAGGCCAGGTGTTTGGAGGGTTTTTCCAAGGCTGAGGTGGATAACCTCTAAAGTTGGATGGGTATGGGGGTTGCCATTGGTTACTAGATGCATAGGAATTGAAATAAGGTCCACTAAAAGATAATGGATCTAGTGGCATACCTTATCTCAGAGCTCATGGTCTTCATTATGCAATGTATAAAACTTTATCATCATCAACTTGAACTGGCTTGAATTCTAGTGGAATCTGCTTGCTGTCAATGTTGGCTACCATTTTGCATCTGCAATCCTTCTTCTTTTGTCTGCAATGAGGACAATATTCTACCAACATTGCCTCTACCTCCTCTTGTTTCTTCTTTGCTTGAAGAGTGTATAGCTGAGTAGCCATATTGTTTATGATATCCTACTTGAAATTTGCCAGCAAATGAGTGATTTCCATCCTTGAGAATCCATTGGTGGGGGATTTACCCATAGAGGATTGGTAACCTCTTCCTTTCTTTAGAGCTGCCCTAGAATAATTTTGGCATATCTTCTTAATATCATCCCAGGGAACTTGGGTGATATCTCCTCCTATTAAGTCCAAAGCATCAATGTAACTTTCACTAATCCCTCTAAGGAAGAGCAACTTTTGAGATTCTTCATTGAGTGCATGATGTGGATATTTCTGCAGGCGAAACAAGAACCTTGAAATATAGTCCTCCAAACTTTCATCTTCCTTCTGCAGCATCCTGAAGATATCATCTCCTTTAATATCACTGCCCCTATAGTATTCTTTATACTTCTCAAGAAAATTTATCTTCATATCATCCCAAGTCTCTACAACATTCCTACCTAAGCTCATAAACCATCTTAGTGCAACTTATTTCAAGGTGGTAGGAAACAATTTAAGCCTATGAGCATCAGTGGTATAGTCATAGCTTCTGCAAAGGATATCAAACTCAAACAAGAAAGTGTCAGGGTCTTCTATTACAAGCCCATAAAACTTAGGAAGAACTGAAGCAAGGATGTTCTTGAGGTTATCAACTTCATTATGATGAGTGATAGGAAATGAAAAAGATGGTTGGTTAGGTCTGTTTGGATTTGCACCAGCCATATCTGCTTGATGGAGTGCCAAAGCAAATGGATTCTCAATTAGGTTTTGGGCAGCTTGGTCTTAAGAGGAATTAGTTTTAGAATTGGTCAAGAAAGGCATGAGCAAAAAGATTTGCCTCCTCTTCTTCTTCATCTCTTGGCAGATTTTGAAACTCAATTAATTGGTTATCAGGATTAGGGTCATTAGGAAGGAATCTCCCATGAGCATCTCTTCTCCTACCTCTATGCATGCGGTATTAACTCAATATCAGCCAACTCACACAAAGAATTGGTGAGAGAATAGCAGATCATTACTTTTCTCAAATGAAGGGCATGCTAAGAACAAACTTCAGAGATACTAAAGCAAGAAAGAAACTATGAATGACTTCCGAAGAAATTACTAGTTTGACACCATCCCCGAAAATGATGCCAAAAATGATGGCCTCCTCTAATAGTTCAATAACTAAGCCCTTAAAGTTGTAACTTAGAGATTAGACATCTACACTAAGTAGTTATCTTGCTCATCATGAAGGTTCATTTCATTGTCAACCCAGGGACATAAACTTGAAATGGGTCAGCACTGTCTATGCACTAGGACTCAACTATAGTCATCCTTATCCTATAACTAGAAAAAGAACAATACTAAAACAAAATGTTGGAAAGAGATTAACATAAGTATTGAGTATGAATTATCAACTAAATTGAGCATCAAAAATTGAACTAGAATGGATGACAGAAATAGAAATCTTAGCAAACAGACATGAAGTTACTCTATCTGCCTTGGTTGCAGGAACAGTCACAGAACAAAATTCCAATGGCTATAGGAACAAACAACTGCTGAGTCCAAAACTAATTACTAAATAGAAAAATAACTATTAAACTAAATGGATGGAATTCTCACCAAGTGGGCCCCTTTGAGTGAGTCTTCCTTAAGCTAACTCAAATGCAACAAATCAAAATATCATTTTATTCATTGAAAACATGATTACACCATATCGGCAATATGATTGTATTACTTGAAACTGAAAATGCAAGTACAATCTCAGAACATCCAACCTTGTGAAAAAGGGAATCTGACCATTATTTATAGAGGGAAAAGCTTCTAATTAACCCTAATTAACTAGGCAGTTGACTACAACAAAATAGGAGGATGTCATTTATTGAAATCATAGAAAAGAGAGGAAGGAAGTTATGCATGCTCTAGATTTAGTCAACGCATACTTGCCTCAACAAGGATTCAATACAACAACACTTCCTAGATTTTCTCAACTAACAAACATGATCATTTAAAAGGTAAGTTACAACTTCCACACGAGCTGGGAGTTTCCCTCCATTGACCTCTTTAATGACCATCTTTTTGACTTCCTTAGCAACCAACCAACTGGCATGAACTTCTTCCACTTTGCAAGCTTCATTTATATCTGCATCTTAATATGAACCTGCATGATGGCATTAGTACACACAAAATAATTGCATATCCATAATTACCTTAAAGTAACATCCATTCAACCACATGTAAAATTAATATAGATAATTCACATAACAGGTTAATATCATTAAAAGTCACAAGGATAAGTTCATGCCCAAGGTTCATAAATTTAGGGAAATAACACATAGAGTGTCAATAACCAAGTGTTAAAGTCCATAGTAACAACAACAAATATATGATAAACCCTATCAAAATTGAGCCATTATTTGGACACATCAAAAGGCATTAATAAGTTCATTGAATGAATGAATTGAATTATTTGGTAAGGATCAAAACCACTCTAAAGTGGTATCCTTCAAGGACCTAGGGACGAGTTTAGCCAAGAGCTTATCTTCAAAGATGAAATCACTACATAGGGTTGTATAAGTGGAAACATGGCTAACATGATCTCCTTTCCCACCATATTTCTCAAATCTAGGAACCTCTATACCTTGTGGCATTTTTGTTCTCAATATCTCTAAGGATAACAGATTGGTTTTGATGTATTATGAAGGTTGTCCATTGTTGTTTTGATTTAGGGTTGTGATTTGTTGTTGAAGGGATACCATGTTTTGCAAAAGTGTGTTAATGATGAGATCATTGTTGGTATTATGAGATGGAGGGGAATAAGGTGGAGTTGTGTATGTTTACAGAGGGCAAGTGAATTGAAGGTTTGTAAGGGGATATGGTTGAGGAGATTTGATATTTGAATGCACAAAACTAGAAGGATTCCCAACATACATACCTAAGGAAGTGTTTACATTGCTAGTAGGCTGAATGGTTGTGGTGACATGAGTTCTAGGGTGATCCCACAATAGTGGTTTACACTTTTTGGGACATAGGGATCATAGAAGGAGGAATTGAAGTTCCAATTTGGCTTTGAGTATATCCCAAAGCTTGAGCACAACCAGTCATGGTAGAAATGTTATCATTGATAAGATGACCTAGATCGTGCATAAACTCCATTCCCTTGTAGGTTTCAATCATTCTCCTTAGGTTATCTAAAGTGGAAATGACACTAGTATCCATGTTTTCATTATGCACAAAGTCTTGTAACTTTTCTAAGCCTTCATCCATTCTTTTTTTGTTTTCTTGCGGGATATGAACAACATCATGCACATTGGTTGTAGGTAAGGAAGTCATTGGAAATGAGGTATCATGGATAATGGAAGGAGGAATTGAAGTTCCACCTTGGCTTTGAGTATACCCCAAAGCTTACCCCAAAGCTTGAGCACAACTAGTCATGGTAGACATGTTATCATTAATAAGATGACCTAGACCTCACATAACCTCCATTCCCTTGTCGGTTTCAATCATTCTCCTTAGGTTATCTAAAGTAGAAATGACACTAGTATCCATGTTTTCATTATGCACAAAGTCTTGTAACTTTTCTAAGCCCTCATCCATTCTTTTATGTTTTCTTGCGGGATATGAACAACATCATGCACATTGGTTGTAGGTAAGGAAGTCATTGGAAATGAGGTATGCATGCTATGATCCATAAGGGGTCGATTATCAACACTATTAGAAAGAGAATTAGAAAACCCAAGATCCATGGCGAATGGTGTATTGCAGGATGACATGAGTCTCAAACTACGTCTCACAATAATATTGCTAATAGGACACCAAGTTTTAAAGCTCATACAATTTTTACAAACTCAATGCCAACCCAAAATGAAAAGAGGGTAAAGTGTAATGCAATGACCTAGAATGCAATTTTCAGATTCCAAACAAGGTAATTTTTTTATTACACTATGGAAAATTCTGAAAATGAAGTCTTGTAAATGAAATCTTGAAATCACACAATGCACTAACTTTATCAAATTAAGCTAGATATGATCAAATTGATGAAACAAAAATTCTGCAAACAATAACATAAATTTGAAAGCAACAAATAGAAATGTAAAAATGAATATTTTAATGCCCAAAAAATCAGAATATGACCTGATTAGGGACTCATTCGCCCTAGGGCGAATGGGTCCCAATTGAGGGTTTTGAAACAAATTTTTACAAATTTTTGAGTGATTTATAGTGGTTTTTAGATTTTAGTTTGTTACAACAAGTTTCAATTTCAATTTTTTGTGAATTCAATGTGAAATACAAGTGGAAAACGTGAAAAAATGATAACCTAGAAAACTTAGTTTAATATGTAATTTTTGTTTCAATTTTCAAATGCAAGTTGATATGATGTAATGCTATGTAAATGATATGCAAGATGACTGATTTTTTTTGTATTTTTCAGATTTAAAGAATGCAAAATATGTAATCCTAAACCCTTAAATGAAATGCAAAGACAAGACACCCTAAATGAGACCTAATTCAATGTAAAGAGATGCAAATGAATGCAAGATCTAAATCTAGGATGAAAAAGGACTTCCAAAATCATAAAATGAAATGATCACACTCAAGTTCAAAAGGTCAGGTTCACCATAATGAGATAGATGAACATAGAGGTTCACCAAAAGTGTTGATAACAAAGGGGATATGATGCACCTATTTCCCTAATTTCATTCAAAATGTATGCTATAGAAGACATATATGAAAACTAGTAGAACTAAATATCAAAATGCAAATCTGGAAAGGTGAGAATGATGTGTACCTATCACCAAAGATATTTTTTCATACCTCATTGAGTAATCATTCACCCTATGGTGAATGGGTCCTGACTAGGGCTCCTGAAAATCAATTTCTAGGTTCTCTTTTGCTCAGTTTGCACTTCCAGATTCCAAGTGTTCATTATCGAACAACCAAAAATAAAATTTATAGAAGATTTTCCGTGATTTGACAAATTTTCTCTTCAAATGAGATCTTCAACCTAAAATCTGCAATCACACATCAAAGAGAGAAAAATGTTGTTTGTTAGGTGAATGGGGGTTTGCCTTGGTCAAACCCTATTTTGGTAATTAAACCTTGAAATGAATAAAAGCATGAAAGGAATGATGAATGAACAAATCTATGTAACAACTCACCAAACCTTCTTTGAACCTTGGATAACAAATCTACAAACTAGCATGAAGTGGCCTCAATGAATGTAGATCTTGATCATGAAACTTGATTAGAGATAATTCCTTGAATATGCTTGAATTGATCTTGAACACTACATAAATATATGAGCTCAAACAACATGCATGATGCAATAAATATTTGACATGACAATGGAATCTTGATTGCTGCAATAATCTTCTTCAAATCCGCCCTTGAATGCCTTAGAAATTTCTCTTGAATGCTCTATCAATTCCCTTGTGAAATCTTAGGATGCTTGCATAAAAATTCTAGGATGAACTTAGTGAAATAACCTTGTATTTATATATATATCTTAACATTAATTCCTGAAATTCAAATGTCACAAACCATTATTGAATTATAGATTTGAAATCCTTAAAATACCACCAAAAACATATTTCAAAGGGGGGTCCTAGGTCTAAGCGAGGACCCATTCACCATAGGGCGAATGGATCCCATGCCACTTACCTAGGATACACAACAGGCAACGTTAAACATTATGTAAAAATAGGGTCATAGGTCTAAGTGAAGACCCATTCACCCTATGGGGTCCTAGGTCACTTACCTAGGACACATATCTTCCAAAGTTAAGTCTTGTGTAATATCATTTATGAATGTTGGGTTTTATCCCTCAAAATTTTCATTTAATTAGGCTTGGATTTGAATTAAAGGGGCCAATTAAGGAAAATTAACCTCAATTAATTAATAAAGCCCTAGATTAATGTGAAAGTATAAAGGTACACCTTACAACATTAAAAACAAGGCACAATTAAGTCCATTTTATTAAAAAGGGTCCTAAACTTAATGTGAATATGAAAAATATATTACAACACTAAATTAAGGCAACACTAGGCCCATTTTAATACTAATTATTCCCAAATTAAGTGTGAAAAAATGATACTTTTTCCTACACTACAACACCCTTTAGGGAGAAGGCATATTCTGGTTCAGTTTTCCTCCCCAATCACATTCTCTACAATCTCATTAGTTTCATTTGCCTCTCTTGCATCTATGAAATATGAAATTAGAGGTGGTTGCATGACCCTCCTCTTCTTCTTTTGCTTCTCTACAGGAGATACACTTGATTGTGTAGGTACTTCTTTTGTTTGTTGTACTTCTATAGGTGTTTTTCCTCTTCTCTCATGTTGATGTATTTTAGCCATTTTTTGTGGATCTTCTTCATGCTAGGGTCTTTCTTCCATTGTCTTTTGTGACACCACTAGAGGCCTATATAACAAGGATTATAAATTATCCATCATGATATTGATCCTAGCAATATGAAATTTGATTTCATGGAAGGATTTTAGATAACTAGGATCTACTATTTTCCTTTGTTCCTCTCCCTTCCAAATAACAACCCATAAATCATCTTTTTTGTTTTCACCTCATGATCAGTTAGGCAGTTCCTAATCACATCTTCTTCAAACAACACCTTGTGATAAAAATTGATCTCCTTGCACCAAATCTAATCTAGTTGTTGAATTCTTTTGGGTCACAATATCTTTTCAGGTTTAGGCCCATCCTGTATAATTACAAAATTGGATATAAGAGCTCCAATCCTTCCTTACTTGTGAGAACAAAGTTTGAAAATACTAAATGTGCTAGGATGAAAGATACCTTGACTCCTCAAATGAACCATATCTGATTCATTTATCTTCCAAATTATTTCCATGTAATCTAACCTCTTTGATACATATCTAGGCAAGCTATGCGGCCTAATTAGAGAGTCATAGATTTTGATACTGTAATATTGAAAATTACACCCAGTGGAATTTCATATCACATAACCCTCCCTTTACCCTAATTAAAGATGATAATTCAATTCTCCTTTTCCTTAACATTAATTTCATCCTCAATCCCTTTGCTTTCGATCTTTAAGTTTTTTGTCAGGGAAGCTAGCACGTTGTGTAGACATTTGCACGTTGTGCAAATGTCCCAAAAAGATTCCTGATTTTGTGGTCGTTGGGACATTACGCTTCCACGTGCCCGCGAAGTGTAACGCCTTTGTACGCTGCAGACATGCAAAAAAAACCTTCTTACATGCCTTTTCTTCACTCAAACATTTGTTCTTCCATTCCTTCAACTCATTATTGCATTCTATCATTCTAGCTCTCACTTTTTCATTCTCATTCTCTCCTACACCATTTTTCTTGCAAGTTTTATGCTCTTGGCTTCTACATCAACATTTTAGCTCTCTTGGCTCGTCCAGGGTGTTGCATACTCTCCTTCAGCATCACAAGCTTGCTAAAGGGAGGGTAACAACGCTCTCTTCATTGCATTTAACATCTTTATATTTTAGTAGCATATTGTCTTTTAACTTGTCTACAATCTTGTCAATCTATTTATTTATCTATTATTCTCTCTATCTATCTATCTAGTTGTCTGTGGAGGTGGGAACACCTATGCGAGGGTTTGACTGAGGCAAGTCCCTAAAGATCCCTAACATTTTTCCTCATTTTCGTGTGTGTAGGTTGTTGATTTGGAGTGTTGCAGGAGGCTTCATAACATTAGACCTCTTGTGAGTTTGTTCTACTCTTTTCCATCTCATCACTTCGTTTTATTTCATTCAATCTATCTATGTTAGTTCTTTTCATGTTATTTCAGTTATTTCCACCATTATGTTAGCTTAGTTTATCTTCCAGATTTTAATTTTTGGATAGCTAGTAGACTCGTCATGTTTCTATCAGCAAATTCTATTTTTGGTCCGTACGAGACTACAATATGTCGTAGGGATGTTAGCATGCCACATTGTCATCCTTGGCTGAGAACCAATCAACTTTCTCATGAGACCTCTAAAGTCTGCTCTTTCGGTGTCTAAAATCCTTGTCTTAAAACATCATAAAATACAAAATATAAATAATTTCCCTTTGTCACTTGAGCTTTTCCTTTGATGTAGTTGAGGACCATTTGCTCCTTGTAGACTCTTCTTGTCCTAGAGACTTGAGAGTAGCAAATTTACTCCTCTACATTTTGGTGAACTAGACGTGAACCTATTCCTACCTTTGTCTTTTTGTCAAAAAAATTTCTTCTCTCTTGTCAGGATGTGTATTGAATAGAGTGTGTGACACTTTTTATGAATTTCACAACCTAGTCCACTACCTCTAGGCACATAGCCATAAGAAGTTATCAACATCTAGATATGGGTTCTAGAAGACAATTCAATCCTCCCCACCAGGGTCCTAACTTTGAGGAGTTCAGTACTGGATTATCATTTGGTTTTGGGCCTCCTTTTGAGTCTGTCCTTCCAGCCATTGGAGTGCATACTCCTTATTCTTCCTCTCCCATGGATGATGAATATGCTCTCATGTTTCCTTCTTAGCAGAACCAAAATTTGGAAGAGAGAATCAGAGAGTTTGAAGACTTTTTAGCAAAAGACACCACATATAGCCAGTCTACTCCTCTTATTAACAATTTAATAGATTTTCTTATTATAGATCGTAGAGGCCTTCAATTAATCCAAGGGTTTGCTAACACAGTGGAAATCCATGTCCCCTTGTACACTTTTGTCTTGGGTAACCCTCAAGACATTTAATCAAAAATCACTAGCCACCAATTGCATGTTCTGATTCCAAGAGTGTCTGTGTTTATAGTAGACATTGGTCCTTCTATTACCACTATTGATAATACCATTGACATGCCCCTAGATGGTTTTGGGATCAAAGTGAACCATGTCCCTTTAGGATTCACAGCCTCTGCATTCGAGACCCAAGCAACCACGAGCACCACCTCAACTAGTCAGGCTCCATTAACTGATCCTGTCCTTAATGCTTTGTTACAAAACATGGGGTGGATGCAATCACAATTGGCCAACTTGACTAGCTTTGCTTCTCAATCTACCTTGCAGCCATATTATCACCGTATTCCTCTAGCCCTCTCTATTATGAATGCTCCTATACCCCAAGGGCCAAAAATTCCTAAATTTGATAAGTACAATGGTAGGGGAGACCCACAAACACATGTCTTATCCTTCATTACCATGTGTACTAATTTTTTTTAACCAGATGATTTGTTAGCAAAGCTATTCCTGCAGTCCCTCAAGTACGCTGCATTGGAATGGTTTTTCTCATTTTCTGATCACTCTATCTTTTCTTTTGATCAATTGATAAATTAGTTCTTGCAACAATTATGGGAAAACATCGAACCAAGGATCGCCTTCATTGATCTTTCCTGGTGCAAGTAGGGAACCCATGAAAAAGTGACTAATTTCATTGCTTGTTATTAATCTCTATTTTCCCAAATCCCTTATGCCTTGTTGAAGTCTAATGTACAAAGTGTGTTCATCAAAAACCTATTGTCGACATTGTGAGAGAAATTCATTCTTATGAAATACCCTTCCTTTGCTCATCTATATGCTGTACTATGTGACATATCAGTAGATGATGGCTCAGCACAAGGGTCCCTCCTTGTCCTCCCATTTGGATAATAGGTTAACCGTGTCTGTTTTTGGAGAATCAAAAAAGAATAAAGCGGTAACGAATGTGGTATTTGTTCCTCCAGAAAAGAACTCTACATCATGAAATAAAATCTTCACAAAGTTATATGAGTCATACACGAATGTTTTGTAGAAATTGTTAAAAGATGGATTAATTTCCCTTCTAGAAATAAGATTGTTGTCTGAGCCCTATCCTAACTGGTATGATGCATAGAATTTTTTTCAATACCACTTGTTTGGTCATGATACTAAACAATATTTGTGTTTTAGACATGTCATCCAATTTGTTTGGTAGGAATTCCCCTGATTGTGTCTCCGGTCAGGACAAATAACCCAGGTATTGAATCCTGTTCGGATCTGGCTTCTTTTGATGTTGTTAAAGACACTTATTCGGACCCTAGCCAGGCAAGCCTTCTTGAAAGAAGTATCTCCCTGCCTTGTGGGAATGGACTCATGGATACCCTCCCCTGGGAACAAAAATTCGTATCTGAAAAAGAATGGGAATCCAGCAAAGAATCAGATAGTCAAGATGATACAGATAGAGAAGAGGTGCTATCTAAGAAAAATAAGAAAAAATTGAAAATAAAAATTAAAATCACCCCTTGTGGGATTTCAACAAGATCGAGAGCAAAAGCGGACTGTGGGGCAATATCCCTGGCCAAAGGAAGAAGACCCAAAAATCTGATAAGAGAGCACCATAGCTTTCAAGATATTGCGGATGGCTTCCAAAAAACCATCCCGGAGCTCCTTCTCTCTCCTAAATTCCCATGAAGTTATTGTCCTGGAATATTAGGGGACTAAATAACCCCCACAAGCAGGATATTTTACACAATTTTTCCTGGGACCAAAAGCCTGATATTCTCCTCATTCAGGAAACCAAAATGTTAAGTGAAAAGGTGGAAAAGATTTCTTTGTTCCAGTACTGTTCCATTCAGGGCAGTGATTCTGCTGGTGCTTCTAGTGGGGTTGCGACTTTTTAGAACTGTAAGGTCATAAGAGGTGATCCTCTTTTTTCTCGTCCTAATCATGTTGCTACTAGATTTACTCATATTAGGGACAACTTCAGCTGGATCCAGTCTAATATTTATGCTCCTAACTGTAAAAAAGCTCGGAAGGCTTTTTGGAAAGAGCTGGCTGCTTTTCGGAATATCTTTCAAAATGACCCATGGGTTGTCATGGGAGATTTTAACTCACCCCTCCTTTAGGGCGAGAAGTTTGGTGGCTCTCAGATTAATGAAGAAAGCAAAGAAGATGTCTTGGATTTCATCAACAATCAGGCCTTGATCGACCTGGACTTGCAAGGGAGCTCCTACACATGGTCGAATCGAAGAGTTCTGTTTGATATGATCCAGGTGAGACTTGACAGAACCCTTGTTTCTGATATTTGGATCTTAAATTATTGCTTATCTTTGAAAACCCTCCCTAGGATTGGATCTGACCATTTTCCTATTAGTTTTGTGGCTGACCCCTTAAAAATTAAGAGGAATACTCCCTTTCACTTTGAGAAGATGTGGCTTTCCCATCCTCTCCTCCGAGAGGAAATAAGGAAATGGTGGAATATTAAAATTAAGGGTACTGCCTTATTTAGAATCGCCAAAAAACTAAGAGAAGTTAAAATGAATCTCAGAAAGTGGAAAAAAGAGTCTTTTGGCAATATCTTTCAAATCAAATCTGATCTTCAGTTTAGGCTGTCTGAAATCCAAAACAAAATTCAGAAGGAAGGCTAATTGAATGAAACTAAGGAAAAGGAAAACAAGATCCTCTCAAAAATTCACAAGATAATTGCTAGAGAAGAGGAATTTTGGAGACAAAGATCCAGAGCTCTCTGGCTAAAGGCTGGAGACAAAAACACCAGATACTTTCATCTTTCAGCTTCTAAACACAGGGCAGCTAACAAAATTTCAGTGATTGTGGTTGATAGTAGAACTTATGAGGAGGAAGAGGATATTAGAAGAGAAGTTGTCCTATTCTTTAAGAACCTCCTGTCTGAGAAAGAGGGTATTAACTTGGAGGACCAAAATCAGTTACTGGAGGCTATCCCCACGATTGTTAACTCTAGAGACAATGAAATGTTGACAGATATACCCACCAGTGAGGAAATTAAAAAAGTTGTGTTCTCTTTTGAAGGAAGCAAAGCGCCTGGTCCTGATGGCTTCCCTTTACTTTTCTTCCAGTGGTTCTGGGACATTGTTGGGGAGGATGTTGAGAATGCGGTGAAAGAGTTCTTTCGCTCTAGAAATCTGTTGAAGGAGTTAAATGCCACTTTCTTGGTTCTTATTCCCAAAAAACCTGGAGTGCAAGATTTTGAAGGCTTCAGACCTATCAGCCTCTGTAATTCCTTCTATAAAATTATTTCGAAGGTGCTTACCTCTAGGCTGCTTCTTATTCTGCCCTCTATAATTGCTCCTCAATAGAATGGTTTTGTGCCTGGAAGACAAATTCTTGACTCTATTGTCCACGCTCATGAGAATGTTCATTCCCTCTCGGTCTCTAAATCAGAAGGATTTCTTCTTAAGCTTGACATTTCGAAGGCTTATGATAGGGTGGATTGGAACTTTTTGTTTAAGATCTTAAAGTCTTTTGGTTTCAATGAAAGGTTTTTGTAGCTTATTGAACAACTCATCACTTCTGCTTCTGTGGTGGTTCTTATTAATGGATCCCCTTCCACTTTCTTCTGTAGTTCTAGAGGGTTAAGACAGGGAGATCCCATTTCTCCTATCCTCTTCACGATTATGGCTGAGGTTTTTGGTAGGAATATGAGTAAATTGGTTGCTCAAAGAGCTATTATGGGGCTAAAACTGTCATCGAAAAATTTGATATGCTCTCATCAACAGTTCGTGGATGACACTTTGCTAATGGGAAGGTCTGCTGTCTCAGAAGCTAAAGAGATGAAGAAACTTTTGGATACCTATGGCAGAGCTTCTAGTTAGGTGATAAATAAGCAAAAAAGCTCACTGTATTTCTTTAACACACCTTTGCATAGACAGAGAAAGATAGCTGGAATTCTTGGTTGCAAGATTGAGTCCCTTCCTGCTACTTATCTGGGATTGCCTCTTTGTTTAAAACCCCCAGATACTTTTTGGATCTCTCTGGTTGATAGGTTTGGGAAAAAACTCTTTGGCTGGAAAGGATCTTGCCTAAGCCAAGCTGGAAAACTCCAGCTTCTTAAAGCTTCTCTGCAGAATCTCCCTATCTATGCTCTTAGTCTTTTTAAAATCCCATCCAAATATGCTGAAACCATTGAGAAGATCCAAAAGAGATTCCTTTGGTCTGGAGTCGAAGAAAGAAAAAGAATGCCTCTTGTTGGATGGGATTTGGTTTGCAGATCTAAAAAGGATGGAGGCCTTGGGCTAAGAAAAATCAGACTGCTGAACAAGTCGCTCCTAGCTAAACAGATATGGAGACTTTTCTTTTCCTTTGGAGAATGGAGTGAAATAATTAAAAGCAAGTATTTGCAGAATAACAATTCCCTCAAAGATCTTATTGAGAACCCCAACCTCCCGAAAGGATCAAGTTGCTGGAACTATATGACTGATGGGATAAAGGTGGTGAAACTGGAATTGAAATGGCAGGTTCGCAATGGTAACTAGGTTAGATTTTGGGATGATTGTTGGCTGCGTAATGAACCTCTGTCTCAGGATGGGAATCTCAGTAGATGGGCTGAGTTTTGCAAAGATACTTTTGGCCTTTTTGTTAAAGACTACTGGCGGGATGGTAAGTGGATCAATCTTCCCTTGATAAACCCTGTGCTGGTTTCTGTTTACTCCTCATTGAATGCTATCAGACTTTGCTTTAATCAGGAGGATAGTCTTATTTGGAAGTATGAGCCTTCTGGGTGCTTTTCTGTCTCTTCTGCCTTTGCCTGTATTTCAAATGCTCTTAACCCTCCCCCACTGTGGTTGCAAGCCTGGACTAAGCATCTCTTACCTAAGGTTAACATTTTTTTCTGGTCTTTGCTGCAAAATAAAGTTCTAACTATGGATAATCTTAGCAAAAGAGGAGTTCTGCTCCCCAATAGATGCTATCTTTGTAAAAACAATGCTAAATCAGTTAACCACCTCTTTATCTACTGTCCTTTCTCCTCCTCGGTTTGGGACAAGCTCTTGAAATGCTGGCATTTTTCTTGGGTCCCCCCGGAGTCGGTTGAGGATTTTTTTGTTTAATGGAAAGCCCCTTCTTTCAACCCCTTTATTAAAAAACTGTGGGCTTTCTCATTCCCCCATGTGACTTGGGGAATTTGGAAAGAGAGAAACAACCGGATCTTCAGGGATAAAGAGTCTTCAGAGGAAATTGTGTTTGAGAGAATTCTTAGGATGATCAAAGAAAACTTCTCTATTGTTCCCTTCAGGGAGGACAAAGTTGATACTGTGGTTTGTTCTCCTTTTGATAGCCTGATTGCCAGGGAATGGAGAATTAAATGGGATATTACCAATGCTCCTAATACTACCAAAAAATCCAGGGATGGAGTTTGCTGGAGTTTTCCTATGGAAGGTTGGGCCAAAGCTAACTTCGATGGCACGACCAAAGGAAACCCGGGGAAGGCTGGGTGTGGTGGGGTCATAAGGGATTCGGCAGGTAACTTTATGGGAGCTGTTGCCACTCCTTTGGGGGTGCAAACCAATCACGTGGCGGAAGTGGCGGGGGCTTATTACATAATCAACCTGGCTGTGGGAATTAAATGCAAAAATCTATGGCTTGAAGCTGACTTGAAAAATATAATTAATAGCCTTTGTGGTAGGTCCCAGCTCGCATGGTCAAAAAATTGGATAGAAGATGCTAAGATTTTACTTAGTAAGTTCAATAGAATAAAAATAACTCATGCTTACCATGAGGCGAACGCAGTTGCGGATTTTTTTGCCAATGAGGGAGTTAAGAGTGACAAAATCCTCACGTGGCACAAAAAGACTCACCTCCACTTCGATGTTCAAGCTTTATTGGAGCTCGACACGGTGAATGGAAAAGAGGCGGCGTCTTGTAATAATGAGGAAGGTATGAATCATGAATAACAAAATTAGAAGATATAATGGGGCCGAGAGGATCCGATAGATAAATTATTTACTTTGGCACGCTTTGTGGGTCTTGCGAAGCAAAGGAACTATCTGGAATAGGTTTTCTGTCTGCAACAGTATTCAAACTAAGATCTCAAATATGGGTGGGGAACGGAAGAGGGTTGAACCTACCAGCTTCGAGTCACACACCAAGAACACCAAAGCGTGGAGTAAAATAAGAAGGGGTGGCTTACTTCCATTCATTGAGAAACTCCATGGCCCTAAGGAGGAGATTACAAATTTCTTTGAGAAGAATTGGAATAATGGGGAGGTTCTCCTCTTTGGGAGGAAAGTTCAGATTGATGAAGCCTTGATAGCGGAGGTGACTGGCATTCCGATGGAAGAGCATAAATTTTTTAGAGATAGGAAATTCTCTGACGAAGCTGTGGTGAGGTTCCCTAAATCTGAGACAAAGAAGCAAAAACTTGTCAAGACGATGAATAGTTACTATGAAGTGGACACTATAAAAGCTTTATGGAGAAAAGTGCTAAGGGTTATCATGGAGTACATCACTCTCGACGACCACTTCACTAGGGTTTATGGATACCACTTCGTGTTGCTCAATCACTTCCGGCATAAGGTGCGTGTCTCTATCCCCTTCTTCTTACTCTGTTCCCTGAGAAATAACTTTTCTGATCACAGTAGAAGTCCTAAAAGATACCCGATTCTTCACACGGGTCTTTTAAGGCTCATTTATGAGCACTTTCTGAATATGCCTGCCCTTCCAAACCTTATAGCCCCTTTGGAGCTTGATGAAGATAATGCTGAGCCTAGCATTTCTGATACTAAAGTTTCCCCCAGCCGTGTCAAGAGCTCTTCGCCTCCTCTGCCCCCCCTTCTGCTTCTGGCCGTTCCCCCAGCCTTCTGGTACCTACTCTGTTCCTGCCTCTGGCCGCACTAACCCTAACGCCAAAGGAGCGGGCTCTAGCTCTCCGGTTAATAAGCTTGTCTCCTACCCTGATGACTCCCCTATTGCTTCCGCTAAAGCGGCCGGGGTTAGTCTTGAGAAACCCCATGTCCCTCAGAATATTCAACAGGAGAATTATAGCCCTCCTAGAGGTGCAGAGTCAGTGATTTTTGGGGTCAATTCTGATTGTGACCCCCCTTTTGACTTCGTTGGAAATGCCAAGAATTGTTCTATGGACCAATTGAATTTTGCCAAATGGTTATTTCATGAAATAAGTGAGCTGAAATCTAAAAATCTATCTCTTCATAGTAAGCTGGGGGAAATTGAAGCCAAAATTGCAGGGCTAATTCAGCTCGAAGCGGAGACGAATACCAATGTGAAGGATAACACACAAAAGGACAACACAGTTGAAAATGATATTGAAAAAATTAAAGGAATCATGAAAAAAATTGCTGATCAAAACTATAGAATTGCCAGACATAACTCTGTCATCATCAAAGCCATGTCAGAAAGACTGGAGAAAACCCAGAAGAGAGCTTTGATTGTCGACCTTGATCAGGAGAAAGACCAGGATGAGGAAGAAGGGATCTCTAAACGAACCAGATCAAGCACGAAAATAAAAGCCCTGACCACCCCAAATATGACTCAGATCTTTATGGAGGGGGTTCAGGATATGGTGGACCTGGAAGAGGTTGCAGACGAGCTTCTGAAATCTATGAATTAGCTGTGGCTGGGCCCAGCTTTGTCTGTTTGCTGGCCGTTTTATGGTTTTTTTGTGGCTTTTGTGGCTGTCTGCTTAAACTGGTTTTTTTCTTTCTGGCAGCCTTTTTGTTTTTCGGACCTTTGTTTTGGTCTTTTCTTGTAATGTTACTCCACGGTTTTGGGTCCCTGTAAAACCCGTTTATCCCCCTTTTATCAAAAACAACCAGCTATAGATATGCATAGATCCTTTTCTTTCCCATTCCACTAATTTGATAATGTATGCTTCTTCTTCTGTTGGTCCCAATCCATTTGAAGTCATGAACATGGTTTCGTTCACTCATATTTCTCCTTGAGGTCATGTGGATAAGACACTTGATATAACATTCATACCACGTGACTTGTCTACTAACAAGGAAGCTTCTTCGTTACATATACCGGCTCGAGTCAATGATAATGTCATGACTGGTATTATGGTTGACCCTACTAGTCGGGTTAATGTCATCATAGAAGATACCCCCCTCTTTATAAATAATTTACACAAGGAGAAATATGATGAGTTGCAAACCACATTCCATATGCATGATGGTCTATATGTCCCACCCATTAGTTCTATCTCTTTGTTAGTCCTCGTTGGACCTAAATCTCTAGAGGTCCCATTTTTTGTGATACCTAATTCTGACCTATTGAGGGTTAGGGTAGGCATTCCATGGCTAGTCTCCATGAATGTGGTCACCTCAATTTTCCATGTGTTTAAAGTTTCCTCTTGATGGCATGGTGCACACTATCCAAGACACTGGATATAAACCACTTATGTCATGTGGGGGATTTTCCCTAGACCATTTCTAGCCTGCTCTAGTCGAACCCTTGTCGCTTCAAGGGGAATTGTTCTATAAGGCCTACTTTAGGTACAAAATTGGAGGTTTGGTCCTTGATGTTGTCTTTCTACCTTCTTCTCATGTGATCTCCATGAAGGCCTCTATGCGTGCACAACAACATGCCTTGTCCCTTGTGCCTTATTCTTCAAAGGTTAAGGACAAGAATGCTCTCGCCCTTAGGCCTTTCCCTTCTCCTTATTCTTCCTCTGCAACTTCACAACCCTCGGTGGTGTCCTTGGTTCCTTCCACTATACCTAGCACAGGAAAAAGAAAGGCGCCCATGTTGTGGAGGTCTAGACTGCAGGTGTTCTAGCTTCTTGTCTTACCCAGTATTCCCTGACCCACCCTATATGGTAAGTGGAAGCATTCATGTGGGGTTGTTCTTGCTTCTCAACCTCTGAGGTCTCCTCTTATTCCTCTACTTGCCTCTAAAGTAGATAAGAGGAAGGGGCCCATGGCCAAGACACTCATATCTATCTTTGTGCCTTCTCTTATTGTTCCTTCCCTAGAGTCTACTCTTCCATTGGCAATGATTGTGAAGATCATTCCTCCAATGGAACAAGACCCTTAGAAGTCTACTTTTTTGCTAGCGACGACTGTGGAGATTGCTCCTTTGGTGAAACAAGATCCCCCAAAGTCTTCTCAAGTTGCACCTCCTGGTGTCCATAGTTGTTACAGTAGACTTGCATGTGAGCATAAGCATTATCTATGATCCTTGGCCCAGGAACATGGAGGTTCACAAAAGACCGAGGAGGAGTCCCCTGTTCCTCTTTCTATTTTTACTTTTGTTCTTGTCTTCACTTCTACTTTTGTTTCTGCTTCTATTCCCATTGCCTTTGTCTTGCTTCCAGCTTCCTCGATGGATTCTGATGAGCCTCACCCCAAGAGGGTGCAAGTGTTCATTTCTCCTTTTGAAGAGAATCTTCTGATCACCTCTATACCAAATTGTCCTCCTTTTCCTAAGCTTGTTGACATGCCTCACACAAAGGTTGTGTCTAATATGGCTTATGCTCCTTCTTCTTCTACTTCTGATGCAAGGATTTTACATCCTCCGCTTAAGCATAATTTAGAGCATGACCTCGTGCCAAACGATGGTCACAAAAAGTCTTCTTTACCTTCTTCATCTTATTCTACTTTGGCTTGTACTGTTCTCATGATGAGTACGTCACCTCCTTCCACAGAGCTTGTCATTGCCACTCTTCTGGAGGTTGGCAATGACTCTTTGGTTCATCCTCCTCCCATTCAGTCACAACACTTCACTCTAAAGAAGTGTATGTTTGACTCAATGGAGGACATTCCAACTCTCTCTTCCATCTTTGCTAAGTTTGTGACATTAGCCTCGCAGGACCTTGTCAATGAGGACGTTGAAGCAACCTCCTCCTTGGCTCTTGCTGCAGGTGAGTCGGCAGGAACCACCCTTGGTATCTCCCTCCTACAGGCTCATCTTCTCAACCCTTATGATGATCTAGATTGGGAGCAAGATGACTTGCTGGAGGTGTTGGACTAGAGTGGTACCTCTTCTTTATCTTTAGATTAGATTTGTGTGTTTTTTTGTGTTCCCCTATGCTTGTTTGTTAATGTTTGTGCTCTCACCTGGAGGACCCTTGATACCCTTATAGGTACTTGGATACAGAAGAGAAAATCTATCGTAAAACTTCTTCTATTTGTCTCATCATTCTTCTATGTGTCGTATGATTTGGCTTTCATGTTGGGGATGATACAAAGCATTGGGGCATTTAGGCCTCTTCCATGTTGACCCAATTTTTATTTTTTCTTCATGTTCCCTTCTTCTCGTTCCAATCTATTTGGGGGTGATGACAATTCATACATATTATATTATATTTATTTATCTATATCTATGATCAATTCTGACCCCAACTAATTAGATCCCCCTGTGCTCTTGATTTATTTGTCTCTTCTTTTCTTGATGTTTTGGGTTATATGTGTTGTCCCTCATGTGACAACTTCCCATGAATACATCTCGCTATGTATATCGTGCCACTGCATCTCACTATCTTTTCTTCTCCTTAGAATGACATGTGCTCCTTTGCATAACACACATTATTCTAAGGGGCGGCTATCATATCTGCTTATTCTTAATTTTTCAAAAAATTGTCAAATATGACTTGATTTCTTATAATCTCATCATTTAGCTTGGGGGAAACCTGACTAGACCTGTCTCTTCTATGACTGTCTTGCAATGTAGTTTGCAACAACCACATACCTAGCTGCTTGTCGTATGGACTCTAGCTTGCTAGCCATACTTATTAACATTATCTTTTATCTAATCAAATTATGTCTTGTCTACATATTTTATCATGTCTATTTTTTGTTTTTTCGCCTAACATGTTTGTTTGCAACTAACATGTTTGTGGTGGGATTGCAATCAACTTAGGATGGAAGACTTGTGTCATCTTTGCATCTCGACTCAGCTTCTCTAGTGCATATACTGGATTGAATACCTACATCCTCTTCGTCTTGGGTATATTCTCTTCAACCTCTTTCTCTACTTTAGCTCACACATGTGGGAATACATATGCTCGCTAAAGTGGGGGAAAAATGTAATGTCAAAAATTGCACCTAGTGCAATTTTGCATCACATACCCTCCGTTTAGCCTAATTAAAGATGATAATGCAATTCCCCTTTTTTTAACATTAATTTCATCCCCGACCCCTTTGATTTTGGTATTTAAGTGTTTTTTTTTGGGGACGCTAGCACATCGCACAAGCATCTTGAAAAGATTCCTAGTTATGTGGTTGTTGGGACGTTATACTTCCGCCTTGCCCACGAGTGTAATGCCTTTGTAGGTTGCAGACACATCAAAACTACTTTCTTGCATGCCTTCTCTTCATTCAAACATTCATTCTTCAGTTCCTTCAACTCATTCTTGCATTATATCATTCTAGCTCTTAGTTTTTCATTCTCATTCTCTTCTACACAATTGTTCTTGCAAGTTTTATTGCTCTTGGCTTCTACATCGTCTTGGCTCTCTTGGCTTGTCTAGGGTGTTGCATACTCTTCTTCAACATCACAAGAGGATAATTACCCTCTCTTCATTGCATTTAATGTCTTTATATTTTAGTAGCATATTGTATTTTAACTTGTCTATTGTCTTCTCAATCTATTTATTTATCTATTATTCTCTTTATCTATCTATCTAGTTGTCCATGGAGATGGGAACACCTACACGTGGGTTTGACTGAGGCAAGCCCCTAAACAATCCCAACATTTTTCCTCATTTTCGTGTGTGTAGGTTGTTGATTTGGAGCGTTGTGAGAGGCTTCATAGCGTTGGACCTCTTGTGAGTTTGTTCTACTCTTTTCCTTCTCATCATTTTGTTTTATTTCATTCAATCTATCTACGTTAGTTCTTTTCATGTTATTTTTGTTATTTTCATCATTTTGTTAGTGTAGTCACATAAATGTACCAATTGATATTGTGCACTGATCCTGACCACTAACATTGTTTCATCCTGAATCATCCTTCAGTCTAACCATTTAATAAAATCCCCCTATATGATTAAATTCATCAATATTCCTCTCTTAATTAAATAAACCAGTTATTTAATTAAGTCATCTCTTCTTGATAATTAAATTAACCATCTTGATCTAATTATCCTATTTAATTAAATAATTAATTTTATTTGATTAAATCTCTTAACTCTATCTATTAAATTAAATAAATTAAAATCTTATTTAGTTTAATCTAACATCATTCTTGTTAATTAAATAAATAAAAATATTTATTTAATTATTCCCTTGTCACATTCTTCTCATTATTTGATTTAAATAAATTCACAAATTTAAGTCAAATAGGTTACATCATTTAATCCCCTTCATTAAATTAATTAAATTTGATTAATTTAATCTCATATCATGTCCCATCCTCCAGTTTTTACCACTTGCACATGAAAATAGATTTAATTGATTTATTAAATCTCTATTTTCCTCAACAAGGCATCTTTTAAGGAATATTCTCCAAGTTTGAATTCAAAATCTAAGTTGACATGTACATCCAACAAGGCATTTACTCCATCTTACATGTCCTTTGCCTTGAGACAAGTGGCATTCAATGCATTCTTTCTTCCCTCTTGCATGTCATTTCAACAAATTCAAAATTCAAAAATAGGCATTTATTGGCACAATCCTCAAAACTTGCACATCCTCCATCCACTCACAAGTTGACAAATGGCATCTTGCCATTGGTTGAATGTTAGTCCCAAATTGCTCAATTTTGGACATTCATCCATCTTGGCATTCTATAAATAAGAGGCTCATCTCCTCATTTCATCATCCACAATTTATGCAAAGTTACTATACTCAAATATTTAGCAAATTTCATCAATACCATTGAGTTCTTAGCTAGGTTATGCATGTTTTAGCTTGGAGCACTCACCATTTTTCATCAAAGTGGATCAATCTTCATCAACACATCAATCTTGCATCATAGGAATTGGGAAAGGGCCAATTTTCACATCAAATTGGCACCATTCCCCCATGGGATCATGAGTTTGCTAGTTTAATTAGGATTCAATCTCTATTTTGTTGTTTTCATTGTATTCTTCATTTCTTTTCTTAATTTGAACTTTGTGAATGGATTTCATGGGGAATCCTTGTTCTTGCTTGCATTTGACAATCTAATGTGTTTCTTCTTATTGTTTTGCAGGTATTAGGATTGGGGTTCGCACATTTGGTGCTATAAGGAGGGCAACATCTCATTTTTCTAAAAAATTATGCGTTTCTATTTGTGCACAAGAAAATTTCAATGTTGGAAGCTCAGCGTCGCTGATTTAGCACCACTGGCTCTCTAACGTTGCCATATAGCACCGTTGAAAAATCAAACTGCGATGCTTTAGCCATCCCGCCTAAAAATTTTGAATTTAAATTTTAAACAACACCGCTGAGCAAAAGGGTGACACATTTGAGCTCACTGGTCCAGATACAAAGCACCGCTGACTGGTAAGTGGTGTTGTACAACACCGCTGGAGAAATCAAACTGCGACGCAATCACGAGTTGCGCCACTGGCAGGGAGTAAAAAGTTGAAATTTCATTTTAGCACGTGCTTTTTGTCAAATGATGAGTTTATCTTCCGTTTTCTGCTTTTTAGCCTCTGTGTTTTGCAGAATTTGACTGATTTTCTTTCTTGTAGGTTGGATCAGTTAAATACAAAGAAAAAGAAGCATGATGATGGTACTTCACAAAATCAAAGTGTTTTTAAACACTTTAGTGTTTGTTTAACACTCTTAGGAAACTGTTAACTCTTCTTGCTTAGGATACTAATTTTGTTTGGGCTTTAAAAAGAACCTTTTCAATTTTTTTAATTTTTTTTGATACACACAGTAGAGTATATATATTGAAATAGAAGAAGTATACAAATGTCTGCAACGCAGGAAAACCATCCATGAGACACAGCCGGGCAAATGACAGCCCACCCGAGACACAAATTCATGGTTTCAACAGTCCCAAAACATGCACCAAAGACCACCCACAAAAACCATAGGGAAGAAGAGAGGGGTCACAGGCCGACCCACAACCAGCGTGTAACAGAGTTGCAAAAAAATTGTGCAGAAGACCACCAAAAAATAGTAAGCAGCAACGAGAGAGAACAGACACAGAGCCAACCCTTACATGAAACCGTTGACTTCCGCGAAACTTACAAAGCCCTCCAACCAGTCATTCCCCTCCACCGGCACCAACTTCAATTTTTGCTTCAAAAACTCCACGGCCACGTCCGCAAGCTTCCTGTGACGCAACAAAGCAGGCCCTTTGAGGTCAAGGAGAAAAGGATACACTTTGACAGCTTCCTCCGTGTCCCATAAGAGAGACAAGTCAGCCGGACGCGGTATGCCTTTGCCTAAGAAGGCCGCCTTCAAAGTTTCTTCAAGACCACCAAGTAAGTTGCCGCGGAAAAAGCGCACCATCATTTCCATTGCCACCTTCTTCGGGGTCTCCAAGTCTAGTAACACTGCAAGAAAAAGTGAGGAGACATGGGCGTTATCTCTGGCATACTCCCTTCTATGCAGATGTTCTTTACCCAGAATCATCTTAACCGCAACCAACGACACAGGATCATCCTCGGACAGAATATGCTTTAATCTCTGATCCGTGACTTCCCTGAAAGCAATTTGCCTCTTCGTAGCCACCAGAGAGACCGGAGTATCAACTCCAAAGCATTCCAAGCCTTCCGACAAAATATGAATGGTGAATTTTGATTTTGTCGACCTCTCCATGTTAACCACACCCTGCACAGAAATGAAACAATGCCAAATGCGAAGATAAAACAATAAAATGAATTCAATGGATCCGTAAATAAACCCGTGAGAGAATCCGCCTGGCCACCGCACAAACGGCGAAAAAATGGTAGGACGATCATCGCGTAGAACCTTTTCAATTTTTGTAAAGGCTTAAAACGAACATTAGGACTACAACTTACTAGAGTTTGTATTTTTGGTTAGCAATTGAACAAAACAACTCTCATTTGTCCTTTGGTGCTTTAAAAAGAACTCACAATTGCTTTATGGCTCTAAAATGAACAAATGCAACTTTGTCTTCATGATGGCTTACTTAAACTAACTTCATTGAAAAAGGACGTATGCGCTTCTCTTGCACTTTATAGCCATCTTGAGAATCAAAAGGCCTTTTTTTGTGATTTTAGGTTGAGATAAAACAATCACCTCCACACTTGATTTTGGGTTTAAAATTAAACAAAACATTGTGCGAGTGTGAGTAGAGCATTATTGCGTACATTCTATTTCTTTGTGTTGCAAACAAAGATTGATCGAGTTACGGATATTGTCTTTACTTGCTTTTGTTTATCTTAGAGGGTTTGCCTTGGGGAAAGAGTACTCACCCAAGGGAATGACTCAACCGGTAACACTCTAAACCCAAGAGTATTTCCAACCGGGATATAAATGTGGGTATTGGAATAAACGCCAATATCACACGGTTGGATCCGAAGAGATGGATCTGAAAAGGGACTCTCGCCGTATGGGTCAACCTCCATGAACGGAAAGTCCTTATTAAAACCCATGTTTTAGAATTGCCAAAATCCTTGATCTATTTGTTGGTGCAAGAACAGTTGTTCTGAAGCCACCCCGCACTTTTACGGTCTTTTAGTAGAAATGGAAAGCATGCCATGGGAGTTTCATGGGTGCTGATGCTTGGCTACCCTGAATGATGTTAATGAGCCGCATAGGGGAGCCAGTGGGGTCAAGCATCTAACCATTTGCTAAAGATAAGTATAGCTGGATTTGTCCAAGTGGGGACTCAACAAATATTGTCTTACACATCCATAGGGTTGTACTTATTCTTGGTTACAAAATACTTTGCTTGCTCGAAAACATCTAGGAAACAAACACTTAAACTTCACCATCAAAATTTCAAACCCTTTAGGAGACAAATACAATTGACCCAATCCATGTGTTATTGATTTCCCTTGGGATTTTATCCTTAGAGGTTTCTAAACACATTGGATTACATCTCAATTTGTCTACTAAAGTTAAACAATAGGTAACCCTTGCCTTGAATTCATCAAATTTCCACATAACATACTTTGTGGGATGCGAAGAAATTAAGACATTGGACATCTAGTTTGGAAAACCTAATCAAAGAAAGTGTTTGTGGTAAAATAAAACCACTAAGCAAAGATAAACAAAATGAACTCTCATATGTGTTGAAACCTCACAATCTCCAAGGAGATCAAATCCCCAAAATGAAAGTCCTTGATTCAAAATTTGGAAACGTATGCTCAAATTGAACCACTTCTTGGTTATAAAGGTCTATAGAAGCATTGCATGTTCTTCAATACCGAGGTTTAGGTAAACAAAGTTTCTTTTTTAGGTTCATCTTAGGATCAAAAGAAATCAAAATATTTTCTCATCCATCCTTCAAACATCAAAACAAAAATCATCTCACCATCATCTTTTGGAGAAATCTTGAATCTATCCTTCATGCTAGGCTTTATAGGAAAAATCAAAATCATCAAATCCTTGAGACAAAATCCTTGAAATCATTATCAAATCACCTTTGGATAGGTATGTGTAGATGCATCCTTTTGCATATGCATAGTCAAAGTTATCAAACCATCTTGTTTAGCTAGGTATATGTAGATGCATCCTTCTTCATATGCTTGGTTGAATTATCATCTTGTTTGAATAGGTGTGGGTAGATGCATCCTTCTCCCTACACATATTCAAATTATCATCCTTTGAGAAAATCTACCCCTTAGATAATCATCCAACATCTTAGGGTCTATTTGTTCAAACCAAAGCAAACCAAAATCAATCAATCAAGGGAAATCCCAAGAGAAAATCAAAAAATCAAAATCCGAAACATATCCAAAAGTCCTAAAAGCCTAACATTCCCCTCAAGATTTATCAAAAGATCAAAACATCCACATCATCCATCTCTTGCATCATCATCATATCACCTTTTGATCCTCAAGATATCCTAAAATTTTCTTTTTTCTGCATAAAGTAAAGATCAATCCAAGGAATTAAGAGATTCATCTCCCATATTCTTGAAAATTGATCCTTGTTTTATGGTTCAAACTAGATCTCAATACAAGAAGAACATGGAAGCTAATAAAGAAACACCCGCTTCAAGTGACCTAAGCCAAACGAACGTCGAAATGAATCTCGTTGAATCAAACAATCCTTTGATTACCTCATCATCACAAAAACCACAAGAGGAAAATCAAGAAGAAGACCTTACCTTTGGGATGTCGCATGAAGAAATAACCGAAATGCTCCAAAATCCAGAAAATCATAAGATCGTCAACATCATGATGAGGCTTAACCCTTCACTATACATGCTCGAACTAGAAAAACAAGGGGCCAAATTACCTTTCGATTTCGACACGAGCTTTATAGTGGAACCATCTTTAGAGGTCATGCCTCTAATTTCATCCACACTCCCCATCTCATCCACACCCCCATCCCAAAGCATCACTCAAAACATTCCGCAAATCACATCTTTTGCTCAAACCCAACCTAATGTTAACAAAGGAAGTTCATTTCCCAATGCATTGAAAACACATCCTCTCGTAAACAATCAAAACTTGGATGCAAATACCATCTTGGAACAAAACGTACTCCAAAATCCATTGCATAATTATGACCCTCTCACTTTCCATAACCCTAATGATCCATCATCATCATCCTTCCAAGCAACACCTCAAACCTCTCTCCTCATGAATTCACAAGAAGAGGGTGACATGTTCGGACTTGGGGGAATTTTCGACACCACATCATTTTCTCAAGAACTCAAACCCCTCACATTTTCACCTCTTCCACCATTACCACCAATCCACACATCCACTTGGCTTGGGACTCCCACCTTTACCAAATATCAATATCAATCAAACCAACATTCCAATCACCAATCAAAACATCACACCAAACTCTCAAAACTTGTCATTGGTATCGCAACAACAGATGACAAATACACAATCAATCATGACATCATTGACCACCCCCCTAACATCTCAAAGCATGGTCTCTCAAGGACTAACCACATCAACAACACCATCCACCACTCTAACCACCAAAACGACAACACCATCCACCACTCAAACTACCAACACGACATCACCACTCACCACCACCACAAACACCATTCTGAATCCACCACCACCCCCACCACCACTAAATTCCAATTTATCAAGCCAATATAGCATGGCATTGCAAGCCGCTCACCAAGCTGCTTATCAAAAGGCATTCCTACAAGTGCAAAAGCAAAAAGCCACACAAATAGCTGTCCAACAAGCTACACAAGCAGCGCAAAATTCTCAAGCCGACCAAATCGCACAACAGGCACAATAGGCTGCACAAGCCCAAGCATTATTGCAACAACAACAACAAGCCGCTCAAGCTACACAAGCTGCACAAGCAGTCCAAGATGCATTACAAGCACAAATAGCTGCCCAAGCCCAAATTCTATTGCAACAACAAGCGGCACAAGCCCAAGCCCAAGCTCAAGCACACACCCAATATCAAGAACAACAAGCACAAGCACAAGCACAACTTCTTGCACAAAAACAAGAAGCACAAATGCAAGTATATCAGCAAGCAATAAAACAATATCAAGAGTAGCAAGAAGTAGCCCAATTGGAAGCCCAACAACAAGCGTTGTTGGACAACAACAAGCGTTGTTGGACAACAACAAGCGTTGTTGGACAACAACAAGCGTTGTTGGACAACAACAAGCACAACAACAAGCAATCCTAGCACAACAACAAGAAGCTCAACAACAGGCAATCTTAGAGCAACAACAACAAGAACAATAACAAGCGTTGTTTATATAGCAACAAGTGCAAGCATACCTGGCTCGGTAGAATATGCAAATACCATCAAACAACACACCAAACAACCCACCCATCCAACCCACAATTGAAACACCCTAGAACACCTTCATCCCACCCCCTGATCCGCAAAATGACATAACAACACAAATCAGGTTGCTCTCGCAACAAGTGCTCGATCTTCAATCAGGGCAAACCACAAAAACACCAAGCAACTTGTGCCCCTATCCATTTGAAAGGAGCCTTGTGATGAAACCATTCCCCAAGGGATTTGAGATCCCCAAGTTCGACAAATATTGAGGGACGAGAAACCCTAAAGATCATATCAGGGAATTCCAGGTTCATTGCATGGAAGTCACATACGATGATACTTATCTGATGCGACTATTTCCTAGGAGTTTAGCTGGCCACGCTATGGAATGGTTCTCTCGCCTACCTATAGGCATCAAAACATTCCAAGAAATTATAGATGCATTCAATAAAAATTATGCATGCACCATTGCAATGGATGTTAGTTTAGAAGAACTCTCAGCTTTGAAACAAGGAAAGAATGAATCATTCGTTTTATTCCTACAACGATGGTGATCCAAGGCCAATCGGAGCAAATGGACCATGCACGAAGAACAACAAGTTTGCACCATCATATCCAACCTTGACGACCTCTTGGCATTCCATCTCAAGGCACAAGGGATCACCACATATGACCAGTTGATCTCCAAGGCACTTAGCATTGAACGAGCCCTTATGACACAACCCGCGGGATCAACTTCATACCCCGAACAACAAAACAACCACCCACCCGCCAATTACAACGATAAACCTCACACGTGGGCAAGGAACAAAAATGTTACTAATGATGGTGTCATCGACGCCAAAGTGGTCATTAGTGCCCCTTGCCAAAATACACCCGCACCAAAAATTCAAATCCAACACCAAAACAATCATCAAGCAATACAACAACCAAACAACAATCCAACAATTAACAATCTCAATGATCAAAGGGGACCACCCCAACAGAACAAGAATTACCCCAAGCAAAAATACACCGCTCTTGGGGAACCACTAGAAGTCATCATGAAGAAGCTAATAAATGAAAAACTCATCAAAGCGCCCACCTATGAGAATTACCAAGAACCGGATGTAAAACCTCCTTGGTATAATGAGAATCAACTTTGTGACTTCCATAAAATTAAAGGGCATACCACGAACAATTGTATGAGGTTAAAAAACATAATTCAAGATCTCATCGATCAAAGAATTATAAACGTGGAACAATCAATAGGAAACCAAGACCTTGAGATATACATGAATCCGATGCCTAATCATGGCAATAAAGGGAATAATAATAACACTGATAAAGGGAAAGGCACCCAAACAAACGTGAATCATGTGTATGAAACCGTCGTTGCCTCCCTAGATGAAAAATGCATGGTCTTCACCATCAAAGCCGCCCATGCCGATTGTGGAGTCACCACAAGAGGCGACAAAGTTACCATCACAAGATCATCCTAGCCAAACAGAGTCCCTGCATCTAGATTTGTTCCTAATGGATATAACATCCTTGATCAGCTCAAAAGAACGCCAATGCAAATCTCCATCATGGAGCTACTGAAAATCTCATCTGCTCATAGGAAAATTCTTGAGGAAGCGCTGGCTTCATCCACTGTCCCCGTAGATCTGGATGCGGAACAATTCCAAGATATGGTCGAAAATATCATTACGCCAAATCTCCTCACATTCTCTGACCAGGATTTCCCCGCTCAACCATCTCACAAATGTGTGCTCCACTTAGAAGTCATAGTATAGAAAAGCAAAGTCAAAAGGGTCTTGGTGGATGGAGGTGCAGGCTTAAATATATGTTTAAAAATCTCAGAGGATTCTATTGACAAAGGAAAGGGTATCACAATAAGAGCATATGATGATCAGGAAAGAGTGTCCCAGGGCACAATCAAACTCCCTATTCAAGTAGGTCCGACTATCATGGAAACCACTTGTCAGGTCTTGGACTTCGACTTGCCATATAACATCCTTCTAGGATGTCCATGGATTCATGCAATGAAGGCAGTAGCATCAACTTTCCATCAATGTGTGAAATTCGCACATGAGAGACAAGAAGTTACCATCCATGGAGATCCCGAACTCTTCTCCTATTGAAAAATCCTTGAAGCAAAGTACTATAAAATCCGCCAAGTACCAAAAAATGATGAGGGTCCATCTACACCATACATCGATCCCGCCACTCTCGCATCAACTTTTGTGACAGAGACACCTGCCACTCCTGCCATTCCCACCATCTTTAACATTAAGGTCATCATCCAAGATAACGGTTGTGGAAACTTCATGATCCCTAAAAATGATTTTGTGGTAGGAGAGTTACCACAATCTCTTAGATCACGGGGATGTCCACAAATAAATGAAGCCTCCACATCTCAAACATCTCCTGAAGACTATCTCAACTTTACAAGTTGGGGAGATCTTGGCCAAGAAGTTATCGAGGCATATCCATCTCATATGCTATATCAAGATGAGAGACTAGTAGCTGATTTACCAATGGATGACAAAAGCAAGGGTCTGTAAATGATGCTCACAATGGGCTATGACAGAAATCAAAGACTTGGGAGAAATGACAATGGGCTTATAATACCTATCATTTCAGAGACGCGAGCGATAACAAATCTTGGTCTTGGATGTACCCCTTCGAGTATAACCATATGTGGCCAAAGTCCTCCAGTTAGGACGGTTAATAATCCTCCTTAGCCAACCGTAACAGAAATACGCTTACCAATATCTACAAGTCGCATCATAGATAACTTCACATTTGATATAACCAATGTCTGTAGTAGTAGTGATGACGAGGATCCCACATCCAAAATCATTTGAGGATACCACTCTTTTCATGATTAGCACCCTATCTTTTGAATCAAACCACCAAAATCATGAAATCCACCTAGTATATCCCCAACTCATCGACTATGACCAACGAGGAGCACCAGTTCTTGATACATTTGAAAACGATGAGGCACTCTCATAATTCATGGGACTATGGGAAAACATTCCATCTGGAGATCACAAAGCAGGGTTCCTAATCGAGCTAGATACACACGCCTATTATGGGGAAATGATTGAATCCCTTAGTCACAAAAGTGAAAAATTAAGAATAATATCTAAGTCCTTGAGTGAAAACCACACTATGGCACTCTCTGACTAGAAAAAAGTAAAAAGAAAGGACACATCCAATAGTGAAAACCTCTCTGAGGCACCCGAGGATGGGGGATTCAATCTTCCTTTTAGAGCTCTTCACCAAGAAAAATCAGCAGTCCTGGCAGAAAAATGCAATCTGGTCAACCTAGGAACAGAGGAAACCCTACATATCACATTCTATGCAGAATCATTATTATCAGAGGAACAAGAGCTCCTAGCAGCCTTCCTAAGAAAAAGACAGATAAATTTCGCATGGAGTTATGCGGACATGCCAAGACTTGATCCAGAAATCGTGGTTCACCACTTAGCAGTATATCCAGAAGCAAAGCTTGTTAAACAAAAGCTTCGAAAAATGCACCCTCAGATCACCTTATTAGTCAAAATGGAGCTAAAAAAGCTATTAGATGCAAGATTCATCCGACCGATAGATTATCCAGAATGGGTGTCAAACTTGGTACCTGTTTCAAAACCTGATGGAAGCATCAGAATCTGCATAGACTTCAGAGACTTGAATAAAGTGTGTCCAAAAGATGACTTCCCACTTCCAAACATTGACATGATCGTAGATATGACAGCTGGACATGAAATTCTATCACTAATGGATGGATTTTCTGGGTATAATTAGATTATGATAGCTAAAGAGGACCAACATAAGACAACTTTCACTTGTCCATGGGGGACGTACTGCTGGAATATGATGCCATTCAGCTTAAAGAATGCAGGAGCAACATACCAAAGGGCTATGACATTGATAATCCATGACATGATCCATAAAACAGTTGAAGATTATGTCGATGACATCCTAGCCAAATCAAGAAAGAGAAAAGATCACATAGCAACCTTAAGTGCCATATTTGACAGGCTGGAGGAGTACAAGGTCAGATTAAACCCAAAGAAGTGTGTCTTTGGCGTACAATCAGGAAAGTTGCTAGGATATATAGTGTCAATGAGAGGTATCGAGGTAGATCCAACAAAGGTAAAAGCAATCCTTGAAATGGAAGCACCAAAAACATTAAAGCAATTGAGAGGTCTCCAAGGCAGGCTCCATTCCATTCGAAGATTCATAGCACAATTAGCAGACAAACATAACCCATACTCTCACCTACTCCATAAGGGAGTAGCGTACAAATGGGATAACAAGTGTGAAGAGGCATTCAATAAAATCAAAGAATATCTACTAACACCACCGGTCTTAATGCCACCAATCCCAAGAAAACCACTAATTCTCTACGTATCAGCAACAATAGCAGCCCTTGGAGCTCTCCTAGCTCAGCATGACGAAAATGGAACAAAAAGGGCTATCTATTACATCAACAAAACAATGGTTGGGAATGAGCTAAACTATTCATTCATCGAGAAAACATGCCTAGCGGTAGTGTTTGCATCACATAAATTCAGACATTACATGTTGGCACATAAAATAAAACTCATCGCCAAAATCAACCCTCTCAAGTACTTACTGTCAAAGGCAATGCTCAGTGGGAGAATGGCCAAATGGGTATGATACTGTTAGAATATGACATCAAATATGTGGAGCGGAAAGCAATCAAAGGCCAAGTCATCGCAGACCAACTTGCAGAAGCACCAATCTATTCAGAGAATCCTCTCATCTCAGAGTTTCCAGATGAATTTATTTTCAATCTCAATTTAGTTGACCACTAGAAATTGTACTTTGATGGCTCACACACGCATCATGGATCAGGAGTTGGCATCTTCTTCATCACCCCACAAGGGGATTGCATACCAAGGTCCTACAAATTGGCATTTCCCTGCACCAATAACATTGTAGAATATGAGGCTTTAACTATAGGTCTTAGAATAGCAATGCAGTGGAACATTATAGCTCTTAGAGTATACGAAGACTCTCAATTGATAATAAACCAAGTGAATGATGAATACTAGACCAAGGACGATAAGCTCACTCCATACAAGAAATTGGTGGAGACTCTTAAAGAATCCTTCATCAAAATTACATTTGAGAAGATTCCTAGAACCAACAACAAAGTAGCAGACGCCATGGCAACAATTGGATCCCTACTGGACATCCCCAACAATGTTCCAAAATATGAATTCCTGATAGAGCAGCTTCTTGTGCCCGCATTCGAGGTACCAGAATCAAAATTTGTGTGCGAAATCGTTGGTCCCAGTGATCCTTGGTACCACGACATTTATACATACCTTTGAATAGGAGTCATAACTACTGACTTACCTTCAAACCTAAAACGAACCTTTGTAAAAAAAGGCATCCCGATTCGTCATCCTAGGAGATACCCTATATCGTAGAAGCATAGAAGGAACCCTACTATGCTGCTTAAACGCTGAGGAGGCATTGACTGCTCTAATTGAACTACATAACGGTATATGTGGTTCACACTCGAGTGGAATGACTATAGCCAAGAAATTGCTGAGGATGGGGTATTATTGGCCCACAATGGAAAAAGAGGCACATGACTATGCCAAAAGGTGTCTACAATGTTAGCGACATGGGGACCTCATCCATGCTCCAACTCAAGAGCTTCATCCCATCGTCACACCATGGCCCTTTTCGCAGTGGGGACTCGATCTCATTGGAAAAATCACACCCACTTCATCTAACGACCACAAATTCATCATAACCGCAATAGAGTACTTTACTAAGTGGGTGGAAGCCATACCCATGATGTATATAACTAGGAAGCAGATATCAAAGTTCATCCTGAACTATCTCATTTGTCATTATGGTGTTCCACAAGCCATTATCTCAGATACTGGGACACCATTCAAGATTTAGGAGGTCCGTGACTTATGTGAAAAATTCAAAATCCAACATCGCTTCTCCACCCCATACTATCCCCAAGGCAATGGCCAAGCAGAAGCTACAAAGAAGACCATTCTGAAAATCCTCAAGAAAAAAGTCAATGACGCAAGTCGTGACTAGCATTTGCAGCTTAATCCCGCCCTTTGGGCTTACCAAACCAACATCCGCACACCCACCGGTGCCACCCCTTTCTCCCTGGTCTACGGATCAGAAGCAGTACTCCCCATTGAGATCTAGCTCCCATCACTTAGGATATCACTACAAAACCTCATTACAGATGAAGAGTACATAGTATCAAGACTAAATGAGCTGGAGCTACTAGATGAGCGACGTATAGATGCTTTGAATCATTTGCAAGTCTATCAAAATAGACTCAAATGGAGCTACAATAAGAAAATCAGAAGCATGACTTTCCAAGTCGGAGAACTGGTATTAAAGGAGAATCAGAAGAATGTCCCAAACCCAAGCAGCAAAGGAAAATTTGAACCTAATTGGTTGGGACCATTCGTTATCGCAACAAGTTACAAGTCAGGGGCATATCAGTTATCAACACCCGAAGGGGAACCTCTACAAGAGCCCATGAATAGCTCTCATCTCAAAAAGTTTTATGCCTAAATCTTCAAGGTATAGAACCAAAAATCCAAAAAATAGAAAAGGTCCTAAAAAATGGTTACTTCGGTGAAAATCTGGCAAACAGGCGTCTTGGTGACAACAAAAAAAATCAAAAAAACAAAAAATCCAAAAAAATTAGAAAAAGGGTCAAAAATAGTAAAGAGAAAAAAATCGTCCTCTAGTGAAAACCACTTCGTGGTGCTTTGGACAAGTACCTTGGAAAAAACCTAGCAAATAGGCACCTTGTGTAAATAAACACTTTCCATCCACCAGGATCTTTACGGCTTGTTCTGCATCATCCATCCATTATGCTTCCACCATCCATCGTATTCAGATCTCCATCCATCACTCACCGACCCGCATCCGCACCATAGCTTGGTCCTGTTTTCATATCATGATCCCTCCTAGTACTACTCGACCCATCCTCAAGGTCAGTTTGTTTTGCCTTTATTGGAGTAGTCTATTGCATCACGTTGGGGGCATGTTCTCATCGGATCAGATTCGTGTATATTCTTTAGGTAAAAACATCAGAAAATCCAAAAACATCAAAACACATCAAAATCCCAAAAATAGGTCAAAAAGTCAAAAAAACAAAGTCGTCTTGTCGAACTACGGGTCTCTGAGCCTTGAACGCAGGCAAGGCTAATCTATTGATCAACTCCCGAGACACTTAGGTCAGTCCTCTAGGAGTCCGTCATAATAAACTGAAATCTCATCATGTATATCATCATTTGTAAATCGGTCAACTCGTTAGTCGAACTACATGGTCTTTACATATATAACATAGGCAAGGCTAATATGTTGATCAGCCCCCAAGGCCCCTAGGATAGGTCTTTAGGTTAGTCTCTTCGTCAAAATCTTAGAAAACCCCAAAACATTGGAAAATCGAAAATCAAAACATTTGAAAACCTCAAAAAATACCAAAATCAGCCTCAAAATATTGCAAAACGTAAAAAAAATCCAAATATTTGAAAAAATCCATTCGTCTCATCTTGCTTACACCCGCAATAACATCACTCATAATAAACAATCGTCATCCTCAATCTTTGGTAAGACAATCAGAAAACAAGTCTAGCAGGTGAAAAGTGAAAACTCAAAACGTCGAGTCCCAGGTTTAAGTCAGTACGTAAACAAGTTGGTCAACTCTTTGTGTCAATAACCTATCATCCAAATTGGTCCCATATCAATCATTTGAAAGAACGAACACTTAGGAGAAACGAAATGACGTGTCGCCATCCACTAACATGTCCTAGGATGCATCCTTCCTACAATGGGCATTATCTTTTAGCAATAGTTTCAGTTCTTATCCTTAAAAACACATCCTCTTTTGATTAGCGGTATTGAAGAACATCAGCTTGTTTGTTTACTTTATCTTTATCCTTTTGAGTTATCTTATTGCGCCCATTCCAAGGACTTCTTGATGATATCCGAATAGAGGATTTAGAGAAATAGGAATGGGGCAATGATCATTATCTTTTGTCTGCTATGCTTGTTGGACGTTCTTGTAATATAACCTTGGCGAATATTTGATTTGTTAGGTATGTATGGAGGAAGTTTTGGGCAACTTGTTGACTATTGCATTGATAGGTTATACCTTTCCATGTTTTTGTCCGAGGTGTTTGAAACTTCTAAAGTGCATCCTAGCAAGGTTTATGTATGTCAGGTGTGAACAAGGATACTCCTATCTGTTTGTCAAGTCAAGGTCCATCACACTGGGTACAACGCCATCCTAGTTCTCCATACCTTGATGAATCGTATCACATGTGTTATCAAACATAAGGAAATTGGCCCTTTGAAAATCCTAATTCCTCGGCAAGAAATCATCATCATTTGCATAATCATCATCTCGTGTCTTGTTGAAATGACTTCTTCTCTTTCATTCCTTCTTGCTCATCGTGCTAACAAGGTACTATGACAATTGATCATCATCATCATCGTCATCGATCCTGCATCCACAAATCATTAGCATATTGCATAAACATATTATATAGGAAACATATGCATTGCATTTCCATCATCATATAAACATGGTATTATAAGCATTTACCATAAAATTAGCGTATCCCTTTCTCATTGCATTGCATCCATTTTTATTTTTTACATTTCATTGCATAAATCATTCCACATCATTATAAGCATAAATAGGAACATAAAAAATCCATTACATACAAAGCATGCATCCATCCATAATCATTTCACATATAAGCATGATTCACATCATTTCACATATACGCCATAGATCATTTCCATATCATTTTGCATATTGCATATTACATATTATATCATTTCTACAGCATCATTACACATCACATAAATACATCTGCATATCATAAGTCAACAACATAATATAGATCTGTTATTCATAATCAGTACATAATGCATGTACCATCGGAAATAACTGCATCCATAAATACATCATATAACATCATAAACATCATTGCACATCATATAGAAGTAGAATCATCCATACATGCATAAATAAATGGTACACATCACATCACATCATAATTGAAATTGTCATCTCATATATATATCATCATCAAGTAACTGTCATAGTACAAAATAATTGGATCACTGTACATATATGTCAATCAGTACAAAAGGCCCATCGAGCTATCAAAAAAGAACCCATACGTCACAAAAAGTATCATCTCGATCAAAAGGAGGCCTAACCCCTCTGTATGCTGCCCTCGCCCCTGTCATCGTGACCCTCCGCTGGTCTGTGGCTGGTCCGCTACGAGTACTCTGGGACCTTGCTGCTCTGGGTACGACCTCATGATAATGCATACGGTAATACTCGGCCTCTCAGACGGCCTCTCTGTAGGACCAAATGGACACCGTACCCTGAGAGGAGGAGGCTACCATGCTCTCTAGCTACTGTCTCTGACCTAACTCTGTGGCTGCCTGCAACTTTGCAGCCTATCTCTGCAATATGGCCTGATCCCTCTCGGCCCTGAGCTGATCTCTCTCAGTCCTAGCCTGATCTCTCCCCCCTGTCAAAGTCTGCACCTGAGCCTGCAGCTGTGCAATCAATGTATTTCGGGGATCCACCTGACCTGCTGGCTGTGCTCGTGGAGGTTGTACTTGAGGCTGATCCTCACCCCCAACATGTGGTGGTGTACCTACTGGCACCTGTTGCTGATCTTGCATCTACATGTTGACCTGAGTTGGCTGAACTGGAGGCCCGGTCGGCTGGTCCTGTTGTACACCATCCCTCAGTCCTTGTCCTCCCCCTCTGCATCTCACCCTTCGCTGATCGGGGACTACTCCTGGAATTATCAAACGTAGGGGAGGTCGAAACTAATCCCTATATGCCTGTGTAACACCTAGATCTACAGGCCCCTGATCATAAGCCCATGGTCGAGCCACCAATTGTCTGAAACTGTCCACAGCCTTCGAGGCAGGAATGTATCGCCCCCATGAAACCTATGACATGGTGTGGGAAAATACAGCCACATAATCATCGTCTGGTTGATCCTGGGGCTCTCCGAACTGACATTGAACGTGCCCAGGAAGATATTGCTCTATCATAGTGTGCTCTCACCCCTTCATGAAACAGTCCTGGCAGGCGTAGAAAATCTGATGTACATCATCGGCCCATTCGGGCCGACCAAGGTACGAGTGCCATATGAACACCTGCATCTCATCCAGGACCCTCCTCCAATAAGGAATCCTGTGCTTGCCTGTGTGTGTGGACACACCGCCTCTGTAGCGCCATACAAGGGGATCATCAGGCCCCATCGGAATTGCAACAAACCAGAGCCGAAGGACAACAATGTGCTTCCACGCCCATACATGGAGGAGTTTCACCCCTACTCTAAGTGCTCGGCCATCGAGGTAGATGTACTCATGAAGATCTTTGTACAAGGATGCAAGAAGAACTGGCCCCCAAGCAAAGCGAGTAGGCCTGTCACATAGCACCATGTGCTCCCAGCAGAGTCCCCAACTAGGACTGAAGTACCACCCTCGTTGATCTGGGGAAACGAGACCCAAAATAATCGGCGCAACAACCAAGTGGAAAGGAGAGGCCAGGACCCTATGACGCTCGAGCTCGATTTTCCCCTCGTAAATGACAATGTCCTATGTGTCAAGGACTCTGTGACAAGCATTCTGCCCCTCATCAATATAAAAAATGACACGTCAACTATGAATCGACAATCTCAAGATGCGCCAAACGTCCTCCAAGGTGACAGTGGCCTCGCCGGTAGGAAGGTGGAAAGAAGAGGTCTTGCTGTGCCATCTCTCGGCAAGCACTGACATCATCCCAAGGTTGGTGTGAATGGGCGTTGCATAGGTGATGTACCATAAACCCATGTCTTGCAGTCGATCCTGATCTTTGTCACTCAGGTCCTGCAAGTAACCGAAGAGATCCTGCAACCTGTGCTCTAGGGAGTAGAGCTCCCTTGCCTCATCCTACATCGGGAAGGGTCATCATGTTAAAAAAGTTTGAATTTTTTTCGCTGGGCCTCCAAGAAACCACTCCAGCGTCGCAATCCATGAAGGCGTCACAGTTTGATTTTTAATCAAACTCCGACACTAGGGCACAAAATGCCGAAAGTGCACCGCCGCGGTGCACTTTCCTTCCCAGCGACGCGGTTTGAAGAGATAAAGGACCGTCGCGTTGCACTTTAGAAATGGCCCCACTAGCCATGAGCTCAGCATCGGACTTTGGAGTTTATTATTAAACTCCAAACTCTACTGCCGCGGCACAATTTGACACTGAGCGGCGCTATATAGCGCCGCCGCAGAAGGACTGACTTCGAAAGCATTAAATGAATGTTAAAAACAAAAAATAAAGCTCAAGGATCACTTATCGATGCCCCAATGTTGGGTGGCCACTGGTACATCTGGACTCGATCAGAAATGTGCATCGAGAGTTGTCGTTGCACCATATCGTCAGGAGGTTAGAGCTCAAATCTCAGGGTTGCTAGATGGCTGCGTGTGAAAATGAATTGAAAGTGACCCTTCAGAGCCTTTTTAAGCTTGAAAATTAGGGGTTTTCACCCTAATTGGCTATCCTGGTAGGGTTTTGGACCCTTGAGCCTATTTTTGTCCAGTTGAGGCCTGTTTTACATCATTTTACTGCGTTTAGACACGTGTTTGGCCTCCTGGAGCCTTTTTGGACCTGTTGGGCACATTGTCCTCTTTTTTCACAAGATCACCCAAAAATTGAAATTTTCGTCCAATCTCTCGAGGGGGCAATATATTGGCATGTTTTCTCTCGCCGGGCAGTAGTGGGGCAAGATTTTTTAAAACAATATTTTTTGGCTTTGATTGAGATAGTTTATTCTTTGAACCAACGCACCAAGTGCATTGCTTCAAAGAGGGGCAAAATGTAGACACGTAAAATGTACCGATTGATATTGTGCACTGATCCTGACCACTAACATCGTTTCGTCTTGAATCATCCTTTGGTCTAACCAGTTAATCAAATCCCCCTATATGATTAAATTCATCAATATTCCTCTCTTAATTAAATAAACCAGTTATCTAATTAAGTCATCTCTTCTCGATAATTAAATTAACCATTTTGATCTAATTATCCTATTTAATTAAATAATTAATTTTATTTGATTAAATCTCTTAACTCTATCTATTAAATTAAATAAATTAAAACCTTATTTAGTTTAATCTAACATCATTCTTGTTAATTAAATAAATAAAAATATTTATTTAATTAATCCCTTGTCACATTCTTCTCATTATTTGATTTAAATAAATCCACAAATTTAAGTCAAATAGGTCACATCATTTAATCCCCTTCATTAAATTAATTAACTTTGATTAATTTAATCTCATATCATGTCCCATCCTCCAGCTTTTACCACTTGCACATGAAAATAGATTTAATTGATTTATTAAATCTCTATTTTCCTCAACAAGGCATCTTTTAAGGAATATTCTCCAAGTTTGAATTCAAAATCTAAGTTGACATGTACATCCAACAAGGCATTTACTCCATCTTACATGTCCTTTTCCTTGAGCCAAGTGGCATTCAATGCATTCTTTCTTCCCTTTTGCATGTCATTTCAACAAATTCAAAATTCAAAAATAGGCATTTATTGGCACAATCCTCAAAACTTGCACATCCTCCATCCACTCACAAGTTGACAAATGGCATCTTGCCATTGATTGAATGTTAGTCCCACATTGCTCAATTTTGGACATTCATCCATCTTGGCATTCTATAAATAAGAGGCTCATCTCCTCATTTCATCATCCACAATTTATGCAAAGTTACTATACTCAAATATTTAGCAAATTTCATCAATACCATTGAGTTCTTAGCTAGGTTATGCAGGTTTTAGCTTGGAGCACTCACCACTTTTCATCAAAGTGGATCAATCTTCATCAACACATCAATCTTGCATCATAGGAATTGGGAAAGGGCCAATTTTCACATCAAATTGGCACCAATTTCCCCATGGGATCATGAGTTTGCTAGTTTAATTAGGATTCAATCTCTATTTTATTGTTTTCATTGTATTCTTCATTTCTTTTCCTAATTTGAAATTTGTGAATGGATTTCATGGGGAATCCTTGTTCTTGCTTGCATTTGACAATCTAATGTGTTTCTTCTTATTGTTTTGCAGGTATTAGGATTGGGGTTCACAAAGTTAGCTTAGTTTATTTTCCAAATTTTATTTTCAGATAGTTAGTAGAATCATTGTGTTTTTGTTAGCAAGTTCTATTTTTGGTTCATACTAGACTACAACACATCGCGGGGATGCTTGCATGCTACGCTGTCATCCTTGGCTGAGAGCTAGTCAGCTTGCTCATGAGACCTTTGAAGTCTTCTCTTTCGGTCTCTAAAATCCTTGTCTTAAAACATCATAAAATACAAAATACAAACAATTTCCCTTTGTCACCTAAGCTTTGCCTTTGAGGTAGTTGAAGATCATTTGCTCCTTGTAGACTCTTCTTGTCCTAGAGACTCGAGGGTAGCAAATTTACTCCTCTACAGATACTAGTGATATTCAAATGGAGCTATCAATCTCCCTAATTATGTTGGATGTCTAGACCAAGTACCCTATCTTTTGGTCTCAAAAAATCCATTCTCTTTTTGTATCGTGTCCATCTATGGACCTATATATCTTAGTATTTGTCTTACAAAACACTTTGAATACCACATAATTGGAATTCCAACAATGCATGTCTCAAATATAGGTCCAACATTGTACTAGAAGTGGGACATTCTTGTCACCATGCATCTTGAGCTATAAAGCTTTGTCCGAGACATTTTTCCCTCCATACAAAAATATATGAAACAATAGTGAGTACCATTTGAAATGCACTGCCCTATTGTTACCTTTTATTTCCATCAATTGTTTGTGCATTTCGTCTACAATGAATGAGGAAAAATTAAATTCTCTATTAAGATCCATTTTCTAAATATCAACAACCATCAATCTGAGTCTTAGCATCCCTTCCTAAAACCTAGCACAAGGCATGGTTGGTTTTTATAAAATAATCTTCAAAAATGTCATCATTTAAGGGCTCCAATTCTATAGGGGTGAACCTTACAAGTTTTCTGTTTGCACATCTTATTATTTGCTTTGGCAACCAATTCACCCTATAACTTCCTCTATCATTCTAATATTCCTTTGTTAAGACATTGAAGTTGATAACCTTATTTCTTGCTAAATTTAGATCAAATACCTCTACAATGTAAACCTTGTTAATTTTGACCAACTCACCTCCATTCACGGTTGTTATAACCCTATCATTGACATCACACTTTTTTGCCAACATTCTAATGAAATATACATTGATGAAAACGTTTGGGACTGATAACTTTCCAGGTCAAAATCTTGAACATGTGAAATGGGCCTCTTCAAAAGCCTTCTCTTATACTAGTGTTCAAACAATGACCATTCATTTATTGGAATTATTGCATCTTTGCAATCCCCACATTGATCTTTCAAGTGGTCTAATAAAATTCTTGCCCCTTGTGCATGTTTAGTCTTTCTAGATGACCTAGGGAATTGAACTTTAAGATATTTGTCCAACGACCTTTTTGCCTTTGCAGGTTGATAACTAGTTTGACTCATCTTAGGGTTTTCAATGCAAACTAGGATTTTAAAATTTAGAGCTAGTTTTAAAATGAGGGCAATTATATGAGATTTTATGCAGTCAATGCAAAAGGAACAACCTTAACAATAGAGATGTACACAAATTGGAAAACAATTTTGACAAATTAGGGTGAAATTGAGGACTTACTTGAGTTATGCTTAGAAACACTAATTTGTTTATGAGACAACTAAAGAGCACGAAAATAAAAAAATTCTTCACGTCAAACAACTTTATGGATTCTTGTGATTTCTAATAAATGTATATGGTGAGGGAATTACTAGAATTTGGTAGATATAAGTTAGTTCTCACCATTATTGCTTATCCACGTGAATAAAGTGTTCACAACACCATTCTACAATTTTGAATTTTAACTGTTGATCTTTGAATGTCACGGGTGAGATCAATGGTAGTTGCAACCATTTGTTGTATTGAAGAGGGATAGATAAGACCCCCTTAGATCAAACCCCATTGGATAGAACCCCTCTAGTATTAAATCATACCCACAATGGAGTCTCTTTCACACCTATCAAAATGCTATAAAAAAAACACTTTTTCTTTACCTTTTGAGGGATTAAATAATGTCATTTAAAAATTATAATTTGTAAGATTATAGCCCTCGAAATGAGCTTTCCAATAAGTATAGTTTTGATATGTTTTCATTTTATCATGTATTTAATTTTCAATTTTTACTAAACATAGTTTTTTCTCCAAACATCAAGCTCTTTGTTCTATAGAGGTGGAAAAGTAGTAAACCATTGTAGAAAAAAAAAACCTTCTCTAGGTATTTATGTCCTTGTTTCACAAAAAAAAAAATGGATTTCAATATATACACAAGTTAGGTTGGATGAGACACATATGTCCAAATTATAGTTATAGCGACTTTAGAAATTAATTAATAAAAATATGTAACAAAAAATTATGAAAAAATATCCTTGCCCTAGATATTGATGTTGAGAGTCTATATTTCAAAAATTAGAATTTTATCCTTTATAGAAAAAAAGTTATGTTGGATGACACAAACATTACTTTATGAAAATGTTCTTATCTGTTTAAAACTAGTTATCAAAGGAGATATTGAAATATTTATGATTTATTTCATAATTTTAAAAAAATATATATACTTAGAATCTACACACAAATTGCCACAAATCACTAGTTCACATTATCTTCAAATTATTAACGGTTTAGCTGCTATAGGTCTTAGAAAATGAAGATTCAGTTAAAAATATTGATGTAAATGTCCATCTTGGGCAAAAAGTGAGACACAATATTGTGATTTAACCCCAACCATTTGTTTTATTCAAGAAATTATTTTAATGAAGCCGTGACATGTGAAATTGGGCCAATGAGAATAAAACACATCATTTAAACATGGACCCATTATGACCACATAGCTTTCAAACTAAAATGGATAGTTGGTGCCATGTAAGATTGACATAACATGTGTCATCATATTGCAGGATCACATCTTCGCTTGAGTGCTTCTTTTATGAACTCGTAATATGAAGAGGGCTTGCGATATGACGTCGTGTGGAGTTGAATCAACACTCAATTGCTTTGAAGAGACTCAAAAAGATGTCGATTCCACCACATGTCAAGGACATGTGTCACAATTTTATAACATCACATTCTTAGGACTTCACCTTTAACAAGAATTGTAGAAAACCATTAGCGTGCGACACCAATAGGAAGGTTCTATAGAAGGATGAATCGACTTGAAACAATAAATAAAATAACATTGACCATGACACATGTTGCAAACTACACCATTGCAATTTTGAAATTTTCATATAATAAGAACATGTGATGACCTAAAGTGTGCAATGCAATAAGAATGTGACATTTGACACCAACAAGGATTTAAGCAGGGACCACCAGTTGAGCACATAATAAAGACTACTTAAGTGACCTCAAGAGCACATGCAAAAATGTTTATAAGTGGTCACCAGGAAAAAGGGGGCCGATTGGACAATGAACACGAAGGATTTCAAAACAACTTAAGTGACCGAGAATTGGTCTAGCAAGTCACTACCAAATTAGAACATAAAGCAACTTAACCTCCCATAGAGTTGTTGACAATTATCTCGATTTCAAAGACTTTATGAACGTGTTTGGTTGTGTCAAAATTTTGGCCCAAAATGTAAATCTATTTAAAATTATAAATTTTCCAAGTAACTTAATCATTATCATTTAGCATTTGATATTTTTGCCACCCACGTTATGATTTTTCAAAAACCTTCTCAACACATTCGTCAAATAATTAATTTTATAGTTTTGAATATTTATAGAATTTGCCACTGAATTTATTTTATTTGTTTGAATACAAGTTTAATTCACCAACAAAATTATTTTATTTGTTTACATACAAGTTTAATTCGCCAGCAAAATTATATATAATTCACCAAGATACTCTACAAGTTTTAATCATTGATTAAATTTTTATAATATATTTAAATAATATTATTTTTAATATATCAATATTTACATAATTTTAATAATAATTAATATTAATATGTAATCATTATGAGCCAGCATATTATATTTATATTTAATAACTATTTATATTTATAATAATATTATTAATAAAAAATAAACAAACATGTTATTATATTTATTTAATGTTGAATTTTTTAAACATATTGTATATTTATGTTTTAATTTATATATATACAAGCATAATTCGCCAATGACATTATATTATTTGTTTGAATACAAGCATAATTCACCAAGATACTCTACAAATTTCTCATGATTTGAAAAATTGCCAATAAAATTAATATTTAAAAAAAAAGGTTCGCTAATAAAACAATATTTTTTCTGAAAATAATGCAAGATTTGCCAAGATTTTATAACTTTTTTGAGAGGGGGGTTTCTTAAAGTTATCCATGGTCACAAACTCTTAATTGATGGTTATAGGTAATTGATCGCAAGAAATTTAGACCACTAATCAATCAAAGAAAGATATGTATGTAGACCAAGATGGTTAAGAGTTAAAGATAGAGTTTCCAAGTTTAATTTGATCTTAACATATGCAAGAACTAAGGCCCGTTAAGGGGCATGGATGGGTTAATAAAGTTTCAAAGGTATCAGCAGAGGTTGCTTGGGAAAAACCATTGGAGGGATGGTGGAAATTAAATTTTGATGGTGCTTCTAAAGGGAACCCTGGACCATATGGGGTAGGTTTCATCGTTCGTGATTGGAAAGAGAATGTGTTGGCCTTGGGGGCGAAGAAGCTGGAGGTTGGGACAAACAATGTAGTTGAAGCCTTAGCAACGTTAACGACTATTAGATTTGGAAAAAAAATGGGGGCCTCAAAAGTTCATCTAGAAGGTGACTCTCATAATCATTCAGGCAGTGATGAAGGGGAGCATTGAAGCATGACATCTTTAGAATATAATTGCAAAAATCGTGGAGGAATTAGCATCATTTGATGACTTCCTTGTGAGTCATGTAAGGAGATCCAAGAATGTGGAAGCTGACACCCTTTCGAAGTGGGCTCTAACCTTTGGAGAAGTCGGTGAGATGAGGATTGAAGACTTAAGACAAATTGATTTAGAGGAGTTGGTGTATTGAGAGGTGGTAAGTACGCAACAGTAAATGCACAAGAAGTAATGATAGATCGAAGTGGTTGAAGTGGCTGAAAAAATGGTATGGAGTTGGGTGGCAGCGTTGTTCGTACATCCTACACATTTATGGCCGAGTGTGTAGCGTTTAATTCAATTAAAGCCTCTCTGCCCTTATTTCTCGATGCTTCTTTTGAGCATTTGTGGAGAAAAAAAAAGCATTGCAAAGGTCCGAATTTGGGTGTCGATATTGTTGGTGCAGGCTTGAAATGGAGGCGAATTTTACACTCTTGACAAGGCGGCAATTATGTCCTTTCTTCGACGAAGCAACAGAAAGAAGATTGATGGGTATGTTTTTATACAAAGATGAGAGGTTGGTGCAATGTGTTCAATTGATTTTGGGCAAGGTGTTTGGGGATTTAAGACACAGGTATCAAACAAACATGGATGTTTATTCCTTAATCATGGCGTGGGGTCTAGATTTGGGGGAGACGGTGAAAATGGTGAAGGGGGTTATGGAGGCAATTGTACATAAAAACTTTTGGATGGGATGGATTCAATTCTGGAGTGGGCAATCTCGGGTGAAGGACTTGATGTTCGTGAAGGGATTGTAATTGCAGACCATGAAGCGTTTGAGAATTGCATCCCGTTTGTGCAGTGGCCGGAAGGGAGGTTCAAAGCTCGCCGCAGAGAGGAGGCCAGACGCGGTTGGGAGGCATTGAAGCTCTTTGTGCAATTGATGGAGGCGGAAGCAGTGTTGGCTCATGCTAAAGCATAAGTCGATCGTTTGGAAAGAAAAGAGCTTCATCCTCGAAGAGGAAGGCGATGGGAGCGATAGAGGACAAAGCGGATCTGGGTAGCTCGGCCTGAGCCTTTTAAAATTTTCTCATTTATGTAATGGCATTCTCAACCATTTTTTGTCCATCTTCGTTGAATTTTTGGGGTTTAGCCCTACTTGGGATGCAACGGTAAATAGCCTTTGAATGCAGGGTGGTTGGTGTAGTTATAAGTTAATATTTTGAGTATAAGTTTGGGTTCTTGTTTTGAACTCGAAGTAGATGAACAAAGGTTTAGCGTAAGGTGGTATATATGTTATTTGCTTAACTATACTAAAACGATGTCATTCGTAGGTGATTTTTTGGGGTGATAGGTGGTTTTTACTGAAAAACAAAAAAGACAATGTACTCTGACTTTACTTTGAATAATATAAAATCTTATTACCGAGCAAAAAAAAAAACATATGCAAGAACTAAAGATGAACTAATAACATTAGGAAAAATCATGCATACAAATAATTAGAGTGAATTCATCGATAGGTGATAAATTTGCCACTTAGAGAGTTAAAAGTTTGCAATGGCAAACTCATCATTATGGGGAGAAAAATAACTTTTTATGCAAGATGTTAAGATTGACATTTTGGTAGATGGCCAAAGGACAAAAGTCAATAACACATTGGAATTTTTAAGAGGTTGACATGGCATCCTACCTTGGAGATATCATTTATTTATTTATTACATTTTATGCCAATTAGCTCATGCATTAGGTTTCTGGTCATCATTGGACTTGTCATGTAAGCTTGTTCATATTTGGGTGCTTATAGTAAATAATCTCATCATGATCAACATTATGTTGAGGATAATTTTATGTAGGTAAAGTAGAGATTTCAAGATATGGGTATGAATAGGGTGTGGTATAATTGTTGTTAAGAAGCAAGGTTGATGAGAATAAAAGTCAATGTAAGGCACATGAACCTCATAGTCACTATGGAAGACTCACTAAAGGCATCAAACAATGAGTCATCTATAGAAGTATAGGTTCCTTGTAAAGATAATTTATCATGAAGAGTGGATGATAAGGAGATACTATGATTATCCCTAAATAGATCAAGAGTATAGAGGGATGCAAGGAGGAGTATCATAAACCTTATGGGCAAAGGTAGTGAGGGTGTTGATAAAGGAGGAGAATGTATCCATGGTTTATAATTTGAAGCAAAGATTTTAAAAAAGCACACATACAAGGATAATAGATTAGTTGAAAGCCATCATAAGTCACCCCTATGGTTAGGGGTGGGATTTAGGGCATTGACTTGAGATTTATTTATAGCCATTTTTTGTTTTATTTTTGTCTTGTGTTTGTGTTTTTGGCTAAGAAGAAGAGATGTGTAAGAATGTTGAGTTCACTAAAATGTAATGTAAAAAGAGAACCCTACTCTAGTGTCATAGTTTTAATTATAAACATATGTTCATTTAGTCTAATTTGATTTAAAATAGTAAATAACATGTTAAACAACTTACAAATTTTATTAATAAAAGAAACATAGTGTTGAGGTTGAACTAGACTCAAAAAGGAAATGTGTAAATGAAAAGGAGAAGAGAGGAAAAAAATGCCTTTAATGGGTTGGAGAAGATGTAGATGGTTGAAAAAAAAGACAAGAGGTTTCGGTTTGTCAAGTCCAAATTCTAGATTTGTTGTTTTGTGATAGTGTGCTTAGAGACTCTAGCATGGTCAACCATGTCTAATATTGTCCAATCTTATCTACAAGCTTGTATGACTACCCGATGTTGCACATTATTCTACGTTAGCACATTGGTGTCTTAGTCTATGCAATCATGCCCTCTATAAGTGTTGGAGCCAAACTTGCTACTTTTGTGGGAAATTGGGTACTTAATGACATTTTTAGGTATCTACCTCAATCAAATCCTTGGGCTAAGTTAACAATGGATAATGTGCATGCTTGAGTGTGAGATTTTGTGTGTTTATGAAGAAATAGTGTGCAACAATGGAAGCATGTCAAATGGGAGTCTAATAAAGGTCTAACATTTCCTAGGTGTACATGATGCCCTAACTAGTGTGTGTGGGTACTTGGTTGTGCTTGATTTACCTTCCTAATGACCTTCATTTTCTTTTAACACCCTCTTTCATAAACACTTTACATATTTGTAGCCATTGGAGGTGTGCTAGGGTTAGAGTTTTATAAAACAAGGATTCTTTGAGTAGGAAAAGCATAATTTGAGTTTAAGGGACACTACCATGCATGATCTTATCCAAGAGGAGAGGAGTGTGATGTGCTAACATCTAAGATGAGCAAATAATCAAGAATGAGTATGAGGAGGTATCAATGCATTGTGAAATTTGGTTCTATGACACTAGCTCAAGGACAAATTGATGCTCCAAACAATCAAGAATCATAATTATAAACAAGAGCACAAAAACAAGTACACAACAAATAAGAAAAGTGAATACATTTTATGTCTACAATAACACACTGAATTCTTACATTCATCATATTTTCAAAAATCTTTAATATGACAAGAATAGAAACATACAAGATCATTTTTATTTTTATCAATTTGTGTACATTAACTTACAATATGATATACCTATATTGTTTTAAGAATTAAACTCTTGGTATGAACCCCACGCTATCTTCATACCTCTAGCTTACGATACGATGTATATTGCCGTTTCGATTACAACTCTTGCAATGAACTCGTAATTATATTACACAAAAAAAAAAAATTTGGGTAACTACTCCACACTCCTCCGAACTAGATCAGACCAGAAAATCACCAATTTACAAAATTCAAGAGTAAGTTTCGCAGCACAATTTATTAACAGCTTCAAGGAAAAAAAAATAGGCCGTACGAACAGTTCAGGCAAAGATTTTATAACCAAATATCTCAATTTCCTGGATTGTTATGATGCCATGCTTCTTACCATTTCTTTGTTTCAACAAAGAGTTCTGGTTCTTGCCCATAGGATTGCTCACTCCGTGAATATAATTATCAGGCTTCTTTCGTGGTCTTTCCTTGACCAACAAACCATGCAATTTTCATGAGCTGCATCCCAAGCACGAGCACCCACCATGCTACTAAACCTTTCATTCCATGCATTAACCAGGGAGGTGCATTTAGATCTATCCCCAACTCCAGGCTTCTACTTAACTGCAGAAGACGGTATGCTTCATACACAACAGGGACAATTAAGCATACTGGTGATTTCCAATTCCATGTCAAGATCTCTGCCAGCATTTGCACCAATAGCAGCATCAGATAAGGTCCCAGCATTGTAGCAAATGAAATCAAGCAAATCTTTGGTTCGACTATAGCTCTGTACGAAGCAGCCATTGCCAAAGAGGGCGCAACAAAACCCACCAGATTCAAAAGAAAATTCCAAAACACGTAGCTGAAAGGAATTTTGAAATAAGAAACCGCGCCCGTTTTAGAACGGGCACAGTAATCTGCCACAAGAAGAAAAACTGTTGCTCCCAAATTGAAGGTACCATCTAATCCTGTCAAAGACAAAAGACTGGCCATGTTGGATGCTGGAGTTATTGTAGAGAAGGGTAACCATAGGATAGGAATGGCCCCTGTTGCAAGCAGCATAGAGGGTCCAAGCAACCATAAAGGCCATTTCAGTGGCTGTAAGCTATTCCCTTCTGCTCGCTCCACATTTTCATTTCCTATATCTGAGATAGTCCCTGCTGCTTCTCTAGGTGCAGCATGCACAATATTAAGGACGCCATCAGCAATATCCCGCTCCCTTCCAACCTCAGCTTCATTCTCAAATGCATCATAAACTTTTTCCCCTAATGCTTTTGGTACCCACTTAAAGCTTTTGCCCTTCCCTGTGAATGTCTGGGTTAACTTGCTGTTGTTAACTGGATTTCTGCAGCATAAGGATGAACCACCTAGCCTGTAGTTGTACGGTGAACTGGGTAGAACTAGCCTTCTCTTCCTGACATAGAGTTGAGAAGAGGACGGAAGCCGTGACTGAGACAATAGGGAAGTTCGCTCAAATTTTGTGATCCAGGTCTGCTCCATGAAGCTTTTTAGGCTGTATCAACGAAATACCATATTAAATTAGATCCAAAAATTCATATAATTCAGATTTGTTTAAGCTTCAAACATGTAGTAAAATTAGATCTTATAATTCAGGTTGGTTTAGGTCATTTCAGACATATACAAAGGGAATAAATTCTTGGAAAATAAACCGCATTATTAGAAGTCTTCCAAGTTCCAACCAATGATCAAGCATCTTAAACACATTAAACTCCCTAAGTTTGTCTGAATTTATTCCTGATTCAATCCCAAGCTAAGGGAGTGTGAAGAAGTAAAACCAACAACACAGCCATTACAGTGCATACAGTCACTCGTATCTTAAGGAAGATTGTTCATGGATAACTTGGTTCTGGCTAGTAGAAAAGAGAATTGAAAATTAAAATAAGTCAATCATAAATCAACATTTTGCAGATGAATTTTCGCTGAACCATAGAACATGCATGGACAGTCGAATCTAGTAAACTTTTGGAAAGTTTGATAGGAAGGACAATTGGAATAGCTTTGTTATGAGGATTCAATGGCAGATTGTATTATGATCAAATTTAAAAATTAAATGCATTAAAATTTAAGGCAAAATTTTGAGGGTGATGTTGTCGTGATTTTTATCAAGCTTTACATCATACACAAAAAGATCTAATATGATTAAAGGATCTGAAAGCATTAACATTGTTGTCGAATTCTTTTCTCTAGGGTTTATCCAACCCAAGTTTTAAGAAAATTTATAGTAGCGACTTTTTGGAAGTGAATCCATGTTTGGAAAATTTTGAAAAGTTAGCACTGGCAAGGTAATTAGTATGATTTGGAGAACAGATGGCAGGTAGAAATACAATAAGTTATATCTTACCGTACGAAATGCTTCCAAGGCCTAGAAGAAATTTAGGAATTTCACCTAAGACTTCAAACTGGCAGCCAATTTTTGAAATATCAACGCAGACATTGATTCATAACTATCATTCATAATTACATCTAGAACTGGCTTATGAACGACCTATAGACTATAATTGGTGTTTTACTTTCAGACTACTGCCAAATCTAATATTGCTGTAAAACTATAATAATGTGGTATTACTCTGAAAGAATGATTCATTTTAGACCAATAGCTTGAGGTTCATGAATACTCCTCAAAGAACCTTGTGTTCAAAAGTGCTGAGCTGGGTAATACTTGATTATGAGGTTGGAAGATGTCTTTAAGGTTCTGGACAACATTTTAAGGAAATCCATATGTATATGTGAAAGTACAGTGAGACTAACGGATGAATCGGTGAAATCACATATTATGGAGAGTAACAACTAAAGGGATTCTTAGGTTGAGAATCTGGAGACCATGATGATGCTAGATGTCCAAAGTAGAAGGTGAGCATCAATATAATTGATGTAGAGAAACATAACAAAGTACTGGTTGTTACTCAAGCCCAAGCAAAGAAGGTTGTTTACTTAGACCCATATATTGAAAAAGAGAGTCTTCATGAAGCAATAGCTGAGGTGGAGCAATGTATGGACAACAAACATTGCTACTCAAATGCAAATGCAAGCATGGTAACAAATCAATTGAAATCAAATAAAATGATTGAAAGGCAAGTACTTCAACCACTGTACAAATTAAAGTAGTGGATTTATTGCAAAAAATTTACAAACTTAGAAATGCTATATAACTAATACGATGCCTAAGAGGGTGATGCATGCTACCACCTATTTAGAATATGAAAATAATGAAAATCCAATAATTGAAGCTCCATTATTAGGAGATCAGGTAATTGATCCCATGCTTCTTATAGTGAATTTGGCAAGGACACAAACAGTGGTACATATGGAGATTCTTGGGAAGAACCTAACAAATACAATTATCGGTAGTCGGTTTGATGAGAATGTACTTCTAGAGGATAAATGGCAAAGTTTGGATAAAAGTAAAACACCCAATTGACCTCCAACTTTCCAGTCGGTAGGAGTAGATCAACAAAAAATAGAAGTGCTTGGAGTCCTCATGGGGTAGAAGGTAATTATTGGTATTCAAGCATTTCTAATTAACTTCGTTGTCACTCATTACACAAAAAGGCATATGATGCATTGTTAGGTCAAGGTTGGTTGGTAGTAGCCAAAACCAACCACAATTAGAAAAAAAATATAATCTCCATTGAAAACAAAGGCTGAAAATATGCAATTAATTGAAGAATCAAGTAGTGAGCGAGGAAGCAACTTCCTCAAATTCATCAAATTCAGACTCTTGAGAAAAGTGGATGAAGAAGCATTGATCAAGGTCCTATGGAGCCAAACACCAAAGGAATCTTGGAATTGTAGTTGTGTTTGGAAGATGAAACAAACTCTCTTTGTGGTTTGTTCCACCAACAAATGGAAGTTTGTGAAGCATTTCCATCAAATAGTAATTTTATTGAAGCCATGGAGATACTAAATATGAACATAGACTATGAGATGACAAGAAGCAAATGAAGAAATCATTTAAAGTTGAGGAAACCTAGGAGAACGATTCTAGAAAGTTGAATGGTTCATTTGTGTTGAACAACATACATGGTTCAAAGTTAAAAGTTTATTCTCAAAGGTTGGAAGCTATTGATTATGTGGGCTTGGGGAAACTATTCAAAATAATCTCAACGGGCAACAATATGAGCAAAAAATTTACTGTTATTATTATTATTTTTATTTTTCAAGCCAATTCATGCATGTTGTGCTAATGAATGTTATAAGGGAGCCTACTTATATTGCAGAAATCAACAATTATGGAAAATTGGTGAAGTCAAAAATAGTAACAAAAGGCATATTAATGAAGTCGGAAAAAGAAACACAAGACAAAATAATGAGGTTGGAATGTAAAACACAATATGGGCACCATAATGGAAAAATGGAAGAAAAAATGAAAGGAAAAAACTAAGTTGCTGGTTCTAGTATGGGGTCGGGTACGGTACGGGGTTCTGGTATGCCAATACAACGAATTTTTTTCTTGGGTATGGTATGTTTCGATATATATATATATATATGCAAAAAAAAAATATATATATATAAAATTGCAAATACATTTGATATATCATATAATATTATATTTTAAGATAATAGTGACATTTGATCTTTGATAGTATGATACTTCATCACTGATCAATGATATTATGATAGTCATAAAGATATTTGTCTAAGTTGTCGGTTTTGGTCTCCATTCCTAGAACCCCTCATTGTAATCAAGTTTCTTATGTGACAAGAGGTCCTAATAACTAGTGGGGATTTGTGAGTGGAGACCCCAATGGGGTTAAGGGGCAGCACCCCTCATTGAATGCCCCCAACAGGGTTGAGGGGCAGTACCCTTTGTGGGGTTTTGGGGCAATGGCCCTAGCAGCCCCACATAGAGTTTGGGGACAGAGCCCTTGGTGTGTTCCCTATTGTGGTATAGGGCGGGGTCGAGGGGCAAAGTCCCCACCACCAAGCCCAAATTAAGGCCTTTGAAACCACACAAACTTTCCTGGTGCACACCATTTTCACAATTTTATCACTTAATGGCAAACATGACCTGTATCTGTACCCATTTGGTACAAGAATGGGACCCTTAAGGGGCGTACCCGGTAACATAGGGAAAAACACTAGGCAATGGGTAGAAAAGAGAAAGTTGAACCCAAGTCCACCATACTATTAATGATATAGCAGCTTCGGTAGCTCCTTCCAGCTCAGCTCCTTCGTGGAAATTTAAATTGAATGATAGCCGTTGGCTATCCAATTTATATTCTTTGTTTATCTTCTCATAGCATGGCCGACTTGAGTAGATGCGTAGACAATTAATATTTGTCTATCAAGGCCGACTTCATTCTCCTTGGATTTCATCCTTAAGGTGGCCAACCTCTTGTGAAGAGGGAAACATATTCATTCAGGCCATTACATGTTCAAGAGGCTGACAGTGATTAAAGAAGAGTTGAGATTGCTTAAAGCCGACATCAATATCTTGGAGTTATGTTTTCTCAAAAGGCCAACATGAAGGATCTGTCTCTCCATAGTATATATATACAGATTATTCATCCATTGTGACGACGGAAGCAGGAGATCAGTTCAATCAGATTATAGTGCGAACTTATCTGATTTCACATTGCGAACTTATCTGAGCTTATAGTGCGAACTTAGCTAAGATTATTGTGCGAACTTAGCTAAGATTATAGTGCGAACTTATCTGAGATTATAGTGCGAACTTATCTGAGATTATAGGGCGAACTTATCTGAGATCATAGTGCAAATACATCTGATCAATCAAGGGCGATCTCATCTGATACTCAAGAGCAATCATATCAGTTCAGTGATATCAATCAAGGGCGATCTCATCTGATACTCAAGAGCAATCATATCAGTTTGGTGATATCAATCGAGTGTGAATACAAGGTACGATTTGATGTTATTCTCATCAGGTTTGCAATATACTCAAGTGCGAATTCAGTATACAAGGGCGAACATCACACAGTGTTGAGCTAACACAGATTAAAGAAAATCCAATGCATAGTTTGAAGACCTTCCTGTGCCAAGTGAACACTGCCAGATCTGTACTAAGCTATTGCCAGGTGTGATTTAGGAGATTGTTATCTGTCATTCAATATTGCCAGGTGCTGCATATCGGTCTTGCATTAGACCTCATTGCAATTTGTAAAATTATCACTGTTACATCAAATATAAGAGAGAGATCTTTGTTGCTGGGTTTTTCTCCCTCAAGAGGAGGGTTTTCCCAGGGTATATGCTGTGTTATTCTGTCTGTTTTTTGAATTAATTTCTGTGCTTTAATCTGTTCACATAAATTTAACACATACAATCACCTTTTCTATTTACTAGAAACAAGTCAACCATATGTCCATTTTTTCCATTTACTAAAAACAAGTCAATTGTACGACTATATGGTAATTTTTTCCATTTACCATAGACAAATCCACCAAATGGTCATTTTTTCCATTTACCAAAAAACAAGCCCACCATATGGTCATTTTTCCACATACTAAAAACATGTCCACCATAGAGTCATTTTTTCCACTTACTAAAGACAAGTCCATTGTATGCCCATCCATAAATATTTGTTCTACTCTACAATCAAAAAAATAATTCTGGGCACTCTAAGCCTACAATATGACCTAGTTTTCACAATGTGTCTTCTATCATATACCCTCCTACAAAAATTACATTTTCATCTTCAGCCATGCAGTCTATGGATAGCAAGGAGCTTGGTAAAAAGTTTAATTTAGAGTCATTGACCACTTGTTTGTATGGTCCTCCAATGCAAACCATTTAGTTTTATAGCCACTAGTGAGTACATTCTCCATATGGTGCACATTATTCTAGATCTGAGTTTAATCAGTGTGTACTTAAAAAGTTCTTTTTCACTTCCAACTGCCAATTTCAACTTTGTGGAGCCAAATGCTTAGTATTCCAAGGATCTCTGTGAGTTCTTAGTGGTGGAACGTTGAAGTTCTGATCAAGCTGTCCTGGCTGAACGAGGGAAACATCAACTCAAAGTTCCTTCTTCCTTTGTACTGCCACCAAAAATTTGGAAAATATTCCCAGATATTACATGATTTGTATTCTTCTTGTTCTCTATTTGTCATCTAGGAATCCAACTTTTATTTTTAGGGGGGATTATGTCAATCATATTAATTGAATTGTTATGTTTTGTTAATCTGTTTATATCAAACTATGTCTTTTTACTTGTTGGCTTATGGGTAGTTGTTAGGAGTCCATTGTTAGTGGTTGTCAATGGTTGTGTTTTGTTTGGCAGCAATGAGGTACTTTAAAATTAAATAGGCTTCTCTAGTTAAGAAAGGCAGTCTAATTTGGTACACTATCCTCCCTTGTCTACATTTGGATTGTAAAAGCAATACTCTGAAAGAAAGTATTCATTGGTTTTCATCTAAAATTCTTTGGTATGTACTGTTATATTTTCGTTTACATTACAATGGGCAGTGTTCTAATCTGGAAATAAACATGTTTGTTAAGCTAAATCTGACCACTAAACCTCTATACCAGTTGAAGCTTCAATTTTAAAGGACTAGAAAAGTTAATTGCCATTGTTATGTTGAATGCTTACAAAATTCAGAGCAAGTACTAGCTTTTACAAATAAAGATGCTGGGTTCAGTATATGCATTGAGGGAAAAACAACTTATTTTTATGGGGCAAGTGGTCTATAAGTTTATTCTGAAACACTAGACGTTTTTCTCTAGATCTTTAATCTTTTTGTATTATTTGGTCTCTATGGACTAAAGACATTTTTTCTCACTGCATTGGGACCATGCAATGTTACTCATGTGCTCCAAGGGAAAAGAAAATGAATGCAAGTGAAACATTAAACACATATATCTGCAGTTCTAAGGTGTGACACAGCCAATCAGCAAGTCAATCTTCCCTGTGCTAGAAGATATGCATCAAGAGATCATGATCATGCAAGTCCTTTTATAAATATTAGAAACACAGTATCCTAATGCAAGATTGAATTTTTTTAAGAAAAACAATAGCTTTATTTTGAGTATGGCGGAGAGATGATAAAGCACTTCCAATCCCATGGAGAGTCAAAGGACTACAGCTTCTATATATCCTTAGTAGGTGGTCCCATGCAAAAGTTCTAAAATGTGAAATAGAAATAAACAGAACCTTTTTCTCAAAATGAGGAGCAGCCATATTTTTAGTGGGAAACCTTCAATGGCTGCTGAAGAGATGGGGTTAGAAGTTTAGATAACCCTCTAAGCATTTTTTTGGGAGCTTTATTTGTTAGTGTAATATTATATTGCACCCTATTATTTTTTTAAGTTTACTTCAGTAAATACATTTGTCTCCTACATAAAAAATAATGACGTGCCATTGTTGATAGGAGGTAATCAAGTGCCACCTTTGCCTCATCAATTCTTGATTGATTGGAATTAGGTGCCACCACTACCTAACCAAATGCCACCATTGTCTCTACTTGATTGAGTTAACTCCTGTATTGACTGCAGTTAATTGTAATGTCCCCCTTTGGGATAACCCTCAATCTTACCCTAGAATCACAATATAGGTGTAGTTAGGGTTATGGTTTTACAAATCAGGTGCTTTAAGGAAGATGAGTCTTGGTTTAGATCCTCAGTATGCTGACTCAGACCTGTCTTATGTCTAAATTCTGAATATGTTTCAGAGGATAAATCAGAAGATATCCTTTATTTACTGTTCAGAATATATATATCTTTCTTCTTATTCCATCGATTCATAATATTCATTTATGGTTTCTATATATATCTCCCGATATTACCTTTTCTGCCTCTTTTATCTCTTCTACATCTGCTCCTTAAACTCAGAAAATATTCATTTAATTGCTCTCATATAAATTCTGATTTTTGATGCTGCAACATATATCTTTTCTCATAAATCTGCTCATGCATGATACACATATATTTTCCTTTAATTATATCTCCTCAAAGTCTGCTCAAACTCATACGATGTTATCCTCTTTTATACCCCCTTAAGTTATCTCCTTTATCCCCTCATGAAAGAGCATGATTTCCTTTTGATAGTCACCACTCTACACAAAGGACGTGCCTCCCATAATGAATCGCTGTCTTCTTTATAACCATTATTTCTCCATTAATTAATTCATTAACTTTCATCGCTGCATATTTGCATATACTTGTTTTGTATATTTTTTTTATATTTATTATTCTATGTTTATTGTTTTATATTTTATATTATATGTTACTTAAAATATATTTATTATTATTATTATTTTATATATATATTATGATAATAATATTTAAATTGTTAGTATTTTTATTTTAATATAATTATAACTATAATATTATCTTGTGATATTTATAATTATAATAATATTAATATTTCAATATATATTTTATTATTCGTTTTATTTATTCATCTGTATTTCAATGCTTCATATTTTAGTGTTACAATTTCAGGGACATGACATTAATTCATATTCTCTTGAACATGTGTCACCATGACTCATCCATCCAAGAGGCTATATATACACATATTTTGCTTTGAATTGTTAATCAAGTTAAATCAATTAATATAGAATAATTTTGACTGTTCAATTGAATCTTTCATCATTGTGTTTCATATAACTAATTTCCAAGCATTGCAGGTTTTAGTAAATTTGCTTTGCAAATCTAACATGGAATGCAGTGCTGTTTTAGGATTAATTTTTTCTGTGATGAGAGCACTAGGATCTCAATTGCATGTATTCATTTCAAACTCACCATTGTATCTGAAAGCATCAAATTAGTTAGGATCAACCTTCATTTTGTTTGAAACTAACAACTAGAAGCTTGCTAATGGAATCACTAGGGTTTGAATTGTTTTTTGCAGGAAGCCACATGGTGAAAAGCAGACTACAGTGTTGTTTCTAGAAGGCATCAGTTTGTTAGGATCAACAATATGCATGCCTAGGTTGGACATAGCAATCTGGAGCCCAACAAATTCTTCCTTGCTACTAGATCACATGGAGCATTGCACAGATTTTGAGATTAATTGCAGGTTTAATGGCACATTCCTTAAAAAATCTGTGAAGTACTTTCTTTTTGTTTGAAAAATAAGGTTTCAATATTTTTTTAAAGATAGCACTCCATTTTGCATAAAAAGTGCATCCCTTTTTAAAAGGAATGTACCATGTTTAAATTAAAAGGGAGCTCATTTTTATAATAAGTACTTCCTTCATTCATCGTTGGAGCACTTCATACATGGGCATATGCACTGTACCTTTATCTATTCATGAGCGCCTCTTATACTTTTTACCCATCAGTACATTGATTGGAGTGCTCCAAGTCCAAATTATATATGGTATTTAGAGTACTCAGACCTGTGCAGCATACCTCTTGCTTGTATCATACCAATACCCTTCTGCATCACCTTTTATTTTTCTTTGACTTGTACTTTGACCTAAGTACTTTGAGTGATTCATTTTTTACTTGTACTACTGTGCCTTGTTACCTGCCATGCAAGGGGCACCTCTACTTCGATACCACATCAGCAGTCCATTCAATACCACCTCAGCTTAGTGCCACATAGGCACCACATCACCAGTCCAGTCCTCCTTGCATGAAGATATCAAACTTTGGAAGATCATAACTTTTAAACAGTAGCTCAGATTTCAGTGTTTTTTTTAAGTGTATAATTTTTTGAGTAGAATCCATTGTTGCAATTTGTTTTCCACTAGGATCTACAATTTTTTCAGACTTTCTATAAAACCATTGTGTTCCTATAAGCAGTTGGTTGGGCTCATTGTAATCTCACTGTCAAATTGTACAACCTATGGGGTCCTTCCATTGTGTAATCTACGGTGTGTGCCAAAATTTGATGGGGATCCTGTATTAAAAAAACTAATATAAAATTCCAATTTGATAGGGGCGGAGGAAGTGCGTTTCATTATGTTTTTTAGTGTTTCCTTCCATTCTTCTGTTGTCACTTTGAATCACCAAAACTATACATGCTAGTGAGAAGGGATCAAGAATCATTGCATACAGCAGGATCTATTAGCCTATGTCCTTGAACTCATTCCAGAGCCAAGTGATTCTGAGCAGAAGGTTTCATGGTCAAACAACAATGACAGGGTTTATAGACTAATCTGTCTTTCAATTTCTAATGATATATTACATTGCAGAAAGCATACTAAGTGCCCTTATACTGCTTGGGCCATAATCAGGGAATGGTTTGGAAATCTATTTGTGCCGTTTCCTTGGCCGACCCTTCATTTGTGAAGGTACCTGAGCAAACTACAGAGATTCCTCCTCTTCCTAATGCCCCTTCTACAACTCTTCATGCTCATGCAGATGGTGTGAGCAGATTATGGGATGAGCTGTCTAGTCATTTGAAATACCAAGTCCTTTAGAGCAGAGTTATAGAGACATGTACTGAGATTCCTCCATTTCTTGCTTACATAAAAAGACTAGTATTGCTTCTTTTAAGGCTTGATAACTCTCTTCAAGAGGGTCATTCATGTCTAATAAATACATCTCACTAGGATGCATGCTTACCATACATCTCACATATGTTAGTCAAATCTCACCTTTGGAATCTGGATGACACTATTGAGGACATGGTTTTTCTCTTTGATGACAGCTCTCCAACAGTCACATCTTATTCTCTAGATGTAATGAGGGTTTTTTTATAAACCCTCATGTTCTTTCTCCTCATCTACATGCTTCGATGATGTCACATCCAATAATTGTACCTGAGAACACTAGTCAGATCCTGACACATCTCAGCATAGACATGGCAAAATTTAAGCATTTTCTAGATATTTTTTATCGTATTCTTCCCTCATATCCTTTTGTGAAGTCGGAAGATCCTTAGCATGCACCTATGTTTATATTTTTTTGTAACAGAAGAAATGTTGTTTAGTGCAAGTGCATCTTCTTTAGCACTGAATGTTGTCCATCTTCATCCATTCCCAATGCAGGATGCTACTCATTTGGGATGGTTACCTAGTCCTTTCTCTATTTCTTGGAAGATTTATCTCTTTTTGGGGGTTCTCTTTGTACATGGGTGCTTAACACGATCTTGTTGCTGGGAATCATTTCTCTTCCTAAGTTACACTTAAGAGGAGGTGTTGGTGTACCATGTAATATTCTGTTGCATCTTTTATTTTATTAAGTTTACCTAGTTGAATACATTTCTCTCCTATATAGGTAATAATGATGTGTCATTCCTGATAGGAGGTAATCGAGTGCCACCTTTGCCTAATCAATTGGCACCATTGCCTCTATTTGATTGAGTTAACTCCTCTCTTGATTGGAATTAGCTCATATCCACTTAGATGTGTCACTATGATTCATCCATCCAAGAGGCTATATTTATATGTATATTTTTGTTTGAATTGTTAATCAAGACAAATGAATCAATAAGATTGCTTTTGACTGTTCAATTGAGTCTTTCATCATAGCATTCAATCTACTTAATTTCTAAGCACTTCTGGTTTTAGGTAAATTTTCTTCCAAATCTAACATAATTGGCAATTGTAAACACTCTATTGTAAGAATTTTCTTCAGAATAAAATCTTGTATTCCGTGGAAGCATGTACACAAGAATTTCCCACTGTCCATGACTTATATTACAAAAATATCTCGCTATAAGTTGGTTTAATGACTAATAACAAGCACAATTATAAGTGCTTCTTCTAGGCCATGACATCAATGCAGCGAAAACATTTAGGTATATAATGCAGACTGTCATATTTTCAGTCTAAACCTTCAAGGGAAAGGAGAATTGATTGTTACAATACAATCTCTGCCAATTATATAACAGAAAATATAGACTACTTTCAAGGATGTCAACTGCCATTGCACAGGGCCATGATCCTGACCATACATTTTAGAATTCATTGTAAATTTTTAACCCATACCGACCTTATTTGTATTAAGCTAAGATTCTTAGGGCTCAGGATAAACACATGCTTTATAGAGTCCATTAAATGACTACAGAACATATCTGAAAAAAATATGAGTAAAATAAAGATAAATATATGAAATAATCATATGGAAAGATGATTATACAATGAAACAGCCACGTGGATATGAACCTTGTGACTCAAAATCAGATCACTGCAATATCAAGCAAAGTTGGTGAATATTTTAATGTGTGAAAGGAGTGTGGTCAAGTGTGCAGATTCTTTTGCTAAGGAAGCAATCTTTCGTAAAACACTCCCAGCCTTCCATTTTTCTGATACTATACTAGAATATTGTTACCCCATCGCCATGAAATTTTCTGATACTATACTGGAAAATTGTTACCCCATCATCATGAAATTTTCTGATTCTCCATATTTGCGGTCTACAATTTTCCATCCTGGCATCTCATTTAAGGGATTTCCGAAATACCCAAATATTTCATCAGTTACCTGTAACTAGATTAGATGCGTGTTTTTTTTTCTAGTTAAAAGGTGCAAGTTTTTTCTTGTAGAAAGCTGTTACAAGACCAGTGATTATTACATGTCATAAAGGAAATTGACTTGGTGATAGTTCAAGTTTTAAGAATAGAGGCTGGAATTTTGACACTCCAAAGTACGATCTATATAATACAGATGAAATGAAATGAAGAAGTTTACTAATGTTGCATCATACAGATTAATTGCTTACAACTTCACAATCTAAAATCGCATTCCTATGTACTGGAACATCCTTAATGCAACTACCTAGTTATTTAGGAAGTCATGTACCCTTGGGTCATTTATGCTTGGAATTGTTCATCTATGCAAGGGGAAACGGCGAGGAAAGGTTGAGATTCTCAACCAAAAAGATGAGTGCCTAAAAGCTCTGCAAAAGGGCCTTGATCTTGGCCAAAGGCTTCCCTCAACCAACTTCAGGGCTTGATCACTAAAGCGTGTATACCCTCTTATAGCCTTTAAGGTTAAATAGAGTGGTTGACCAACTGTGCATTTATGTGTTAACTTAGTATGTTGTACAAATTGTTCAACATACTGTGCTTAATTGAGGGTTCCTAGTTCCTTGCTCATAACCATACAGCATATAATTTTTGTTTCTCAAGTCCTTTGACTCGTCTGGATTACATAGCATATACAAACAATGAAATTTTGAAATAAATGCAGTGAATATTTTATATCTGAAAAGAATCGATACTTACCATCTACCTAATGCTGCAAATAAGGCGTGATTCAGAAATATGTTGAACAGAAAAGCTACAGAGAACACTGTACAAAAAAAAATAAAGATCAGATTTTAGCAAGTTCAATAACTGCCATCCTACTCTGGAATAGCTCTTAGATGTTTTTATTGATTGTAAATTAAAGGTGAACAAGAAGATGATAAAGAAATGCGAGAGGAGTGCTTAACACAGGGCATTTATATGTAAGTTTGGCAGATTGTATGAATTTTTCATCTCCTTGTGCTTAATTGAGTGTTCCATTCTTACTTTCTCTTACCTAGACAATAAAGCATCACCTATTTTCCCACTCAGGACTCGTTCTTGATTACATAGAATACACAGACATTGCAATAATCTAGTGGATATTCTTATAACTAGAAAGGATTGGCAATTACAATCTCCTGAATGATATAGAGAATCTTTTGCGCCGAAATGTGTTGAGTACAGGACGTGTTTCTGAAAAGGGAAAAAGGTCACATTCTACCTGTTCTAATAAATTATTGCCATCCTTTCCTGCAGTAGATCTTAGAAATTATTGTGCTGTTGGTTGAATTAGGGGTGAATGAGAAGAAATTATAAGGAACAGATAATACACAGAAGCCCCACTTTCCCCTTATTGAAATATCCGTATGATACCGCCCCAATAACTATGGCACCCAAAGGACAACCCCAACCATTTATAAACCAACAAAACATAATAATACAAATGACAAACATACTCTCTTACCAGTGAAATCCCGTCGGTAATGAACGTCCACTCCTTTAAAACAAGCAAGGGTTTGAATAAGAACAAATTCACAACCTGCAAATACAAATTAAAACTTCAACGAAAGTTCAAAAGGCCGCCGTAATTTCTATTCGACTTGTAAAAGTAGTGCACAAAGTACTCAAAAAGTCCATCATTGACCTTTAAAATGAAGCATAAACTAATCCAGCCATCAATTGACGTAAAATTTTGTTTTCGTGTCGGATTATCTGTAATAATTCTTTAGCCATAAAGACACCTAAGCTTCCAACGTGAAGCATCTAGAGTGAAAGTGAATTTCCAGTGCCGAGTAATTACTGTTGAAGTATCTCACATAAACTGAGATTTAATGCAGCGATTTCAGCTTATTTGAATTACTTCTGCGTGAATTAACCGAGCGTAACCTTGTGCAGGAGTTGAAAAATCAAATTATGTAGCTGAAATCTAAGAAATATACAATTTTTACCTTGTTCTGCGACAGCTTGGAACTTCTGTTCAAACTGGCGTACCGCAAGTAGATGACGCGTAAATTTATAGGATCAGGTTCGGACACGGGAGGAAACATAGATTTTTCTGTTATAGTCCGGAAATAAGAACCTATAATTAAGGCTTTGTTTTATTTTTAATTAATTAATTATTTAATAATGCGATGGTGAAAGTAGCATAATTCTTTATTTTCTATTTAGTTTTGTCTTCATTTTGATGATAATTTTTTTAATGTAAAATATATTCATAAATAGTATATTTTTTGATTAATTTTGGTTCATGGTTTTATTTCTTTTTCACTCAATTTGTATTAATTTACAAATATTTGCTTTCCACCTCAAAGTCATCAGTTTATCCTTTCAAATCATTTCTACATGATTTTGATTAACCCAAGTCAACTCTTTGGTGCATAGAAATAATCCCAAATTTAAAGCATCAAATTTAAATTTCAATGCTCTTGCCCCCTTCCTACTAATCATTATGAATTGCCTAGCACATGTTTCATGCAACAAGTTTTTATACATCATGATATTTAAAGACAAACATTGTGTACTAAAACAAAAAGATCAAAAATGTAAGACAAAATGATAAAGAAGTATCATTAAATGATGCAGGAGCATCCCAGGTTTCAAACAATCTTGCATCAACCAAAAATATCTGCATTCATGTTTGCATTTCAGTAGTTATTTGTCAGACCCAGTCTCAATATTTCATACCGCATTGTACCAAATTGCAACATCAAAGCGGAGAAAGATAGATGATCTTCATGGCTACATCTACATCATATCCAGAATTCAAGAGTTTTGGAGATTCCAGTGCGAAGTTGTCACTAACAAAATATCAGTTGTATTTGGACAGAGAGCATTCACCGACCAGTCTTGGCTTTTCAAGGGTGCGGACCTATCCCATGACTTGCGGAGCTCAAGAGATCATTCCATAAGGATGCACATTCATTGTGGAACCTTAGTTCCAATCTGCATCATGTTTGTCCAAGATCAAAGGAAATTCCTATATTTTGGTTGACCTTCACATGTTTCATATATTTCGAGGTTTAAGACCTCTTGAGGCCGATGTGAACCCTTTCTGGAGCTGGGAAATAGTATAAATAAGCATTGTGTAGTTGATAGACAATCAAGTAAGCGAAGTGGAAAGAAAGATCTAGGGTTTAAGGGCTTCAACCCGCATTGTATTTCTGGGCTTTAATGCCATATCATTATGTATTCTTTAGGAGAGTGAAGTTGCAACTTTAGGAGAGCGAAGGTGGATAGATCACCAACTTGAGGCAATCGCACTGAAGCAAGTTTGTGAAGTGGAGTCAAGGCATTTCGTAAGATCTTCATGTGGACAGATCATCGACTTGAGGCAGCCTACTTGTGTTTGTCAATAGATCACCGATTGTGAGGCAATTGCAACCCTGTTGCCAGATCATTGACTTGAGGTAGTTGCACCAGATCCTAGGAAGAGATGCCACCGAGGAGAATTCATACTACTGTTAATGTTATTGGAAAGATGGATGAGATGATGGAGATGATGCAAACTATGAAAGTGAGATTGGATGTTGTTGAAGAAGATATAAGAAAAGGCTTAAACCTTAGATTGAATGATGAAAGTGATGATGATGAAGTAGGTAGTAGATCGAGTTAAAGAGACCTCTGAAGAGGAAGAATCAGATAAGGTGAAGATGTTGAAGGCTATTTCAAAAATTGGAAAGCGACCCAGAATAGAGATTGCAAACTATACCGATAACCTAAACCCTAAAGAGTTGATTGATTGGAGAAATGACATTGAAGAATACTTTGAGTATGAAGAAATTGAAGATCCGGAGAGAGTAAGATTTGCAAAGACTAAGCTGAAAGGAAATGCTACAATTTGGTGGAAGGAAGTTCAATTGGAGAGAAACAAAAAAAGTAAAGAAAAGATTGTGAAATGGGACAGGATGGTGACAAAATTGAAGAACTAGTTTATCCCTGCAGACTATGAGATGGAGTTGTTGAAGAGATTGCAAAACTTGAGACAAAAGGAGAAGACTGTGAAAGAATACACTGATGAATTTCATAAAATCATCATCAGGACCGGACACAGTGAAGTAAGCAAGGAGAAAGTGGATAGATATATCAATGGCCAAGGATGAACATTCAAGAGGAGTTGAGTCTGGTGAGGATGAATTCAGTAGAGGAAGCATATCAATTTGCATTAAAGGTGGAGGAAAAGCTAAACAAAAGACATGAGCAAAGGCATAGAGGTAGAGGAGGTAGATTTCAGAGAGGAAGATCACATTCCAGAGGAGAAAGATCATATATGGAGCAAAGTAAGGACAAAGACTCATACCACAAGGAAGAGAGGGGTACCAATTCATACCAGAAGGGGAGAGATGATAGAAATTCTTACAGCCATAATAGAGGAGGCTACAATTCTTACCATAATGATGGATACCAAAGAGATGAGAAAGGACATGACAAAAGAACTTTTAGAGGAACCTGTTTTAAATGTGGAGGTGAAGGAAATAGGGCATTTGAGTGTCACCAAGAAGGTAAGAAGAATGAAAATCATGCAAGAACCGGATATGCGGAGGAAGAACTAGTGAAATCACCGAGTTCCAGAGGAAGTCCTGAGAAGGGCGAGTCATTATTCATGAGGAGAGCATTGTTCCAGGAGAAAGAAGTACCTAAGGAAGCACCTCAGAGGAAAAGTTTGTTCTGGGCTAGATGCAAAGTAGGAGGTAAGTGTTGTAAATTTATCATTGATAGTGGTAGCACAGATAATCTAGTTTCTGAGGAAATGGTGACAAAGTTGAATTTGGAGAGGAGGAAACATCTGAAACCTTATAGGATAGCCTGGATTCAAGATGAGCACAAGGTACTTGTAAGTGAGCAATGTCTAGTGAAATTCAAGATAGTAACATATCATGATGAAGTACTGTGTGATGTCATGCCGATGGATGTATGTCATATGTTGTTGGGAAGACTGTGGCAGTATGATAATAAAGCTATACATGATGGAAGAAAGAATACTTATACCATAACATCTGATGGAAAGAGAATCACCTTGAAACCTTTGAAGGATGAGCCTGAAAGTGAATTATATGGAATAGCTAGAATCAATTTGGTAGATGGAAGGAAATTTTTGGACAGATTGAGACATGAAAACAAGTGTTTTGATTTGATTCCAAGGAAATGCGGAGACTTAGATGCAGGAAGAACCACAAGAGAAGAAGAATCAATGGAGAAGGAAGTTGCTGAAATAATAACAAAGTACTGGGATCTTGTATTAGAGAATGTACCAGAAGGATTACCACCAATCTGGAGTATCAGTCATCATATAGATCTTATTCTAGGAGCCAATTTTCCAAACAAAGCTGCACACCAGATGACACTAGCAGAGAATGCAGAGCTAAACAGGTAGATACAGGAACTACTAAAGAAGGGATTGATCAGAGAGAGCATGAGCCCATGTGTGGTACTAGTTGTACTTGCACCTATGAAAGATGGAGAATGGACGATTTGTACAGATTCAAGAGCTATCAATAAGATCATAGTGAAGTATAAATTCCCATTGCCTAGGATGGATGACATCATGGACAGTCTGAGTGGGGCAAAGTATTTCACCAAGATAGACCTGAAGAGTGGATACCATCATATTAGGATTAGAGAGGGAGATGAATGGAAGACTACTTTCAAGACAAATGAAGGATTGTATGAGTGGTTGGTCATGCCATTTGGATTGACTAACACACCTAGTGCATTCATGAGGCTGATGAATGAAGTCTTGAAGAGATTCTTGGGTAAGTTTGTCATTATTTATCTGGATGATATTCTGATTTTCAGTAAGACTAAGGAGGAACATTTGGAGCATATCAGACAAGTATTTCAGAGGTTAAGAGAAGAGAAGTTGTTGATAAACATCAAGAAGTCTAGTTTCATGAAGGAGGAACTAGTATATTTGGGATTTGTGATATGTGTGGAGGGATTGAAGATGGACCCTGAGAAGGCTAGAGCAATAGTTGAATGGCCTACACCTATGAATGTTGAAGAAGTAAGATCATTTCATGGACTAGCAACTTTTTTACTGGAAGTTCATAAAAAATTTCAGTGGTATTTGTACACCTATGATAGAGACAATGAGGGGTGATTGGATGGAATTCAAGTGGACATCAGGAGCATAAAAGAGTTTTGAGTTGTTGAAACAAAAGGTGATGGAACAACTTGTGTTGGCATTACCGGACTTTGATAAGGTATTCCAAGTGGATTGTGATGCTAGTGGAAGTGCAATAGGAATTGTGTTAAGTCAGGAAGGGAGACCAATAGCCTACTTCAGTGAGAAATTGAATGATGCTAGGAGAAGATATTCAATCTATGATAAGGAATTCTATACAATTGTACATGCCTTGAAGAAGTGGAGACATTACTTGTTACCTTAGGAGTTTGTGTTGTATATGGATCATCAAGCTTTGTAATATTTGAACAGTCAGGTGAAGTTGAACCAAAGACACATGAGATGGGCAGAATTCTCGCAGAGTTACACATTTGTGTTGCAGCACTGGAGTGGGAAATCAAACAAGGTTGTAGATGCATTAAGCTAGAGAAGGAGTTTGTTGACAAAGATGAGAGTTGAAGTATTAGGTTTTGAGGAGCTAAAGCATATGTATGAGGATGACATTGATTTTTTGGAGGCATGGAAATCTTGCAAAGAACCAGTAGAGACAGATAGGAGTAGATGGTTGGATTATTTCATTCAGGAAGAATTTGATCAAGGAAAAGCATTACGGAGGACTAGCAGGACATTTTGGAATTGATAAGATTGTAGTATTGGTTAGTTAGAACTATTTTTGGCCGCAGTTGTATAAGGATGTCAGGAAGTATGTTCAAAGTTGCAGGATTTGTCAGGTTGCAAAAGGAAACAATTAGAACACTGGGAATTATACACCATTAACAGTACCAGAGAGACCATGGGAGGACATAAGCATGGATTTTGTGTTGGGATTACTGAAGACACCGAGAGGATTCGATTCTGTATTTGTGGTTGTGGACAAATTTTCCAAGATGGTGCATTTCATACCTTATAAGAAGACCAGTGATGTAGTGAATGTTGCAAACCTATTTTTCAAGGAGATTATGAGATTACATGGACTACCAAAGAGTATAGTATCGGGAAGAGACACTAAGTTTTTTGGATATTTTTGGAAGACATTGTGGAAGAAGATGAAGATAGACTTGAAGTATAGTTCAACATTTCACCCATAGACAGATGGATAAACAAAAGTAGTAAATAGGAGTTTGGGAAACTTGTTGAGATGTTTGACTGAAGGGAAAGTAGGAAATTGGGATTTGATACTACCACAAGCAGAATTTGCATATAACAATTTAGTAAACCAAAGCATAGGGAAGACACCATTTGCGATTGTGACATGATAACAACCTAGAGGATTAGCAGAGTTAAGAGACATCAGTATGGAGAATAAAAGTAGTGCAAAGCCAGAAGAATTTGCAGGATTCATGGAAACAATGCATACACAAGTTAAGGAGTATTTGGAGGAGATGAACAATACATACAAGGAGACAACAAATAAGAAGAGGAGACATAAGGAGTTTGCAGTTGGAGAGGAAGTAATGGTATATTTGAGAAGGGAGATGTTTCCAGTTGGGACATATAACAAGTTGAAGATGAAGAAGTTTGGACCTTGTAAGATCATCAGGAAGTTTGATTCTGGAAATGCATATGAAGTGGAACTACCGGAGGAATTTGGCATATCACCTATATTCAACATTGCAGACCTATACTAATATCATGAAGGGTAGTCACCAGAGGACAAAGAAGTTGGTTTGCCAGACCGGATAACACATCATTCAAAGGAAATTGAGGAAATTTTAGACATCAGAATTGGACAAAGTACTAGAGGTAGGAAATATAAAGAATATCTAGTCAAATGGAAAGGAAGACTAGAGGAAGATTCATCATGGATTCCTCAGGCTGAGGTAGACCACATTGGTTTTCCTCTAGCCCCAGGAAAGTGAGAGGCTCACTTTTCTTCAACCTCAGGTGTCTGATGTAGGAGCATCCCAAGTTTCAAGCAATCTTGCATCAACCAAAAATATCTGCATTCATGTTTGAAATTCAGTAGTTATCTGTCGGACCCAGTCTCAATATTTCATACCGCATTGTACCACATTGCAACATCAAAGCTCATGGAGCGGAGTATATTATCTTCATGGCTACATCTACATCATATCCATAATTCAAGTATTTTGGAGATTCCAATACAAAGTTATTGCTAACAAAATGTCAGTTGTATTTGGACAGAGAGCATTCATCGACTAGTCTTGTCTTTTCAAGGGTGTGGACCTATCTTGTGACTTGTGGAGCTCAAGAGATCATTCCATAAGGATGCACATTCATCGTGGAACCTTAGTTCCGATCCGCATTGTGTTTGTCCCAGATCAAAGGAAAATCTTATATTTTGGCTGACCTTCACACGTTTCACACGTTTCATATATTTTGAGGTTTAAGACCTCTTGAGGTCGACACAGACCCTTTCTGGAGCTAGGAAATAGTATAAATGAGCATTGTGTAGCTGCATTAGACAAACAATCAAGTAAGCAAAGTGGAAAGAAAGATCTAGGGTTTAAGGGCTTCGACCCACATTGTATTTCTGGGCTTTAACACCATATCATTATGTATTCTATAAGCCGAAAGGCAGGGCATGTTTTCGGTAATTAATTGAGCATTGTCTATATTTCCATATGTGATTGTGTTCTTGTTCATTGATTTTTCGTTGTGCTTACTCTTGCTGCAAGGTTGGACAGTCCTATTTGTAGGCCCTCCATCCTTGACTGCACCATTAAAGCACACTTCTATTATAAAGAGTAATAAAGGAGTCAAATCTACATCATCATTAGGCCATCTACATGTTTGACCTAGGATAAATCGTTCACCTATTGAGTTGGTAAGCTCTTCAAAGGGGTCTCAAGACACTATGTTGACAAATTCAAATAAAAGTTAAAGGTGAACTTCTTTGTATGTAAACATTCTATTAGATTAATTATGTACATAAGATCACATTCCTAGTAGTCAAGGATCAATCCATAGGGTTTTTGGTTCCTATTTAGACTCTAAGATATTCATCAATGTGAGTGAGATAATTTTATAATAGTGGTATGTCATTCTTGAAACAACATCAACATTCTAGAAATATCTTATTGATTCCATCTTCACTCATTCCTAGGGTTGTCCTTGACTCTTTGCTTATCTATCCTCCACCTAGGTTCATATCCACAATCATGAAAATGATCCTAGTTACTCAAAATACAAATTTAAATTTTGGGTGCCCTACAATTCCCTCAAAATAGTATATATGAGTCAAAAAAGGCAAAACCATTTTAATTACATGCTAGGGTGTTTTATAAAAGGAAGAAACACCAATTTTTACTATCATCTACAAATTTAGGACCTAGAGTTGAGGAGCACACCTCTTGCGCAAATCAAGGAACATTGTCGATGCGAAAATACCGATATGGGTTGAATTATGCTTGATCCATGAAGAATCGAAGCATAACGGAGCCACCAATACTCGAATCTCAACAAGATCGATCAAACAAGATTAAAACTAAACATTTCATCAAAACCTAACGTACTAAATTATGAAAGCTATCAAAAAATCTATTTTAATCCATTCGAAATTTATTTTGTTGTGGAATTGGTGTCATGTTGATGTGGAATGATGACCTTTTCCCAATCTTGTGATTAGTGAACATGTTTCAGTCGATTCTATGGAAGAGAATCGATGAAACCATGGTGTTTGATGTGTAAAAAACCTAAATTATGTAAAAATGAACATGATGCAAAGTAAGTTACCATGATTTTATGCTACAAATGATCTAATTATGCAATTGCTAAGCTAATCTAAGCTAAAATTAAGCTAAAAGATGAAAACCCTAATTTATTTACAAACTATGATGGATGCATGGAAGCCATTAATGGATGCTCTAAGCTATTATGCAATGAAAATGAACTAAAACAGGCTAAATAGTGAGTAAAAGATGAGTGAGTATGTGAGTAAATTCAATAGCATAAGTTTGCAATAAAAGATGGATCCATTTGTCTCCAAATAGTGATCTATTTATAGGAGAGCAAATGAGGAATGGATGGTTGAGATAAAAAAGCTTAATCAACGGTTCAAGATGAAGGGGATGAAAGGCATGGATCATGGATTCTCATCAACAAATGAGAATGCATGATGAAAGTTAATCAAAGGCTCACACTTGCCTCAAAAAAACACACTTTTGTTTTGCTCACATAGGTCAAAGGTAACTTGCCAAAGAGGTTAAAGGGTTTAACTTATTGAAGAAGCCAAGTGAGTTGATTGGAAGAGAGAGAATATTCCTTTAGGGTGAGGAAAAAGGTATTTTACAAATTAAAACAAAGTTTTAATTGTGCAAAAAGGAGGGTAAGGAATATTCCATGAGAATATTCCCTTTGATTAGAGGAAAGTTAGTTTAATTGCTAATTAAACAAGGTTTAATTTATGCAATTAGGGAATTAGAAGAATAAAGAGATATTTATTAAATTAGATGATTTAATAAATAGGGGAGGGGTGAAATGATATTTAATTAAATAACATAGGGTTATTTAATTTAATTAGATGAAGAGTTAGTGCGAAAAGAGATGAATTAACCAAATTTAATTAATTAGGTCAAATAGATGAAAATGATGCAATTAATTAATTAGCTAGGCTAATTAAATCAATTAAGCGAAAAGAGGATGGATTACAGAGGAAGTGATGTTAGTAAATCTTATTTAAATGTATGATATCGATTAGGACATTTTTTAGTGTCTACATTTTACCCCTCTTTGAAGTGAGGTACTTGCTGCCCAAATCAATTTATTTATTTTATATGCCCCAATGGAAGAATAAAATTGACTCACTGCCCCCTTAAGAAATCAGACAAAAATTTTGAATTTTGGGTTGATTTCTCGATAAAGGTTCAAAAGCTGCCCCAAGGGTTTGAAAAGGTTCCAGGATGCAAGAATAATGCCAAAAATGCAAAAACTGATGCAAAATTAGGTCCAGATGCACAAAATTGGTGAAGATGACAATAAACCCCATTATTAAGGTTAAATTAGGGCAAAAAACCCTAATTTTCTAGCTTAAATAGGCCAAGAGAGGTCATTTTCAATTCATTTGTGCATTCACACTTAAGAAATTCTTGCAATTTGAGCTTTGACCCTTCAAAAAAATGGCGTTCCATGAGCTTTCCTGACACATCTCTGATCGAGTTCATGAGTTCCAGTGTCTTCCAGGCGTAGGACCATCAGTATCTGATTTGAAACTTGATTTGAATTTTGAAATTTTGATGCATTTATTAGGTGTTAGAATTTAGATTTTGGCAGCGTCACTATATAGCGACTCTCAAACTTCAATCGGCGATGCCCAAATGATATATAGCGACACACATGTTTATGGTGACTCTTTGATTTGAAATTAGGGTTTCAAATTTTAAATGGCGACGTGGACTATCCAGCGACGTCCTTGCCGATTTAAAAGTTAGGGTTAGGTCATGCCAAAAGATAAATCGCGATGCCAGCGTGTCTGGCGATGCATTTTCCAATTTGAAATTTGAAATGCATCGGGCGTGACTATTTGAATTTTAAATATAGCAATGCTACTATGATTTCTAAGATGGAAATTCCAAACAACATCAAATTTTGATGATTTCCTGACATTGTGCACTTTGTGGGTGCAAGAGGTCTTCCCACCATTGATGTCGAGGGAGCATAGGCCCACAGTTCTTAAGAGATTAGGTGATCTTTCAAAGTTGCACTAGGAGCACCTAGGAGAGATTGGATTGTGGTACATTGCATATGCCCCTGTGATCAAGACTCATTTGGCAATGATGACAGCTCTGTGTGAGAGATGGCACAATGAAACCTCGTCCTTCCACCTTTCGCTGGGGGAGGCGACAGTTACATTGGAGGACGTGTGGAAGATATTGTGGTTGCTATCCATAGTGATCGTGTGATTTACGACCTTGATGTTGGATTTGATGCATGCCTAGAGGTGATGGAGATGGACCAAATTGCATTGGTGACATCACAGATAGATTTAGAGACATACAAAGGTCACGTACCGACCTTCAGATTGATCATTGCGTCCATCATTTCAGGTTTGGTGGCTCCAGATAGACGAGGCTGATTTTTTAGTCCAGGATGGGGTTTGGCTTGGCAGAGGATGTTGTACAAGAGGACTCTTTTTGCATGGGGGCCCATGATGCTGGCCTCCTTATATCATGATTTGCATGACTTTGTTTACTGCAATGGGATAGCCCTCGATGCAGGTGTTACTCTTCTTCACATCTGGGCATGGGAGCATATTGTCGTTCTTCAGCCAATTGTACAGATGGCAAACATGGAGCCAGATGATCCCGTCATTTGGAGATATCGAGGTTCCATCACACTCAGGCACACTAGAAAGATTGGGCTCCCATACTGGAGATGGGTGATTGATGATATGACTATGTTCTACTGGCGCCCATGGATTTAGATGTCACCATGGTTCGATGATGTACAACAACTATATTTCACTAGACAGACCCATTATATGAAGGGTCAAGAGCACACCATGATTGAGTGGTACATTCTTGATAGGGTAGCCAGATAGTTTGGCAATGTATAGGACAGGCCTGACGATGCTTATAGGGCCATTTTTACCAAATCAACTAGAGAGGTTCTGACATGGGGACTAATGATTTCAGCTCCAGAGGTCATTAACAATTTCAGACAATTGGTTTCCCAACCTTGGGCATATGATTAGGGTTAGCCCATAGCATAAACCACTCCAGCTTACGATGCATGGTTCATCCCACCGTGGTGACTTATTGATTCGGCAGGTGCTCTTCCCAGAGGGAGGCATTGAGGTAGAGGTACCAGGGGCAAGGGATAGGGCAACCGAGATGGCCATGATGGAAAGGTTCCAGGGGCTCCTCTAGTGGGAAAATAACTACCTCAACAACCTCCAATAGTGCAGCAGAAACCAGTACCACCACCACCACCAGATGCATGGGATGCTCAGATACAGTAGCTGTAGCAACAGGTGCAGGCTTTGATGGGTGAGCGTGACTAGGCCCGCTAGTAGGTTTTAGTTATGACTATTGAGCGAGACTAGACTCGACAGTAAGTGGTCATAGTGATAGCCAAGAGAGATGTGACACTTCAGAGATTCCAGGCTGTCACTGGGGAGAGAGATTAGGAGGTGGCTAGGCGACAACAGATTGAGGTTATGGTAGTAGCCACACATGGTCAGACCATTTTAGCGTGATTATATAGAGAGACTATTACAGAGGTTGCATATTACAGGAAACATTACCATAGGGATGTTCGAACGGTTCTTTGTCAACCATATTTTTTGTAGGGCAGCGATGCATATCCACGTGTAGAGGATCAGCCTAAGCGGCAGGCTAGAGAGGGTAGTAGCCACCAGGGCTAGCTTTTTGATGTATAGACACTTTTTGATTTTTCTCCATTCTTTATACTAATATACATTTATGAGCTCATTTTTTTGATAGCCTCATGGATATTGTACTTATCATCGATGTACATGCACTAACCCAAATTTTTGTACCATGCCACATTTTTTGATATATATATGACAGATACAGATGATTTATGCTATGATGTGTTGACTTTATTTTATGATATGGACTATGTATGGATGCTTATATATGATCATGTATGGATGAATTTTATTTTATGCCTATGTGCTATATGATGATCATGATATGGGTGAATGCAATGTTATATTCTTTTTCATTATCTTTTCACGATATGATATGGATGAATGATTTATGATATGCAAATGTTATGGATGCAAATGATGTGGATGCATTTCTTTTTGTATATTTTTTATGCATATTTTATGATGATGATGTATGCATGCGAATGTATGGATGCAAATGCTTATGATATGCAACGATTTAAGATGCTTAGAATAATAAATCTATATTATTCATCACAACTCCAATGATAATGCAAAATGTATGATGTGATATGATCGTGAGATGTATGATTATGCTAATGAATGCTATGATTATGAGATGCATGTATGTTGATGGTTTGTGGATCAGGGCAGATGCATTGATGATGTTTTTGTTGAGTTTCATGATACCAGGTTAGCGCAAAGAGAAGATAGAAGAATAAAGAATGAATGGTCGTCAATAATGATGATGATTGCTTCAAAAGATCCAACAAGTCCTTGATCCATTGAGACTTTATTAGAGATGGTGACAAGACAATGCAAGATGTAGGATGGGTGCTCACACTTCGGGATTAGGATTTTTTTCGTTCCTTATTGTTTGATATAACACATAGATATGATGCATCAAGGTATTGATAACCAGGACAACATTGTATCTAGTGTAATGGACTTTGACTTGACAAATAGATAGGATAGTTCTTGTTCACATCTTGACATAAAGAAACGTCATTGGAATGTAAGTTAGAAGCTTAGAACATATTGGACCAAAGCATATGCAATAGTCAACAACATACTCCAAATGACCTTCCTACACACAACTAAGCAAGTATGTGCTAAGATTATTTTACACGAGTATCCACAAGCACAACAAATGAAAGACAATGATCGATACCCCATTCCTTTCTCTATAAATCATTTTAGATAGACATCATTGAGAGGTCCTCAGAATGGGTCATTAAGATAAATCATAAGAAAAGATCAAAGAGAAACGGTCAGTGTTATCTATAGCTCCTACCTAGTTTAAGTTTAGCTAAAGTTGATGTCTGATGCTGATGTTCATTATAGGAAGGATACATCCTAGGACATGTTGATCAAAGGGTTGCTTGATGTTGGTACTACGATGCTAAGATGAGCCATTGCTATAAACTTCATTGATGTATTTACCTATGATTTAGACTTTAGATTTTGACTTTTGGGTTCACACTTTACAACTTGCTATACTTGCTTTCTACTTGTTTCGCCAAAGGGTGAAAGTGATGATCATTTATTATGGGTGAAAGTTTATTGTGGGTGAAAGCGAGATGGGATGGATGGGTTTTTGGATTTTCTGGAATATTTGAATGTTTTTGGTATTTTTGAAATGTTTTGAGGTTGTTTTTGGTCTTTTTGAATGTTTATGTGAATGTTTAGGATTTTCTAAGTTTTCTGAGGTTGTTTAGGGTTTTGTGAATGTTTCGAGGCTTTTTAGGTATTTTGAACATTTTCTATTGTTTTTGGTTTTTTCATTTTCAAATGTTTTTGTGTTTTTTGAATATTTGGATGTTTTTGGTATTTTTGAGGATATTTGGATGTTTTTGGATTTTTGAAATATTTGGATGTTTAGGGTTTTTTAGAATATTTGGATGTTTTTGGATTTTATGAATTTTGACCAAGAACCTAACCTAGGGGCCTCGGGGGCTGATCAAAGATTAGCCTTGCCTATGTTATACACACAAAGACCACACAGTTTGATTGAATTGACACATTTACAAGACAAAGATATGAACAAATGAGAGACGAAAACTAATTACAATGTACCGCTAAAGGATTGACCTAGGGTGTTTCGGGGGCACATCAATGATGGCCTTACCTACGTTCAAGCTCATAGACGATGTAGTTCGACTAAGAGACATTGTTTTTTGGATTTTTTATGTTCGACCTTTTTAGGGTTTTTGATGTTTTCTGGATGTTTTGGATTTTGCCTTTACAATTTTCTAAATATTTTTTGGATTTTCACTGTACAAGATTTTGCAAATGTTTTTGGATTTTCTGGATAAGATTTTATAAATGTTTTTGGTGTTTTTTGATAAGATGTCCCATGACCTCAAGATATACAAGAACCTGATTATGATGCATAACAAAATGCCCCCAGTGTGATATGTTGGCCTACTTCGATAAAGGCAAGACAAAGTGACCTTAGGAATATGCCAAGTAGTGCTAAAGAGTTCATGATACCTTATAGTGACAAGCCATGATAAGGATGCAGATGAGGGATGAATGGTGATGCAAAGAATGACAGGCCAAAAGAGCCAAAGAATAGATGGAGATGATTTATTTATGTAAGGCGCCTATTTTCCAGGTTTTCACCAAGGTACTTGCCCAAAGCACCACCGAAGTGGTTTTCACTAGAGGACGATTTTTTTCTTTACTTTTTTCAATCATTTTTCTCATTTTTTATTTTTATTTTTTGTATTTTCTGATTTAAACCCTTCATGTTTAGGCATAGAACATTTTGAGATGCAAACTATTGATTGGCTCCTATAAGGGTTCACCTTTAGGGGTTGACAGTTGGTATGCTCCTAATCCATAGCTTGCTATGATGACAAAGGGACCCAACTAGTTAGGCTCAAACTTTCCTTTGTTGTCTTGATCTGGAATGTTCTTCTGATTTTTCTTTAAGACAAGATCACCTACCTAGAATGACCGACATTTGATTCTCTTGTTATAGCTTCACTTTAGTTGATTTTGAAATACTTGCAAGTGATTAAGGACATCAAGACGACATTCATCTAGGAATTCTAGCTCATTCAGTCGAGACACTCTCTATTCTTCCTCAGTTATTAGATTCTTCAGTGACACTCATAATGATGGGAGCTCAACCTCAATAGGAAAGATGGATTATGATCCATATACTAGGGAGAAAGTGGTTGTTGGACTGTAGGTGTGCAGATATTGGTTCGATAATCCCAAAGAGTGGGATCTAGCTGCAGATGCCAGTCACAACCAGATTCATTAATTATTTTCTTTAGGATTTTCAAGATAGTTTTGTTCGTTACTTATGCTTGGCTATTGCCTTGGGGATAGTATGGGGTAGAGAATCAGTATTGGATATTGAATCTTTGGCACAACTCTTTCGCATCTTGATTCTTGAATGGTATTTTGTTGTCTGAGATGAGGGTTTGTGGTACACCATAATGACAAATTAGGTAATTCAAGGTAAAATTGGCTATTTGTTTCCCTATTATGTAGGTCATAGGAATGGCTTCAACCCACTTAGTAAAGTACTTAGTGGTGGTTATGATAAACTTATGGTCGTTGGATGAGTTGGGAGTGATTTTGCCTATGAGGTCAAGTCCCCATTTTGAAAAAGGCCATGGTGTGATCATTGGTTGGAAGTCTTGAGTTGGAGCATGAATCAGATCCCCATGTTGTTGATGCTGGATCCATTTCTGTACATATTGATGAGCTTCTTTTTCCATAGTTGGCCAATAGTACCCCGTCCTCAACAGTTTCTTAGCTAATGTCATGTCGCTAGAATGGGACCCACATATGCTATCGTGTACTTATATTAAGGCAGTTAAGGCTTCCTCTTGGTTAAGACATCGTAGTAATGTCCCTTCAATGCTTCGACGGTAAAGGGTATCACCTAGGATCACAAATCGGGATGCCTTTTTGACAAAGGTCTTTTTAAGGTTCGGGGTGATGTTTGATTGAAGGATTCCTCTATTAAGGTAAGTAAAGATGTCATGGCACCACGGGGATCCAAAACCAATAATGACACATGCAAATTCAGATTCAGGGATTTTGAAATTTGGTACGAGAAGTTGTTCTACCAAGAATTCACATTGAAGAACGTTGTTCGACATTTCTAGTAGTGATCTAATTGTTGCCATGGTGTCTGTTGCTCTATCATTCATGCAAGGAATCTGCTCAAAATTTATGTCTATAAAAAGATCTTTGAGATTCTCCACCATCTTCTTGTAAGGAGTGAGCTTGTCATCTTTAGTTTGATAGTTGTCATTGACTTGGTTGATAACTAGCTATGAGTCTCCATAGACTTTCATCTCTTGTATTTTCCACTGAATTGCTATCCTGAGACCTATGATCAAGGCTTCGTATTCAACAATGTTATTGGTACATGGGAATGATAGCCTGTAAGACTTTGGGTTGCAATCACCTTGGGGGTGATGAAAAGAATGTCGACTCCTGATCCATGTTGGGTGAACAATCCATCAAAGTACATCTTCCACTGAGCTGTGAGATTAATAAGGAACATTGATTCATCAGGAAACTTAGATATTAAAGGGTTCTCATCATCGATGGGTGCTTCTGCTAGCTGGTCTGTGATCACTTGTCCTTTTATTGTTTTGCGCTCCACATAATCTATGTCAAACTTTGTCAAGATCATTACCCATTTAGCCATTCATCTCATGGGGGTTGCTTTGGATAACATATATTTTAATGGATCAATCTTTGCGATGAGCTTGATTTGGTGTGACAACATGTAATGATTGAACTTTTATGAAGCGAAAACTACTGCTAGGAATGCTTTTTCAATGGGTGAATAGTTCATATCATAGCCTACCAAGGTTCTGCTAATGTAGTATATGGCTCTTTCTTTTCTGTTCTCATCATGTTGTGCCAAAAGAGCTCCTAGTGTTGCTGGTGTTGCAAAGATGTACATGATCAGTGGCTTGTTTGGTATCGACGACATGAGCACTAGAGGTGTTAGTAGATAATCCTTGATCTACTAGAAAGATTTATCACATTTTTCATCCTATTTGTAGGTTATCCCTTTATGGATGATATGCGAAAAGGGATGAATCTTATCCGATAGCTGGGCTATGAACCTTCTGATGGACTGCAACCTTCCTTGTAATCCTCTCATCTGTTTCAAAGTTTGTGGCGGTTCCATGTCTAAGATGGATTTTACCTTTGTTAGATCAATTTCTATCCCTCTTTGTGAAATGATAGAGCCAAGAAGTTTCCCTAATGTGACCCCAAACACACACTTTTTTGGATTCAATCATACCTTGTATTCTTCAAGCCTGTCAAAGATAGTCCTAGGACTTGTATGCGCTTATTTCTCTTTTTTGATTTTTCCAAAATATCATCCACATAATCTTCAACTATTTTGTGTATCATATTGTGAAAGATGAGGGTCATTGCGCTTTGATAAGTAGCTCCTGCATTCTTCAACCCAAATGGCATCACATTCCAGCAGTAGGTTCCCCATGGACAAGTAAAGGCAGTTTTATGTTGATCCTCTTTGGCGATTACAATTTTATTGTAGCCTAAAAAGCCATCCATGAGTGACAATATTTCATGCCCGGCTGTTAAATCCACAATGAGATCAATGTTGGGAAGAGGGAAATCATCCTTTGGACATGCCTTGTTCAAATCTATGAAATCAATACATATTTTGATGCCCCCAGTGGGTTTTGAGACTAGTACCAGGTTTGAAACCCACTCAGGATAATTTATTGGTCGGATGAATCCAACATCAAGAAGCTTTTGTAGTTCCAGTTTAACCAAGAGTGTTATCTGAGGGTGCATATTCCTTAATTTATGCTTGACTAGTTTGGCATTGGGATAAACTGCTAAGTGATGTACAACCACTTCTGGATCAAGGCTTGGCATATCTGTGTATGAACATGCAAAGTTAGCTCTTCTCTCTTTAAGGAATGTTGCAAGGTTCTTTTGTTCTTCGTCTAACAAGGATTCAACATAAAAGGTGATATGAGGTGCTTCTTATGTTCTCACATTGACTAGAGTAGCCTTTTTTGCTAATACTGCTAACTTTTCTAGATGCATGGCACTTAGGGGGAGATTGAATCCTTCATCCTTGGGTGCCTCAGAGAGGTTTTCACCATCGGATGTGTCCTTTTTTTTTACTCTTTTAGGACCAGAGAGTGTCATTAGGTGGTTTTCAATCAAGGATCTGCATGTTAATTACATTTCACTTATTTTGCAACTGAAGGATTCAATCGTCTCCCCATAGTATGCCCTTGTATCAAGCTCTATGTCAAAGACTACTTTATGATCTGCCCATGATAAGTTGTCTTAGAGTCCCATGAATTCTGAGATTGCTTCATCATTTTTGAATAAATCTAAAACTGGTGGTCCTTGTTAGTCCATGTCAATGAGTTGTAGATATACTAGGCGTATTTCAGTTGGTTGGTTATTTGAGATAAAAGATGTTATGGATATCATGAAAAGGGTGTTGTTCTCAAATAGGTCAGTGACATCAAGAGGAAAGTCATCTAAGGTAGTATCACACAATGTAGGTGACCAAGAGGAAGCATCAACTCATTTAGCAACAATACCTTTTCCATTAAGTGTGACTTTGCTAGTAGTACAACCTAAGCCAAGATTTTTTAGTCGTTTCTCAGGAACAATGGGTTCTAGTAAATCATTGTCATTCTGTCCTAGCTTCTCATTCTTGTTATATCCCCAATTCTACATTAACTGTAGACCTTTGTTGTCATCTTCCATGGGAAGAACATGAATAGGTCGTTCATCTTGATAGAGGAGTTTAGATATATCTTGCTCATTGACGTCTTCTTGATTCAAGTATCCCCACTTGGTGAAGGTAGTAGCTGCCATCTTGATTGTTTCTGGTTCTTTGGTGCTAGATGTTGGTTTCCATGAGATTGAGGAGAAATATGTAACTCTCCTAAGACAAAGGTGTCTTTCAATATTTTGTAGCTTCCACATCCATCATCTTGGATTATGGCTTTGACATTGGGTATGCTTTTCACAATAGGTACATTTGATGTTGAGGTAGAGGCTAGGGATGATGGGTCAATAAATGAGCTTGATGATGTAAGTCCTTCATCGTTTTTGGGTATTTGTGGGATTTTATAAAACTTGGCTTCAAGAATCTTATAGTAGTAGAAAGGCTCAAGATCTCCATGGATAGTAATTTCTCTGCCTTGAAAAGGAAACTTCACACATTGATGATAGGTTGAGGCTACAACTTTCAAAGCATGGATCCAAGGTCAGCTAAGTAGTATGTTATAGGGAAGCTCAAGATCAAGAACTTGGCATGTAGCTTCTGCAATAAGAGGTCCAAATTGGATTGGAAGTGCAATGATTCCTTGTGATACTCGTTCTTGATCATCATATGCTTTGATGGTGGTACTCTTTGTCTTCTCAATGGTATCTTCTGAATAGCCTAAATGCTTGATCAATTGCAGGGTACAAATGTCTAGACCAACACTTCCATCTACCAAAACTCTTTTGACCTTGTTTTTATGAATGAAAACCTCAAGGTGTAAAGCACGGTTATGAGATGGTTGTGATGGTAAATCTTGCTCGAAGAAGGTGAGAAGATGGTTTGTGGTATGCCCTACCATAGCTTGAAATTGATCGGTATCAATGTTCTCAGGAATAGATGACTCAGTCAAGGATTTTTCCAGTATTTCCCTATGTGTAGGAGATAATTTTAGGAGTTCTAAGATTGATATCTGAGTGGGGGTCTGTTTAAGCTGATCTGCAAGATTGTACTTGCTAGGATTAGATGTGGGAAAAGTAGGCTGTGTCCTGGATTGAGTTGGGATAGCTCCTTGAACAGTTATTTTTCCACATCGTGTGGTGACTCCACATTCCCTACTAGCTCCTTTGATGGTGACAACAGTGATAATGCTATCATAGGAGGAAACTACATTGGAATAAGTATGTTGAACATTAGTGTAATCCTTATCTTTTCCATTGTTGTTTGCTTTGTTATGATCAGGCATAGGGGTCTTTTATATCTTGAGATCCTAGTTTCCAGCTGGTACCTCAATAGATATGGCGTCATTCTCTATGAGATCTTGGATGATATTCTTGAGTTTCATGCAATTTGTTGTTTTATGTCCTTTGATTTTATGAAAGTCACATAGATCACGCTTGTTGTATCAGGATGGTTTTTCTTGTGGTTCTTGGTAGTTCTCAAAATTAGGAAGTGTTATCAAATTTTACTCTACTAGTTTCTTTATGATTGTCTTGATGGGTTTCGATAACTGTGTGTACTTGCATTTAGGATAGTTGTTCTTGTTACCGGTTTACCTTGGTTGCATGTTGGTGTTATTGATCTGATTTTTCTGAGGGGGTACCATTTGTTTTTTAGTTGGTTGGATGTTAGCAACTTGATTGTTATTGGGTCTAGGAGCACTTAGTATGACCTTAGTGTCTACCACACCATCGTTTGTTACATTTTTTTTCTTAGCCCATACATGAGGTTTCTCATTCGAGTTGGTTGAAGGATGGTTGTCTTTGTAAGCTTGAGTATTTCCTTGTGAGATTAAGGCTCTTTCAATGTTAAGGGCTCTTGGAACAAGCTCGTCATATGATGTGATGCATTGCATTTTCAAGTGGAATGATAGATTTGGATCAAGGTTGGCTATAATGATTCCCACTTGTTGTTCGTCAAGAAGAGGCCACTTGCTTTTACTAGCTCTTTGTCTCCATCGTTGTAAGAAATTAGCGAAGGTTTCTCCTGGATTTTTTTTGAGAGTGTACAACCATTCTAGACTAACATCCATGTCAAGATTGAAGGAGAAGTGATCGATGAATTTATCAGTGATTTCTTGAAAAGTTTTGATACCATGAGGCAAATGAGAGAACCAATCCATAGCAGTACCTGTTAAACTTCGAGGGAAGAGGTGTGTTAGATACGAATCATTGTAAGCCACTTCCATGCACACGTCATTAAATTATTTGATATGATCAACAATACTTACTCTCCCTCTATATTTGTCAAATTTGGGGATTTCAAAACCAAGAGGGAATGGTATCATTGCTATGTTTTGATCAAATGGGTAAGGACACAAGTTCTGTGTATGATGTTTCCTTGTCTTGCCCATGTGAAGGTACTGCATTTCTTGTGAAATTGCTTTCAATTGTGATGCTAGATCATCTTGCGGATTGGGTGAAGGAACATATGGTGGGATGAGAGATGAGTTATATGGGGTGTATGAAGGTGTGAGAATTTGTGAAAGTGATGAATATGTTCCTGATGCATTTGGATTGACAATGTTCATATGAGGAAAATAGGAACCTTGTTGTTGTTGTTGGGCATATTTTTGGGCTAGTAAGGCTTGTTGTTGAGCTGCTTGTTGTTGTTGCACCACTAGGGCTTGTTGTTGGGCCTGCTATTGTTGTTGTGCTAATAAAGTTGCTTGTTGTGCTTGTTGTTGTTGTGCGGCTTGTAGTGCTGCTAAAGCTACTTGCTAAGCTTGTTGGGCAATGATCACTTGTTGTTGTTGTTGTTGCTATTGTGCTAGGGCTACTTGTTGAGCTTGATGTTGTTGTTGTGCTAGGGCTGATTGTTGAGCTTGATGTTGTTGTTGTGCTAAGGCTGCTTGTTGTGCTTGTTGTTGTTGTTGTATGACTTGTTGATAAGTTTGTTGGGCTTGTTGTAAAGCTAAGACATGTGCTTGCACTATGGGATCATGTGGTTTTTGAGACATCTGTGAAGGTATAGGGACATTGATTTTTTGAGTGGTTAGCAGATTGCTAGTGAAAGGTGGAGGATTCCCTTGATTTAACATTCCTTGCAATATGGTAGAATGAGGTGGAGGAATGCATGTTTGAGGTCCTGATTGATTTGGAATAGAAAAGGGAGTTGTTGGAAAAGATGATGACGTTATATTTTGTAATGGAAATGACACACTAGGACCTTGAGTCCACTGATTGACAAGATTCCCTTGTCCTATGTTTTGAGGATTGTCTTGTGCAAAAGATGTAAACAAAGGATTCATGATCAAGGTACTCCTAGGATTGATAGAATTTGTAACCAAGTGATTGATTTGAGGTGGATTGATAGGGGATGATGCTGTAATGGTAGATGGAATGGATGAACCCCCTAAAGGGTTGGATAAAGATGTCCCTATTTGTGTTGAGGGTTCATTTTGTGATACGGTGTTGACATGCCCTAGTGTGTTGTTTTTAGATTTTTGGTCTATACCACTTTGCGTGATGGTAGGAATACTTGTGGTACTCATAGGTGTGGATGAAGAAGGGTTTACCCGAAATGTCGAAGTGGTGGTGGAATAGTGAAGTTCAAGTGGAGTGTGTAGCTGTTTTGGATCCTCGGGAGTAGGAGGAGCACCCAAGGTAGGTGTCCAAACGGTGGTGGGAGGTGGAGGATTAGTTTCAAGAGTACCCACAAGTACATTTCTTTCAAATGGTGAGGTGTGACCAAAATATTTAGCAAGGCTGATTGCAAGACTAAGTATGTACGTTTGAATTAGCCCTTGTGATGGAGTTGTGAAATCTTGTGTTAAACTTTGTGCTACAAATGTTAGGGAGATAGGAGCTACACTTTCAAAATGTTGATGTTCTAAAAGTTCTTCTCTAGTGAGCTCAAACAGGTTATTCGTGATGTCTTCAATTTCGTATGGTCCTGAAGGAGATGATGGTTGTTGTGATGGTGTAACATGACTTCTAGGATCAAATTCTAAAGGATTTGGATCACTTGAGGTAAATGTGACTTTTTATTTTTCCATGATTCTCTTGTGTTGTGATCTCGTCTTTACCATAAATTTGGTGTAAGCTATGGGAGAGTTTTGTTGAGTTTTGTAATGTTTGAACTCTCTAGTCGACTCAAACCTAGGTAAAAGGGATGCTATAAGTCTTTTGGGATCAATGATGATAATGTGGGATGAAAAGATGGGTGATGTGGGAAGTGATCTTTGCAAGCGTTTTGGGATAACACTCTTGACTTAAGTTTGATGTTTTGATGTTGGGATAAAGGATGCTAATGAACTTAGAAATCTTTAGGGTAGACTTGTGACCTTCAAGATAAACTAGTTCAAAGATGATAACTATCTCAACCAAGTGCATGGAAAAGGATACATTTCACATACAAAGTAGCTAAGGTAGCAAGTTGGTTTGATGTTTAAGTCCCAAAGTGTTGGTGTATTTTGAAATTTTGCATAGATAGATGAGGTGAAGGATGAAATTTGGTGAAGGAGTGAGTGAAATGTTGGACCCAATGTTGACCTAAAGCGAACCTTTTGTTTTGACAAGAACAAGGTAGTGAGAATGATGCTAGACCTCTAAAATGTTCAAATCCTAGAAAATGAGAGGGCAAATGGGAATGTTCAAACTTGTTCAGGCTCTCCTAGCTTGGGCATAAAAGTTTCTCAACAAAGTGTAATAGTTGTAGTAAAATATGGAAGCCCACTTTTGACTATACTTTGTTTGATGATTCCTACGTTTGAAATGGAGTGCTGGTGATTTTCCCCTACAGATTTTGATTGTTTGATGAATCATTTAGAGGAGTTGAGTATCATGAAAAAGACCAGGATTTTGACTCCAAAAGAATGCATACAATTCTGGACTATACCTTGAAGCGTGTCTATAAAAGTTTGCTACCAATTTGTTTCTATTTTTGTGAACTGCTTGAAGGTGTTTCTTAAGAGCTTTTGGAGTGAGATGCCTAAGTCTAAAATGAAGACCTATAGACTTTAGTTTAGGAATCCTAATTTTTTCATGAGATCATGTGGAAAAAGTTTAAGTTTATGGAAGAAAGGAATATTTTTATTGCCACGTGGGTGGTGGTAATAGGGGCCTTCCAACCTCAATATCAACGTGTTCCTCTTCTTCATCTAGAATGGTTGTTGCTTTTCTCCACTGTGTGTCTGTTTCCTTGTTTTCAAAAGTGAAGGTTCTTAAATTACTAATGAGATCTATTTGTTCACCATTTATGATTTCAAAGTTTGGTTGAATTATAGCACCTAGAAGATCAGGTTGTTCAACGGGAGCAATCGGTCTCCAAATAGTCATGTGGGGTTCATTTGTCAATTTATCTTTGCTTAAATGAATTTATTTTACCACAAACACTTGTCTTTGATTATGTCTCCAAACTAGATGTTTATGTCAAAAACATCATAACTTTCATAATGTCCATTTCGTGAAAATCATGAGGTTAAAGCCATAATTTCCTTTGTTGTCTTTGGTAAATATGGGTTTGAAATTAATGTCAAGATATTTAGAAATTTCTAAGGATAAATCCTTAGGACAAACAGTAATATCAAGGCTAACTCAAGAAGTCCATATTTGAGCTAAAGTGTTTGAAATTTGGATAGTGAACATTTAATTTTGGATCGTTTTGAAATCAAGCAAAATGTTAAGTTGACTCACAAGCATTACAACCCTAGGATAAAAATGGTTATATTTGTTGTATTCCCACTTGGATTTCTTCAGTTGTGCTTATTTAGAGTAGATGATTAGAAGCTTTACCACATTGGCTCCCCTCCATGACATTCACTTCTATGGGTCAGCCAAGCTTCAAGTTCTCATTAATCTCCCATGAAAAACTCTTCATCTCTACTAAGAACCACAAATATGTGGGACAACTTCAGAGGTTCGACCTCCTGACATCAGCAAATATTAGGGATTTTTGGCTACTACACAAAGGTTCATAATAAGGGCATCCAGTTTATGGGGCGCAATGATAAAATCCTTATGAGAGGTCTCCCAACCCTTAGAACAAGGGCTTTATGCATCATAAAGATACTAGGGGAGAGCTATCATGTATCGCTTCCCATTGTTTATGATTTTCATTGTAACCACAAATTTATATAGCGGTTTGGAAGAGCTTGGCTTATGCTCATTACCGCTTGGGTCGTTCCCTTGGGGTGAATACTTTTTCCCACCAAGGTAGGCCCTCTAAAGGTGAACAATAGCAAGTAAGTACATCCGTAGTTTGATCATCTTTGCTTGCATGCACAAAGAGAGAACACACGCTATGCCTTTTCTTACACTAGAATAGTTGTTCAATTTTAAACCCAAATTGAAAGATGTGGGTGATTTTGAAAAGTGTTAGAGAATGTTTTTATTTCTCAAGATCACCAAACAGGGCTAGAGAATTGCATACGCATTCACTAGCAAAGTTGAAAACCACAAAACAAAAAAAAACAAACAGTTGTCAATTTTATCCTTCAAAGCAATAATGAGTTAATTTTAAGCACCAATTGAAAGTTGAGTTTTCCTTGTTGAATTTTAAGCCCATTTGAAAGATTTGATGTGAGGGTTCAATTTTATCCAACTTTGAACGTAAAAAACTAAAAACTAGTGTGTTGCCTAAAATTGAAAGTAAAAAAGCATGAAATCGGGTTATAATTGTCCCAAAGTGTTAAACGCTTGTTACCATTATAAAATGTTAAGATAAAAGAGAAATTCTTCAATTTTTCTCCATGCCTTTAAACCCTACAAAACCCTATTAGTCTAACAATGAAAATTGTTGATGCCAACATTTGGCAAGGTAAAAACCTTTATGGGAAACTCAATTAATAGGGGGACCAATTGTGCTAAACTAAGTGGCCTCCGGGTTTTTAAAGAAGCTGACTTCTTCTGTAATTGGGGTTTTGGAATGGGAAAAGGAAGAAAATATAGAAAAATAAAGGTCTAACTAAGGTGATGTGCCAAGATTTAGATATAAGACATGGTAAATCTATCTTTTGAATATGATTTAAGGGCCCGTTCAACAATCTGCTATGTCCTAGAATAACATAATTTAGAAATAGAAGCCCGAATAATTCATTCAATGACATAACATAATTCTCATACACATTCACTGAAAAGAGGAGTCAAAGATGTGATCTAAACCAACAAACTTGCATTAAAATTTATAGAAGTTTTGCAAATAAACAATTCAGGACAATAATGGCACAATATTAATGTTTTATCAAATAGCTTAAGAAAAATAGAAAGGCTGAACAATGGCACAGTTTGATAGTCTCATACAATAATCTAAAAGCAATAGTAAAGGCCTGGGGTCTTTCCCTAATTTTTCTGTGTCTTCCAAACTCATTTTCTAAAACAAGTAGTATATATAGCTAGCAATCCCATCGCCTAGCGGGCCAATAACAGAAAATATTTTGTATCTCGAGCAATGATGGTTGCAACAATGATTCCCCTCGGCCATTGTACCAAAAAATATTCAGGCTATAACACGTAGTTGCTCCATAGCCAGATGTATCCTCTACAAATGATGGCAGTGGTCCCAAAAAAATCCCGTGCAGACAAGTGTCACTTCCTCGTGGAGGTAGTTAGAACACATGGCAATATGTTGCGACTTGTTACTCGCTCCATCTTTCCCTTTGGTAGAACTCCCGCTGAAGAGACGTGTGGTGGTAGGTCACAGCCCATGGTTTATTTCTTCATTTCTGCGATGAAAGCTTGCACTGGGAAGACACATGGTAGCATTCTTTACTATCGGCGTTGATTGTGGGGTTCGCCAAAGAGTGTATTCGAATGAAAGCTATATGGCACACAGACAGGGCCTGACTCAAAAGTGAAGGGAAGTAGCCTTCAAGTGTTCGTAGTGATGACACGTGGAAGCATAGATAGAGTCGTTAGAAGAGCGAAAGAAGCAATTTCTATGAAGAGCGCCCGGTGGAAACGTGGCGACGAGCAATAGAGTTTAGAAAAAAGAGGCTCAATTGAGAAGCGAAGGGCAACATTTCGAACATCTGAGGCCCAGGCTAGTACTTAGCAAAACAAAACCACCCGAAGGGAGCTCGAGGAATTTTATATTCACAACTTTTGGCGACTACCAGGGGTGTTTCGCTTGTGGAACGAGGAACCCAACATTCTCTCTGGCTTGTAAAACAAAGCCCCCATCCATTGGGTGATGAAGTCAAAGCTTAGAAAGAGTGGCTTACAGAGGCAACCAGTCAGCCTTGGATGGTGTTGATATGTTGCATAGATTCTCTTGTGCTCTGCTTAGATCGAGCATTTCTTTGTAAGGTAGTGTCACAGGTAAACCGATCCCATACTCAAATTGGAAGAGTAGCCGTGCAATCTCCGTAGGGGCTTGGGGAACACTCCTAAGAAGGGAAATCTCTGCATCTTTCGAGCCGAAATCCTATGTCAATTCCACAACACTCTTGTTTGCGGACGCAAGTTGTTCCTGGATATTTCTTAATTCTTTGACCACTTTTCCTCGGCTTGGCTCTTATTTGCTGACTCCATCTCAAGGGAAAGCTTCATCTCTTGGAGCTTCTTTTCCAATTAGGCTTTTCGGTTCCCAAAGTCTGCATCCCTCTATTGCATTTGTTGCTCGAATTGATTGCACTATCATTCAAACTCATCACTCTTTTTGTTGTAGCGCCTGCTCTGCCAAAGCTAACTTGTTTTGATAGTCTTGATTCCTCCGCTGCAACGCGTCAAACAAGGTGGGGTCAACAGATTGGAACTTTGCAAGTTCCTCCTGGAGTTTGTTTTTCTCTACCTTTCCTGCCTGCACTTTCTCTGATAAGTGCACCATTTTTGCTTCCATTGCTTTTTCCTTCACCAATAGGAACTCGACCCTATCCTTCACAAGTTTTAGCTCCTCTTCTTTCTTTTTTAGTTGGTGACCAGACTTGAGGAAGTCAGTTATCACCACCCATTGCATTTCTTCCATGAGCTCAACTTTGTCTTGTGGTTGGGCTATGCTCAGATTGAGTCCCATGGTGAACATGTTATAATCGTTGGGATGCATCTCCCCTTATTGTTTGATGACGTTTAGATACATGGTTGCAAAATGGATCGATTTCTAATATTCATTGTAAACTGTATACACCTTTGGCTTCACAGGATTCTTGTCATCCTTTGCCTTTCACTTCTAAATCCTGAGAGCCTGCGCTTGCTTTGTAACCTCACCCTGTGCCATAAATTGGGCTGGCGACTGAACTAGCCTACTTGCAAAAGGTGCACCGGGAGGTAGGGTGAAAGGGAATGTGAGGGTAGTGGTTCTAGGCGTTTTATTCTTTGGGAGATCGACTGTTTGTGGGGAGAAAGGAGGGACATGCTGAAGCTCGATTTGTGACCTAGCGGGAGGACTCATCAGGTGTTGTGGAAATGTTAGAGTCGTGACAAAATCCATCAGTTGAGCGGACTGAGTTGAGCCTGATATAGTGGTAACAAGAGGGGTGTCAATGGTGGTTGTGCTTGCAAAAATAGAGGCGAGAGTAGATTGGGCAGTGGCGAACAATGTAAGGGTTTGCAGAGGCGTCAAGATAAATGGCCTCACCTAAGAGAACTGGGAGAAACCTCCCACGATCATTGTGACAGAAGTGGAGAAGGAAGGGCCGACACTTGTAGTGATGGGCATCGCAGAGACAGTCGGGGACACCAAAGATTATGAAGTAAGAGAAAATGAAGCAAATGTTACTTGCTGTCTAGATTATTGCGGTTCCTGGCTTGCCACAACCTCCTGGCTTGTTGCGGGTGCTTGCGAACTCTCCTTAGAAATTACTTCTATACGCTGTCGTTTAATGGGCGGGGAGTCCTCCACCTCTACGATTTTTTACTATTGCTGAGTCATTCTTGTCCTTGCTATAGTCCAAGTGAGTGTCCATGAGGCTCTCGATATGTTCATCCGCACATTTGAAGCAACCTGGCTAGGTTGATCCATTGCCTTCCTCTTTAGCTGAGCGGAGGCCAATGACACATTTGCTTCCTTCTCCTTTCCTTTCCTCGTATGCACGTCAAACTCCTCACTAGAGTCATCATCCTTATCAGTTCTTGCATCAAAATCCATGTGTGCCTCATTCCATAACTTATCAAATTGATCATCCAAATCCACACTTCCATAAGGGGCCTCGGGTTGTTTGATCTCTTTGTGGTACACCCAGAAATCTCTGATTCTTTCCTCCCTCCATCCTTCTGTTTTTGATAACTTGCTTTGAAGGCCAGTTCCCATTTTTCGCTTCTCATCATACTTCACCACAACAAAGTAGAAATTATTCCATGGTGGCCTACTATTGTCTATAGGAATGTGAATCAAGTCAACCAATAGATCATCCAGATCTTTCAGCGGGTTCCACCTCTTTTCCTAGTAAGGATGGGGGTTGTGCGTTACCTTGAAAAATTCATTCAGTAAGTCATTTTTTGGGTTGTAATTCCATTTTTCACAAATCATTACCAACCCTAGATGAGCCAGCTTATCTTTCAATAGCTGATGCGTCTTCTTTTTGTTTATGACCACTGTTTTAAAGCTTAGTGGGTAGATGAAAAATCCCTTCTTCTTTGTCGATCCTCTGCAAAAGGTGTAGTCGATGATGGATACTTGATAGAATATTTCAAGGGCTAGCACCTGATTTGTGACACATGCCAGAAGGTGAAATGGTTCCCTGGTGAAACCATGCATCTAGATGAATGTGAAATCCACTATGAGAAACTAGTTACATTTGGGAGTGAAGTTCTGCATATACCTGTCTGCTCCTTGGTGAGCCAGTCAATACCGTCCTCCCCTTTCAAATATTGCAAAATTGGAGTCAAGAAATAAGCCAAAAATGCATAATAATCGTAAGTAGAGAAGAAGAGTCCATACAAAAATTGGCCTTTTGCTCGATCCATCAAAAATAGCCAACTTCACATGTTTCTTAAAGAAATTAGGGTTTTGATGCAAAAACATATGGGCGAACCTCCGTTGCGTTTGGTAGTCCCTTATTTTCCTTATCATCTCATCAATGAGGAATTGTGCAAAATCATACTAGAAAAAGGAATGTTGCCTACGAAATTAAAACCCTAGACCCAACTAAAACTCTTACACATCCTCGTCAGTGTCCAGGTGGCAAACAAATGCCAACATTGAGAAGGCCTCCTGCATGTCTGTAGGGAAGGCATTGTGCAGTGCCAAAATATTTGGTGGCTTTTGTTTATCTTCTTTAGGCCTTTGGGTTTCTTTGTTATAAAAATCTAGAGCCTTTTTCACGATTCTCCATATTTCCTCTCCCTTCGCTGGGTTAAATGGCCCCATCTCTTCCACTCTGGAGCTTTGGTTAGGGATGCATAGCATATTCCAGATAGATCTCGGGTAGATATTAAATTTCAACTCCTAGCCTTTGATGGTTTTGATGCTCGGGTTGAAATGTTCAATGGCTGGATTAACTAGTTCTGGGCAATAGTGCACAAATGGGACCATATATTGTGGTAGCCCGTTGAACCATAGCTTTTGCGCCAATGAATTCAGGTCAATGATTTTGTTCATCCTTTCATAGGCCGCGTCCCTCAAAGACTTAGGGTTCTATTCAAGGATGGGATCATGAATATTATCCCATTCCTCCTTGATTAGGCTTTGGTTTATGTAACTTTTGGGCTTGTCCAGGACCCGTGCGTTTACCCATTCTGGCTTCTCTGGTATCCCAGGCGAAGCGTAAGAGACCTCTTCAAAGACATAAACGACTGATGTTGCACACATATCATCAAACAAGCTCTGTGTTGCCTCTCCCTGTGCCTCTAATTGTGCCTCTATTTGAGAACTTTCTGCCATTTTCCTTCTATTAGAGACTTCTGCTTAGCTCAATTTTTCTGCAATTTACCTCGGCTTTGGTTGCTCTCAAAACTTCTTTTGCTCTAGGTAGCATGTTTGAAAAGCTTTCACAATGTTAACCTTTTGCATGTGATAGTTATTTCCTTCTTCAGGTGGCTAACAACACTCACCTTTTAGCATTAAATTCGACATGTACCACCAGTTATTTGCTCATGTGAAATGAATTACTTGACATTTTGAAATGACAAGAATTCATAATGACCTTTGGTAATGATATCCTCCGGCGTGATTTTCTTGGAACTTGAGTCAAAAATTTGAAGGCAACTTAGGCATTTGTATGCTATGGCAACTAATATCCCAAACAGAATGATTAAGCCCAAATATGCACTAAGTTCTTGAAAAGATATGGGTTCTGCCTTGGAGTTCAAAAAATGCCTGCAATGTGACACTTTAGCATTTGACCATGTGGACTACCACCGATGACTATCACCAGCTTATGCTAGTTAATTAGCTCTTACTAATCCTACACGCAACAAATCGTACCTAGTAGATGCAACTGGGTGGGAAATTTGAGCGAGCCTTGGTGCATTTTTCGAGATGGTACTCGATTAGCATCATGCTTATGGTATGCAAATTACTACACATCTCTTGGCTATTTCTATAAATAGGCACTTAGGAAAATAGCGAAATCACACTTAGCAATTTTAGCAGAATTGGTAATAGGTAATTGGCTTAGCATTTGGCGTTAGTAGTTGCGTAGAATTTGCATAGAGCTTAGACTTAAGAAAGTTTTGTAGAGCTAGGCACCATGAACACTCCAATTAGGTTAGTCTGCAAGAAATCTCAGTCAGCTTTTCTTGGTGAAATTTCAACCAGGTGTCTCAAAAGAATGACCAAGAATAAGCATTCTCTAGCCATTATAGTGATAAAGTGGGTTTTGGGGAGGGATTGCATTGAATATGAGGACAAGTATAGAGTTAATACTAATGTATGCTCTCACTTCGTGGTGTCCATGCTGGACATTCAGGTTCCCAAGCCATTGGTTCTCCGTCTAGTGCTTGAGATATTTTTGAAGTACCTGGGTGGCCTTGGAGAGGTGGTGGCAAACACTGTGTTTGGTATAGGCTTGCCAATGATGAGCGACCTCTGAAAGTACATTGAAGAAGATGTAGTTGTACCACGAGTGTCATCCTTGAGCAGTTTCCGCATCCATTCGCAAGAAGAACATCGTCAAAGGGTCACCCGTGCATGCCACTTCATGTTTCACCTATACAATGTGGTGCCCTTTTATGACATCAACTGGTACATTGACTTCAGGAACCTGGTGTTCCCTCTGCCACTTGCCATTGCTCCTATAGATGCTGCTGCTAGTCCTGATGCTGGCCTTGCTGATGAAGAAATTGCAGACGTTGTCGTCGATGCCTCCATTGCTGCTGCACATGGCCGAGACTGAAAATTTCTTTTTTATGATTTAAGAACTAATACTCATTAGTCTATTTTTTGTATATATGCCTGGAAAAGGCTTTACTGTGGATAGATAAAGAAGATACAAAAAATATATAGATATATACTCTAAAAGCATGGCCTCTGAGCCATTTTGATGATGTACTTATCAAAGTATATAAATATAATGAAGATATAGCTTATGTTAAAATTTTTGTCTCCTTTCTTCTTTTGGATTGGAATGTGGGTTTTCTTTTCTCTTTTCTTGCATATATGTGTTTACTTCAATTCCACATATGGGTGTCATTTTTCTCTACTTCATGGTTTTCCTTTAGTTCTCTCTGTACTTTTCAATAACGGGTTTCATTTTTTTATGCTTCCTCGCATTGTAGAATTAATTATTGAAAGACCATAAGAGAAAAATAATTACATTACTCACATATTTACACTTGTAGAATAATTTTGAAGCTTAATTGAATAATTTTAGGTGGATTTCATTAACAAGAATCCCCAATGCTTATTGATCCATGGTTTCTAATTCAAATGCATTATGTTGTTTGCATTGAATTATTTTGAAAGGGCCTTCCTATAGGCTGCCGAACTTTCTGTGTTGACTTGGCTTTGTAGTTCTTTCATTGAATTTTAGCACTAGGTCCTTGCATTTTAGACCTTGGTCTGAAGCTTTCTTTTTGAACCATATTTTAACCACTTGTTGGCAGTTGGACATGGCTATCAGGGCCTTTTCCCTTTTTCCCTGCACTTCTAGCAACTCATCCAGCCAAACCTCCATGGCACCATTTTTCTCTACCTCAAGAGATTTGAGCAATTGTAGTGTCAGAATCTCCATGGAAATAGGCAATAACACTTCTTTCCATACACTAGCTCGTACAATGAAGTCTTGACGACTTGCTTAGGAGTTATGCGGTCTGCCTAGAGCACCACTCGAAGGTTTTTATGCCATTCTCGCTAGTGTTCTGAACCGATTCTTTTGATGAGTCAGACTAGATTTTTGTTAGTAGATTCAGCCAGGCCGTTATCCTGTGGGTAGTAGTTTGATGATGTTTTTAAGAATATTCCATGTGTGAGTGCAAATTGAGATACCTTAGAGCCTAGGAAATCCTTAGCGTTGTTGGAGATGATGGTTTTAGGAGGGCCAAACCCCGTCACTAGTTCCTCAAGGAAACCCACTATCTTTGCCTTCGTGGCATTTTTTAGGGGTATGGCTTCGGTCCACCTGGTAAAGTAGTCCGTGGCTGTTAAGATCCATTTGTGTCCAACATAGGAGGTGAGATTGATCATTCCGATGAAATCAAGGCCCCATTGTGCGAAAGACTCATCAACCACTATCAGATTGAGAGGCATTGCAAAAAAAATTCTTCTCCTTACGAAGATTTGGCATTCCTTGCAATATTTTACTAGGGAGTATGAGTTGTTGAAAAACGAAGGCCAAAAGTACTCTACGCACATGATTTTGATGGCGGTGGTCTTTGTGGAGAAATGCTCGCCCGCGGGATTGCTATGGAAAGTGTCGAGAATCCTCTTTGCTTGCTCTGTGGTGACACACCACAATAGAATGCCGTTGAAGTTCCTCTTGAAAAGGATCCCTTCGATGAGCGCATATCTGCTATTTTGCAATTGGTAGAATCTTCTCTTTTGAGAAGGAAGGTCAGGCATATATTTTCCTTTGTGCATGAATCTTACCCTGTCCGCCAGCCAAGAACCTTCAGATTCAGACTCATTCATTAGAACCAACTCCGGTTGCTCTTCTTCGGCTGTCATTTCCTCATCATGCGCCAAATACTCGCATAGTCCTCTTCCTCGAATAGTCTTTGTAGGCTTGACCTCAATGTCATATTCAAGGATCTTAGTGATCCAATTAGCCCTCTTTTCGGTGATTTATCCTTCCATGATGTACTCACACACATTGGAATGTGTGGCATAAACAATCACCTTATTGCAAGATATTAGTGGTCGAAACTTCTTGAGTCCCTTAACAATTATGAAGGCTTTCCTTTCGACGAATTTATAGTTTGTCTCATGTTCCTTCAAGGTCCGAGAGTGAAATGCTATTGGATGTTCTCCATTTCCTTCATCATCTTTTTGAGTTAAGATAATAACAATCCTTGATTTTCTATTGAATACATACATTATGAAGTCCTTCGATAGGTTTGGATTGACCAACATAGGAGCTGAAGAAATAGCATCCTTAACCTTCTCGAAAGCTTCTCTAGCTTCTTTAGTCTATTTGAATAATTAATCCTTTTTTAGCATTAGGGTGATCAGTCTGATTATCCCTGCAAAATCCGAAATGAATTTGCTTACAAAATTTACCTTCCCTAAGAAATATTGGACTCCTTTTTTGTTGACCAGTAGGGGAAGTTCTTTGATTTCTTTCACCCATTCGGGATCAATCGTAATTCCTTCTTTGGACACTACGTGTCCCAATAGCTTGCCTTGCGACACTCTGAAGACACATTTTTTCGGGTTTAGGGATACCTCAAACTCCTGGCATTTTTTGAAAACTGTCTCAAGGTGATCGAAGTGATCATCTTTATGTTTGGAGAAAATAATCAGATCATCCAAATAGATTAGGATAATCTTGTTAATCAGTTCACTGAAAGCGATATCCATGGCCTGCTGAAAAGTGGCTCCCACATTTAAAAGGCTGAAAGACATTTTTGCATATGTGAATGTTCCCCACTTGGTAGTGAATGTTGTTTTGTGTCGGTCCTCTTCTTTGAATTGGATATAATGGTAACTGGAGAAGCCATCCAACAAAGATTTTTTTTTTGAACCTGCCACTATTTGTAAGATTGATTCCATAGAAGGCAATGAATAATGGTCATTTAGGGATGCTCTGTGCAGATCCTGAAAGTCAACACATAAGCAAATGTCTCCATTCTTCTTTTGGATTGGAACCAGGATGGATACCCATGTGTTGTGTTTGATTGAGAAGATGATCTAAGACTGAATTAGGTTTGTTATCTCTTGTGCCATCATGGCTTCGATCTTCAGGTTCACTGGCCTTTGTTTTTGGCAGACTGGTTTTGCACCTTCCATCAGCGCTATTGTACGCTGGATGATTTCAGGATCATATCCCTTAAGGTCATCATATGACCAGATCACCACTCCATACTTCTCACAAAAGTTGATGAGCATTTCCTTATCGTGATGTAGAACATCTTTCCTGACTTTAAGCTTTCTTCCATCTCTGACCTGAAGGTCCGCATAGTCACTTTTGTCTACTACAAACTTCCTTTTATCATTTCTTGCATCATCACAATCAAACAGGTTTTCGATAGTGACCGGCCCCTTCAGAAGCTTATTAGACCTTAGCTAAATGATTTTTCTGTCATAGGCTTCAACAATATTTGGTTGGAGTTGGTCAAAAAATTCTCCAAACTGCTAGATGAATGAGGTGACGTGCTCATCGATGTCAAATACCTGCCGTCTCTGATCATTATTTGGAATCACTAGTCAGACTATCATTCATACAGAGTATTTGTTGTGTATTAGGTCGGAGGCAGGGTAAAACTGGGATCCGATTGCAGCCATGCAATCTGCATCAATATTTTGCTCTCAGGTCACTGTTTGGATGTTGAAAGCTTCAAAACCATCAATCAAGTCCTAGAATCTATGCCTATAGGATCTCATGCAGATGTTCTTAGCTATGGAAATCCCTCAGACTTGGTTGACCACTAGTTTATAATCTCTAAACACCATTAATTGCTTAATGCCCATCTACTCTGCAAGGCTTAGACCTTGCACTAGGCCTTCATATTCATCTTCATTATTCAAAAAATTGAACTAGAAGTGGAAAGACCAGAGTGTCTTTTCATTGTGTGGGGATGTCAAACATATCCCGACTCCTACGCCCACCTTGCATCTTGCTCCATCAAAGTGGAGTGTCCATAACTCTGAATCTTGGTTACTTTTAGGTTCCTTTACGACCTTCAAAAGCACTTGATCTTCATCATAGATGACATAGGTGCCCATCCCAGTAGCATGATAGTTGTCAAAAGGGTCAACACCTGTATATTCACTCAAGAGAACTTCTTTATCGGTCCAATCTTCGGTCACCTTTTCATCTTCTAGCAACTCGTTGCAATATGTTTCCTCCTTAGTGAAAGAGGTATGAGCAACCTCAAAGTTGATCATAGCTTTATAGACCACATGTTCTGAATGCAAAGGTTCAAACACTATTTTCATTTTAGCTCCATGCTTGGTCCTTAGGATTAAGTGTGACCAATCCAAAGAAAGATACACTCCAATCTTTGAAGTGAATTCTTGGGATAGGCAAAGATCGAACATAGGGGGACATCTATGATCAAAGTATCTTGTAGAATTGTGATGCTAGGGAAGGAGAATAGAGTCAAGGGGAGATCTTTGATGACACCTACAGTTTCGAATTTGTTCCCATCAAGCTGCATAACCCCCTCCTTTAAAGGCTCATAGCTAAGTTCTAGGACTTCAACTATCTTCTTGGGCATGACTGTAGTGCTAGCGCCAGAGTCAATCATGGCATTGTGCAATAATTTCTCTCTGACAATAAGGGTTAGGAAGAAGGGTTTTGGTTTTTGCTTGTCTTTAACCTCGGTAGGGGCTTCCTTTGTGATATTCGTGAGAACTTTGGCAGGAGGTGATTGATCAAAAACCTTTCCTTTGAGCAATTGCTTTGTTGGCTCAATGATTGGATCTTCTCGGAAAGCCTTTTGTAGCAATGTCTTCTATTTCAGAATAGCTAAGATATCCCACAAGGACACATTAGCGGATGATTTTTTCAATTGTTCCACCACATTGAATCTCGACAAATTTGGAGGCTTCAGCTCCTTAGCTTTGGCTATGACAATTTACCTTTGTGGCAGACCTTGTTGTGCCACTGTGGAGGTACTGGGCATCTATTTGGAAGCACTTTTGGACTGTAGACTGACCAGTTACGAGACGATTGGTTCTCTTGTGAATCTCCTCTTTGAGCAAGTATTATAATCGAATTGCACTTGCAGGGTTTTTGATGTAGATGCATCATTGGAAAACACTGCCTCTTCTTCTTCCATCCATGAAAAGAGTGTGTGATCGGGAGTAATATCCATTTCTTGCTCCAAGGACATCCCCTGCATTTGCACGGTAAGCATTGTGTTTTCCATTTGTAGAGAGGCATATACATAACCTCCATGGTCCGATGTCGCGCCTTGACTGCGCTAGTCTACCACATTTTGTTGTAGATTGTCATGTGGGAAATTTTGGGGCATATGTGAGTGACCACAAGGGAAACACCAGGGGTTGGTGTCATTGACTAATTTTTTTTGTCCCATTGTCAGCTCTCTGCTTGAACTTGGGTTAGCACTTTGCAACGGAGAAGGCACTGGTACTATTTGATTAGTTGTTTGTGCCTATGAATTTGTGTGAGTGTCTCCTTGGAACTAGTTTTTTTGGTAAGAAGACCTTCTGCCCTGATAATTTTGATAGGTGGGCTTCAGAGGCGGGACCTAGTTCCACTTGATGACAGTTATTTCATTGGCGATGGTCTGCAATATTTCTTTGAAATCGCTCATCTCTTCCTTCGAAGAGATGGATGTAAAAGCAACGCTTTGTGGCACATTTAGATATGTGTACATGGATTGGGGAGGTGTGGACACACTGGTAGATGACATTTCTTGGGTGAAAACTGATACTTTGGGGAATATAGGCATGGTGGGCTAAGGTGGCAACTTCCTGACGTCTATCAGATTGTTCTCCGCTTTGACTGCAATGTTGTATGCATCCGGTAGTGTGGTTCCACCAAGAGATTAGATCATCATCAAAATATTAGGGTTGATAGATTTTATGTAGAACATGAATGCTAGCTCGGTCGACAGGAAGATAGCAACTTGGATTCTCTACCAAGTTATGTGGAACCGAGCGTTGAAATTAGTCATGGCTTCATATGGGGCTCATTTTATGACCGAGAACTAATGATATTGCAAAGGCCTATCTCCATCATTTGAGAATCTTTCATAGAAAGGGTCTCCAAGTTGGTCACAGGTACCGATGGTATTAGCTTGTAGCGTATAGTACCAATCTAGTGTCTTGCCTCTGAAAGAGGCTGCAAGCAACCTTAGCGCTACATTTTGGTCTATAACTTTGTGCACTAGATACACGTCTGCAACATCTTGCATTTGTTCAAATGGTGTTCTTGAGCCATCTCTGGTGAACTTAGGTATAGCTTTTAGAACACAGACTGAGATAGGGGCCCAAATGGTGGGTGCTACTGGTGCTACGGGTGCTACAAGAGGACTTCCGACATCCCATGCCACATAATTTATGTTAGTAGCGGGAAACATGGCTAGTGGAAGGGGCGAAGGAAGCAGAACATTCACTAATTGGGTCACGGCTAGTACTGTTCCTAGTGGCAGCACTAACAAACCAGGATTATTCACTGTTTGGGACCTAGTAACAAGCAGATGGCTCATACACCCTCTTTGAATTTAGATTCATTTAAGTATTCCCCCTGAGTGTACTAGAAAAAAGAAACTGTTGATGCCAAAAATTGGCAAGGTAACAACCTTTATGGGAAACTTAGTTAATGGGGGGACCAATTGCACTAAACTAAGTGACCTTCGGGTTTTTAAAGAAGCCAACTTCTTCTGTAATTGGGGTTTTGGAATGGGAAAAGGAAACAAATATTAAAAACCAAAGGTATAACTAAGGCGATGCACTGAGATTTAGATATAAGGAATGGTAAATCTATCTTTTGAATACAATTTAAGGGCCTGTTTAGCAATTTGCTATGTCCTAGAATAACAAAATTTAGAAATAGAAGCCTGAAAAATTCATTCAATGAAAAAACATAATTATCATACACACTCACTAAAAAGAGGAGTCAAAAACATGATCTAAACCAACAAACTTTCATTAAAATCATAGAAGTTCTGCAAATAAACAATTCAGGACAATAGTGACACAGTATTAATGTTTTATCAAATAGCTTAAGAAAAATAGAAAGGCTGAAAAGTAACACAGTTTAAGAGTCTCATACAATAATCTAAAAGCAATATTAAAGGCCTAGTGTGTTTCCCTATTTTTTTTGTGTCTTCTGAACTCATTTTCTGAAGCAAGAAGCAGTATATATAGCTAGCAATCCCACCGCTTGGCGGGCCAATAACATAAAAGATTATGTATCTCAAGCAATGATAGCTGCAACAATGATTGCCCTTAGCCATTGTAATAGAAAAGATTCGGGCCATGGCAGTAGTCGCTCCATAGCCAGATGCATCCCTTGCGAATGATGGCAGTGGTCCTAGAAAAATCCTGTGCAGACAAGTGTCGCTTCCCAATGGAGGCAGTTAGAACACGTGGCAACATGTCACAGCTTGTTACTTGCTCCATCTTTCCCTTCGGTAGAATTCTTGTCGAAGAGATGCGTGGCGGAAGGTCACAACCCATGGTTCATTTCTCCCTTTCTATGATGAAAGCTTGCATTGGGAAGACACGTGGCAACATTCTTTACTATCGATGCTGATTGTGGGGTCCACCAAAGAGTATATGCAAATGAAAGCTACGTGGCACACTGATGGGGCCCGACTCAAAAGTGAAGGGAAGCAACCTTCAAGTGTCTGCGGTGACGACACATTGAAGCATAGTGGGAGCTGGTAGAAGAGCGAAGGAAGCAATCACTGCAAAGAGCACCTGGTGGACACGTGGCGGTGACCGACGAAGTTTAGCAAAAAGAGGCCCAATTGAGAAGTGAAGGGAAACATTTAAAAAATCTGAGGCGCAGGCCAGTACTTAGCAAAAGAAAACCACCCGAAGGGAGCTTGAGGAATTTTATATTCACAAAAACACAGTTAGACATCCATTAGTGATAAGATAATCCAAAGAAATTAAGTCACAAACATAAAAATATTATTTTGTAGCATCAACATCCTTAGCTTATCGTATGATTATCTATTGTATTATTTCAAGCCATTATATTGGTATCTAGGGGATTTTCCAAATGGGAATCAACCTAACCTAGCGAATTCCTTAAAGGTGTTTATCAATATTGTTAATTTATTATTATAGGCCTTGAAACCCAGGTGAATATATGTTTGTAGGTGGAGAAATATCATAGTTGACAAGCCCAAATCGTCTATGACATGTTCAAATCCATGTGCCTTGTTTAGATCCATATTCATGGAGATCAATTCTATAATTATAAAAGTAAATTGTAGTAATAGACAAAAAAAATATTTTTTCAAGATAGTGTAGCGATGTGTAATGTCCCATGTGCGCGGCTGGGTGTGTCTCGGTGGCCACGTGTCTGGCGGGCTTGCGTAAGACCCCATATTCTCCGGTGGTGGCTTTGGTGGTGAAAGATTCCTCCATAGTTGTCGCCCTTAACACCCTGGGTAGCCGCCCTTACTAACAGGCTAGTCTTTTGGTGTAGTGGTTGGGCCTTAGTGGTATCAGAGCCAAGGTCTTGATGTTGAGACCCGTGGAGCGTGGTGGGCTGTAATGTCCCCTGTGCGCGGCTGGGTGCGTCCCGACGACCACGTGTCCGGTGGGCTTGCGTAAGACCCCAGATTCTCTGGTGGTGGCTTCAGTGGTGAAAGATTCCTCCCTAGTTGTCACCCTTAACACCCTGGGTAGCCGCCCTTACTAATAGGCCGATCTTTTGGTGTAGTGGTTGGGCCTTAGATTGGAATATGCCCTTTAAAATTTTTCTTGATTTTCAATAACAAATACAATGTAACCAAGCACCCATTAAGGTTAGTTTAACCCAAAACATTGCATGAAAGAACTCTAACCAAGAATGCACCCTAAAACCACTTAAGGAGGAGGGGCGGGCATATGGTCAAAGGATCCCTAGGATCTACTGAATCAAAGATTACAAAGATTACAACTGAAAGAGAGAGACTAAACTCAACACCAAGAATGTGCACTCAAGATCCTTTAACGGGCGAGGTGCTAACATATGGTGGAGTGCTAATTGTTGAATTGAAAGTACTTAGGTAGATAACCAGCCATAAGAGAATTTCCACACTACCACCAAATAGTGGGGAGAAAAGACTACAATTAAAACACTTTCATTTGTTGTGGCAGGCATCCACTTAAGAGTGGGGATTCACCACTTGACAGTGGGTATAAGAAGAGAATTAGTAAGTTCTTTTTTCCACACTGGCGGTAAACCATCCAGGGGTTACAATGTGATAATTAAACACGAATAAGCAGCAACTAAATAGATTGAAATGGTACTACTGTTATCAGCTTTACAAAATGAGAAAGAGCTGCAAATTACATGAGGATTACAATAGTTTTGAAGCACAAAGAAGCTGGATGATCCCACATTAGATAACTATCCAACTTATTGAAGAAAGAATTGAAAACTCAAACTGAAGCAAGTCTGATATAAAAATATGCAAACTGAAAATGAATTACCAACAAACTGTAGCACACCAAATTGTTCATAACTTCATCCTATCTTCACCAATTGACATGGAATCAATTGCAGCAACTTCTAGGAGCAAAGGCGCCCTTGTTCAAACATAGAAACTACACCGAAGCCTCCGTATTTATTAATGCACACATCCCAATATCATTATGGAAATGTATGACCTTCAAGAGGGGCGATTTTCTCTTTAAAAATTAGAAACAGATTAATAAAATCTGAAACCTCTTGGAGAGGGTTGCCCAGGGCTTAGAATCATATAGATAAAATATCCATATGGGAATAGAATTTACCCAAGGAGCTGCAATCAAAAACGTGCTTCAGCCATGACTGAACCAACAAGCTCCAAACTTAAAATAACATCAAAATTCTTCTACAATGAAGCTCAATATGCACTTCTGAATGAAGCACACTCCCAAACCACTATCTAGGGAACCATAGTTTCAGGCTCGAAGAATGGAGACAAATTGCTAAGCTTTCCCTTAGCCAGATTCTGGATTTCAAACCAGTAGCATAACTTTACAATATTTCCCAAAAATAATCAGCTCTTCAAACAACAGCAATATATAAGTTTCAATTGGAAAATGAAGCAACAAGAGACTCTTCAAATTCCAAGAAGTTGAATCACTTCAACTTCCAAAAGGGATGCCACTTTAAGCATTTCACTTTTTGAAATAATAAAATATTAATCAACCTCTTTTAGGCATCCAACTTCACTTTGCAACAATAAAGCATTTAATAATTCATTAAATGCACTATTGACCCCTTAATGACCCCCTTTTAAAAACAACATGAAGTGATCATTCCTAGGCGTGGGGGTACAGCTGAGAAACATAAAAATGACTAAGTATAAAACTTAATCCATGGAGATAACCAAAGCCAAACTGAAACTGAAGGATAGCAAGATGACTTGAGCTGAATTGCTGATGATGCTACTGCCAAAATTAGACTTACTAAAAATAGCCAACTGTTATAAATAGTAAGTTCACATCAAAACAACAGAAAGCCAAATTGAATCATTGAACTACAAAGGATTGAATTGCTGCTAGACAGATACTGCCAAAAGATAGACTTGCTAAAAATAGCGAACTACTATAAATAGTAAGTCTATACAACAACCTCAGAATGCCAACTGAGCAATATCTGAAAGAGGAAACCCTAATTTTCTACCTCAACTTAGCCTACGGATTTCTGGGAATAGGCTAAATCCAAATGAAGAGCGTAGGGCCAAAATGGGGACATTACAGTCCACCCTTCCAAAAATTGCTTGTCCTCAAGCAATGCCACCACACTCCAAGGAAATAATTTGATCCTTACCATGCCAAATAGGATCCCAGGGTCCCAAATCATCCTAGGAGAAGGATAGCACAAACTGATGTAAGCACTGCACTACTAGATGCCAACACAAGAAATCACCAGATTAAAATTAAATTGAAACATCATGGGAATAAATTCTAGAAGGCCATCAGTGGCTTCATCATCTTCAACTGTGGAATAGAAAACCCAAATGATACCGGGATTCCAAATCTTCCTCAGGAACACTGTTCCTCTAATATGTTGCGCTACTCTGATTAATACAACTGAATACTCAAAGTGGACCAACATGCCATGATCCACAAAAGATAATGCACCAACATGTCAATGCCTGGGTCCCCTATCAGTCTGTAGGACCTCCAAACTTTGCTGTCATAATTCTGATTAGCAACAAAGATATCTTCAAACATGCCTCTAAACCAATGCCAAAACAAGATCAATGCTCCACACTCCATCCCTATCCAAGAGGATGCACAATGCTTCCTTTGAAGCAAACTGATTTCACTGAAAGAACTCCAATAAATATTCACATGTCTCACATCAAGAGTCTCAATTTGACAAATCAAATCGGCTAATAACTCGCTGTCCCAACAAGTAATGTATGAGTTGGTACCACAAAATTCACTATCAACCATCAATGAACAACCCATACCTGAACTTTGACCATACTGAATCATTCCCTTGCTCATTTGTGGCATAAATTCAATCCAATTAGGAGGTGGAGAGGCCTGGAAATGAAGTAACCAGCTTCCTAAGAGGTCTGAAATAATCATCTTGAGATCTGATTTTTGGAAAATTAGCATCCAAGAAGACAAGCAGTAGCTACAACATAAGAATTTTTCATCAAAATGAGCATAACTGCTCATGAACCAAGTTGGTGGCACCTTTAGCAAGAGACCCCATGCCACCACAAACCAACTTCTGATCATATTTTCTTCCCAGAACACCAATTTTTGATCAGAAATAAAGAACCTATGACATAGAAAGAAGGAAGTAGCAAACATAAAACAGAATTTTTGACACTTATCTCTCCATCCAACCTTCTTTTTATGAATTTCATTCTTCATAAGAAAATACTTGAGATCCCAATTACTGATTTTCAATTGAAAACATTTCCCAACACATAAGCAAATGGTCACAACCACATTCTGAATATTATACGCTGGTGTATCCCCCATAAAATTTACAATATTACCCTTTTGCCATGTAATGCCAAGATCCCAAACTAATAGCCATGGAGAACCACTTCTCAAACAGAGAACTGCTCTCACGTGAATCCTCTAATTTACTCGTTCCATCTGCATTGCCACTTCTTGAAACCCCAAGAAGTATTCAACCAACCTTTGTTCGTTGAAGAGATCAAATCCAAATTCTTGTGATATGACTTGCTGGAAAAATTCCATGAATCCTTCATCAAATACAATTTTGAAATCTATCACTCTAAGAGAAGATGGTGATGAACTAAAATCTAATATGAGCCTCACAAGCATCCTCATCAAAAAATAAATTAAACCTTCATCAACAAACCCATCAACTCTTTGTTGATGAACAATAAGAATGCCTTCATTCTTTGTGTTTCTAGAGTTACCAATTCTTGTTGAGTGGATGCACTAGGAACAACAGTAGATTCAACTTCATGCAACTCATGTATCAACTCTTCAATTCTGGAAGACAAACCCAAATCCCCTCCTTAAGTAATCTCTGAAGCAATTCCTTCATCATTTTCAAAAAGAGGATTTACATAAACCTTACTAGAACCTTCTTCATACAAGAGATTGCCAAAAGCATGAAAAACTTGAGAATTTGAATGCTTTGGTCTCTCAAGGCAGCATTCCAAATCATATGTTTCTTGTATGAGATCAAGATCATCAAGAATTACTTGAAGCTCCTCTGCTCTTCTTTTGTTTTCTTGCTCCCATGAATATTGAACAACAAAAATCTGATATTCTTCTTCAATTAGAGTCTCATGCACTTCTTGCAACCTCGCTTTGGTAAGCTCATTCCACTCCAATGCCTTGTCAACAATATTGGCCACTATGTCTTTATCATGTATGATGTGCAAAAGACTAGATTTAATCTCCTCCAAGGAAAATTTAATGGACTTCAAGTCATCAATAGAAGTGCAACATACAAATTCTCCCCTAAGCACATCATGAATCAAATGTTCTACTTGCCTATGAATTCTATCAAGTTTTGACAAAACTTGAATTCCATTATCAGAATGTGTGAACTTGAGTTGCAATCATTATATATTGGCTGAGATGATGTAGAACAACTTTGATGGATACAGATTTCAAAAATGGTTTGAGTTCTACTCCTCAACTTGTCTCACATGTGATGAACAATCTTCATCATTCCATCCATAGTGCCTTCCAATTCCTTAGATTTTTTCCTTATCTTGATTTCCGGTGAAGAAAAATCTGCCTTATAACTACTAGAAACTTCACCTTCCATGTTGTCTCCTACACATGATTCTAGAGAGTTAGTCAAATCAGCTTTGGAATAGGAAGTGACTACTGCTTCCTCTATCTCTTTCTCCTCTTTAGCTTGACTTTCAAATGAGCATCCTTCGGAATTGTGAAGAAGCAATTCGTTGATTGAACTCATAACTCCTTCCATCCCAACTTCTTCTTCATTTGGATCTACACTTATGGCCTCTTCATGCATCTCTGGTTCAACTTTTGTTTCCAAAAGTTCTTTCTTTGAATCTTCAACATGGGGCTTCTTAACACAAGTCAACTCACTGTTCTCTGTAGGAAACAAGAGTACCTCACTAGTCTTCAAAGCTTCCACTACCATATTACCTTCTTCTATAGAATGCTCGGATGAGTACAAATCCATAGGTACCCCTTGAACTTTTGCAATGTCTTCAAAGGGATTCCAACTTTCATCCTCCTCTTCAGCTTTAGAAATCTCCTTTTTGTTCACAAAAATATTCTTCAAAAATGGTTTCAACTTATCTTCACATTGACTGGAAATTTCTTTAACTAACAAATCAGTAGTGGGAGAAATCTGCTCTTCACATTTCAAAGTATCCAAGAGAAGAGTTTGGACACTTTTAGGAAGACTATCAGCTTCTTTAATTGTAGAGACTAGAACATTTATGACAGCTGCAAGCATACTGCCTTCTGCTCACTCTAGGTCGAGGTGAAAAGATAATTAAACAAGTGATAATTTTGATTCTCCATCTCCAATTCTATCAATAAGATGCAAGCACCAACTTCAAAAAATTTCTTTAAAACAGCTGCTCTCCTTGAAAACAAGCTACTACCAGTTTCATCCAAATCTTGAAAACTTTCCACTATCATATTTAATATGATCTTCATAGTTTCATCATCATAGGGCAAATGGGGATTTACAATTCTTATTATCTCCATGAAACAAGAAGAAATCAACAGCTTGGTTTCTTCATCAGGATGCCCCAACCAATAGGGCTGATTCAAAGAATTCACTGTAGGAGCTAGTGCCAACTCCATTTTCTCTGAAGGTGATGGCTTCACTTGTCTCAAACATTGTTTTAACAAATGAAGAATGTTCTCTTCATTTTGTCTTGACTAAAATTCTTTTCCAAGTCTCTTTCCAACCACAAAGAGAGTCTCTGCCAACTTCATCTCTTCTTCATTAGCCATGCCTAACTGCCAACTTCTGGATACCACAAGGAGCTGAACTACAATCTGTTTTGACCTTGGGTGTAGTACCGGAGATATCTGTCACTCAACTACCTAAACATGAAGCTCTGATCACAGGATGGCAAGATCTTCTGCTTTGATACCACTGGAATATGCCCTTTAAATTTTTTCTTGATTTTCAATAACAAATATAATGTAACCAAGCACCCGTTAAGGTTAGTTTAACCCAAAAAGTTGCATGAAAGAACTCTAACCAAGAATGCACCCTAAAACCACTTAAGGAGGAGGGATGGGCATATGGTCAAAGGATCCCTAGGATCTACTGAATCAAAGATTACAAGGATTACAACTGAAAGAGAGAGACTAAACTCAACACCAAGAATGTGCACTCAATATCCTTTAACAGGCAAGGTGCTAACATATGGTGGAGTGCTAATTGCTGAATTGAAAGTACTTAGGCGGATAACCAGCCATAAGAGAATTTCCAAACTACCACCAAATAGTGGAGGGAAAAGACTACAATTAAAACACTTCGTCTGCTGCGGCAGGTATTAACTTAAGAGTGGGGATTCACCACTTGATAGTGGGTATAAGAAGAGAATTAGTAAGTTCTTTTTCCACACTAGCGGTAAACCATCCAGGGGTTACAATGTGATAATTAAACATGAATAAACAACAACTAAATAGACTGAAACAATACTACTGTTATCAACTTTACAAAATGAGAAAGAGCTGCAAATTACATGAGGATTACAATAGTTTTGAAGCACAAAGAAGCTGGATGATCCCACATTAGATAACTATCCAACTTATTGAAGAAAGAACTGAAAACTCAAACTGAAGCAAGTCTGATATAAAAATCTGCAAACTGAAAATGAATTACTAGCAAACTGTAGCACACTAAATTATTCACAACTTCATCCTATCTTCACCAATTGACATGGAATCAATTAAAACAACTTCTAGGAGTAAAGATGCCGCTGTTGAAACACAAAAACTACACCAAAGCCTCCATATTTATTAATGCACGCATCCCAATATCATTCTAGAAATGTACAACCTTCAAGAGGGGCAATTTTCTCTTTAAAAATTAGAAACACATTAATAAAATCTGAAACCTCTTGGAGAGGGACGCCCAGGGCTTAGAATCATATAGATAAAATATCCATATGGGAATAAAATTTACCCAAGGAGCTGCAAAAAAAAACGTCCTTCAGCCATGATTGAACCAGCAAGCTCCAAACTGAAAATAACATCAGAATTCTTCTACAATGAAGTTCAATATGCTCTTTTGAATGAAGCACACTCCCAAACCACCATCTAGGGAACCATAGTTTCAGGCTCGAAGAATGGAGACAAATTGCTAAGCTTTCCCTTAGCCGGATTCTGGATTTCAAACCAACATCATAACTTTACAATATTTCCCAAACATAATCAGCTCTTCAAACAACAACAATATATAAGTTTCGATTGGAAAATGAAGCAACAAGAGACTCTTCAAATTCCAAGAAGTTGAATCACTTCAACTTCCAAAAGGGACGCTACTTTAAGCATTTCACTTTTTGAAATAATAAAATATTAATCAACCTCTTTTAGGCGTCCAACTTCACTTTGCAATAGTAAAGCAGTTAATAATTCATTAAATGCACTATTGACCCCTTAATGACCCCCTTTTAAAAACAACATGAAGTGATCATTCCTAGGCGTGGGGGTACAACTGAGAAACATAGAAATGACTAAGTATAAAACTTAATCCATGGAGATAACCAAAGCCAAACTGAAACTGAAGGATAGCAAGATGACTTGAGCTGAATTGCTAATGATGCTACTGCCAAAATTAGACTTACTAAAAATAGCCAACTGTTATAAATAGTAAGTTCACATCAAAACAATAGAAAGCCAAACTGAATCATTGAACTACAAAGGATTGAATTGTTGCTAGACAGATACTGCCAAAAGATAGACTTGCTAAAAATAGCGAACTGCTATAAATAGTAAGTCTACACAACAACCTCAGAATGCCAACTGAGCAATATCTAAAAGAGGAAACCCTAATTTTCTGCCTCACTTAGCCTACGGATTTATGGGAATAGGCTAAATCCAAATGAAGAGTGTAGGTCCAAAATGGGGACATTACAGGATGAATCAATTGACAATATTTGTCTATTGTTCAATGATTTCTGGATTTAATTATGTACAATTTTTTCATCAACATTTTGGATCACACTCTATGATCCATCATCAAGATGTATAAGAGAGCAAAAGGAGTAAAAATAATAAGTTGCAGACCCAACAATGCATGAAAAGGGGTTGGAAAGAGGGAGGAGAGATAAAGGTGACACAAGAATCAAGATACCAAAAATTGAAATAAGGAAAGAAAAGAGAGAACCAACAAATTTGAATTTAATTTGTTAATTTATTTTTAATTTTTTCATTTCAACCTATCATTTGTTGGTTCTCTTTTATTTCCTTATTTTAATTTTTGGTGTCTTGATTCTTGTGCCACCCTTATCTCTCCTCCCTCTTTCCAACCCCTTTTCATGCATTGTTGGGTTTGCAACTTATCATTTTTGCTCATTTTTCTCTCTTCTGCATCTTGATGATGGATCACAGAGTGTGGTTCGAAAGATTGATGCAAACAATCGTACACAATCAAATCTAGAAATCATTGAACAATTTACAATATGGATTGTGGAAATTTGATATCATTAACATTTTTCTAGTAAAATCAATACATACACACACATTATATAAAGAGAGAGAAATGGAGTTAGTATATTGAGTAACAATAATCAGAAATGTGAAGCAAATAAAATTAGTCTGCTACTTAGTACCACCTTATCTTGATTTGATATCAAATGAGCACCTAAGGAGAAGTTACAATAAGTGAATTTTTCTAGCCACTACCATACCTCGGCTAGCCCTTGTCTCTTTGAGATCACACACACACAACACACAACACACTTTAAACTTACATTGTACTTCTAGTTAAAAGGGAAGATCTATAATGTCAAGGTTAATTAAATAAATAACACAATTAAATACTAACCAACCTTAATATAAGAGCTTGAAACAAATAGTTGTGCTAATTGTGCTTTCGTAATGTCAATTTCCCTCACTTCATCATATGAAAAGCCATTTGCATAATGTTGCCTCTTGGACTCTCACCACTCTACAAACCTAATATGCTGGTTTGTGAGAGTTTCAACATTGAAAATTATTGTTTCTAATGTGGTTTTCATATCAGTAAGGTGATGGTGTGTCTCATATATCTAAAATATGTTTCTGAATTCATTTAAATTGGGACAAATAGCTTCATATAGTGGGATATCATGATTGTTGTTGGCTGGTTTATCAAAAACTATCTAGGATACCTCAATGTGTGCACCATTTAATTGAATATTTAGGCTTGCACAAATCTACGGGTTGTCCAATTTTGGGATTGATAAATAGTTGTGCTAATTGGGCTTTCATAATTTCAAGTTCCCTTAGTTCATCATACGATAATCCATTGGCATAATGTTGCCTCTTGGACTCTCGCCACTCTACAAACCTAATATGCTGGTTTGTGAGAGTTTCAACATTGAAAATTATTGTTTCTAATGTGGTTTTCATATCATAAAGGTGATGGTGTGTCTCGTATATCTAAAATATGTTTTTGAATTCATTTAAATTGCCATAGATAGCTTCATGGATAGTGGGACGTTTTGTAATGGAGAATTTAGTGGTGGAGGAGGATTTGGCTGGGCAGGGGTTTCATCTGGACAGGGTTGGGATTATTCACCATTGTTAAACCTTTTTGATATTTTAATGCAAACTAATATGCATATTTAAAAATATATTTTTGCACTAAAATTCTTCAAAAATAAAAAATTGAAAAAAACATTAAAAATCCAGCATACTTCTGATTAATGGATGATTTTGGTAATCAAATGCACTGGCAAATAGATATCTAAGTCGTTTTCTTGCTTTTCAAGCATAGTAGAGAATAGGGTAGGAAAAAATGACTATCAATTATCTATTTAACACATAGGAAACAAATATTCGTTTCAAAACATATATTCGTTTTGTTTTAGATTTTTTTTAAAATTGGTTGGGTCCGCCCTATCCCTTAGTATAAGGGACGATATAAACTGACATATAATAAGAGGTAATTTATGTTTATAATATATATATTATATTATAATATAATATATAATAATATATATTATAATATGATATTATATAATATAATATTTATATTATATTATATATTAATTATATATAATGATATAATATAATATTAATATATATAATATAATAATATTATATATATTAATATAATAATATACATTTTTTGATCGATAAAAGGTTATTATTTTATTAATATGATTAAAGTATTACAAAACATAAGGATGCTCGAAAGACAGAGCCACCAGTAAGTATCTTCTATATCTCAACCCAGTATACCAAAGAGAGCTACCCTGAACCCAACCGAACATTACATCCATCCAACCATTGATACAAATAAGCATTTCAACCATAGGGATTGCAAGAAACAAAAAAAGCATTCACGTCTAAAGGCTAAGAACAAACATTTCTAAACAAGGATCACCCACCTTCTGCAAACCAAAACCATCATCTGCCCTTCCGCACTGTTCATTTTCCTATCAGCCTTTTTGTTGCAACACTTCTTACATCCTTTCCTTCTGCTCCCCCGTGCTTTCATCCCACCACAAGCTACCTTTCACCCAAAAATTTCTTGCACTGTCATCAAAAAAGGCCACCCTTTTCGCTTAAACACCACTTCTACCTGACCTCCCTCCCCGAGCTCTTCCTCTACGTGCAGACCGCTTCCGCCTTGGGACCTGATGAAGTTGGGTTATGTCCTCCCACCATTCTGCAACTTCTTGTTGGTGCAACACTAGCTTTAAATTCTCCCATGCTGCTAAAATTCCCAACTTGTAAACTTCCCAGTCCACTCTCCTCCGCCATCTCACAAAGGGAATTAACCCTTCTTCTGTGGCCTCGTCCATATCCTCGATACCTTCCGAGACATCATATCCTTGACCCGGTACTGCCCACTCTAATAGGGACTCCATTTTCCTGAGTAACTCCTCCACAAACAGTGACTTCATCACCCATTTTACCACCTCAATTTCTTCATTTAATTTGAGACCCCATGCAAATAACATAGAGGCAATGTCCACATTCATTCTTCCTCTGTGGGTGGCCTCCATGAAATGCGTACCCAAAGCCTCCAGAACCACCTCCACCACCTCATCGTGGGGATTTTTCAATAAGAAATTCAACCTGAATACTGACACTGGCCTGAAAAATCCTTTTTGTTGAAGTTTTGTTGAAAAGCCATATCTCACTTCCATTTCCCCCTGTTTTTGTGATTTTCAAACAAACAACAGCCTACACTCTTCAACAACACCTTCGCCAGAAATAGATAGAAACAATGCTGCTTCATTTTTTTTTTTTAAACCCCACCTTCTAAACAACCTGGCTTTCCATTTGCCCTGTCCTTCCCTTGACAAAAACATTTCATCACTTGATGCCACCTCTGCCTGAGCAGACCCAAAAGCAACAAAATAAAGTACACCAAGAGGATCATCCTCAGATCATTTTTTCCGGATATCTCAATTAAGAACAATGAGAGCCCGTCGATCATTTCCAACCCGCACCAACGTCCAACAAAATAAATAAAACCACCTACCTCTTCAATAACTATTTGTACTTAATTGTACCTCCCTACAGATGCTTGAAAGGTGACCCATCCTCTTCCAAACTCGAACATCACCCATTGGTACCAATCCCTCGTGCTAAAGGATTACAACCACTCTGGAAAGACCACCTGACGAAAATCCTCAACATGGGTTTCACCAATCACATCAAAAGAGGTCGCCCACTTGGAAAGGCAACCGCTTCCCCATTGCCAGCTCGGCGAATGTGACAAACTTTAAAATTGTCAAAAGAGCTTAAATCATTTAAAATTGCACGGATTAAAGCCTGTAAGTGCCACGCCAAAGCTCCACCATTTATAATTGCTTGAATTATAACCATAGAGTCACCTTCCAAGAGCAGATTTCTGATCCCCAAAGTTCTTGCTAGTCCTACAACCAATAAGGCCGCCTTAGCTTCCGCAACATTATTTGTGCCATCCTCCAGCTTTCTAGCTCCAAAAGCTACCAAATTACCTTCACTGTCGCGAATAATAGCCCCTGCTCCTGAGGGCCCCAGGTTGCCCTTGGCAGCCCCATCAAAATTTTCTTTGAGCCACCCTTCCCTTGGCTTTTCCCAAACAACCTCCTTCATAGAACCCTGCACCCCATTCAACCCCACCTCTAGTTGCCTAGGCTTTACCTTTAGCCCTAGCCACACCATTTGAAACCTGGTGTCCTCCATTGAAAAAGGACAATTTTGAAGTTGAAATTGTGAAGCCGCAACATTCACAACTTCCGTGATTGCTTGATCAATTATGTTTTTGATCCTAGGAACCGTTTCTTTTTTATCCTAAAAAATCCTTCTATTCCACTCCTTCCATAATTCCCAAATCACAAGAGACGCTCTTGCCACCCAGACACTTAGGAAAAGAGAAGAATAAGAGAGGTGTGGCCATCCCTCAAAAACACCCTTCACCGAGTTTTGCCAAGGACCCTGCCAACCAAGTTTTAGCCTAAGGGAATCCCAACAAGCAGCAAGAACTTTGTAGTGTAGAGGCAAGTGATCCATTGATTCTTCTGCCGCCTCACATAATACACACTTTGTCGGACCAACAAAACCCAACCTCTTCCTCCTTTCACTTGATAGAATTCACCCCTTCACTGCCAACCAAGCAAGGGCACCAGCCTTGGGCAGACACTCCTTACTCCAACATAATATTTTTGCCCAAAAGATCTCACCCTCAAAAGAGTCCAGAAGCTGATACCCAACCTTGACCAAGTAATTCCCATTAACTGACCCACACCAGACCACCTTGTTGACAGTGTTAGTTGGTAGAACTTGTCACCCCCTAAAAATCTCCTTCATTTTTTGAATTTGAAATTTTGAAATCTCCTCGAAAGCCACTTCTTTCCATCCCCACTCCTGGCCTAAGGGGCTCCTTTTAAGTTCTAAGTAATTTCTAACTTTATCTCCCCACCTTTGGGTAAAAAACTGTCTTAGCTCCTGAATTCCTTCCTCCTCCCTTAAATTGCATACCCATTCCATGAATCATCCCAAAAATTTGCATTTAACCCATCCCCAATTTTCTAGGTAATGTGATTAGTTATTACCAGCCTACAAGAAACTATAAAGTTCCAAATAGTTGATCCCTTCATTCGATTCCTAACAGTGAAAATCCAATTATCAGCCATAGAATCCAAGTATTTTGCTTTTAAGATTTTAACCCATAAGAGTTCAAGGTTTGTATAGATACTCCACACCAGCTTTGCACCCAGAGCTTCATTCATCAAATGCCAATCTCTCAAACCAACCCCCCCTTTTGCTTTGGTTCTACAAATTTTCTCCCATGCTAACAAAGGGATTTTATCTTGATCATTTGCACCATTCCAGAAAAATTTCCGCATTCGCTGCCCTATTAATTTCACCACCTTCTTCGGTATTTTCAAACACATCATAGAGAAAATTGGAATGGTCGAGATCACACTTTTTAACATGAGTATACGACCAGTAGCCGTTAGCCATTTACTTTTCCAACTGCCCATCCTGCTTAAGCAGCTGTCCACCAAATCTTTCCATATACCAGCTTTATTGGCTCCCCCAAAAAGAGGAATACCTAAAAACTTACTCATAAGTGTACCAACACGCATCCCCAAAATCCTACAGATTTCAAGTTGTTTAGCAATGGGAACATGAAAGAAGAAAATCTCTGACTTCTGCCAATTGATACATTGACCAGAAGCCCACCCATACTCATCAAGAGATTCTTTCATCGCCCGAGCTTCTCTAATGTTTACATCCCCCAAAAGAAAAGTGTCATCAACAAATTGAAGATGCGAGATCGGATCAACCCCTTCAGCAACAACAATTCCTTTCCACAGCCCACTACACCTTTTCTTAACAATCAACCTCCCTAAAGATTCAACCAAGATAATAAAAAGGAAGGGAGAGATGGGGTCTCCTTGCCTGATCCCCTTGCTGGATTCAAAAAAACCTTGAGGGCTGCCATTTAACAATACCGAAAAATGAGGGGTGCTAATACAACTTTGAATCTAGGCAACCCACTCATTGCAGAAACCAAACTTCTCAAGGACCTTAAGGAGAAAACCCCTATTAACTTCATCATAAGCCCGTTTAATATCTAATTTCACCATCATCTTCTCCAATTAATATAATAATATTATAAAATGATATAATATAATATATACAAATCATATATTTTATATATGTTAAATAATATATTATATATTAATATATATAAATAGGGTAGGTAAATTGAGTCACCAAACCATAATATATAAATGGTGATATATATATTATAATATAATATATACATATATATTATATTGTAATATCATATTATAATATAATATATATATATTATATTATATTATATTATATATAGTATATTATAATATAATATAATATATGTTGGGTGAAAATTATGTAATTGGCTTTTTAATAGATTACACAACTAGGACTTCAGCCACAACTATGTGAGATGTAATCTCTCCTCTCAGAAAGGGGAGGCATCCTTCTTACTGCTTTCAGAAACAAGTAAAACTAATTGAGTATTTACAACATGTACACTATGATTAATAGATTCGAGGTGTGTCACATTCATCCTTCTCTCTTTTTTCAGAGAAGATGTTTTACAATGCTCCACAGTCGGTAGTTCTAATTCGGTACAACTTCAAACTAAAGACAAAGCAGTAATTCCAATATCTCTATCTTGACAAAGCAAAGCGTAGAGATACCAAAATGATAACAATAACGATAAAAACGAGAAAGGAAAGCTTATGAAGGCACAAAGTCATTCTGTAACTTTCCAATAGTAGATCCTTGAGATACATAACAAGTGTTATATTAGAAGCACAAAGTCTTTTGATACATCACCACAATAGTTTCACGAATAGCGTGAACAAATGCAAGCACAAAGTCTTGCAGTTTATCCACCAAAATATCTCCATGAATAGCGCGAACAAATGTAAGCACAAAGTCTTGTAGTTCATCCACCAAAGGTCACTCAAACATAAACTTAAATTCAAAGTAAAGAATGTAACACAAAGTTCACATAGATTTACTTGAAGCCCTTAGAACTCACACAATAATCACCACCAATCTTAATCAATTTCAAAAGACAATTGATCCAACCCAAATTTTGGTATGCAACTTCCTTCTTTATAGATAAGATTTAGATTCACAAAGTTGAACACAAAGTTTCATACATTTGTTGCAAAATGAGCAGCACTTCATTGCTAGAGATAAAAGATAAACAATACAATAGAAATCCCTCATATATATAGAGGAGAGGGATGAGAAAATCTACGAAATCAAAGGAGTGAAATTAGGAAAGTTAGGTGAGATAATTAAGGAAAATCTCACCTATTTTTGACCAAAGTCAAAGTGTAATTTGTCTTCAAGAAATTACATCTCAGATTTTTGGTGCAATTACATTTCAAGAAAAGACATTTAAGATGTCAAAAACTATTTACAAGATGCATAATGAAAAGCATCAGAAAGTTTAACACTTGGAAATCAAGAATCTTCATGGTTCCTTGCTTGGGCACAAAAGTCTTCATACTTCTTCTTGGTCTCCTGCGTGAACTTCTCATCTAGACCAATGGTGTAATCCATAATGGCGTGAATCCTCATGATCGATCTCATGGCAGATGAGTGAACCTTTTTGCACCTATCATAATGTGTTTTAAGGTTATCTAGAGTAAGCCTTGTATCACAAATGACATCAAGAGAGGCTTCTGAAAATTCAGCATTGTCAACCAACTTCATGATGGCTTCTTTGAAGATTTGGGATAGTTCTGTGGCCGGCAAGAAGATACGATTCTCCTCAAGAAGCTACCTTGGTAACTCCTTGATTCCTCTTTCAAGAATCACATGATTCCCTTTGAAATCTTCCTGTACTTGGTGGAGATCTTCCGTAAGAGACTCAAACACATGAATATGGTGCTTCAATGATTCTCTTACCTCTATGTATTTTCTTTTGTCGAGAATCGTCTCAGCTTCCACCAATTTATTGAGCTTTGCCTATTTCATTTGTGACCACCACAACATGAATTTTTCCATTTCTTTGCACTCTTGGGAAAGTACACTCTCCTCTTTATCAAGCTCTATTTTGAGCTTGGCTATTAGAGTAGCTTTTTCATCCGCAACAATTATAATTTGAGAAACGTGTTGTACAATCTTTTTCATGAAATCATACAACACCCTGCCTTTGGAGGCAAACTTCTCAGCTTTCTTGATAGCTGGGTCCTCAACACTTACCATTGCAACGATTGTGCATTAGTTGTAGATCCTGCAAGTCTTCTCACAACAGTGGCATAATGCTTTGCCCTCTATTTGTACATGTTTTGAGCTTGCTCCATTTTGTCCAGTCTCCCAGCTAGTATATCCAAAGTCACCTGCGCATCTGCTTTTGAAATATTTTGAACCAAATTTTTCCAATTTTTTATTACAACAAGCAATTCAACACACACCCATTAGGGTTAGCTCTAAAGACCAAAGATGTGGAATAAAACTCTAACCAAGGATGTACACCAGGATCTCGAGTTGGGAAAGGTGTGAGCATATGGTCAGAGGGTCTTCAAGTACTGCTGAACTGAGTAAATCTAACCAAGAATGTGTCCAAGGTGGACGAACATATGGTCAGAGGGTCCCTACAAATTACAATACTGAAAGTAAACTTGATGCCAAGGATGTGCTTTCCAACCCAGAGTAGGAATGGAGCTACCATATGGCGGAGATACTAAGAACTACAATGCAATTGAAATCGTAAGATAGGAAGAAAGCCAGCCTCTTCCACTTATTCAACGGGTATTACAAAGCAAGAAGAGATAGATTAAGAAGTGTTGACAGTACTATTGTTTAGCTTACAAAGTAATAGAGAGTGCTTTCAAAGAACAAGATTAGAAGCTCTCTAATGTAGCAATAATGAACTAAGATCTCTCCAAAGCCCAATAAGACTTTCCAGTCTCAAACCCTTCACCCAAAATGCATTTACCTAAATCTGATATGACAGAACATGGACTGAAAATGCATAACCAGCAACACAGAACCCTACTAAAATGCTTGCAACTCACACTAGACTCACCCAAATGACTCCAAATAAAATGAATTAGCTTCCTAGAATGATGGTGCCCAAATAAGAACCATAAAACTGACCTAAAGTTTGATATATAATTTTTGCACAAACTTCAAGAGAGCCCAAATGGTATGACCCTCAAGGAGGGGCAATTTCTTTATATAAAATTCATTTCTTTGTCATAAAATTTGCAACCTGTCAAGTAGGGTCGCCCTTGCCAGAGAAACACAATGAGACAATACCCAAAATGAGATAATTTTTATTTTCAAATTTATGAATGAAACTCACTTTTAGCCAAGATAATCAACAACTCCAGAAAATTAACTAGAATGCAAGGAAACAACTACAAAATGTAGAATAACCACTACAATGCCAAAACTCACTACAAGTCCACTCAACCATCATCTAACATCTCCACTAGTTGCTATCTTTCAAGCAAGAAGTCAAGCCAAGGCTAAAGGGCATACATTCCTCGAAGCAATCCCAGTACCATTCTGGCAGCATAACATTATTGAAGTCATAAGATGTCCCACTGGAGAGCAAAGGCCTCGATTTATAAGCTTGAGAAGAATCTTCTAGAAGCATCAAGAAGGCACCCTAATTTTCAAATTTGAATTCTTCTTATTTCCCTCCTTGGGTGGCGTCCCTTTCTCAAAGCTAGATCTTGACTTTAAAATAAATTCCTCAACAAAGTTGGCGTCCCTTTTCCACACATGATTTTAGACCTTAGAAAATATTAAATCACCTCCTATGAGGCGTCGACCCATGAAGACCACCTTTAAGAACAACTTGAAGTGATGCAACTAGGCCAAGGGGGGGTCAACATTAAATAATAACATTAAAATATAACATTATTTAAATCAACTGAACTTATCTCACCAAAATGCATCCCAAGGCCAAAATGATCAAACCAATTGAATTGGCTGAAGAAGAGAGTCAACTGTACCGAAAACCACAGGACCACTGCCAGAAATAGAATTTACTAAAAATAGTAAATTCTGGAAGGTGCTCGGATTGCACTGCAAATCATACCACTACAAAGCTCTCTGAAAACCCAGAAAGAATCTACACTTCAATCTCCAAAATTTGAGCAACAACAACCTCCAAAATGGAAAACCCTAATTATATCCTCTGAGTAGCCTACGGGTCTCCAAAATAGGCCAACGGTCAATAGAAATGATCACTCTCGAGAAGGGGACATTACAGCTTTTGCACTTTCATTTGTAACCTTTCCAAGCTAGACCCTTGTCACTGTGTAATCCTCCATGTTGACATCTCCTTCTTCATGAGGTGGTATGCCAATTTTTGCATATTTATGACCAGTTTTGTCAACATTCAGTCGTGAATAAGCTTTTTCCTTTCTCTTCCCTTTAGCTTTTGGAGGGATTATCTCTTCAAGGTCGAGCTCTTATGGAGAAATCATTTGTTTCTTTTGCTTTGACACTTGAGATATCAACCAAGGGGGAAGAGAGGAGGTATGAGCTTCTAGATTAACCGTCAACTCTGTTGTCATTGTCACTTCTAAAGTAATGACTGGTATTGTGACAATGGGCGCAAATTTTGTCATAACTGCTTCTGTAGTTGGCACATTGAGCTGATCAGGCATGGATTCATTCATGAATCAATTAAAATTAGTCTCTGAAGTGATATCATATGATGGCGATGACAGGCTAGGAATAAATGATGGAGGACTAGACAAAATATCAGCTGTGTGTATACTTGTCACTGAAGGAGTATCAAGTATGGTTGATGTTGCAGGGGTAGGTGAAACATCCATTGCGGGTATGATGGTGGTGGGAATAGGTGATGTAGGAACAGGTGGTGGAGTGTTCAGATTTGGAGGTGTATGAGGAACATTTGAAATTACAGGCGATGATGTTCTGGGAAGTTCTTCAACTACATTCTCAGATGGAGACATAGTTCTTTCTTCATCATGGTCGGGTTCCTATTGATCATCCTCTTGTCCTTCTGACTATGGTTCACCTTCAGAATCACCTTCAGACTCTTGTTCATCTTCATAATCTTCTACTTCATCAGAGTTTGATTTTGTTGAAAATTCTTCTTTAGTGGATTGATCACTGGAATTTCCTTCTTCATCAGAATCTATCTCTTCGGAAACAACCCCTTTTCCTTTGGAGTGAGATGGTTCAAATTTTGTAGTTTCTCCTTCTAGGATGACCTCTGTGTCCTTGCTGAAAGTGAACTTGATCCTTGGGCCTCTTTATGAAGAAGTGGGAAGAGCTGCATATTTATCTTTCATGTGGATTTCTTGCTATCAGTTGGCTTCTGCTTCAGATTCTTCTTCCTCAAAATTTGCTCCGAAAGTTTTCATCTCAAAGCCATGCTTGTGTAACCACTCTGTAGTGTTAGAAAAAATTGGTGCCAATCTTTCTCTGATGTTAACAGTTTCTTTTTTGGACCATTGAATTGTAGACAACGACCTCTTGACTATTTCTTGTTCATCGTAGACAGCGTTCATGATGTCACCAGGATCTATGAAATCCTCTGGTAGGTTAGTAACACCAAGATCTTTGATTTTTTGTATGGTTAGCCTACAATAATGCATCTTATGAATGACCTCCTCATGTCTACAATCATCCCAGATGTCCTCAAAATGGTACCTGTGCTGATGACCCTTTTGCAACTTCTTCTTGACATTTTGGTAATCAAAATCTAACCTGTATCTATAGGTCCTGATTGTCATGACCTGCATTTCTGTATAGACTAATTTGGCCTTTTGTATAGTCTTGATGGTATACCTATCGATTGTCAGTGGGAACTTGAATCCTGACTTGTGAATCTTTCTCTGTTCTTTGTGCATTGAAATCAGTTGTTTTCACATCTCCATGAGAATCCACTTGTTCAAGGGGTATCTGGGAAACATGTAAGGGAAACCAGTGTAGCACCCTACTCTTAAATAAGTAAAAATTGGGAATTGTAGATATATGCATCCAACTTTATTTACCACTTTGTAGGCCTCATCAGATACCCTCTTCTTTTTGACAGTTAGATCAAAGTTGAAAAGAAGAAGCGTGAAGAAAGCATCAGTAACCCTCCTGAAATGATGAAAGCTTTCTTTTAGCTCCAGTTGATAGAAAAATTTGTACACAGGTACGGTGTGCCTATTCCCTCTTGTAGATAGACCCAAAAATTGCCTCATCACAACTGCAATATACACCAGGTAAGAAGTCATATAGAACTTCAATGTGGATGACACATTGATTAGTTGTTCATGTATTTCATCGCCAATCTATTTGCCCCAATCAATGTAAAATTTTTGTCTTCTTATGATTAAAATGTATTCATACATCTATTCATGAAAATAAGATGATTCAGGCAACCCCTTTACTCTGCTCAAAATTGTGATCATATCTCTGACATCTTCCTTGAAGTCACTTCGCGGAAGTCCCTTCGGCCATCTGGAAATAATTTGCCTAGGTTTTTTCAACCATTGACTATTTATCAGGTTTTTAGCCTTACCGGGATCTGTGTCATAGACCTCCTGCGCTTGTTGTATCGAGATATCAATGTAATTCTCCATTTGTGGAACTCTGAAAACAATATCAAAGAAGTCAGGGTCAAGTCTCAATATCTCGTGCCCAGAAGAATCAATCACACTTCTGCTTTCCCTAATGTAATGGGATGCAACATGAAGGAAAAATTTTGTATTATGTACAGAGGTAGGGAACAAGGACACCAAATGAAAATTACTTTGCATGATGGCTCTCAGAAAATCTTCAAGGGGCTTCTTCTCAGTTCTTTCTACAAAATAAACTAGGTCTTGATGACCGACCTTTGTGTCTTTTATCTCATCCACCTTGGAGACCACCACTGTCGGCGGATAAACACCTTGATATTTGTACTTCATTTTTTTTTTAGCCCTTGAAGTCGATGGAGGTTTCTAGGTAGTCATTTGAGAGCAATTGAATCAACAAGCAACAACTACTAGGATATTTTGATGAGATTTGAAAAGAAATTGCAAGATGTGTAATCAACAAATGTTAGTTGAAAAACAACATTGGGATGTGTGAAGCAAGCAAAGATGTCGAGCAAACATGAACCGAGTGATGAAGCACGAAAAATGATGCACGAAGTGGAAAAAATGAGGTTTGGAGCGAAGCTGGGAAGATTTGGAAAGTTTTAAAGAAAAACAGAAAAACGTGTAAGGGCGCTGAAAATCAACGCCCTGGCACTTAGGGAAAAATCCAGCTTGGTGCAACGATGCTGATTTTCAGCACCCTTGCACCTGGCAATGTTAGAAAATTTTCATGATGTCAGGGCACTAAAAATCAACGCCCTGACATTTTTCAACTTGAAGACTCAAATGCAAGTGTAGAAGCATTACATTTGAGCACCTTGGAAAATGGGAAGAACATGTAGTGCAATGTAGAACAAAAAGTGCGCCCTTGTATGAGGATTTTATGTCACTTGGAGATAAATGTAGATCTAGTGTAAAAACCTTCAAGAACAACGCCATGGATGGGAATGTGAATCTTCTTGAGAAAAATGTGAACTCCATTCTCTGTAATTTGAGTTCATATTGATAAACCCATGTTTAAAGATCATTGAAAAAATGGTGATACACTCTTCAATGGAGATCAAAGGGAAAGCATTTGAAATGCGTTTTTATCCATGGCGAATAAAGGAAGAGCAAAAAATGACTCCAAGATGTTTGATAGAGAAAATGCATGAGCAAAGGAAAACACATTTTTATCCAAAAATGACCAGGGAAAAAAACAAAGATAAAAAATAACCAAAACAAAATGTGAAGAAGCAAAGGCGCGATAAGAAGAAGACATCATGGCGTGAGGAAGAAAGAAAAACTTTGAAAACTAAGTAAGAAAATTCCCAACGTGCATTCAACACAAAGAGTTCCTTACAAAGTTTCTTTGAGAGAAAAAAGGAAAAGAAGAAACAATGGAAAAAGAAGAAACGATGGAAAGAGAAGACATACTTGAGAAAAACATAAACCCTAGGTCGATGCAACAAGATACCTCAATAAGAAACGAATTCCTGAAAGCAATTTGGTCACCCGACACATTGGAAGTGAAAGCAAGAAGTTTGGAATGAAGTGGAGTGAACCAAAATCACTTTTAAGCGATTTGGAAGTGTAAAAAGCTAACTCAAGTTGCCCATTTAAATGAGGCATTATTTAAGGCATTTTCAGTGAAATGTGCAAAAGAGCCAAAAAATGACGCCTTAGTCAAAAATTGACTAAATTAGGGACAAAAATGCAAGGTGCTAAAAATCAGTGCCTTTGCACCAAAACAAAATCACTTAAGTGCAGGGGCGTTGATTTTTAGCGCCCTTCACTTTTGGCACTTAGTGAATTTTTCAAAAATAAGCAGAGTTGTTTTCTAAGACAACTGCATTTTTCACAATTTACTAAGTATCAACAGTGAGAGCTCGCAAAGGTACTCATTTTGAAGGTCTTTGCGAGGAAAACATAGGGGGATGCTCAAACTGTCTATTTGAGGCTTTGGAATGCACTTCAAGGTGGATTTAAAATCACCTCGTTTTGCGTGCTTGAACTTCACGAACCTAGGAAACAAACAAGTTTTGTAGGGGGGTTATCTGTGGAATAGGCACTGCTTGATTCTATGATAATAGCTGGATCCTGCTGGGGATCTTCCTTCAACTGTTCTTTGAAACAAATGAAGGGAGAAGAATTCCAAAATTCAAGTGCCTTTATCCATCCATTGGGCTTGGAGTTAGGCAAAAATGATGACGCAACTTAAAACAAAAAGACTCAAAGGACTTAAAAATAAAAAAGTATTTACATACCAATGCCAATCACTTTACTGCATAAAGTGCTTGAGATGTTTCCCACTGTAAGGAAGGGAAAATGGCATTCCATCTTCGTATGCTAACAGGAAACTATTCTCACCCTGCAGCTAATGAATTTGTAAAGGTCTTGTCCACAATGAGTCAAATTTTTAGTGCATACCTTTTGGTTCTCTTCGTTTGTCCCAAAGGAGAATGAGATCACCAATTTGAAATTCTCAAGACTTGGCCTTCTTGTCGAAAAGATTCTTCACTTGGTCCTGGTGTTCTGCGATGCGGTCAGCCACTTGAACCCAATTCTCTTCCAATTTAGAGAGATACATAATACGCTCATCAACAGAGTTATCAAACATCTCATCCTTGATGGCCTTAACCAATTTGAGGGCTGGAAGTTCCAAGGTTATAGGAATCTCAACATTCAACCTGTACAAGAGTTGAAAAGGAGACATGCTGATTGCCCGCTTTGAAGTTATCCTTCCTACCCACAAAGCATCATACAACGCCTTGTGCCATAGACGTTGGTTCTCATCTACTAACTTATGGGTGATAGTCATCAAATTTTTGTTGCTAGATTCAGCCTAGCCATTACCTTGTGGATAATAGTCAGAAGAATGAGACAAAGTTATACCGTGTTCAAAACAAAACTCAGTGATCTTGTTTGACGAGAAGGAAGAAGCATTGTCAACAACGATCTTGTTTGGCACGTCGAACTTGGAAATAATGTTTTCCTTCAAGGAACTGCATACCACCTCTAAAGTAGCACGCTTGGTAGGAATTGCTTCCACCTACTTGGTGAAATAATCAGTAGCAATCAGGACGTAGATGTGCCTTGCACTTGACGATGGATTAACTGCACCAATGAAGTCGATTCCCCATTGCTGGAAAGGTTCCTCCATCACCACGGGTTTCAATGGCAAGGATGCCAACTTGGGCTTGCCAACGAATTGTTGACATAATTCACACTTACAAACCCAAGAGTACATATCCTGAAAAAGCGTGGGCTATTAATACTTAGCTCTCAATATTTTGTGAGCGATTACTGGCATTGAGAAGTTTCCTCCACATGCTAAGTCATGATATGAATTCAATAGTTTTTGTTGTTGTTCCTTATCAACACATCGAAGAAAATTCCCATCCATTACGTGCTTGTACAAGCCATTGTCCCATAAGATGAAGTTTTCTGATTTTAGCTTGATGGTTTTCTTTTCTTTTGGGTTCAAATGATTAGGACATTCCCCATATGTGAGGAAATGGGCCATGTTGGAATACCATTCGTTGGTGGTGCTGAAAAATAGTACCATTGGAAGTGTACTTGGGTCCACCTCTTCATCATCTGAAACTTCTTTATCTTCTGGAATTTCTTCATCTGGGTTATTTTCAGTGATAAGCTGACAAAGCCCACACCCACGTATCAACTTAGTGGGTGTGATTTCCATATCATATTCCTAAATCTTGACAATCCAATTGCCTCTTTTTGTTCCAAATTCCTCCTGTGTTAAGATAGAATTAATAGTCAAATATGGGACTAGAATTTTGACATGGCTATTTAGAATATAGAACCGAAAATGCTTAACGACTTTGACTATAGAAAAAGCATGTTTTTCCATTTGAGAATATCTTAGTTGATAATTCATGAGGGGGCAACTCATGAACCCAATGGGAGATTCAAAAGCCTCATTTTTTTCTTGCACCAAGATTGTTGAAAGTGTATGCTCAGAAGCATAACTGTACATGATGAATTCTTTGGTGTAATTGGGACAGACCAACACGGGCGCATGAGCAATAGCCTCCTTGATATCATCGAATGTTGCTTTCCCTTATGTCGTCCAATGAAATGTAATATTACCCTTCATCATATTTACAATATGATGAGTTTTCTCTGCAAAGTCTGGGAGAAACCTCCTTAAGAAGTTTACCTTCCCAAAGAAGGAATGGACAACCTTCTTGCTAGATGGAAGGATGAGAGACTTAATACCATTTACTCTTTCTAAGTCAATTTTGATTCCCTTTGTAACACAACATGGCCAAGGAGTTTACCTTCTATAACCCCAAAATTTGACTTTTTGGGATTTAAGGAAATACCATGCCGACGAAATCTCTCAAGGATTTCCCTTAAATGGTAGAAGTGTTCACGATGTTGTTTAGAGAAAACCATGAGATCATCAAGATACACCACAATAAACTTTCCCATCACATCGCAAAAATCTAAATCCATAGCATGTTGAAATGTGGCACCAATGTTAATTAGACCAAAAGGAATCCTGTGATATGCAAAGGTACCCCATGGTGTTGTGAAAGCGGTTTTGTGCTGATCACTTGAATTAACTTCAATTTGATTGCAACTGGAAAATTCATCCAACATGGAGAACATTTTAGATCCGGTCACATTTTGTAGGACTTGGTCCGTCACTGGAAGAGGGTAATTGTCTTTGAGTGACATCTGGTTTGGATTTCTGAAATCTACACAAATACGGATTTTGCCATTCTTTTTATGAATGGGAATGATATTTTCTATCCACGTTGAATGGTGGATAAGGAATATTATTCATGCATTTAGCATTTTTTGAACTTTCGCCAGGATTGTTCTAGAAATCTTTGGATTGTACTATCTCTGCTTTTGTTTGTAAGGCAAAGCTCCAACCTTGAGAGGAATATCATGTTGCATTTCCTTGGGCCGAAATGATTTCAGATCTTCATATGAATATGCTAAGACATCCATATATTCTTGTAATAACTGGGAAATTTGTTTCCTTTCTTTGGCCGTGCAACACTTACCAATGTTCACCATCTTAGGATTAGCTTCAGTTCCCAAATTGATCTGTTCCACTTCATTAGATGAATCAAAATTTGAGAGTTGCTTCTTGACATAGTGATCATGCTTGTCAAAAATATTTTCTAAGGATAATAATCCTTTGGGAATCTTATTCCCTCTGAGTTGTAATTATTCTTCACCTGTAATAGGGCCATATCTGACATAGATTCTTGATGTGGAGAATCACTACCTTCAAAGTAAAATTCATTGAAGTTCTCTGCTTTCTCCAAAAAGGTAATGATCTGATGATCATCGTTGAAAATATGCCAGTTCTCTTAATTGTCAGGGACACTTGGGTGAAAAACTAGTTCAATGGTGTAGGTAGAACCCTGAAAGTCTTTATGTGGTACCAAGAGCGTGCTTGAGATTGCTAAAGAATCAGCTTTGGTATTATATTCTCTAGGGACAACAGATATATCAAAAGCTTCAAATTCCTCAACAGAATCCCAAACTAGATTGCGATAATGCTTGATTCTATCATTTTTTGTTTGATACAAATTCCTCACTTGACATACTATCAGCTCGACATCACCTTGTGCATGGAGATTTTTTATAGCCTTCTTTAGCGCAACTTGCATTCCTAATAATAGAGCTTCATATTTGGCGGTGTTATTAGTGTTATCAAATTGTAACTTGAAAGAGAAAGGGAAAAA
>VDFB02271358.1:774017633-774053493 GCA_007258455.2 Sequoia sempervirens | reverse complement strand
AAATTTTGGTATGCAACTTCCTTCTTTATTGATAAGATTTAGATTCACAAAGTTGAACACAAAGTTTCATACATTTGTTGTAAAATGAGCAACACTTCATTGCTAGAGATAAAAGATGAACAATACAATAGAAATCCCTCATATATATAGAGGAGAGGGATGAGAAAATCTAGGAAATCAAAGGAGTAAAATTAGGAAAGTTAGGTGAGATAATTAAGGAAAATCTCACCTAACTTTGACCAAAGTCAAAGTATAATTTGTCTTCAAGAAATTACATCTTAGATTTTTGGTGCAATTACATTTCAAGAAAAGACATTTAAGATGTCAAAAACTATTTACAAGATGCATAATGAAAAGCATCAGAAAGTTTAACACTTGGAAATCAGGAATCTTCATGGTTCCTTGCTTGGGCACAAAAGTCTTCATACTTCTTCCTGGTCTCCTGCGTGAGCTTCTCATCTAGACCAATGATGTAATCCATAATGGGGTGAATCCTCGTGATCGATCTCATGGCAGATGAGTGAACCTTTTTGCACCTATCAAGATGTGTTTTAAGGTTATCTAGTGTAAGCCTTGTATCACAAATGACATTAAGAGAGGCTTCTGAAAGTTCTGCACTGTCAACCAACTTCATGATGGCTTCTTTGAAGATTTGGGATAGTTCTATGGCCGGCAAGAAGATACGATTCTCCTCAAGAAGCTACCATGGTAACTCCTTGATTCCTCTTTCAAGAATCACACGATGCCCTTCGACATCTTCCTGTACTTGGTGGAGATCTTCTGTAAGAGACTCAAACACATGAATACGGTGCTTCAATGATTCTCTTACCTCTATGTATTTTCCATTGTCGAGAATCATCTCGGCTTCCACCAATTTACTGAGCTTTGCCTGTTTCATTTGTGACCACCACAACATGCATTTTTCCATTTCTTTGTGGTCTTGGGAAAGTACACTCTCCTCCTTATCAAGCTCTATTTTGAGCTTGGATATCAGAGTAGCTTTTTCATCTGCAACAATTATAATTTGAGAACCGTGTTGTACGATCTTTTTCATGAAATCATACAACACCCTGCCTTTGGAGGTGAACTTCTCAGCTTTCTTGACAGCTAGGTCCACAACACTTACCATTGCTAATGGTTGTAAATTACTTGTAGATCCTGCAAATCTCCTCACAATAGTGGCATAATGCTCTTCCCTCTATTTGTACATGTTTCGAGCTTGCTCCATTTTGTCCAGTCTCCCACGCAGAAAATCGAAGTCACCTCAAGACTGCTTTTGGAAATATTCCGAACCAATTTTTTTCCAATTTTAGATTACAACAAGCAATTCAACACACACCCGTTAGGGTTAGCTCTAAAAACCAAAGATGCGGAATACAACTCTAACCAAGGATGTACACCAGGATCCCGAGTTGGGCAAGGTGTGAGCATATGGTCAGAGGATCTTCATGTACTGCTGAACTGAGTAACTCTAACCAAGAATGTGTCCAAGGTGGACGAACATATGGTCAGAGGGTCCCTACAAATTACAATACTGAAAGTAAACTCGACGCCAAGGATGTGCTTTCCAACCCAGAGTGGCAATGGAGCTACCATATGGCGGAGATACTAAGAACTACAATGCAATTCAAATCGTAAGATAGGCGGCAAGCCAGCCTCTTCCACTTATTCAGCGGGTATTACAAAAGCATGAAGAGATAGATTAAGAAGTGCTAACAGTACTACTATTTAGCTTACAAAGTAATAGAGAGTGCCTGCAAAGAACAAGATTAGAAGTTCTTCAATGCTGCAATAATGAACTAAGGTCTCTCCAAAGCCCAATGAGACTTCCCAGTCACAAACCCTTCACCAAATTGCATTTACCTAAGTCTGATCTGACAGAACATGGACTGAAAATGCATAACCAGCAACACAGAACCCAACTAAAATGCTTGCAACTCACACTAGACTCACCCAAATGACTCCAAGTAAAATGCAATAGCCTCCTAGAATGATGGCGCCCAAGCAAGAACCATAAAACTGACCCAAAACCTGATATATAATTTTTGCACAAACTTCAAGAGAGCCCAAATGGTACGACCCCCAAGGAGGGGCGATTTCTTTCTATAAAATTCATTTCTTTGTTAAAAAGTCTGCAACCTGTCAAGTAGGGTCACCCTTGCCAAAGAAACTCAATGAGACAATACCCAAAATGAGATAATTTTTATTTTCAAATCTATAAGTGAAACTCACATTCAGCCAAGATAATCAGCAACTCCAGAAAATTCACTAGAATGCAAGGAAACAACTACAAAATGCAGAATAATCACTACAATGCCAAAACTCACTACAAATCCACTCAACTATCATCTAACATCTCCACTAGTTGCTATCTTTCAAGCAAGAAGTCAAGCCAAGGCTAGGAGGCATACATTCCTCGAAGCAATCCCAGTACCATTTCGGCAACATAACATTACTGAAGTCATAAGATATCCAACTGAAGAGCAAAGGCCACATTTTATAAGCTTGAGAGGAATCTTCTAGAAGCATCAAGAAGGCACCCTAATTTTCAAATTTGAATTTGTTCATTTTCCCTCCTTGGATGGCCCTCGTAGCTAGATCTGACTTTAAAATAATAAATTCTCAACAAAGTTAGTTAATATACCTTTTTCCAAGCATGATTTTAGACCTTTTGAAAATATTAAATTACCTCCTATGAGCCGTCCACCCATGAAGACCACCTTTTTAGAACAACTTGAAGTGATGCAACTAGGCCAAGGGGGTCAACATTAAAATATAACATTATTTAAATCAACTGAACTTATCTCACCAAAATGCATCCCAAGGGTAAAAATGATCAAACCAACTGAACTGGCTGAAGAAGAGAGCCAACTGCACTGAAAACCACAAGACCACTGCTAGAAATAGAATTTACTAAAAATAGTAAATTCTTGAAGGTGCTCGGATTGGTAATCGTATACCACCACAAAGCTCTCTCAAACCCCGTAAAGAATCCACACTTCAATCTCCAAACTTCGAGCAACAACAACCTCCAAAACGGAAAACCCTAATTTTACCCTCCGAGTAGCCTACGGGTCTCCGGAATAGGCCAACGGTCAACTGAAGTGATCACACTCGAGAAGGGGACATTAAGGCTTTTAATCTTCGTTTGTAACCTTGCCAAGTTAGATCCTTGTCACTATGTAATCCTCCATGTTGACATCTCCTTCTTCATGAGGTGGTATGCCAATTTCCCCATATTTATGACTAGTTTTGTCAACATTCAGCCGTGAATACACTTTTTCCTTTTTCTTCCCTTTAGCTTTTGGAGGGACTATCTCTTCAAGGTCAAGCTCTTCTGGAGAAATCATTTGTTTCTTTCACTTCAACACTTGAGATATCAACCAAGGGGGAAGAGAGGAGGTATGAGCTTCTAGATTAATTGTCAACTCTATTGTCATTGTCACTTCTAAATGAATGACTGGTATTGTGACAATGGGCGCAATGTTTGTCATAATTGCTTCTGTAGTTGGCACATTGAGCTAATCAGGCATGGATTCATTCATGAATCAATTAAAATCAGTCTCTGAAGTGATATCATATGATGGCGATGATAGGCTAGGAATAGATGATGGAGGACTAGAAAAAATATCAACTGTGTGTATACTTGTCATTGAAGGAGTATCAAGTATGGTTGATGTTGCAGGGGTAGGTGAAACATCCATTGCAGGTATGACGGTGGTGGGAACAGGTGATTTAGGAATATGTGGTGGAGTGTTCAGATTTGGAGGTGTATGAGGAACATTTGAAATTATAGGCGATGATGTTCTGGGAAGTTCTTCAACTACATTCTCAGATGGAGACATAGTTCTTTCTTCATCATGCCCGGTTTCCTGTTGATCATCCTCTTGTCCTTCTGACTATGGTTCACCTTCAGAATCACCTTCAAACTCTTGTTCATCTTCAAAATCTTCTACTTCATTAGAGTCTGATTTTGTTGAAACTTCTTCTTTAGTGGATTGATCACTGGAATTTCCTTCTTCATCAGAATCTATCTCTTTAGAAACAACCCCTTTTCCTTTGGAGCGAGATGGTTCAAATTCTGTAGTTTCTCCTTTTGGGATGACCTGTGTGTCCTTCTTGCTGACAGTGAACTTGATCCTTAGGCCTCTTTGCGAAGAAGTGGGAAGAGCCGCATATTTATCTTTCATGTGGAGTTCTTGCTATCAATTGGCTTCTGCTTCAAATTCTTCTCCCTCAGGAATTTGTTCTGAAAGTTTTCATCTCAAAGCCATGCTTGTGTAACCACTTTGTAGTGTTAGACAAAATTTGTGCCAATCTTTCTTTGATGCGAATAGTTTCATTTTTGGACCATTGAATTGCAGGCAATGGCCTCTTGGCTATTTCTTGTTCATCGTAGACAACGTTCATGATGTCACCAGGATCTATGAAATCCTCTGGTAGGTTAGTAACACCAAGATCTTTGATCTGTTGTACAGTTAGCCTGCAATAATGCATCTTACGAATGGCCTCCTCATCTCTATAATCATCCTAGATGTCCTCAAAATGGTACCTGTGCTGATGAACCTTTTACAACTTCTTCTTGAAATTTTGGTAATAAAAATAAAACTTGTATCTATAGGTCCTGATTGTCATGACCTGCATTTCTGCATAGACTAATTTGGCCTTTTGTACAGTCTTGATGGTATACCTACCGATTGTTAGTGGGAACTTGAATCCTAACTTGTGAATCTTTCTCTGTTCTTTGTGCACTGAAATCGGTTGTTTGCACATCTCCATGAGAATCCACTTGTTCAAGGGGTATCTAGGCAACATGTAAGGGAAACCACTGTAGCACCCTACTCTTAAATAAGTAAAAGTTGGGAATTGTAGATATATGCATCCAACTTTACTTACCACTTTGTAGGCCTCATCAGATACCCTCTTCTTTTCGAGAGTTAGATCGAAGCTGAAAAGAAGAGGTGTGAAGAAAGCATCAGTAACCCTCCTAAAATGATGAAAGCTTTCTTTTAGCTCCAGTTGATAGAAAAATTTGTACACAAGTACGGTGTGCCTATTCCCTCTTGTAGATAGACCCAAAAATTTCCTCATCACGATTGCAACATACACCAGGTAAGAAGTCATATAGAACTTCAATGTGGATGACACATTGATTAGCTGTTGATGTATTTCATCGCCGATCTATTTGCCCCAATCAATGTGAAATTTTTGTCTTCTTATGATTCTGATGTATTCATACATCCAGTCATGAAAATAAGATGATTCAGGAAACCCCTTTACTCTGCTCAAAAGTGTGATCATATCTAAGACATCTTCTTTGAAGTCACTACACGGAAGTCCCTTCGGCCATCTGGAAACAATTTGCCTAGGTTTTTTCAACCATTGACTATTTATTAGGTTTTTAGCCTTGCCAGGATCTGCGTCATAGACCTCCTGTGGTTGTTGTATCGAGATGTCAGTGTACTTCTCCATCTGTGGAACTCTGAAAACAATATCAAAGAAGTTAGGGTCAAGTCTCAATATCTCATGCCCAGAAGAATCAATCACACTTCTTCTTTCCCTAATGTAATGGGATGAAAATTGAAGGAATTTTTTTGTATTTGTACAGAGGCAGGGAACAAAGACACCAAATGAAAATTACTGTGCATGATGAATCTCAGAGAATCTTCAAGAGGTTTCTTCTCAATTCTTTTTGCAAAATAAACTAGGTATTGATGACCGACCTCTGTGTCTTTTATCTCATCCACCCTGGAGACCACCACTGTCGGCAGATAAACACCTTGATATTTGTACTTCATTTTGTTTTTAGCCCTTGAAGTCGATGGAGGTTTCTGGGTATTCATCTGAGAGCAATTGAATCAACAAGCAACAACTACGAGGATATTTTGATGAGATTTGAAAAGAAACTGTAAGATGTGTAATCAACAAATGTTAGTCAAAAAACAACATTGGGATGCGTGAAGCGATCAAAGATGTCGAGCAAACATGAACCGAGTGATGAAGCACGAAAAATGATGCATGAAGTGGAAAAAATGAGGTTTGGAGCGAAGCTGGGAAGATTTGGAAAGTTTTAAGGAAAAACAGAAAAAAGTGTAAGGGCGTTGAAAATCAACGCCCTTGCACTTAGGGAAAAATCCAGCTTGGTGCAACGACGCTGATTTTCAGCACTCTTGCACCTGGAAATGTTAGAAAATTCTCATGATGTTAGGGCGCTAAAAATCAACGCCTTGAAATTTTTCAGCTTGAAGACTCAAATGCAAGTGTAGAAGCATTACATTTGAGCACCTTGGCAAATGGGAAGAACATGTAGTGCAATGCAAAACAAAAAGCGTGCCCTTGTATGAGGATTTTATGTCACTTGGAGATAAATTAGAACTAGTGTAAAAACCTTCAAGAACAATGCCATGGATGGGAATGTGAATCTTCTTGACAAAAATGCGAACTCCATTCTCTATAATTTGAGTTCATATTGATAAACCCATGTTTAAAGATCATTGAAAAAATGGTGATACACTCTTCAATGGAGATCAAACGGAAAGCATTTGAAATGCGTTTTTATCCATGGCGAATAAAGGAAGAGCAAAAAATGACTCCAAGATGTTTGATAGAGAAAATGCATGAGCAAAGGAAAACACATTTTTATCCAAAAATGACCAGGGAAAAAAAATAAAGATAAAAAATAACCAAAACAAAACATGAAGAAGCAAAGGCGCGACAAGAAGAAGACATCATGGCGCGAGGAAGAAAGAAAAACTTTGAAACTAAGCAAGAAAATTCCCAACGTGCATTTAACACAAAGAGTTCTTTACAAAGTTTCTTTGAGAGACAAAAGGAAAAGAAGAAACGATGGAAAGAGAAGAAATACTTGAGAAAAACGTAAACCCTAGGTCGATGCAACAAGATACCTCAATAAGAAACGAATTCCTGAAAGCAGTTTGGTCACCCAACATATTGGAAGTGAAAGAAAGAAGTTTGGAATGAAGTGGAGTGAACCAAAATCACTTTTAAGCGATTTGGAAGTGTAAAAAGCTAACTCAAGTCGCCCATTTAAATGAGGCATGATTTAAGGCATTTTCAGTGAAATGTGCAAAAGAGCCAAAAAATGACGCCTTAGTAAAAAATTAACTAAGTCAGGGAAAAAAATGCAAGGGCGCTAAAAATTAGTGCCTTTGCACCAAAACAAATCACTTAAGTGCATGGGCGCTGATTTTTAGCGCCCTTGCACTTTTGACACTTAGTGAATTTTTCAAAATAAAGCAGAGTGTTGTTTTCTAAGACAATTGCACTTTTCACAATTTACTAAGTATCAACAGTGAGAGCTCGCAAAGGTACTCATTTCAAAGGTCTTTGCGAGGCAAACGTAAGGATGCTCAAACTGTCTGTTTGAGGCTTTGGAATGCACTTCGAGGTGGATTGAAAATCACCTCATTTTGTGTGCTTGAACTTCACAAACCTAGGAAACAAACAAGTTTCGTAGGGGGGTTATCCGTGGAACGAGTGCTGCTTGATTCTGTGATAATAGCTAGCTCCTGTTGGGGATCTTCCTTCAACTATTCTTTGAAACAAATGAAGGGAGAAGAATTCCAAAATTCAAGTTCCTTTATCCATCCATTGGGCTTGGAGTTAGGCAACGACAACGACACAACTTAAAACAAAAAGACTCAAAGGACTTAAAAAATAAAAAGTATTTACATACCAATGCTAATCACTTTACTGCATAAAGTGCTTGAGATGTTGCCCACTGTGAGGAAGGGAAAATGGCATTCCATCTCTGTATGCTAACAGGAAACTATTCTCATCTGTAGCTAATGAATTTGGAAAGGTCCTATCCATAGTGAGTCAAATTTTCGGTGCATACCTTTTGGTTCTCTTCGTTTGTCCCAAAGGAGATCGAGATCACCAATTTGAAATTCTCAAGACTTGGCCTTCTTGTCAAAAAGCTTCTTCACTTAGTCTTGGTGTTCCGCGATGCAGTCAACCACTTGAACCCAGTTCTCTTCCAATTCAGAGAGATACATAATATGCTCATCAATAGAGTTATCAAATGTCTCATCCTCGATGGCCTTAGCCAATTTGAGGGCTAGAAGTTCCAAGGTTATAGGAATCTTGACATTCAACCTGTACAAGAGTTGAAAAGGAGACATGTCGATTGCCCGCTTTGAAGTTATCCTGTCTGCCCACAAAGCATCATACAAGGCCCTGTGCCACAGATGTTGGTTCTCGTCTACCAGCTTATGGGTGATAGTCATTAGATTTTTGTTGCTAGATTCAGCCTGGCCATTACCTTGTGGATAATAGTCAAAAGAATGAGACAAAGTTATGTCATGTTCAAAACAGAACTCAGTGATCTCGTTTGATGAGAAGGAAGAAGCATTGTCAACAATGATCTTGTTCAGCACATCGAACCTGGAAATAATGTTTTCCTTCAAGGAACTGCATACCACCTCTGAAGTAGCACGCTTGGTAGGAATTGCTTCCACCTACTTGGTGAAATAATCAGTATCAATCAGGACGTAGATGTGCCCTACACTTGACAATGGATTAACTGCACCAATGAAGTCGATTCCCCATTGCTGGAAAGGTTCCTCCATCACCACGGGTTTCAATGGAAAGGATGCCAACTTGGGCCTACCAACGAATTGTTGACATAATTCACACTTACACACCCAAGAGTACATATCCTGAAAAAGCGTGGGCTATTAATACTTAGCTCTCAGGATTTTGTGAGCAGTTACTGGCACTGAGAAGTGTCCTCCACATGCTAAGTCATGATATGAATTCAACAGTTTTTGTTGTTGTTCCTTATCAACACATCGAAGAAAAGTCCCATCCATTGTGCGCTTGTACAAGCCATTGTCCCATAAGACAAAGTTTTCTGATTTCAGCTTGATGGTTCTCTTTTCTTTTGGGTTCAAATGATCAGGACATTCCCCATATGTTAGGAAATGGGCCATGTTGGAATACCATTCCTCGGTGGTGCTGAAAAATAGTACCATTGGAAGTGTACTTGGGTCCACCTCTTCATCGTCTGAAACTTCTTCATCTTCTGGAATTTCTTCATTTGGGTTATTTTCAGCGATAAGCTGACAAAGCCCACACCCACGTATCAACTTAGTGGGTTTGATTTCCATATCATATTCCTAAATCTTGACAGTCTAATTGCCTCTTTTTGTTCTAAATTCTTGCTGTGTTAAGATAGAATTAATAGTCAAATATGGGACTAGAACTTTGACATGGCTATTTAGAATATAGAACCGAAAATGCTTAACAAATTTGACTATAGCAAAAGTGTGTTTTTCCATTTGAGAATATCTCAGTTCATAATTCTTGAGGGGGCAACTCATGAACGCAATGGGAGATTCAAAAGCCTCATTTTTTTCTTGCACCAAGATTGTTGAAAGTGTATGCTCAGAAGCATAACTGTACATGATGAATTCTTTGGTGTAATTGGGACAGACCAACACGGGCACATGAGCAATGGCCTCCTTGATATAATTGAATGTTGCTTTCCCTTCTGCCATCCAATGAAATGTAGTATTACCCTTCATCATATTTACAATATGACAAGTTTTCTTTGCAAATTCTGGGAGAAACCTCCTTAAGAAGTTTACCTTCCCAAAGAAGGAATGGATAACCTTCTTGCTTGATGGAAGGGTGAGAGACTTAATACCATTTACTCTTTCTAAGTCAATTTTGATTCCCTTTGTAGACACAACATGGCCAAGGAGTTTACCTTCTGTAACCCCAAAATTTGACTTTTTGGGATTTAAGGAAATACCATGTTGACGACATCTCTCAAGGATTTCGCTTAAATGGTAGAAGTGTTCATGAAGTTGTTTAGAGAAAACCATGAGATCATCAAGATACACCACAATAAACTTTCCCATCACATTGCGAAAAGATAAATCCATAGCACGTTGAAATATGGCACCAATGTTGATCAGACCAAAAGGAATCCTGTGATACGCAAAGGTACCCCATGGTTTTGTGAAAGCGGTTTTGTGCTGATTGCTTGAATTAAATTCAATTTGATCGCAATTGGAAAATTTGTCCAACATGGAGAGCATTTCAGATCCGGTCACATTTTGTAGGACTTGGTCCATCATTGGAAGAGGGTAATTGTCTTTGAGTGACAGCTGGTTTAGATTTCTGAAATCTACACAAATACAAATTTTTCCATTCTTTTTACGAATGGGAACGATATTTGCTATCCATGTTGAATGGTGGATAGGGAATATTATTCATGCATATAGCATTTTTTGAACTTTCACCAGGATTGTTCCAGAAATCTTTGGATTGTACTATCTCTGCTTTTGTTTGTAAGGCAATGCTCCAACCTTGAGAGGAACATCATGTTGCACTTCCTTGGGCCAAAACGATTTCAGATTTTCATATGAATATGCTAAGACATCCATATATTCTTGTAATAACTAGGAAAATTGTTTCCTTTCTTTGGCCGTGCAACACTTACCAATGTTCACCATCTTAGGATTAGCTTCAGTTCCCAAATTGATCTGTTCCACTTCATTAGATGAATCGGAATTTGAGAGTTGCTTCTTGACATAGCAATCATGCTTGTCAAAAATCTTTTCTAAGGATACTAATCCTTTGGGAATCTTATTCCCTCTGAGTTGTAAGTAAGATTCTCAATGTGGAGAATCACTACCTTCGAAGTACAATTCATCGAAGTTCTCTGCTTTCTCCAAAAAGGCAATGATCTGATGATCATCGTTGAAAATCTGCCAGTTCTCTGAATTGTTAGGGACACTTGGGCGAAAAACTAGTTCAATGGTGTAGGTAGAACCCTGAAAGTCTTTATGTGGTACCAAGAGCGTGGTTGAGATTGCTAAAGAATCAACTTTGGTATTATATTCTCTAGGGACAACAAATATATAAAAAGCTTCAAATTCCTCAATGGAATCCCAAACTAGATTGCGATAATGCCTTATTCTATCATTTTTCATTTGATACAAATTCCTCACTTGACATACTATCAGCTCGGCATCACCTTGTGCATGGATATTTTTTATACCCTTCTTTAGCGCAACTTGCATTCCTAATAACAGAGCTTCATATTCGGCGGTGTTATTAGTGTTATCAAATTGTAACTTGAAAGAGAAAGGGAAAAACTTTCTTGTAGGGGAAATAAAAACCATTCCTTCTCTAGAACCGGTGGATGAGCAGCTACCATCAAATTCAAGCAACCAAACGCCATTTGAGTCACCAAGGCTGATAGTGTCAAATTCTGAAGATTCATCATTTGATGAGGAATCATGATCAGATATAGATAGATCACCTGATGATGATTCATTTGAAGTTGAGGAAGCATCGTCATTCTCTGACTTATTTCTGGTTGAGGATTCACCAACCTCTTATGTTCACAGATAGTAAGTTCCCACACATGAAGACTCAAACATGATCTAAGCTCTTGGGTCATCTGATTGGGTTACTAAAAACTTTGACTCCTTTTCAGGAATCAATTTTTGCATTATACCTTTGACAGGTATTCTGGCTTCAGACATATCCATACTTAGTTCTCCTCCTACATCTTTACTGAATTTTCATCTGAGGAGAATTGCGTAAGATGTTGGTACATCGGCTACGAGAACCGTCATTTTTATTTTCTTTTCTAGGTACGCAACAAATGCATACGGCACATCTTTGATCTAGCCTATCAAAGGCACTTGTTTATTCTCCATGGAGAAACAATGGCTGAAAATTTTAGTTAGATCCAATCCTAAGGTAGTAGCTACCTTGGTGGGCATCACATTTTCAGATGCGCCAAAATCTATAACATAGTTACTTAGTTTAAACCGTTTACAAGTAGGGAGATGAAAAATGGATCAATGCGTCTAGAGGCAGTTGGAGGAGTGGACACAAGGTTACTCTACGACATTTTGGGCTTAGGAGTAATAGGAACGTTGGGAGGTGTATCCTGACTTGGGGTAATTCCTTTGTCATTAACAAACTTGACAAGTTTGTCAAATTGACCAGGGTTGGATTTGAGGTACTCAGCCTCAGACATTTGGACCTTGGTTTTCTTGGCATGGTCGATAATGTCAAAAGCCTAGAAATAATTTTGTAAGCTGGAAGTTGTAACTTCACTGATTGGTTTAATGAAAGGCACACTTTTCTTTGGAACGCGAGGATTAGCTTTAGAAACAACAAAAGTTGATGAAGAGGGACGAGGTACGCTTACTTGTGGATTTGCTTCTTTCTTGGGTTGCCAAGGGAGAGGAGATCCTCTTTTTCAGGTGGAGCAATAGCTTGAGCTTTATCAAGCTAGTTCTGTGGATGCCGTGTGAAAACAACATAAGTGTATGTCACCAAGTCTTCTTCTTCCTCTTCTTCCACTGTTTGTAAGTAACTAATCTTGGAGTCACCAGCTAATTCAATTTCTTCTTCTTGGACGAGGTCAACATTTTCTTCTTCAGGGTAATCTTGTTGTGCATAATTGTCTTGTTCAACCTCGTAATATCCCGTAGCATTATTAGCAGGTGGGGCTTCCAGAGCAAGCCTTCCTAGGGGCGCTAGGAGATGATTTTGATTTTTGTTTCTAGCATAATTAGGAAAAGTCCTCCTTGGGATGTCCTTGTAGTTGCTATTGTTGTTGTTGTTGGAGACTTGATTTTTCAGAGACAAGACTTCATTTGCCAGCCTCAATATTGTTATTTTTAAGAATAAAAATATACAAGAGAACAATACTGGAAACTTATCTACTTCAATCAAAAGCATGAGGCTTAGATTTCATATATCATTCCCCAACGGAGTCGCCAAAAAACTATTGGGTGAAAATTTTGTAATTGGCTTTCAATAGATTACACAGCTAAGACTTCAGCCACAACTATGTGAGATGTAATCTCTCCTCTTAGAAAGGGGAGGTGCCCTTCTTAAAGCTTTCAAAAACAAGTAAAACTAACTGAGTATTTACAACATGTACACTATGATTAATGGACTTGGGGTGTGTCACATTCATCCTTCTCTATTTTTTCAGAGAAGATGTTTTACAATGCTCCACGGTCGGTAGTTCTAATTCGGTTCAACTTCAAACTAAAGACAAAGTAGTAATTCCAATATCTCTATCTTGACAAAGGAAAACGTAGAGATACCAACATGATAACAATAATGATAAAAATGAGAAAGGAAATCTTACGAAGGCACAAAGTCATTCTATAACTTTCCAACGGTAGATCCTTGAGATACACAACAAGTGTTATATTAGAAGTGCAAAGTCTTCTAGATACATCACCACAACAGTTTCATGAACAACGTGAACAAATGCAAGCACAAAGTCTTGCAGTTTATCCACCAAAATAGTTCCACAAACAATGTGAACAAATGTAAGCAAAAAGTCTTGCAGTTCATCAACCAAAGGTCACTCAAACATAAACTTAAATTCAAAGTAAAGAATGTAACAAAAAGTTCACATAGATTTACTTGAAGCCCTTAGATCCCACACAATAATCACCACCAATCTTAATCAACTTCAAAAGACGATTGATCCAACACAAAGTTTGGTATGCAACTTCCTTCTTTATTGATAAGATTTAGATTCACAAAGTTGAACACAAAGTTTCATACATTTGTTGCAAAATGAGCAACACTTCGTTGCTAGAGATAAAAGATAAACAATCCAATAGAAATACCTCATATATATAGAGGAGAGAGATGAGAATATATAGGAAATACAAGGAGTAAAATTAGGAAAGTTAGGTGAGATAATTAAGGAAAATCTCACCTAACTTTGACCAAAGTCAAAGTGTAATTTGTCTTCAAGAAATTACATCTCAGATTTTTGGTGCAATTACATTTCGAGAAAAGACATTTAAGGTGTCAAAAACTATTTACAAGATGCATAATGAAAAGAATCAGAAAGTTTAACACTTGGAAATTAGGAATCTTCATGGTTCCTTGCTTGGGCACAAAACTCTTCATACTTCTTCCTAGTCTCCTGCATGAACTTCTCATCTGGACCAACGGTGTAATCCACAATGACGTGAATCCTCGTGATCGATCTCATGGCAGATGAGTGAACCTTTTTGCACCTATCATAATGTGTTTTAAGGTTATCTAGTGTAAGTCTTGTATCACAAATGACATCAAGAGAGGCTTCTGAAAATTCAGCACTGTCAACCAACTTCATGATGGCTTCTTTGAAGATTTGGGATAGTTCTGTGGCCAGCAGGAAGAAACAATTATCCTCAAGAAGCTGCCCTGGTAACTCCTTGATTCCTCTTTCAAGAATCACACGATGCCCTTTGAAATCTTCCTGTACTTGGTGGAGATCTTCCGTGAGAGACTCAAACACATGAATACGGTGCTTCAATGATTCTCTTACCTCTATGTATTTTCCTTTGTCGAGAATCATCTCGACTTCCACCAATTTACTGAGGTTTTCCTATTTCATTTGTGACCACCACCACATGCATTTTTCCATTTTTTTGTGCTCTTGGGAAAGTACATTCTCCTCCTTATCAAGCTCTATTTTTAGCTTGGCTATTAGAGTAGCTTTTTCATCCGCAACAATTATAATTTGAGAACCATGTTGTACGATCTTTTTCATGAAATCATACAACACCCTGCCTTTGGAGGCGAACTTCTCAGCTTTCTTGATAGTTGGGTCCTCAACACTTACCATTGCGACGGTTGTGCATTAATTGTAGATCCTGCAAGTCTTCTCACAACAGTGGCATAATGCTCTGCCCTCTATTTGTACATGTTTTGAGCTTGCTCCATTTTGTCCAGTCTCCCAGCTAGTATATCCAAAGTCACCTGCACATCTACTTTTTCACTTTCATTTGTAACCTTGCCAAGTTGGATCCTTGTCACTATGTAATCCTCCATGTTGACATCTCCTTCTTCATGAGGTGGTATGCCAATTTCCCCATATTTATGACTAGTTTTGTCAACATTCAGCCATGAATACACTTTTTCCTTTTTCTTCCCTTTAGCTTTTGGAGGGACTATCTCTTCAAAGTCAAGCTCTTCTGTAGAAATCATTTGTTTCTTTCACTTTGACACTTGAGATATCAACCAAGGGGGAAGAGAGGAGGTAAGAGGTTCTGGATTAACCATCAACTCTGTTGTCACTATCACTTCAAAGTAACGACTAGTATTGTGACAATGGACGCAGTGTTTTTCATAACTACTTCTGTAGTTGGCACATTGAGTTGGTCAGGCATGGATTCATTCACGAATCGATTAAAATTAGTCTCTAAAGTGATATCATATGATGGCAATGACAGTCTAGGAATAGATGATGGAGGACTAGAAAAAATATCAACCGTGTGTATACTTGTCATTGAAGGAGTATCAAGTATGGTTGATGCTGTAGGGGTAGGTGAAACATCCATTGTGGGTATGATGGTGGTGGGAACAGGTGATGTAGGAATAGGTGGTGGAGGAGTGTTCGGATTTGGAGGTGTATGAGGAATATTTGAAATTGTAGGAGATGATGTTCTGGGAAGTTCTTCAATTACATTCTCAGATGGAGACATAGTTCTTTCTTCATCATGCCCAGGTTCCTGTTGATCATCCTCTTATCCTTCTGACTATGGTTCACCTTTAGACTCTTTTTCATCTTCAAAATATTCTTCTTCATCAAAGTCTTCTTCTATTGAAACTTCTTCTTTAGCAGATTCATCACTGGAATTTCCTTCTTCATCAGAATCTATCTCTTTGGAAACAACCCCTTTTCCTTTGGAGCGAGATGGTTCAGATTTTGTAGTTTCTCCTTTTGGGATGGCCTGTGTGTCCTTCTTTTCGACAGTAAACTTGATCCTCGGGCCTCTTCGCAAAGAAGTGGGAAGAGCCACAAATTTATCTTTCATGCGGAGTTCTTGTTGTCAGTTGGCTTTTGCTTCGGATTCTTCTCCCTCAGAATTTTTTCTAAAAGTTTTCATCTCAAAGCCATGCTTGTGTAACCACTCTGCAGTGTTAGACAAAATTGGTGCCAATCTTTCTCTGATGCTATTACTTTCTTTTTTGGACCATTGAATTGTAGGATGACCTCCTGGCTATTTCTTGTTCATCGTAGACAATGTTCATGATGTCACCAGGATCTGTGAAATCCTCTTGTAGGTCAGCAACACCAAGATCTTCGATCTGTTGTATGATTAGCCTATAATAATCCATCTTACGAATGGCCTCCTCATCTTTGCAATTAGCCTAGATGTCCTAAAAATGGTACCTATGCTGATGACCCTTTTGCAACTTCTTTCTGACATTTCGGTAATCAAAATCAAACCTGTATCTATAGGTCCTGATTGTCATGACCTGCATTTTCACATAGACTGATTTGGCCTTTTGTACAGTCTTGATGGTATACCTACCGATTGTTAGTTGTAACTTGAATCCTGGCTTGTGAATCTTTCTTCGTTCTTTGTGCACTGAAATCAGTTGTCTGCACATCTCCATGAGAATCCACTTGTCTAAGGGGTATCTGGGAAACATGTAAGGGTAACCAGTGTAGCACCCTACTCTTAAATAATTAAAAGTTGGGAATTGTAGATATATGCATCCAACTTTACTTACTACTTTGTACGCCTCATCAAATACCCTCTTCTTTTCGAGAGTCAAATCAAAGCTTAAAAGCAAAGGCGCAAAGAAAGCATCAGTAACCCTCTTGAAATGATGAAAGCTTTCTTTCAGCTCCAGTTGATAGAAAAATTTGTACACAAGTACAGTGTGCCTATTCCCTCTTGTAGATAGACCTGGATATTACCTCATCATGGCTGCAATATACACTAGGTAAGAAGTCATATAGAACTTCAATGTGGACGACACATTGATCAGCTGTCCATTTATTTCATCGCTGATTTGTTTTCCCTAATCAATGTGAATTTTTTTTCCTCTTATGATTTTGATGTATTCATACATCTAGTCATGAAAATAAGATGATTCAGGCAACCCCTTTACTCTGCTCAAAAGTGTGATTATATCTCTGACATCTTCTTTGAAGGCACTTCACAGAAGTCCCTTCGGCCTTTTGGAAACAATTTGCCTAGGTTTTTTCAACCATTGACTATTTATCAGGTTTTTCGCCTTGTCGGGATCTACATGCGCTTGTTGTATCGAGATGTCAGTGTACTTCTCCATCTGTGGAACTCTAAAAACAATATCAAAGAAGTCAGAGTCAAGTCTCAATATCTCATGCCTAGAAGAATCAATCACACTTCTGCTTTCCCTAATGTAATGGGATGCAAATTGAAGGACAAATTTTGTATTATGTACAGAGGTAGGGAACATAGACACCAAATGAAAATTACTGTGCACAATGGCTCTTAGAGAATCTTCAAGAGGCTTCTTCTCAATTCTTTCTGCAAAATAAACTAGGTCTTGATGACCGACCTCTATGTCTTTTATCTCATCCACCTTGGAGACCACCACTGTCAACGGATAAACACCTTGATATTTGTACATTTTTCTTAGCCCTTGAAGATGATGGAGGTTTTTGGGTAGTCACCTGAGAGCAATTGAATCAACAAGCAACAAGTTCGAGGATCTTTTGATGAGATTTGAAAAGAAACTGCAAGATGTGGAATCAACAAACGTTAGTCGGAAAACTAAAAAAAAATACATAATAAAACCAAAAAATATTCAAATTATAGTCATTGGATAGCTCATTCTGAGGACTACCTAATTCCAGTTGGGTTTGTGAAGTGTCCTCCATTTTCATCCTCAACCCAAGCTTCAAAGCGTAAAAATCTGGACTTTCAAAGTGCTTGAGGGGGAGAATGAGGGAAAAGGGGGGTTTGCTTGAACCCAGGTTCGAGCGAACCCCCTTTCCTTTTGCATTTTGTTTGTTTTTTTGGGTGGGAAATGTGAACCCAATATTTAATGGTTTCACTCAAACCTACAAGTTTGTTTGAACCCCTAAAACTATTTTGTTTTGCATGGGGTCATTTTTTTCTTGTTATCCTTCCTCCAAATTGTAAACCACTATTGTGGCTTCACCCTTTCATCTAAACCTAATATGTTTTCCTCACGTTTGGATTCTATATCTATTGTTTATGATGATTCTTACATCTTATTGTCGCCATGTCTGGTTTCCTTTATTTTGCTGGGTGTTTCCCTAGTGTTTCAAAGATGGAGTCGAGTCCCACGACTTGGCTAAGATCTTGGCTTCTTGTCCAAATTTACAATCATTTCCTTTTAATCATTTTTCATTTTCTTTTAGCCTCGCGTATGTGTAATGATTTTGAAATACAACAGTCAAAGCGACCATAGGGACATGTGTTGCCATCCATCTGGTTCTCATGCCTTATTCATCTTGTTTGATCTATAAAATAGGATGTGGGTGTTTGCGGGTTTGCTTAATTCACTTGTTTTTATTCTTTGAAGGAAAGTATCATCCGAAGATGGAAACCCTAGTATTTTTGAGGAGCTCTCGTTCACAGATGGATTTCATGGGGCTAATATTCGTTTGTCGTCTGAAGGGTTTGTTGTAGTGGCCAAATAAGTTGACCATAAAAGTAGTAAGGATGATTTTGGGTAGTCGGTTTGAGGCTGGAAGTGAGCGATACTGAGTCAACTCTAATATCACTTCCCGCTTTATAACATCTTTTTTGGAGTTACATGCTTCTAAGGAAGTGATTGTGCAGTTGGCTCGGTGAATTTTGAAACCAACTTTCCTCGGGGGTTGGACATGGTGTTGGTTTATGCTCAAATCAGAGAGGGGATTCCTTGCCCTTGTGATTTACTCTGCCAGAACTGTGTTGTCGTCAAGCTTCTTCCTTTCTTACTAGATCTTTGTGAGTCTGAGTACTAGATTCACCGATTCTGCTCTAAAGTGCCGTATGATTTTATAAAGCACCATTATGAGCTCGTTCTAGTTAAGGATTCACATTGGGTATCCCAATTTATGGCATTTGAGAATTAGGGTATGTTGGTTTCGGTTCCAAACTATGGTATATATCTAGCATCTTAAAAGATTAGTCTAGGATTTGCAAAATCTGAAGTGTAAATATTCTAGAACCCCAATTTTGTAATTTAGTGTCGGGGGTTATATTACAGGCTTAGAACAATTATGAATGTTCGTTACACCCACCCATGGGTGCCATTTTGCTAAACGATTACATGTATAATCTTATATACTGCTTTCGATTCAGAATATGGCTGCTTTATTTTATGAATATATAAATGGGTTAATCTAAATGATGTGAATAATCTGATCCATATTTTTATTTTATGCAAGACTATGGAGGAATTATTTTAATGTTAACAGTAGTAAAAAATGTTCTACCTTAGATATAGGTTTTAAAAGCCCAATTTTTTAATTTTTATATTAGATTTGCTTAGTGTAACACCCCTTTGGTTATGGCTTTATGTTTTATTTTGTAATCAAGGACACAATATATGGGTTAATTTCATATTTATGGTTTGAGTGATAGTTTACCATGACGTCCTTGTACATAGATTTTCCTTTTGAATCGTTGGACGCCTAATATCGATTGATTTAAAGAATCAGAGATATAGGGATGTTTTTATGCTCTAGGTTCTCTTAGGATAATTGGATTAGGGCATGTATAATTTTTTTTTTTAAAAGGAGATGTCCTTTGCTCGAGGATTTAAACCTTTTTTTATGATCCTACTGGTTGGCTGTATAATACAACAATTTAGTTGTGATTCCTTGATTAGAGGTCTTTGATTTTTGTATCTATTTGGATTCTTACCTCTTTGGTTATGGCTATGTGATTGTTCTTGAGGACAAGGAATAGAGTCTTTTGGTTTAAATAAAATATTACCAGGACATCCTTGTTAAAAAAATATATTTTGAGCCACTAAGCATCTGGCCTCGATTGGTATATGGAATTAGAGCAATAAGGATACTTTAATGCTTTGGGTGCCTCCTAAAGAATTAGGTTAGGGGACATTTAAGTTTTTTAGAAGATTTGTCAAATTCTTAAAATAAGTTTAATGCAACATTCGAGAAGGCTCTAGTTTCTTCTGAAAAACTTTTTTGTGATCCTACTAGCTGGTTGTATAGCAATTTTGTTTTGATTCCTTGATCAGAGGCCTTTAGAATTTTATGTCTCTTTAGCTTCTTACCTATTATAAGCGTAAGACGTATTGAAATTTAATATATAGTTTCAAGGTGGGTGTTAGCTTGCGCACCTTCCTTTTTTCTACTTTAATTAAGTGTGGAGAATTGCAATTCGGATTCCATAATCCTTGTAGTCAGTTGTATTTTAAATACTCCTTTATTTCAGTGGCAAATTCCATTGTGTGGTATAGTTTTGGGTGCACTTTGTAATTTTCCGAGCAAATATGAGAGTAGCACCTCTCTTGCTCCTAGATTAATTTGGTATGTCGGTTGCCTACCTTAACTTAGCACTCAAAGGATGAGGCTATCTTGGACTTGAATCTAGCTGAGCTAGAGGGGTATGGTTTTTCCATAGATTTTAATGAGGTTTGGGGTGTCCTCGTTAAGGGAAGACATAGTTGAGCCTTCATGTTTTCTCCCATAAACAAATCTAGCCTTTACTCTCACATTTTCCCTTATTTATCTCAATCTATTGGATGGTACTGGTTGGCAGGAGGGGAGAATGCTTTCATCCCTTAGATGTTTGTTTTAGTTTCTTGGGTAGATTCTCACACTGTTTCTATGTTTAGATTGCTTTTTTTAGTTAATTCATAGATAATAGAGTAGGATTGAGATAGAGCAACATATCACATTTGCTAAAGTTTTGGCTTTGATACATACCTCTGCTTTTTGTTTGCTTTCGTTTGGTAGATGTTATGATGATGCATTTGGTTGGGTTACAACACCTTCTTTATCTGCTGCTAAGACTTCTTTCAATCCTGGCCATAGACTTGACCGGGATCCTTTTATTATGTTATATGTTTGTTCAATCCTTTAGTTGGCTAACAAATCTACTGCCCTATTTACTTCTTTGTATGTGTGCTAAACAACTTGTACCTATACTTTCTGCATTAGCTCCTTGATCTATGATTTAATTTGGTTTGTAGATTCCAGACCCCAATTATACCTCTTGAGATTGCATTTATACATATAGTGGAATCGCATTCCAATAAATATTTTCTCCTTGCATAGCATTAGTCCTTGTAGTATTCCTTCGATCTCAACCGCATTATTTGTCATTTATGGTAACTTTATCAGTAATGTTGCTTCTAGGTTGCCATCCTAATTGTGAATTATGCAACCAGCCCCAACCAAACCAAGATTTCCCCTGGATACTGCATTAGTGTTCAAATTTAGACACCCCCTTATGGGGGTCCCCATTTAATGTTCTACCTTTTGGCTTTTGCGGTCAAATCCAATTGGAAGAAGGGTGGAACCTTTAGTGTTTTCCAGTTTTTCATTAAATTGTTGTTCCAACTTGTGAATTTTGCTTTCTTTTGTTGCTTTATTCAGGAGTTCATCAATTCAACTATGGTATTTTCAATCAAGGTCCATATTTCTTTTTCCTCTTTTTGCTTATTCTGAAATATTCTTCTATTTCGTTCTTTCCATATGTTCCAAATTAGGATTGACGAGACTGTTTGCCAAATTTGACCCCCATAACTCCTTTTTATGTGTAGGCCAACTTGTGAAGAATTCCATTAGCTTTTTATTTCTTGGAGTTGCCCAATCTAGTTTGTTTTGCAACCACTCCCACCCTTGTGATGCAAAAGTGCAATTCAAGAGTAGGTGGTCTACACTTTCATAATAATTTTTACATATCACACACCAACTAGGCCCTTCTATACCTAGTTATTTTATTATGTCGCCTATAAGAATTCTTCCATGCAAGGTTGACCAAGTGAAAGCTCCTACTTTGGGTAAGATCCATTTCCGCCAACATAATTTCTTGGGCCAACCTAATTCTTTCAATTTCATTTGTATCAGATAACCCATTTTAGTTGTATAATTTCCCAACTTTGCACCGCACCAAATGATCCTATCTTCTTGATTGTTTAAGCATATGTTTATGCTTTTCAAAATTTCCTTTAGACAATTTCTGACTTCTTTTTTCATGGTACTATTTTCCATTTCAACCCAATGTATTGTTCCATCTATTATCTTTTTCACATAATTTATGACTTCTTCGCCATATTTGCTAGTTAACTCTGATATGTATGGTGTCAGTTCTGGGTATTCAACCAACGAATTGTATCCTCCCCAAGAGTCCTTCCCAAAATTTTCTTTTCTTCCAACTATTAACTTGTCATGCCAAATGATCAGTTATTATGTGCCTGCAGCTTTTCATGAAGTTCCATACATGCAAACCTGATCTAGTATTTGCAATGGTTAGAATCATTTTTGGCTTTGGGAATCTAGGTTTTTTTTTTGCATAATTCTGCACCATAATAAGTTTGGCTTTTGGTACATTTTCCTTACTAACTTTTCTCCTAGGGAAATATTTTATGCCTTGATATTTATGATCCCAACCCCCCATTCTGCTTGGGATTGACAAATTGTATCCTACTGTATCAGGGGAATTTTATGCACATCATTGGAACCTTCCCATAGAATTTTTTTGGGAATACTTTGTATTTGTGAGGGTGCTTTGTTTTTCAATTGCATGCATGACATTGAGTAGGTGGGGTTGTTGAAAGCACTACTTTTATCTTGATGATCCTAGCGGCCAATGTCAACCATTTTCCTTTCCAACTTTTTGACTTTTTATTGCATTTTTCTATTATCTATTCCCACATCTTAGCTCTTATCACACCTTTGAATAGGGGTGCCCCTAGGTACTTACATGGGACAACATCGATTGTATAGCCAAGGGTTTTGGATTCTACTATCCTTTCTTGGTGTTGAAGAAATATATCTTTTCAAATTTTCTTTATTTATTTGATGGTCTGATATTTTGATGTATTCCTCTAAGCATGCCTTGATAGATTCAACTTCCCTTAGTGTTGATTCCCCATATAGAAGGGTATCATATGTGAATTTCTAATGTGTAACGTCTTCTACTCCTTCTGCTATTCTTAACCCTTTCCATTTTCCTTGTCTTTGAAAGGATGTTGTGTTTACCTAGTGCTTTGGTCATTATAACAAAAAGGAAGGGGGACATTGGATCCCCTTGTCTTATCCCATTTGAGTTGCAAAGAAGCCATATGGGCATTGATTCACAAGGATAGAGTATCTTGCCGATGATATACATTGGTAGATCAATTGGATCCATTTTCTTCCAAACCCAAACTTTTCCACTACTCGTAGCAAGAACCTCCATTTGACTTCGTCTTATGCTTTGCTTACATCTAGTTTGATCATCATGCTGGAAATTTTATCTTTGTCGATGGTATGCACTGCTTCGTTTGCTAGTATGATACTATCAACTATATCTCTCCCTAATGTGAACCCACTTTGTTGGGTGAGATTACTTTCTCTAAGATTAACTTCATTCTATTTGCTAAAGCTTTGGAGATGATTTTATAGATGGTATTGTAAAGTGAAATTGGCCTGTATTTCTTGAAGCTAGCACAAATCTCTTTATTTGGGATTAAAACTATCATTGTGTTGTTTAGGTCTTTGACAAAATTTCCTTTTTTCCTAAAGTCTTCACATACCTCCCATACTTTTTTTTTTCTAAGAAATGCCAACATTTTTGGTAAAAGAATGTTGGGAACCCGTCTGGTCCTGGAGCTTTATCTGGATGTAGTTCTTGTATTAAACTTTTGATCTCCTCCCTTTTAAAGGGTTCTACTAACATAGCATTCTCTTCTTCTGTTATTAGTTTCAAGATGTTGGATAGGATCTCAAAATCATTTATAGCATCCTTGTCTCCTTCTGGACATAATAACTGTTTGAAGAAATAGAATGCTTCCTCCTCTATTTCTCTTGGATTTTATGTTGTACTTCCTTTTGAGGTTTTTATTTTCATGATCCTTTTATAGGCCCTTTTGATCTTGGTGGTGTTATAGAAGAATTTCCTATTGGCGTCTCCTTCGTTTAGCCATAGTTCTCTTGATTTAGTCTGCCAATATTCCTCCTCCCTAACCAATACTTCATTGTACTCTAACATGACCTCTTTTTCTTCAAGTAATCCTCCTAATACATGCCTTCTTCCATTACTTTTCTATTTATCTCCTCCAATTATTTTTCCAATCTATCTTTTCCAGAGAAGATATTTTTAAATACTTCTTTATTCAATACTTGCAGTTTTCTTTTGATGTACTTGAGCTTTTCCATAAAGATATAGAGATTTTAGTTCCTTTTACTTTTGGGGCATCTTTTCACCATTGCTCGATTTGATCCACTAGACCTTCTTTTCTGAACCACATTTTTTCAATCTTGAAGAAGGATTTTGTGTTGGTTTCTGCTTCTAAAATAGATAGTTTGACTGGGAGATGGTCTAACCCAGTTAAAGGGAGTATTGTAGCTTCCAAGTTTAGCTTCTCTACCAACTAGTCCTATGTGTTTATGAACCTTTCTAACTTTTACTTTATGCATCCTTCTCTCGTTCATTTTTTAGATCGTGTGTGTGTCCCGTTCCTGAATTTTTCCTCTATTAAGTTATTATGGGCTAGGAATCATTCAAAGTTCTCCATGGAGGGGGTTATCACTCTATTACCCCCTAATTTTTCTTTTATCTAAAGAACTGCATTATAGTTACCCCCCATTATTATTCTCTTCCCTCCTATATTTGAATTTTTGGGCCCCGTGAATTCCAGAGGGTAATTTTTTCTTGGTTTTTGGTTGGATCATATATGTTGAAGAGATATAATTTGAGGTTTCTTTTTACATTTTTTTACTTCACAAACCATCCAATAGCTTTCTTTGACTAGAATATTTAAAGAGATTGAGCCAATTCTCTGGAGTATACCCAACCCTCTTGCTGTGCCAAAATATTTGGAGAAGGACCTCTCCCAACTTTTTATTTTAAGTCCCTTATTCTCCATGTCTTCAATTTTGGTTTCCTACAATAGTATGATATCAGTGTTTATTTTCTCTAATTGACACTTTATCGAGCATCTTTTGTTGGGGGCATTAAACCCCTTGATATTCCAAGTTAGTATCTTCATTGGTCCTCCTTTTGGGAGTGCTCTCCTCCCTTTTTCTCTTGTAGATAGTTGATGATACTTTTTAGGCCCCTTTCTTGTGCTATTTCCTCTCTTTTTTGCTTATGAGTCTTTCTTCCTCGTTTCTTTTTCTTCTTGAGGTTAATTGGGGCTAACATTTATGTTGCAGACTAGGAGATGTTTCTATTTTCTACAATATCTAATTCCTCCATTTCTTCATTTTCACTTTCTGAAGAGAAAGCTTCTTCATCCTCACTGAATTGAGTTCTTGGATTTTGTTGAATTTTTGATGCGGATCCCTTTGATTGACCTTTGATTTCTTCTCTTTGTGGTGGAATTATAGCGGGAGTTGAAACCTCTTATGGAATTCTGATACTCTCTTCTTTTATTGCTTTATCTTGTGCTTTTTTCCTCCATACTCTGGCTGTTGCTTTAGCTTCCTGATGCTGGGATGTCCCTTTCTTTTGAATGCTAAGGTTGGGTGCCTTGGTATTTTATTCTTTACTCTTTATAGCTTCGACTTTTTTGCAATTTGCGGTTGTCTATCATATGGTTCTGATTTTTGCATTGCCTACAGTATAGGTTCTGGATTTCGATTTCCACCTCTTGCAGCCACAACCCTTCTTTTGTTTTTAGTTTAATTTTTTGGGGAATTTGTTCTATTGTTGCTACTTTTAGTATTGCATAAAGTTATGAATTCTCCTTCAGAATCTTGTTGTCTATCTCCATTAGGGTGCCCAAGGTTCTTCCAAATTTTTCCAGGCTTTCTTCAAACCAATATTCTATTGGTAGGTTATAAAGTCTTATCCATTTTGGTTCATTATATGCAACAAGGTTTTTTGCATTGAATTTTGGTTCCCACTTCTGCATATAGACATGATATTTTAGGAATTCCCTTACTCCCTTCTCTAATATGTAGTTTCTTTCTTTTTCTGCTAGAAAGATAATTATAAAGAATCCTTTTGGCAAGAATTTAAGTCTATGGTTTTGATCTATAGCTTCTCTTTCCCATTCTTCGATTGAAGCCCTTTTCTACCTAGGCCCTATTATTCCACTATTATTGCCACCTTCTTTAACATTTCTTAATATTCTTTAATTTCGTCTTCAACGTCTATTTCTTTTAGATCTCATTGGCTTTCTGCTACTCTTGTTGAAATTTTCATTCTCACGAGTTTAATGTTAACATTCAATTTTTGCTTCCACTCTTCTTGCCAGCATGATTTCATGGATTCTCTAGGATTTTCTTATTTTCTACTTTTTTCCACCAGATTGACGATTCTTCTTTCTTGTATTCGTGCCTGGTTGATTTGGTTATGAGATTTTTCTTGCTTTTTGGTTTTTGTTTGTGGTATTTCGGTGATCCTAAATATTTCTTCTTTTTTGTGTTGATCTCCAAGTTATTGGGCCATGTGATGTAATGAGGGACTCTGAAGTTGAATTTTGGTCAATTGTTTACTTTTAGGTCTCTTCTTCTCGGAGGCTTCCTGCGGTAAGCTCCATTGAGTTCACTACTTTTGGGATTGGTGATTGTGTTTCTTTTCATAGTGGTGGATTTGTCTTCTCAATACAGTATTGTAATTTTGGGAGTTTCATAGACTTTTGAATGAATTATCCAATCCTTATTTGCACTTCTTCTTTTTGGGTTTCGTATACAATATTCACATATTTGTTACATTATATTATAATACAATATATATATGTGTGTGTGTGTGTGTGTGTGTGTAGACACCCAAAAATGTCCTCTTACAACACCTCATCACAACATTACATCATTTAGAAATCTTGTAGTATGCTTTTCCCTAGGTACCCATGTCATCACCTAATTAGTAAAATAAATTTTATTTATTTGACTAATTTCATTTATTCCCTATTTATCCATAATCCCTTCTTCTATAATTAAATAAATATTTATTTATTTAATTATTCATGACCATTTATCCTCTCTAATTAAATAATTATTTTAATCATTTAATTAGTCATTTATCCATTCTACTATAATTAAATAAATCTTTATTTATTTAATTATCTTTTCTACCTTCATCAATAATTAAATAATGATTTTACATTATTTAATTATCTTTCCACATCATCCCTATCCTTTATTAGATAATGCTTTATCATTATTTAATAAGTTTATCATTTCATTATCCCTCTCATTTTTTTCAGGGTTTATTTCCTTTAAAACATAAAATAAAATCCTTCTATCTTATCTTATCTTGTTTTATTTCCTCTTTTGTCGAAAATAAAATCCTTGTCAAATCTTATCTCCATCCACATCAAATCTCTATAAATACAACCTCTTAGAAGCCATTTGGGGATTCAATTCTTCAAGCATCCTTATGCTGCCAAAATCATTCTTGAATCTTTCATTCATCTCTATCTATCATCCTCCATCTATCGCCTTCATCATATTGTTATGCTACTGAATTGAGCAACCGACATTCCTCCAACAATCAAACCTTTGAAATCTTGCATTCTCATGCGTGGTTGAGAAGAGTAACGAAGATAAATCGAGCATAATATGGAGATCGATTTGCGTTTGTGTTTATTATTTTGTTTTTCATGTTGTCTCATGCTTCATTGTGTTTGTTAGGGTTTTATTATTGATGTTTATACATTTACCCTGATTCCCTAAATTTTTACCCTAACTACAATATATAGTATGTTATAATATACTATATTCAATATAATATAATATATATTATTATAATTATTATTATTTTAAGGTAAGTCCTACCAATTAAGGGGGTAGGTCCCAAAAAAATCTTAATTTTTAACATGCATATTGGATTATGCTCCAATTTCCCATTAATTTATTGTGCTGAAACCCTTGAGATGTTTTTCTCCATACTTCTTTTATTTCTCAATCTGCACGTGCTCATAGATAAACATGTGGTCCATTTTGCAAAGCAATACATCCTTTGAAGGAATTTAGAGGTAAAGATAGAGATATCTAGGTGTGTTAAAAAGAGTTAATAGAACAAAGGTAATGGCTAAATTAGTAAAACCAAAAATGTGGTAGGATAAAAGTCATGTATTCATCTTCAGGAAATGAAAACCCATACTACAAATTGTGATGAGGGAAAAGTGAGGTAGACGAGCCATTTCATCAAATGATGAAGTCGAGAATCGAACGTAAGGTAGGATCGTGTGAGGGATAGGTTTTAGATTTCACGTAAGAAGCGTAATAAAGAAACATAGAGGCTTATGGATTATAGTAAAATACTATCAAGGCCAAGATGGGAATGAAAAAACAAAAACAATAGCTATGGAGACACTGGTGTTCTTGACCTACTCAAAAAACCAGTCGGCCTTTCTTGGTTTGATTATCAACTATCGATTGAAAAGGTTTTTATTGGAAGGAGATTTTTTAATAGTGAAATTCATAAAGCTTATTTTAGGAATGGAGTTTCTTCATTCTCGAGAGAGGTAGCATGTTAATTCTCACATTACCTCATGCTTTGTTGCTTCTCTTCTTGATCTCCATATTGTGAAGGATAGGGTTTCAGAGATGACAAGGGCTCTCTTCGACCCTTCCCTTCTCATGGGTTTGGAGGATGCACTAACCATTGCTCGTTTGGGAAGAGGAATACCTTGTCCCTGTATCTTGAACACCATGTAGACCTAGTGATTGAGTTTCTCTCGTTCCTTCCAGAAATTGCTAAGGAATCCTATTGGATGCACCACTTCTGGGCTAAAGTTGGCTATGATTTCCTAAAGAGGATTCTCCATTTCATCCCAGTGAAAGATTTCCAATGGGTGACACACTTCATGGATTTTGAGGAATAGGGTTTGGATGACACTACTATTTTTTTGTTACCTTTGAACAGTTAGGGTTTTGAAGATACTAAAATATAAGCTATGTTTTTGTTTATATTGGTGCAAGAAAGACACATCTTCCTTTTGTATATGTTTCTATAATCAAGGCCTTCGAACTACAGGGGATTCTAAACCCATTTTAGTATGATACTGTTATATTTAACTAAGATACATCTTAATATATGGGAATACTACTTTAATATCCGATCTATCATCTTCCTAAAATATTCTTGTTCAAGTTTTGGTCTGTTCTTACATAGTTTTACTGGTTTTCTTAAAACTATTAATTTGTTGCAAGCTTGGGCATTTTTGTTCAGGCCTAGGGATTTTTATCAAATTTGCTATGGTATAATTTTAGCATATGAAACAACACAAATGGATGTATTATGTTGCATTTTGGTCTACTTTACCCTATATAAATGACACAAATGGATGTTATTTAATTTCTTGCTTGTGCATTGTTGTTCTACCCAAGGGTTTTTAAATTAAGATCTTTTCATGAGTTGGATAGATAGAGCATTGCAATTCTCCTAGGGTTTATTAAACATTCATGTAATTGTTAATGAGAATTAATACTTTGTGCCAAAAAAATTGTTTAAAGCTTCTTTGCATAATGGCAGCTAGTTCTGTTTGCTCTCATTTTTAGCATTTCTTAAGAAAAATTAGTCTCTTTCCCTGGATTGTGATGTCCTAACTCTTTCTTGTACATTTTCAATCAATCTGAGGGTTTTTATTGTCAATGTCAAAAATTATCAAAATGTTTGAATTTATGGATGGCTGAGAAAAAATAGCATTGTCGATGCGAGGATACTGGTATGGGCTGAATTATGCTTGATCCATGAAGAATCAAAGCATAACGAAGCCACCAATACTCGAATCTCAACAAGATCGATCAAACAAGATTAAAACCAAACATTTCATCAAAACGTAACATACTAAAATATAAAAGTTATCAAAACATCTACTCTAATCCATTCAAAATTTATCTTGTTGTGGAATTGGTGTCGCGTTGATGTGGATTGACGACCCTTTCCCAATCCCCCAATAGTGAGCTTGTCTCAATTGATTCTATGGAAGAGAATCGATGAAACCATGGTGTTTGGTGTATGAAAAACCTAAATTATGTAAAAATGAACATGATGCAAGCTAAGTTACCATGATTTTATGCTAAAAATGCACTGATTATGCTATTACTAAGCTAATTTAAGCTAAAAATGAGCTAAAAGATGGAAACCCTGATTTATTTACAAACTAAGATGGATGCATGGAATCCATTAATGGATGCTCTAAGCTACTATGCAATGAAAATAAGCTAAAGCAAGCTAAAAAGTGAGCAAAAGATAAGCAAGTATGTGAGTAAATTTAACAACATAAGTTTGCAATAAAAGATGGATCCATTTGTCTCCAAATAGTGATCTATTTATAGGAGAGAAAATGAAGAATGGATGGTTGAGATAAAAAAGATTAATCAACGGTTCAAGATGAAGGAGATAAGAGGCATGGATCATGGATTATCATCAACAGATGAGAATGCAAGATGAAAGCTAATCAAAGGCTCACAATTGCCTCAAACAAACACACTTTTGACTTGCTCACATAGGTCGAAGGTAACTTGCCAAAGAGGTTAAAGGGTTTAGCTTGTTGAAGAAGCCAAGTGAGTTGATTGGAGGAGAGGGAATATTCCTTAGAATACTCCTTTAGGGTGAGGAAAAAGGTATTTTACAAATTAAAACAAAGTTTTAATTATGCAAAAAGGATAAAGAATATTCCATGGGAATAATTCCCTTTGATTAGAGGAAAATTGGTTGATTGCTAATTAAACAAGGTTTAATTTATGCAATTAGGGAATTAGAAGAATTAAAAGACAATTATTAAATTAGATGATTTAATAAATAGGGGAGGGGTGAAATGATATTTAATTAAATAACATATGGTTATTTAATTAAATAAGATGACTTAGGAGGTTAAATTAAATAGTTTGATATATTTAATTTAATTAGATGAAGTGTTAGTGCGAAAAGAGATGAATTGACCCAATCTAATTAATTAGGTCAAATGGATGGAAATGATGCAATTAATTAATTAGCTAGGCTAATTCAATCAATTAAGTGAAAAGAGGATGGATAAAGAGGAAATGACGTTAATAAATCCAATTCAAGTGTATGACATTGATTAGGACATTTTTAAGTGTCTACAAGCATTACTTAATCTTTCATGCTCAATCCTTCTGGGGTTTTTTAATCTTTCATGTGATTGTTAATGACTATTAGTAAAATAACAATGACCTTTTGATATTTCCAACCATTTCTTAGTTGTCATATGATTCCTTGTTTAATCTTTTCTTGCTCGATGGCAGCTACTTCTCTTTACTCTTTTGATTAGCTACTATTTTTCATCAATCCTTTCCTTGCATTTCTTAAGAAACCCCATTCTATGTTTACTAATTTATGCCATAAATAATGATTTTCTAGGATTGTAGTGTCCTAATTTTGTCCAATGAAATCCTTGCATCCTAGCAATCCCTTTTAAACACAATCCTATGTAGTCTTTGATTCAACGGTCATTCTTAAAGGTTAAATTAAGAAAGGAGGAGAGCTAAATATTGATCTAAAAGGAGATGGTCCATAGACCCTATAGGTAGTAATTGGCTCATTTTGTAAACAGGGGAGAGGGAGTATATAGGTAATAGTTATGGTCCCCAAAGTTTGTGAATAGGTCAGGGTAAGGCTAAGAGAGCTAGTTTATTACCAAGTCTAGATAGTTTTTAGGGGGACAAGAGAGGCTTTAATGATCATGAGAACTCATCAAAGCAAAGGACAATGGTGGTTGGTCAAGAAAAGGTGACTCCCCTGATGTGTTCAGCCAAACTTGGTGGTTGTAGTAATTTGAGTATTGGTACTCAAAATTGTGGGTGTAAAGTGTTCCCAAAAGGTAACAAGAGAGATTAGATTTTAAGACACTAAGGTTTCAAATACTTACCTCTATATTCCTCATTACAAGGTGTTGTATTTCCCTTGATACTTACCTTGCCTTTGTGACATTTTCTTGATGTTATGATCCTTCATCAATAATTCTTCTAACCCCTCCCATTTCTTTGGATTTGCTTTTGACCTAATTTATTCATCTTGATGCACTCCTATATTTTCTAATGCATCTGCCACTTTGTTTTCTTCTCAGTATACATAGGAAATTGAGTAATCTTCTATCTTTTCTAATAGCTCCCATATCCTCTTGACCTAGCTTCTTAGCTTCCAATTTGGAACGCCTCTTTTTACTATGGATTGAATACACAATAGTGTGTCTCCTTCTATTTCCACTTTCTTGATGTTATTTTCTAAGCACATCCATAGGACTAAAGCTAAGGCCTCCATTTTTGCTTCATTATTGGATGTTATACCAATTATTTTTTATAACACCCAGATGAGTTGACCTTGGCTATTCCTTAGTACACATCCTGCCCTTGCTAGTCTAGGGTTTCCTTTTGATGAGCCATCAAATTTAGTTGGTACCTTTCTTGAGCTGGGCCCTTCCATCTAGCGTCCCTTCTATCTTTTTCCTTATCTTTGAAGCATCCTTTTGGTCTTTTTAAATTTTCCCACTTCCTTTGTAGGTTCTCATCCCATTTTGTGAATTTAGTGCTTGTCTTTAGCATTTTTTTGCATTTAGTACTTCACACATTCCCTCTTCTATTTTTTGTATCACTTTATCTGCATCCATGGTCTTCTCTTGGAATATTCTATGGTTTCTTTCTTTCTAGATATGCCAAACAATCATAGAAGGAGCCACCACCCATAAGTCTTCCCATAATGAATTCTTCTTTCCCTTTGGTCAGTTGTTAATCCATTCTTTGAAATCTTCCTTCCTTGCTCCATGCCATCCTAGTACATTTTGGATCCAGTCCCAACATTTGGATGCAAACATGCATTCTAAAAGTAAATAGTTGGTTGTTTCACAATTATTGTAACACATTACACATATGTTGGGGCCTTGTATGCTAATGGCATGCAATATTTCCATTGTGAGTATTCCTTTGTGCATTGTTGTTTAGAGAAAAACACCAGCTTTGGGAAAATTTTCTCGGTGCCAACATAGTTTGGTAGGCTAGATAGGCTTTATTCTCATGGCTGTTTGGATATGATATCCCAATTTTACTAAATATTCCCCTATTTTGGCTCCACACCAAATTATGTCATCTACTGCTTCAGTCAAAATGATTTTCTTGTTATTTAATTATTGTTTCAATTTTTCTTTAGCCTCTAGTGGTATTGGAATCCCTTCCACATCTATTCATTCATGTTGATTTCCATATTTTGGATTATTTGAACTGATGTAGTCTCTTACTGTATGCACCATTAGGTTTACAACTGGATCCATATATTCTTTTATCCCTTCCATCTCTCCTAATGGTTTGTGTCCCTTCCAAGAATGTGTCCAGAAATTAGCTTGTCTTTCATCATTTACTTTTCAAGTAAGATGATCTATTATGAGCTTCTTGCTTTCCCATAGGAGCTTCCAAATTATTGATCCTCCAATTGATCTGTCTATTATTAGTATTATTTTTGTATCTACATCATCCAAATATTTGGCTTGAAATTTTTTGCACCATAGTCGATTTGGATCTCTGTACATTTTCCATGTTAATTTGGCTGTTAGTGCCAAATTTTGTTCATTCATTTTACGTAGGCCTGTCCCAATGCATTTTTTGAGAAGGCAAGCTATATCCCAATGAACCAGTGGAATTTTATTTTCTTCCTTAGCCCCTTCCCACAAGAATTTATTTAAAATTCTATCAAGATTGGCTTCAATCTTGTTTGTAACTATGAAGTAGGACATTACATATATAGGAACAATTGATAAAATAGAATTAATCATTAGGATCCTTCTAGCCAGAGTTAGCCATTTATTTTTCTAGTCCATAGTTTTTGTCTGCATTTTTCCAATGTGTCCATCTAGTGTTGTGTGTGACAAGTACCTACAAATAGTGGAGATCCTAAATATTTGGCTAGAATGTTAGCTATAGTGAAACCAAGGTAATTTTCTATTCTTTTCTGTGTGACCTTTTTGGTGTTGAAGAAAAGAAGTGAAGATTTTTCTTTATTCACCAATTGTCTTGAGCATGCCATATACTTTTCTAGGGCTCCTTTGATTACTGTTGCTTCTCTAATGTTGGCTTCTCCAAATAAAACTATTTCGTTGGCAAACTATGTATGGGTTATTGGATTCAGTCTGGGTGCCACATTTATTCCTTTCCATATGTTGTTTACTCTTTTTAGCTTAAAAGACCTTCCCATTACCTTAGTCATTATGATGAAGAGGAAGGGTGACAAAGTATCCCCTTGTCGGAGATCATTTGTGCCCGCAAAGAAGCCACATATTGTTCCATTCACATTTAATGAATATCTCACTAATGTAATGTAGTGTTGAATCATTTATATCCATCTCTTGTCAAATCCAAATCTTTTGAGTACTTCTACTAGGAAGTTCCATTTGACTCTATCATAATCTTTTCTTATGTCTAATTTGATCATCATTCCTTTAGTTCTTTCTATGTGCATTGTGTGCACCACTTCATTCGCCTCAATAATGTTGTCAATTATTTCTCTTCCTGGGTAGAAGCCACTCTGCTCCTCCAAAATTACTAAATTAAGCACCTTTTTTAATTGATTAGCCAATACCTTGGTGATTATTTTGTATATAGTGTTGCATAAAGATATTGGTTTGTAGTCATTGAAATATTCACACCCCTATTTTTTAGGTATTAGGGCTATAATTGTATTGTTCATATCCTTTACAAATTTTCATTTTGTTCTAAATTCCTTTGATACTTTCCAAACTTCTTCTCCTATATATTCCAATTTTTTTTATAAAATATTGCTAGAAAGCTATCTGGACCTGGTGCTTTGCTTGAATGAATCTGGAATGTGGCACATCATACCTCCTCTAGAGTGATTGGATCGTTTAGCATTTGGTTGTCCGCTTCTAAGATGCAATTGGGGATGCATACAAGAATAGTTTCATTGTGATATGTTGTTGCATCAACTTTTGATCCCAAGATTTTTTTCAAATTACCTTATAGCTTTCACTTCTATTGCATTTTTTTCTTTGACAGCAGTTCCATTCTCACTATTTATTTCATTGATTCTATTGACAACTTTCCTAGCCTTTGATGTTGCATGGAAATATTTGGTGTTTGCATCTCCTTTTTTCAGCCACATTTCTCTATTCTTGTCCCTCCAGTAAATTTCTTCTCTTGCTAGTAATTCCTTATGGTAATTTTTTAGTTTCTTCTCTTTTAAGTAGTCCTCCTTGAACATGCCAAACCTTAAAACTTTGTTGCTTAGTTCTTCTAGTTCTTTTTCCACAATTTCTTTCTCTTGAACAATGTTCTTAAAAACTTCTTTACTCCACCTCTTTAACTTTCCTTTTATCATTTGCAGTTTTTTCATGAAAATGTAGCTAGGGGTTCCATTGATCCCACATTCCCTCCACCATTCTTCTTTGGATGGTATCATACTTTCCTCTCTCCACTGCATGTTCTCAAATTTGAAGTAATTTTTTACTGTGTTGGACCCAGTTTTTATTTCCATTTGAATTGGAAAGTGATCTGATGCTAAGATAGGTAGTATAGTGGCTTCTACAGTCATATCTTTCTCCAACTAGTTATTAGATATAAAAAATCTATCTAATATCTCCATGATGTTTGTGAATCCATCCCTTCTGTTTGTCCAAGTAAATGTTCCATTGGAGGTTTGACAGTCTATGCCATTTATTTCTTCAATGAATTCCCTAAAGTCTTGTATATTTCTATTGATTTTCTTTAGTCCTCCACTTTTTTTGAAAAAATTGTGGTGGCATTAAAATCACCACCTATGATGTAGAATTGATTTCCAATTTGATTTATTTTGTTGTTTATAGCTTTCCAGGTTTCTCTTTTATCCTATGTCCTTATGGGGCCATATACATTAAGCAGATTAAACTCCAAATTGGTGTTCAAGTCTATTACTTTGCATTCTATCCAATTGTTGTATGCTTGAGTTAGAATTATTACGATGCTAGTGTTCCTCCATAG
>VDFB02271358.1:773881309-774017533 GCA_007258455.2 Sequoia sempervirens | reverse complement strand
TCCACCTCTTCATCGTCTGAAACTTCTTCATCTTCTGGAATTTCTTCATCTGGGTTATTTTCAGCGATAAGCTGACAAAGCCCACACCCACGTATCAACTTAGTGGGTTTGATTTCCATATCATATTCCTAAACATTGACAGTCCAATTGCCTCTTTTTGTTCCAAATTCTTGTTGTGTTAAGATAAAATTAATAGTCAAATCTGGGACTAGAACTTTGACATGGTTATTTAGAATATAGAACCAAAAATGCTTAACAAATTTGACTATAGCAAAAGCGTGTTTTTCCATTTGAGAATATCTCAGTTCATAATTCTTGAGGGGGAAACTCATAAATGCAATGGGAGATTCAAAAGCCTCATTTTTTTCTTGCACCAAGATTGTTGAAAGTGTATGCTCGGAAGCATAACTGTACATGATGAATTCTTTGGTGTAATTGGGACAGACCAACAGGGGCGAATGAGCAATGGCCTCCTTGATATCATCGAATGTTGCTTTCCCTTCTGCCATCCAATGAAATGTAGTATTACCCTTCACCATATTTACAATATGACAAGTTTTCTTTGCAAAGTCTGGGAGAAACCTCCTTAAGAAGTTTACCTTCCCAAAGAATGAATGGACAACCTTCTTGCTTGATGGTAGGGTGAGAGACTCAATACCATTTACTCTTTCTAAGTCAATTTTGATTCCCTTTGTAGACACAACATGGCCAAGGAGTTTACCTTATGTAACCCCAAAATTTGACTTTTTGGGATTTAAGGAAATACCATGTTGACGACATCTCTCAAGGATTTCGCTTAAATGGTAGAAGTGTTCACGACGTTGTTTAGAGAAAACCATGAGATCATCAAGATACACCACAATAAAATTTCCCATCACATCGTGAAAAGATAAATCCATAGCACGTTGAAATGTGGCACCAATGTTGATCAGACCAAAAGGAATCATGTGATACGCAAAGGTACCCCATGGTTTTGTGAAAGTGGTTTTGTGTTGATCACTTGAATTAAATTCAATTTGATCGCAATTGGAAAATTCGTCCAGCATGGAGAGCATTTAAGATCCGGTCACATTTTGTAGGACTTGGTCCATCACTGGAAGAGGGTAATTGTCTTTGAGTGACAACTGGTTTAGATTTATGAAATCTACACAAATACAAAATTTTCCATTCTTTTTACGAATGGGAATGATATTTGCTATCCATGTTGAATGGTGGATAGGGAATATTATTCGTGCATTTATCATTTTTTGAACTTTTGCCAGGATTGTTCCAGAAATCTTTGGATTGTACTATCTCTACTTTTGTTTGTAAGGAAAAGCTCCAACCTTGAGAGGAATATCATGTTGCACTTCCTTGGGCCAAAACGATTTCAGATCTTCATATGAATATGCTAAGACATACATATATTCTTGTAATAACTAGGAAAATTGTTTCCTTTCTTTGGCCGTGCAACACTTACCAATGTTCACCATCTTAGGATTAGCTTTAGTTCCCAAATTGATCTGTTCCACTTCATTAGATGAATTAGAATTTGAGAGTTGCTTCTTGACATAGCAATCATGCTTGTCAAAAAGCTTTTCTAAGGATACTAATCCTTTGGGAATCTTATTCCCTCTGAGTTGTAAGTATTCTTCACCCGTAATAGGGTCCATATTTGACATAGATTCTCAATGTGGAGAATCACTACCTTTGAAGTACAATTCATCGAAGTTCTCCGCTTTCTCCAAAAAGGAAATGATCTGATGATCATCGTTGAAAATCTGCCAGTTCTTTGAATTGTTAGGGACACTTGGGCAAAAAACCAGTTCAATGGTGTAGGTAGAATCCTGAAAGTCTTTATGTGGTACCAAGAGCGTGGTTGAGATTGCTAAAGAATCAACTTTGGTATTATATTCTCTAGGGACAACAAATATATAAAAAGCTTCAAATTCCTCAATGGAATCCCAAACTAGATTGCGATAATGCCTTATTCTATCATTTTTCGTTTGATACAAATTCCTCACTTGACATACTATTAGCTCGGCATCACCTTGTGCATGGATATTTTTTATACCCTTCTTTAGCGCAACTTGCATTCCTAATAACAGAGCTTCATATTCGGCGGTGTTATTAGTGTTATCAATTTGTAACTTGAAAGAGAAAGGGAAAAACTTTATTGTAGGGGAAATAAAAACCATTCCTTCTCCAGAACCGGTGGAAGAGCAGCTGCCATCAAATTCAAGCAACCAAACGCCATTTGGGTCACCAAGGCTGATAGTGTCAAATTCTGAAGATTCATCATTGGATGAGGAATCATGATCAGATATAGATAGATCACCTGATGATGATTCATTTGAAGTTGAGGAAGCATCGTCATTCTCTGACTTATTTCTGGTCGAGGATTCACCAACCTCTTATATTTGCAGATAGTAAGTTCCCACACATGAAGACTCAAACATGATCTGAGCTCTTGGGTCATCTGATTGGGTTACTAAAAAATTTGACGCCTTTTCAGGAATCAATTTTTTCATTATACCTTTGACAGGTATTCTGGCTTCAGACATATCCATACTTAGTTCTCCTCCTACATCTTTACAGAATTTGCATCTGAGGAGAATTGCATAAGATGTTGGTACATCGGCTACAAGAATCGTCATTTTTATTTTCTTTTCTAAGTATGCAGCAAATGCATATGACACATCTTTAATCTGGCCTATCAAAGGCACTTGTTTATTCTCCATGGAGAAACAATGGCTGAAATTTTTAGTTAGATCCAATCCTAAGGCAGTAGCTACCTTGGCGGGCATCACATTGTCAGATGCGCCAAAATCTATAACATAGTTACTTAGTTTAAAACCGTTTACAAGTAGGGAGATGAAAAATGGATCAATGCGTCTAGAGGTAGTTGGAGGAGTGGACACAAGGTTACTTTGCGACATTTTTTGCTTAGGAGTAATGGGAATGTTAGGAGGTGTATCCTGACTTGGGGTAATTCCTTTGTCATTAACGAACTTGACAAGTTTGTCAAATTGACCAGGGTTGGATTTGAGGTACTCAACCTCAGACATTTGGACCTTGGTTTTCTTGGCATGGTCGATAATGTCAAAAGCCTAGAAAGAATTTTGTAAGCTAGAAGTTGTAACTTCACTCATTGGTTTAATGAAAGGCACACTTGTCTTTGGAACGAGAGGATTAGCTTTAGAAACAACAAGAGTTGATGAAGAGGGACGGGGTGCGCTTACTTGTGGATTTGCTTCTTTCTTGGGTTGCCAAGGGAGAGGAGATCCTCTTTTAGCAATTATGACTGCCAGCTTCTCTTTTTCAGGTGGAGTAGTAGCTTGAGCTTTATCAAGCTGGTTCTGTGGATGCCGTGTGAAAACAACATAAGTGTATGTCACCAAGTCTTCTTCTTCCTCTTCTCTCGTTGTTTGTAAGTAACTAATCTTGGAGTCGCCAACTGATTTAATTTCTTCTTCTTGGAAGAGGTTGACATTTTCTTCTTCAGGGTAATCTTGTTGTGCATAATTGTCTTGTTCAACCTCGTAATATCTCGTAGCATTATTAGCAGGTGGGGCTTCCAGAGCAAGCCTTCTTGGGGGCGTTGGGAGATGATTTTGATTTTTGTTTCTAGCATAATTAGGAAAAGTCCTCCTTGCGATGTCCTTGTAGTTGCTATTGTTGTTGTTGTTGGAGACTTGATTTTGCAGAGACAAGACTTCATTTGCCAGCCTCTAGACCATAGGATCTGTAAAGTTGGATCTGGCACTAGGAGCATTAACATTAGATGTTGAAGACCCTAAGGCTTGCATCCTTTTGTTGGTATTGGTTTCCATTCTTATTTCTCTAGCAAAGATCATGTTGTCTTCCAGGCTGGTAGCTAGCTGCTGAGCTGCTTCGACATTGGCAAGATTTTCCCTGCGTAAGTAGAAACTTACTTTTGGGAGTTGCATGTTGATGAAGAATCACTTCACGTTATGATCTGTTTGTCTTGCATCATTTAGGATCCGCATCACCAATTTGTTAAACTTAGCTATGAACTCGTGCATGGGCTCATAGGTCTCTTTGCGCATGGTGGCAAGTTGTGCTAGCAAAGCGTGTGAATCTTTAGCAGGTTTGAATATTTCTTCAAACTTCATGTGAACAGTGGCCCAGTTTGTGACTGAAGCATTAGGAAGAGTAAATAACCATTCGGCTGCAACCCCTTGAAGGGATTCAATGAACAATCTTATAGAAACGTCTTCATGCTCAATTATGAGAACACCATAGGCAATGTAGAATGCGGATATGTGCTCATCAAGATGTTGTTTTCCATCACCTTGAAACTTTGGGAGATGCTTTCTTGAAACACATAGAAGTTCATGCAAAGTTGCAGCTAAACAGAGGGGACCAAAAGTATTTCCCCATGGCTCTGCAGGTGGTGCGACCATAACTAGTTGCACAATAGGTACCTGAATGGGACGCCTGCAGTAAACAAAACAAACACTTGGGAGAGGAGATCTTTGGCTATGCGGAGGGTAGCTTACAACACGTTGCAGTGGTGATATTACTTGTGGAGGAGTAAATGGAAAATTGCGTTGCAACAACTCTTCAAAAAGTGGATCTACTACTCCTTGAGCCCTCAATCCTCGTGTATATATTCAGTCCGCCAGAATGTAGATTTGAACAAGATGGAGATTAAGAATAACAATATACAAGAGAAAAATACTAGAAACTTATCTACTTCAATCAAAATCGTGAGGCTTAGATTGCATATATCATTCCCCAACGGAGTTGCCAAAAAACTATTAGGTGAAAATTTTGTAATCAACTTTTCAATAGATTACACAACTAAGACTTCAGCCACAACTATGTGAGATGTAATCTCTCCTCTCAGAAAGGGGAGGTGCCCTTCTTAAAGCTTTCAAAAACAAGTAAAACTAACTGAGTATTTACAACATGTACACTATGATTAATGGATTCGGGGTGTGTCACATTCATCCTTCTCTATTTTTTCAGAGAAGATGTTTTACAATGCTCCACGGTCGGTAGTTCTAATTTGATTCAACTTCAAACTAAAGACAAAGTAGTAATTCCAATATCTCTATCTTGACAAAGCAAAACGTAGAGATACCAACATGATAACAATAATGATAAAAATGAGAAAGGAAATCTTACGAAGGCACAAAGTCATTCTATAACTTTCCAATGGTAGATCCTTGAGATACACAACAAGTGTTATATTAGAAGTGCAAAGTCTTCTAGATACATCACCACAACAGTTTCATGAACAACGTGAACAAATGCAAGCACAAAGTCTTGCAGTTTATCCACCAAAATAGTTCCACAAACAATGCAAACAAATGTAAGCACAAAGTCTTGCAGTTCATCAACCAAAGGTCACTCAAACATAAGCTTAAATTCAAAGTAAAGAATGTAACAAAAAGTTCACATAGATTTACTTGAAGCCCTTAGATCCCACACAATAATCACCACCAATCTTAATCGACTTCAAAAGACGATTGATCCAACACAAAGTTTGGTATGCAGCTTCCTTCTTTATTGATAAGATTTAGATTCACAAAGTTGAACACAAAGTTTCATATATTTGTTGCAAAATGAGCAACACTTCATTGCTAGAGATAAAGGATAAACAATCCAATAGAAATACCTCATATAGATAGAGGAAAGGGATGAGAATATATAGGAAATAAAAGGAGTAAAATTAGGAAAGTTAGGTGAGCTAATTAAGGAAAATCTCACCTAACTTTGACCAAAGTCAAAGTGTAATTTGTCTTCAAGAAATTACATCTCAGATTTTTGGTGCAATTACATTTTGAGAAAAGACATTTAAGGTGTCAAAAACTATTCACAAGATGCATAATGAAAAGAATCAGAAAGTTTAACACTTGGAAATCAGGAATCTTCATGGTTCCTTGCTTGGGCACAAAAGTCTTCATACTTCTTCCTAGTCTCCTGCATGAACTTCTCATCTGGACCAACGGTGTAATCCACAATGACGTGAATCCTCGTGATTGATCTCATTGCAGATGAGTGAACCTTTTTGCACCTATCAAGATGTGTTTTAAGGTTATCCAGTGTAAGTCTTGTATTACAAATGACATCAAGAGAGGCTTTTGAAAATTCAGCACTGTCAACCAACTTCATGATGGCTTCTTTGAAGATCTGGGATAGTTCTGTGGCCAACAGGAAGAAACGATTCTCCTCAAGAAGCTGCCCCGGTAACTCCTTGATTCCTCTTTCAAGAATCACATGATTCCCTTTGAAATCTTCCTGTACTTGGTGGAGATCTTCCGTAAGAGACTCAAACACATGAATACGGTGCTTCAATGATTCTCTTACCTCTATGTATTTTCCTTTGTCGAGAATCATCTCGGCTTCCACCAATTTATTGAGGTTTTCCTGTTTCATTTGTGACCACCACAACAGGCATTTTTCCATTTCTTTGTGCTCTTGGGAAAGTACACTCTCCTCCTTATCAAGCTCTATTTTGAGCTTGGCTATTAGAGTAGCTTTTTCATCTGCAACAATTATAATTTGAGAACCGTGTTGTATGATCTTTTTCATGAAATCATACAACACCCTGCCTTTGGAGGCGAACTTCTTAGCTTTCTTGATAGTTGGGTCCTCAACACTTACCATTGTGATGGTTGTGCATTAATTGTAGATCTTGCAAGTCTTCTCACAACAGTGGCATAATGCTCTGCCCTCTATTTGTACATGTTTTGAGCTTGCTCCATTTTGTCCAGTCTCCCAGCTAGTATATCCAAAGTCACCTACACATCTACTTTTTCACTTTCATTTGTAACCTTGCCAAGCTAGATCCTTGTCACTATGTAATCCTCCATGTTGACATCTCCTTCTTCATGAGGTGGTATGCCAATTTCCCCATATTTATGACTAGTTTTGTCAACATTGAGCCATGAATACACTTTTTCCTTTTTCTTTCCTTTAGCTTTTGGAGGGACTATCTCTTCAAGGTCAAGCTCTTCTGTAGAAATCATTTGTTTCTTTCGCTTTGACACTTGAGATATCAACCAAGGGGGAAGAGAGGAGGTAAGAGGTTCTGGATTAACCATCAACTCTGTTGTCACTGTCACTTCAAAGTAACGACTAGTATTGTGACAATGGACGCAGTGTTTTTCATAACTGCTTCTGTAGTTGGCACATTGAGTTGGTCAGGCATGGATTCATTCATGAATCAATTAAAATTAGTCTCTAAAGTGATATCATATGATGGAAATGACATTCTAGGAATAGATGATGGAGGACTAGAAAAAATATCAACCGTGTGTATACTTGTCACTGAAGGAGTATCAAGTATGGTTGATGTTGTAGGGGTAGGTGAAACATCCATTGTGGGTATGATGGTGGTGGGAACAGGTGATGTAGGAACAGGTGGTGGAGGAGTGTTCGGATTTGGAGGTGTATGAGGAACATTTGAAATTGTAGGAGATGATGTTCTGGGAAGTTCTTCAATTACATTCTCAGATGGAGACATAGTTCTTTCTTCATCATGCCCAGGTTCCTGTTGATCATCCTCTTGTCCTTCCGACTATGGTTCACCTTAAGACTCTTTTTCATCTTCAAAATCTTCTTCTTCATCAAAATCTTCTTCTACTGAAACTTCTTCTTTAGCGGATTCATAACTGGAATTTCCTTCTTCATCAGAATCTATCTCTTCAGAAACAACCCCTTTTCCTTTGGAGCGAGATGGTTCAAATTTTGTAGTTTCTCCTTCTGGGATGGCCTGTGTGTCCTTCTTTTCGACAGTAAACTTGATCCTCGGGCCTCTTCGTGAAGAAGTGGGAAGAGCCACAAATTTATCTTTCATGCGGAGTTCTTGTTGTCGGTTGGCTTTTGCTTCGGATTCTTCTCCCTCAGAATTTTTTCTGAAAGTTTTCATCTCAAAGCCATGCTTGTGTAACCACTCTGTAGTGTTAGACAAAATTGGTGCCAATATTTCTCTGATGCTATTACTTTCTTTTTTAGACCATTGAATTGCAGGACGACCTCCTGGATATTTCTTGTTCATCATAGACAACGTTCATGATGTCACCAGGATCTGTGAAATCCTCTTGTAGGCCTCCTCATCTCTGCAATCAGCCTAGATGTCCTGAAAATGGTACCTGTGCTGAAGATCCTTTTGCAACTTCTTTCTGACATTTCGGTAATCAAAATCAAACCTGTATCTATAGGTCTTGATTGTCATGACCTGCATTTTCGCATAGACTGATTTGGCCTTTTGTACAGTCTTGATGGTATACCTACCGATTGTCAGTGGTAACTTGAATCCTGGATTGTGAATCTTTCTTCGTTCTTTGTGCACTGAAATCAGTTGTCTGCACATCTCCATGAGAATCCACTTGTCTAAGGGGTATCTAGGAAACATGTAAGGGTAACTAGTGTATCACCCTACTCTTAAATAATTAAAAGTTGGGAATTGTAGATATATGCATCCAACTTTACTTACTACTTTGTACGCCTCATCAAATACCCTCTTCTTTTCGAGAGTCAAATCAAAGCTTAAAAGCAAAGGCGCAAAGAAAGCATCAGTAACCCTCTTGAAATGATGAAAGCTTTCTTTTAGGTCCAGTTGATAGAAAAATTTGTACACAGGTACAGTGTGCCTATTCCCTCTTGTAGATAGACCTGGATATTACCTCATCATGGCTGCAATATACACTAGGTAAGAAGTCATATAGAACTTCAATGTGGATGACACATTGATTAGCTGTCCATTTATTTCATCGCTGATCTGTTTTCCCTAATCAATGTGAACTTTTTGTCCTCTTATGATTTTGATGTATTCATACATCTAGTCATGAAAATAAGATGATTCAGGCAACCCCTTTACTCTGCTCAAAAGTGTGATCATATCTCTGACATCTTCTTTGAAAGCACTTCACGAAAGTCCCTTCAGCCTTCTGGAAACAATTTGCCTAGGTTTTTTCAACCATTGACTATTTATCAGGTTTTCCGCCTTGTTGGGATCTACATGTGCTTGTTGTATCGAGATGTTAGTGTACTTCTCCATCTGTGGAACTCTAAAAACAATATCAAAGATGTCAGGATCAAGTCTCAATATCTCGTGCCTAGAACAATCAATCACACTTCTGCTTTCCCTAATGTAATGGGATGCAAATTGAAGGACAAATTTTGTATTATGTACAGAGGTAGGGAACATAGACACCAAATGAAAATTACTGTGCATGATGGCTCTTAGAGAATCTTCAAGAGGCTTCTTCTCAATTCTTTCTGCAAAATAAACTAGGTCTTGATGACCAACCTCTGTGTCTTTTATCTCATCCACCTTGGAGACCACCACTGCCGATGGATAAACACCTTGATATTTGTACACTTTTTCTTAGCCCTTGAAGATGATGGAGGTTTCTGGGCAGTCACCTGAGAGCAATTGAATCAACAAGCAACAAGTTCAAGGATCTTTTGATGAGATTTGAAAAGAAACTGCAAGATGTGGAATCAACAAACGTTAGTCAGAAAACTAAAAAAAATACATAATAAAACCAAAAAATATTAAAATTATAGTCATTGGATAGCTCGTTCTGAGGACTACCTAATTCCAGTTGGGTTTGTGAAGTGTCCTCCATTTTCATCCTCAACCCAAGCTTCGAAGTGTAAAAATCTGGACTTTCAAAGTGCTTGAGGGGGAGAATGAGGGAAAAGGGGGGTTTGCTCGAACCTAGGTTTGAGCGAACCCCCTTTCCTTTTGCATTTTGTTTGTTTTTTTGGGTGGGAAATGTGAGCCCAATATTTAATGGTTTCACTCAAACCTACAAGTTCGTTTGAACCCTTAAAACTATTTTTTTTCGCATGGGGTCATTTTTTTCTTTTTATCCTTCCTCCAAATTGTAAACCACTATTGTGGCTTCACCCTTTCATCTAAACCTAATATGTTTTCCTCACGTTTGGATTCTATATCTATTGTTTATGATGATTCTTACATCTTATTGTCGCCATGTCTAGTTTCCCTTATTTTGCTGGGTGTTGCCCTAGTGTTTCAAAGATGGAGTCGAGTCCCATGACTTGGCTAAGGTCTTGGCTTCTTGTCCAAATTTACAATCATTCCTTTTAATAATTTTTCATTTTCTTTTAGCCTCGCGTATGTGTAATGATTTTGAAATGCAATGGTCGAAGCGACCACAGGGACATGTGTTGCCATCCATTCTGGTTCCCATGCCTTATTCATCCTGTTTGATCTATAAAATAGGATGTGGGTGTTTGTGGGTTTGCTTAATTCGCTTGTTTTATTCTTTGAAGGAAAGTATCATCCAAAGATGGAAACCCTAGTATTTTTGAGGAGCTCTCATTCACAGATGGATTTCTTGGGGCCAATATTCGTTCGTCATCTGAGGGGTTTGTTGTAGCGGCCAAATAAGTTGACCATAAAAGTAGTAAGGATGATTTTGGGTAGTCGGTTTGAGGCTGGCAGTGAGTGATACTGAGTCAACTCTAATATCACTTCCCGCTTTATAACATCTTTTTTGGAGTTACATGCTTCTAAGGAAGTGATTGTACAGTTGGCCCGATGAATTTTGAAACCAAATTTCCTCGGGGGTTGGACATGGTGTTGGTTTATGCTCGAATCAAAGAGGGGATTCCTCGCCCTTGTGATTTACTCCCCTAGAACCGCGTTGTTGTCAAGCTTCTTCCTTTCTTACTAGATCTTTGTGAGTCTAAGTACTAGATTCACTGATTCCGCTCTAAAGTGCCGTATGATTTTATAAAGCACCACTATGAGCTCGTTCCAGTTAAGGATTCACATTGGGTATCCCAATTTATGGCATTTGAGAATTAAGGTATGTTGGTTTCAGTTCCAAACTATGGTATATATATAGTGTCTTAAAAGATTAGTCTAGGATTTGCAAAATCTGAAGTGTAAATATTCTAGAACCCCAATTTTGTAATTTAGTGTCGGGGGTTATATTACAGGCTTAGAACAATTATGAATGTTCGTTACACCCACCCATGGGTGCCATTTTGCTAAACGATTACATGTATAATCTTATATACTGCTTTCGATTCAGAATATGGCTGCTTTATTTTATGAATATATAAATGGGTTAATCTAAATGATGTGAATAATGTGATCCATATTTTTATTTTATGTAAGACTATGGAGGAATTATTTTAATGTTAACAGTAGTAAAAAATGTTCTACCTTAGATATAGGTTTTAAAAGCCCAATTTTTTTATTTTTATATCAGATTTGCTTAGTGTAACACCCCTTTGGTTATGGCTTTATGTTTTATTTTGTAATCAAGGACACAATATATGGGTTAATTTCATATTTATGGTTTGAGTGATAGTTTACCATGATGTCCTTGTACATAGATTTTCCTTTTGAATCGTTGGATGCCTAATATCGATTGATTTAAAGAATTAGAGATATGGGGATGTTTTTATGCTCTAGGTTCTCTTAGGATAATTGGATTAGGGCATGTATAATTTTTTTTTTAAAAAGGAGATGTCCTTTGCTCGAGGATTTAAACATTTTTTTATGATCCTATTGGTTGGTTGTATAATACAACAATTTCATTGTGATTCCTTGATTAGAGGTCTTTGATTTTTGTATCTATTTGGATTCTTACCTCTTTGGTTATGGCTATGTGATTGTTCTTGATGACAAGGAATAGAGTCTTTTGGTTTAAATAAAATATTACCAGGACATCCTTGTTAAAAAAATATATTTTGAGCCACTGAGCATCTGGCCTCGATTGGTATATGGAATTAGAGCAATAAGGCTACTTTAATGCTTTGGGTGCCTCCTAAAGAATTAGGTTAGGGGACATTTAAGTTTTTTAGAGGATTTGTCGAATTCTTAAAATAAGTTTAATGCAACATTCGAGAAGGCTCTAGTTTCTTCTGAAAAACTTTTTTGTGATCCTACTAGCTGGTTGTATAGCAATTTTGTTTTGATTCCTTGATCAGAGGCCTTTAGAATTTTATGTCTCTTTGGCTTCTTACCTATTATAAGCGTAAGATGTATTGAAATTTAATATATAGTTTCAAGGTGGGTGTTAGCTTGCGCACCTTACTTTTTTCTACTTTAATTAAGTGTGGAGAATTGCAATTCGGATTCCATAATCCTTGTAGTCAGTTGTATTTTAAATACTCCTTTATTTCAGTGGAAAATTCCATTGTGTGGTATAGCTTTGGGTGCACTTTGTAATTTTTCGAGCAAATATGAGAGTAGCACCTCTCTTGCTCCTAGATTAATTTGGTATGTTGGTTGCCTACCTTAACTTAGCACTCAAAGGATGAGGCTATCTTGGACTTGACTCTAGCTGAGCTAGAGGGGTATGGTTCCACCATAGATTTTAATGAGGTTTGGGGTGTCCTTGTTAAGGGAAGACATAGTTGAGCCTTCGTGTTTTCTCCCATAAACAAATATAGCCTTTACTCTCACATTTTCCCTTATTTATCTCAATCTATTGGATGGTATTGGTTGGCAGAAGGGGAGAATGCTTTCATCCCTCAGATGTTTGTTTTAGTTTCTTGGGTAAATTCTCACACTGTTTCTATGTTTAGATTTCTTTTTTTAGTTAATTCATAGATAATAGAGGAGGATTGAGATAGAGCAACATATCACATTTGCTGAAGTTTTGGCTTTGATACATACCTCTGATTTTTGTTTGCTTTCCTTTGGTAGATGTTATGATGATGCATCTGGTTGGGTTACAACGCCTTCTTTATCTGCTGCTAAGACTTCTTTCAGTCCTGGCCATAGACTTGATTGGGATCCTTTTACTATGTTATATGTTTGTTCAATCCCTTAGTTGGCTAACAAATCTACTGCCCTATTTATTTCTCTGTATGTGTGCTAAACAACTTGTACCTATACTTCTCGCATCAGCTCCTTGATCTATGATTTAATTTGGTTTGTAGATTCCAGACCCCAATTATACCTCTTGAGATTGCATTTATACATATAGTGGAATCACATTCCAATAAATATTTTCTCCTTGCATAGCATTAGTCCTTGTAGTATTCCTTCGATCTCAACCGCATTATTTGTCATTTATGGTAACCTTATCGGTAATGTTGCTTCTAGGTTGCCATCCTAATTGTGAATTATGCAACCAGCCCCAACCAAACCAAGATTTCCCCTGGATACCGCATTAGTGTTCAAATTCAGACACCCCCTTATGGGGGTCCCCATTTAATGTTCTACCTTTTGGCTTTTGCGGTCAAATCCAATTGGAAGAAGGGTGGAACCTTTAGTGTTTTCCAGTTTTTCATTAAATTGTTGTTCCAACTTGTGAATTTTGCTTTCTTTTGTTGCTTTATTCAGGAGTTCATCAATTCAACTATGGTATTTTCAATCAAGGTCCATATTTCTTTTTCCTCTTTTTGCTTATTCTGAAATATTCTTCTATTTCGTTCTTTCCATATGTTCCAAATTAGGATTGATGGGACTGTTTGCCAAATTTGACCCCCATAACTCCTTTTTATGTGTAGGCCAACTTGTGAAGAATTCCATTAGCTTTTTATTTCTTGGAGTTGCCCAATCTAGTTTGTTTTGCAACCACTCCCACCCTTGTGACACAAAAGTGCAATTCAAGAGTAGGTGGTCTACACTTTCATAATCATTTTTACACATCACACACCAACTAGGCCCTTCTATATTTTATTCCGTCACCTATAAGAATTCTTCCATGCAAGGTTGACCAAGTGAAAGCTCCTACTTTGGGTAAGATCCATTTCCTCCAACATAATTTCTTGGGCCAACCTAATTCTTTCAATTTCATTTGTATCAGATAACCCATTTTAGTTGTATAATTTCCCAACTTTGCACTGCACCAAATGATCCTATCTTCTTGATTGTTTAAGCATATGTTTATGCTTTTCAAAATTTCCTTTAGACAATTTCTGACTTCTTTTTTCATGGTACTATTTTCCATTTCAACCCAATGTATTGTTCCATCTGTTATCTTTTTCACATAATTTATGACTTCTTTGCCATATTTGCTAGTTAACTCTGATATGTATGGTGTTAGTTCTGGGTATTCAACCAACGAATTGTATCCTCCCCAAGAGTCCTTCCCAAATTTTTGTTTTCTTCCAACTATTAACTTGTCATGCCAAATGATCAGTTATTATGTGCCTGTAGCTTTTCATGAAGTTCCATACGTGCGAACCTAATCTAGTATTTGCAATGGTTAGAATCCTTTTTGGCTTTGGGGAATCTAGGTATTTTTTTTGCATAATTCTACACCATAATAAGTTTGGCTTTTGGTACATTTTCCTTACTAACTTTTCTCCTAGGGAAATATTTTGTGCCTTGATATTTATGATCCCAGCCCCCCATTCTGCTTGGGATTGACAAATTGTATCCTACTGTATCAGGGGAATTTTATGCACATCATTGGAACCTTCCCATAGAAATTTTTTGGGAATACTTTGTATTTGTGAGGGTGCTTTGTTTTTCAATTGCATGCATGACATTGAGTAGGTGGGGTTGCTGAAAGCACTACTTTTATCTTGATGATCCTAGCGGCCAATGTCAACCATTTTCCTTTCCAACTTTTTGACTTTTTATTGCATTTTTCTATTATCTATTCCCACATCTTAGCTCTTATCACACCTTTGAATAGTGGTGCCCCTAGGTACTTACATGGGACAACATCTATTGTATAGCCAAGGGTTTTGGATTCTACCATCCTTTCTTGGTGTTGAAGAAATATATCTTTTCAAAATTTCTTTATTTATTTAATGGTCTGATATTTTGATGTATTCCTCTAAGCATGCCTTGATAGATTCAACTTCCCTTAGTGTTGATTCCCCATATAGAAGGGTATCATATGTGAATTTCTAATGTGTAATGTCTTCTACTTCTTCTGCTATTCTTAACCCTTTCCATTTTCCTTGTCTTTGAAAGGATGTTATGTGTTTACCTAGTGCTTTGGTCATTATAACAAAAAGGAAGGGGGACATTGGATCCCCTTGTCTTATCCCATTCGAGTTTCAAAGAAGCCATATGGGCATCGATTCACAAGGATAGAGTATCTTGCCGATGATATACATTGGTAGATCAATTGGATCCATTTTCTTCCAAACCCAAACTTTTCCACTACTCACAGCAAGAACCTCCGTTTGACTTCGTCTTATGCTTTGCTTACGTCTAGTTTGATTATCATGCTCGAAATTTTATCTTTGTCGATGGTATGCACTGCTTCATTTGCTAGTATGATACTATCAACTATATCTCTCCCTAGTGTGAACCCACTTTGGTTGGGTGAGATTACTTTCTCTAAGATTAACTTCATTCTATTTGCTAAAGCTTTGGAGATGATTTTATAGATGGTATTGCAAAGTGAAATTGGCCTATATTCCCCGAAGCTAGCACAAATCTCTTTCTTTGGGATTAAAACTATCATTGTGTTGTTTAGGTCTTTGACAAAATTTCCTTTTTTCCTAAAGTCTTCACATACCTCCCATACCTTTTTTTTCTAAGAAATGCCAACATTTTTGGTAAAAGAATGTTGGGAACCCGTCTGGTCCTAGAGCTTTATCTGGATGTAGTTGTTGTATTAAACTTTTGATCTCCTCCCTTTTAAAGGGTTCTACTAACATATCATTCTCTTCTTCTGTTATTAGTTTCAAGATGTTGGACAGGATCTCAAAATCATTTATAGCATCCTTGTCTCCTTCTGGACATAATAACTGTTTGAAGAAATAGAATGCTTCCTCCTCTATTTCTCTTGGATTTTATGTTGTGCTTCCTTTTGATGTTTTTATTTTCATGATCCTTTTATAGGCCCTTTTGATCTTGGTGGTGTTATAGAAGAATTTCCTATTGGCATCTCCTTCGTTTAGCCATAGTTCTCTTGATTTAGTCTGCCAATATTCCTCTTCCCTAACCAATACTTCATTGTACTCTAACATGACCTCTTTTTCTTCAAGTAATCCTCCTAATACATGCCTTCTTCCATTACTTTTCTATTTATCTCCTCCAATTATTTTTCCAATCTGTCTTTTCTAGAGAAGATATTTTTAAATACTTCTTTATTCAATACTTGCAATTTTCTTTTGATGTACTTGAGCTTGTTCATAAAGATATAGAGATTTTAGTTCCTTTTACTTTTGGGGCATCTTTTCACCATTGCTCGATTTGATCCACTAGACCTTCTTTTCTGAACCACATTTTTTCAATCTTGAAGAAGGATTTTGTGTTGGTTTCTGCTTCTACAATAGATAGTTTGACTGGGAGATGGTCTAACCCAGTTAAAGGGAGTATTGTAGCTTCCAAGTTTAGCTTCTCTGCCAACTAGTCCTATGTGTATATGAACCTTTCTAACTTTTACTTTATGCATCCTTCTCTCGTTCATTTTTTAGACCATGTGTGTGTCCCATTCTTGAATTTTTCCTCTATTAAGTTATTATGGGCTAGGAATCATTCAAAGTTCTCCATGGAGGGGGTTATCACTCTATTACCCCCTAATTTTTCTTTTATCTAAAGAACTGCATTATAGTTACCCCCCATTATTATTTTCTTCCCTCCTAGATTTGAATTTTTGGGCCCCGTGAATTCCAGAGGGTATTTTTTTCTTGGTTTTTGGTTGGATCATATATGTTGAAGAGATATAATTTGAGGTTTCTTTTTACATTTTTTACTTCACAAACCATCCAATAGCTTTCTTTGACTAGAATATTTAAAGAGATTGAGCCAATTCTCTGGAGTATACCCAACCCTCTTGCTGTGCCAAAATATTTGGAGAAGGACCTCTCCCAACCTTTTATTTTAAGTCCCTTATTCTCCATGTCTTCAATTTTGGTTTCCTACAATAGTATGATATCAATGTTTGTTTTCTCTAATTGACACTTTATCGAGCATCTTTTGTTGGGGGCATTAAACCCCTTGATATTCCAAGTTAGTATCTTCATTGGTCCTCCTTTTGGGAGTGCTCTCCTCCCTTTTTCTCTTGTAGATAGTTGATGATAATTTTTAGGCCCCTTTCTTGTGCTATTTCCTCTCTTTTTTGCTTATGAGTCTTTCTTCCTCGTTTCTTTTTCTTCTTGAGGTTAATTGGGGCTAGTAATTCTGTTGCAGACTAGGAGATGTTTCTATTTTCTACAATATCTAATTCCTCCATTTCTTCATTTTCACTTTCTGAAGAGAAAGCTTCTTCATCCTCACCGAATTGAGTTCTTGGATTTTATTGAATTTTTGATGGGGATCCCTTTGATTGACCTCTGATTTCTTCTCTTTGTGGTGGAATTATAGCGTGAGTTGAAACCTATTATGGAATTCTGATACTCTCTTCTTTTATTGCTTTATCTTGTGCTTTTTTCCTCCATACTCTAGCTATTGCTTTAGCTTCCTGATGCTGGGATGTCCCTTTCTTTTGAATGCTAAGGTTGGGTGCCTTGGTATTTTATTCTTTTCTCTTTATAGCTTCGACACTTTTTTGCAATTTGCAATTGTCTATCATATGGTTCTGATTTTTGCATTGCCTACAGTATAGGTTTTGGATTTCGATTTCCACCTCTTGCAGCCACAACCCTTCTTTTGTTTTTAGTTTAATTTTTTGGGGAATTTGTTCTATTGTTGCTACTTTTAGTATTGCATAAAGTTATGAATTCTCCTTCAGAATCTTGTTGTCTATCTCCATTAGGGTGCCCAAGGTTCTTCCAAATTTTTCCAGGCTTTCTTCAAACCAATATTCTATTGGTAGGTTATAAAGTCTTATCCATTTTGGTTCATTATATGAAACAAGGTTTTTTGCATTGAATTTTGGTTCCCACTTCTGCATATAGACATGATATTTTAGGAATTCCCTTACTCCCTTCTCTAATATGTAGTTTCTTTCTTCTTCTGCTAGAAAGATAATTATAAAGAATCCTTTTGGCAAGAATTTAAGTCTCTGGTTTTGATCTATAGCTTCTCTTTCCCATTCTTCGAGTGAGGCCCTTTTCTACCTGGGCCCTATTATTCCACATATTATTGCCACCTTCTTTAACATTTCTTAATATTCTTTAATTTCGTCTTCAACGTCTATTTCTTTCAGATCCCGTTGGCTTTCTGCTACTCTTGTTGAAATTTTCATTCTCACGCGTTTAATGTTAACATTCAATTTTTGGCTTCCACTCTTCTTGCCAGCATGATTTCATGGATTCTCTAGGATTTTCTTATTTTCTACTCTTTTCCACCAGATTGACGATTCTTCTTTCCTGTATTCATGCCTGGTTGATTTGGTTATGAGATTTTTCTTGCTTTTTGCTTTTTGTTTGTGGTATTCGGTGATCCTAAATATTTCTTCTTTTTTGTGTTGATCTCCAAGTTATTGGGCCATGTGATGTAATGAGGGACTCTAAAGTCGAATTTTGGTCAATTGTTTACTTTTAGGTCTCTTCTTCTCGGAGGCTTCCTGTGGTAAGCTCCATTGAGTTCACTACTTTTGGGATTGGTGATTGTGTTTCTTTTCATAGTGGTGGATTTGTCTTCTCAATACAGTATTGTAATTTTGGGAGTTTCATAGTCTTTTGAATGAATTATCCAATCCTTATTTGCACTTCTTCTTTTTGGGTTTCGTATACAATATTCACATATTTATTACATTATATTATAATACAATATATATATATATATATATATATATATATATATATGTAGACACCCAAAAATGTCCTCTTACAACACCTCATCACAACATTACATCATTTAGAAATCTTGTAGTATGCTTTTCCCTAGGTACCCATGTCATCACCTAATTAGTTAAATAAATCTTATTTATTTGACTAATTTCATTTATTCCCTATTTATCCATAATCCCTTCTATAATTAAATAAATATTTATTTATTTAATTATTCATGACCATTTATCCTCTCTAATTAAATAATTATTTTAATCGTTTAATTAGTCATTTATCCATTCTACTATAATTAAAAAAATCTTTATTTATTTAATTATCTTTTCTACCTTCATCAATAATTAAATAATGATTTTACATTATTTAATTATCTTTCCACATCATCCCTATCCTTTATTAGATAAGGCTTTATCATTACTTAATAAGTTTATCATTTCATTATCCCTCTCATTTTTTTTAGGGTTTATTTCCTTTAAAACATAAAATCAAATCCTTCTATCTTATCTTATCTTGTTTTATTTCCTCTTTTGTCGAAAATAAAATCCTTGTCAAATCTTATCTCCATCCACATCAAATCTCTATAAATACAACCTCTTAGAAGCCATTTGGGGATTCGATTCTTCAAGCATCCTTATGCTGCCAAAATCATTCTTGAATCTTTCATTCATCTCTATCTATCATCCTCCATCTATCACCTTCATCATATTGTTATGCTGCTGAATTGAGCAACCAACATTCCTCCAACAATCAAACCTTTGAAATCTTGCATTCTCATGCGAGGTTGAGAAGAGCAACGAAGATAAATCGAGCATAATATGGAGATCGATTTGCGTTTGTGTTTATTATTTTGTTTTTCATGTTGTCTCATGCTTCATTGTGTTTGTTAGGGTTTTATTATTGATGTTTATACATTTACCCTGATTCCCTAAATTTTTACCCTAACTACAATATATAGTATGTTATAATATACTATATGATATAATATAATATATATTATTATAATTATTATTATTTTAAGGTAAGTCCTACCAATTAAGGGGGTAGGTCCCAAAAAAATCTTAATTTTTAACATGCATATTGGATTATGTTCCAATTTCCCATTAATTTATTGTGTTGAAACCCTTGAGATGTTTGTCTCCATACTTCTTTTATTTCTCAATCTGCACGTGCTCATAGATAAACATGTGGTCCATTTTGCAAAGCAATACATCCTTTGAAGAAATTTAGAGGTAAAGATAGAGATATCTAGGTGTGTTAAAAAGAGTTAACAGAACAAAGGTAATGGCTAAATTAGTAAAACCAAAAATGTGGTAGGATAAAAGTCATGTATTCATCTTCAGGAAATGAAAACCCATACTACAAATCGTGATGAGGGAAAAGCGAGGTAGACGAGCCATTTCATCAAATGATGAAGTCGAGAATTGAACATAAGGTAGGATCGTGTGAGGGATAGGTTTTAGATTTCACGTAAGAAGTGTAATAAAGAAACATAGAGGCTTATGGATTATAGTAAAATACTATCAAGGCCAAGATGGGAATGAAAAGACAAAAACAACAGCTATGGAGACACTGGTGTTCTTGACCTGCTCAAAAAACCAATCGACCTTTCTTGGTTCGATTATCAACTATCGATTGAAAAGGTTTTTATTGGAAGGAGATTTTTTAATAGTGAAATTCATAAAGCTTATTTTAGGAATGGAGTTTCTTCATTCTCGAGAGAGGTAGCATGTTAATTCTCACATTACCTCATGCTTTGTTGCTTCTCTTCTTAATCTCCATATTGTGAAGGATAGGGTTTTAGAGATGACAAGGGCTCTCTTCGACCCTTCCCTTCTCGTGGGTTTGGAGGATGCACTAACCATTGCTCGTTTGGGAAGAGGAATACCTTGTCCCTGTATCTTGAACACCATGTAGACCTAGTGATTGAGTTTCTCTCGTTCCTTCCAGAAATTGCTAAGGAATCCTATTGGATGCACCACTTTTGGGCTAAAGTTGGCTATGATTTCCTAAAGAGGATTCTCCATTTCATCCCAGTGAAAGATTTCCAATGGGTGACACACTTCATGGATTTTGAGGAATAGGGTTTGGATGACACTACTAGTTTTTTTGTTACCTTTGAACAGTTAGGGTTTTGAAGATACTAAAATATAAGCTATGTTTTTGTTTATATTGGTGCAAGAAAGACACATCTTCCTTTTGTATATGTTTCTATAATCAAGGCCTTCGAACTACGGGGGATTCTAAACCCATTTTAGTATGATACTGTTATATTTAACTAAGATACATCTTAATATATGGGAATACTACTTTAATATCCGATCTATCATCTTCCTAAAATATTCTTGTTCAAGTTTTGGTCTGTTCTTACATAGTTTTACTAGTTTTCTTAAAACTATTAATTTGTTGCAAGCTTGGGCATTTTTGTTCAGGCCTAGGGATTTTTATCAAATTTGCTATGGTATAATTTTAGCATATGAAACAACACAAATGGATGTATTATGTTGCGTTTTGGTCTACTTTACCCTATATAAATGACACAAATGGATGTTATTTAATTTCTTGCTTGTGCATTGTTGTTCTACCCAAGGGTTTTTAAATTAAGATCTTTTCATGAGTTGGATAGATAGAGCATTGCAATTCTCCTAGGGTTTATTAAACATTCATGTAATTGTGAATGAGAATTAATACTTTGTGCCAAAAAAATTGTTTAAAGCTTCTTTGCATAATGGCAGCTAGTTCTGTTTTCTCTCATTTTTAGCATTTCTTAAGAAAAATTAGTCTCTTTCCCTGGATTGTGATGTCCTAACTCTTTCTTGTACATTTTCAATCAATTTGAGGGTTTTTATTGTCAATGTAAAAAATTATCAAAATGTTTGAGTTTATGGATGGCTGAGAAAAAATAGCATTGTCGATGCGAGGATACTAGTATGGGCCGAATTACACTTGATCCATGAAGAATCAAAGCATAACGAAGCCACCAATACTTGAATCTCAACAAGATCGATCAAACAAGATTAAAACCAAACATTTCATCAAAACGTAACATACTAAAATATGAAAGTTATCAAAACATCTACTCTAATCCATTCAAAATTTATCTTGTTGTGGAATTGGTGTCGCGTTGATGTGGATTGACGACCCTTTCCTAACCCCCCAATAGTGAGCTTCTCTCAATAGATTCTATGGAAGAGAATCGATGAAACCATGGTGTTTGGTGTATGAAAAACCTAAATTATGTAAAAATGAACATGATGCAAGCTAAGTTACCATGATTTTATGCTAAAAATGCACTGAGTATGCTATTACTAAGCTAATTTAAGCTAAAAATGAGCTAAAAGATGGAAACCCTGATTTATTTACAAACTAAGATGGATGCATGGAATCCATTAATGGATGCTCTAAGCTACTGTGCAATGAAAATAAGCTAAAGCAAGCTAAAAAGTCAGCAAAAGATAAGCAAGTATGTGAGTAAATTTAACAACATAAGTTTGCAATAAAAGATGGATCCACTTGTCTCCAAATAGTGATCTATTTATAGGAGAGAAAATGAAGAATGGATGGTTGAGATCAAAAAGATTAATCAATGGTTCAAGATGAAGGAGAGAAGAGGCATGGATCATGGATTATCATCAACAGATGAGAATGTAAGATGAAAGTTAATCAAAGGCTCACAATTGCCTCAAACAAACACACTTTTGACTTGCTCACATAGGTTGAAGGTAACTTGCCAAAGAGGTTAAAGGGTTTAGCTTGTTGAAGAAGCCAAGTGAGTTGATTGGAGGAGAGGGAATATTCCTTTAGGGTGAGGAAAAAGGTATTTTACAAATTAAAACAAAGTTTTAATTATGCAAAAAGGATAAAGAATATTCCATGGGAATAATTCCCTTTGATTAGAGGAAAATTAGTTGATTGCTAATTAAACAAGGTTTAATTTATGCAATTAGGGAATTAGAAGAATTAAAAGACAATTATTAAATTAGATGATTTAATAAATAGGGGAGGGGTGAAATGATATTTAATTAAATAACATATGGTTATTTAATTAAATAAGATGACTTAGGAGGTTAAATTAAACTGTTTGATATATTTAATTTAATTAGATGAAGTGTTAGTGCGAAAAGAGATGAATTGACCCAATCTAATTAATTAGGTCAAATGGATGGAAATGATGCAATTAATTAATTAGCTAGGCTAATTAAATCAATTAAGTGAAAAGAGGATGGATAAAGAGGAAATGATGTTTCGTGCTCAATCTTTATGGGGTTTTTTAATCTTTCATGTGATTGTTAATGACTATTAGTAAAATAACAATGACCTTTTGATATTTCCAACCATTTCTTAGTTGTCATATGATTCCTTGTTTAATCTTTTCTTGCTCGATGGCAGCTACTTCTCTTTACTCTTTTGATTAGCTACTATTTTTCATCAATCCTTTCCTTGCATTTCTTAAGAAACCCCATTCTATGTTTACTAATTTATGCCATAAATAATGATTTTCTAGGATTGTAGTGTCCTAATTTTGTCCAATGAAATCCTTGCATCCTAGCAATCCCTTTTAAACACAATCCTATGTAGTCTTTGATTCAACAGTCATTCTTAAAGGTTAAATTAAGAAAGGAGGAGAGCTAAATATTGATCTAAAAGGAGATGGTCCATATACCCTATAGGTAGTAATTGGCTCATTTTGTAAACAGGGGAGACGGAGTATATAGGTAATAGTTATGGTCCCCAAAGTTTGTGAATAGGTCAGGGTAAGGCTAAGAGAGCTAGTTTATTACCAAGTCTAGATAGTTTTTAGGGGGACAAGAGAGGCTCTAATGATCATGAGAACTCATCAGAGCAAAGGACAATGGTGGTTGGTCAAGAAAAGGTGAATCCCCCGATGTGTTCAGCCAAACTTGGTGGTTGTAGTAATTTGAGTATTGGTACTCAAAATTGTGGGTGTAAAGTAAGTGTTCCCAAAAGGTAACAAGAGAGATTAGATTTTAAGACACTAAGGTTTCAAATACTTACCTCTATATTCCTCATTACAAGGTGTTGTATTCCCCTTGATACTTACCTTGCCTTTGTGACATTTTCTTGATGTTATGATCCTTCATCAATAATTCTTCTAACCTCTCCCATTTCTTTGGATTTGCTTTTGACCTAATTTCTTCTTCTTGATGCACTCCTATATTTTCTAATGCATCTGCCACTTTGTTTTCTTCTTAGTATTCATAGGAAATTGAGTAATCTTCTATCTTTTCTAATAGCTCCCATATCCTCTTGACCTAGCTTCTTAGCTTCCAATTTGGCATGCCACTTTTTACTATGGATTGAATATACAATAGTGTGTCTCCTTCTATTTCCACTTTCTTGATGTTATTTTCTAAGCACATCCATAGGACTAAAGCTAAGGCCTCCATTTTTGCTTCATTATTGGATGTTATACCAATTATTTTTTATACACCCAAATGAGTTGACCTTGGCTATTCCTTAGTGCACATCCTGCCCCTGCTAGTCTAGGGTTTCCTTTTGATGAGCCATCAAATTTAGTTGGTACCTTTCTTGAGTTGGGCCCTTCCATCTAGCTTCCCTTCTATCTTTTTCCTTATCTTTGAAGAATCCTTTTGGTCTTTTTAAATTTTCCCACTTCCTTTGTAGGTTCTCATCCCATTTTGTGAATTTAGTGCTTGTCTTTAGCATTTTTTTGCATTTAGTACTTCACACATTCCCTGTTCTATGTTTTGTATCACTTTATCTGCATCCATGGTCTTCTCTTGGAATATTCTATGGTTTCTTTCTTTCTAGATATGCCAAACAATCATAGAAGGAGCCACCACCCATAAGTCTTCCCATAATGAATTCTTCTTCCCTTTGCTCCATGCCATCCTAGTACCTTTTGGATCCAGTCCCAACATTTGGATGCAAACATGCATTCCAAAAGTAAATGGTTGGTTGTTTCACAATTATTGTAACACATTACACATATGTTGGGGCCTTGTATGCTAATGGCATGCAATCTTTCCATTGTGAGTATTCCTTTGTGCATTGTTGTTTAGAGAAAAACAACAACTTTGGGAAAAATTTCTCGGTGCCAACATAGTTTGGTAGGCTAGATAGGCTTTATTCTCATGGCTGTTTGGATATGATATCCCAATTTTACTGAATATTCCCCTATTTTGGCTCCACACCAAATTATGTCATCTATTGCTTCAGTCAAAATGATTTTCTTGTTATTTAATTATTGTTTCAATTTTTCTTTAGCCTCTAGTGGTATTGGAAGCCCTTCCACATCTATTCATTCATGTTGATTTCCATATTTTGGATTATTTGAACTGATGTAGTCTCTTACTGTATGCACCATTAGTTTTACAATTGGATCCATATATTCTTTTATCCCTTCCATCTCTCCTAATGGTTTGTGTCCCTTCTAAGAATGTGTCCAGAAATTAGCTTGTCTTTCATCATTTACTTTTCAAGTAAGATGATCTATTATGAGCTTCTTGCTTTCCCATAGGAGCTTCCAAATTGTTGATCCTCAATTGATCTGTCTATTATTAGTATTATTTTTGTATCTACATCATCCAAATATTTGGCTTGAAATTTTTTGCACCATAGTCGATTTGGATCTCTGTACATTTTCCATGTTAATTTGGCTATTAGTACCAAATTTTGTTCATTCATTTTACGTAGGCCTGTCCCAATGCATTTTTTGAGAAGGCAAGCTATATCCCAATGAACCAGTGGAATTTTATTTTCTTCCTTAGCCCCTTCCCACAAGAATTTATTTAAAATTCTATCAAGATTGGCTTCAATCTTGTTTGTAACTATGAAGTAGGACATTACATATATAGGAACAATTGATAAAATAGAATTAATCATTAGGATCCTTCTAGCCAGAGTTAGCCATTTATTTTTCTAGTCCATAGTTTTTGTCTGCATTTTTCCAATGTGTCCATCTAGTGTTGTGTGCGACAAGTACCTACAAATAGTGGAGATCCTAAATATTTGGCTAGAATGTTAGCTATAGTGAAACCAAGGTAATTTTCTATTCTTTTCTGTGTGACCTTTTTGGTGTTGAAGAAAAGAAGTGAAGATTTTTCTTTATTCACCAATTTTCTTGAGCATGCCATATACTTTTCTAGAGCTTCTTTGATTACTATTGCTTCTCTAATGTTGGCTTCTCCAAATAAAATTGTTTCATCAGCAAACTATGTATGGGTTATTGGATTCAGTCTGGGTGCCACATTTATTCCTTTCCATATGTTGTTTTCTCTTTTTAGCTTAAAAGACCTTCCCATTACCTCAGTCATTATGATGAAGAGGAAGGGTGACAAAGTATCCCCTTGTCGGAGATCGTTTGTGCCCACGAAGAAGCCACATATTGTTCCATTCACATTTAATGAATATCTCACTAATGTAATGTAGTGTTGAATCATTTCTATCCATCTCTTGTCAAATCCAAATCTTTTGAGTACTTCTACTAGGAAGTTCCATTTGACTCTATCATAATCTTTTCTTATGTCTAATTTGATCATCATTCCTTTAGTTCTTTCTATGTGCATTGTGTGCACCACTTCATTCGCCTCAATAATGTTGTCAATTATTTCTCTTCCTAGGTAGAAGCCACTCTGCTCCTCCAAAATTACTAAATTGAGCACCTTTTTTAATTGATTAGCCAATACCTTGGTGATTATTTTGTATATAGTGTTGCATAAAGATATTGGTTTGTAGTCATTGAAATATTCACACCCCTATTTTTTAGGTATTAGGGCTATAATTGTGTTGTTCATATCCTTTACAAATTTTCATTTTGTTCTAAGTTCCTCTGATACTTTCCAAACTTCTTCTCCTATATATTCCAATTTTTTTTATAAAATATTGCTAGAAAGCTATCTGGACCTAGTGCTTTGCTTGAATGAATCTGGAATGTGGCACATCATACCTCCTCTAGAGTGATTGGATCGTTTAACATTTGGTTGTCCGCTTCTGAGATGTAATTGGGGATGCATACAAGAATAGTTTCATTGTGATATGTTGTTGCATCAACTTTTGATCCCAAGATTTTTTTCAAATTACCTTATAGCTTTCACTTCTATTGCATTTTTTTCTTTGACAACAGTTCCATTCTCACTATTTATTTCATTGATTCTATTGACAACTTTCCTAGCCTTTGATGTTGCATGGAAATATTTGGTGTTTGCATCTCCTTTTTTCAGCCACATTTCTCTATTCTTGTCCCTCCAATAAATTTCTTCTCTTGCTAGTAATTCCTTATGGTAATTTTTTAGTTGCTTCTCTTTTAAGTAGTCCTCCTTGAACATGCCAAACCTTAAAACTTTGATGCTTATTTCTTCTAGTTCTTTTTCCACAATTTCTTTCTCTTGAAAAATGTTCTTAAAAACTTCTTTACTCCACCTCTTTAACTTTCCTTTTATCATTTGCAGTTTTTTCATGAAAATGTAGCTAGGGGTTCCATTGATCCCACATTCCCTCCACCATTCTTCTTTGGATGGTATCATAATTTCCTCTCTCCATTGCATGTTCTCAAATTTGAAGTAATTTTTTATTGTGTTGGACCCAGTTTTTATTTCCATTTGAATTGGAAAGTGATCTGATGCTAAGATAGGTAGTATAGTGGCTTCTATAGTCATATCTTTCTCCAACTAATTATTAGATATAAAAAATCTATCTAATATCTCCATGATGTTTGTGAATCTATCCCTTCTGTTTGTCCAAGTAAATGTTCCATTGGAGGTTTGACAGTCTATGTCATTTATTTCTTCAATGAATTCCCTGAAGTCTTGTATATTTCTATTGATTTTCTTTAGTCCTCCACTTTTTTTGAAAAAAAATTGGTGGCATTAAAATCACCACCTATGGTGTAGAATTGATATCCAATTTGATTTATTTTGTTGTTTATAGCTTTCCAGGTTTCTCTTTTATCCTTTGTCCTTATGGGGCCATATACATTAAGTAGATTAAGCTCCAAATTGGTGTTCAAGTCTATTACTTTGCATTCTATCCAATTGTTGTGTGCTTGAGTTAGAATTATTACGATGCTAGTGTTCCTCCATAGGACAACCAAACCTCCAGCCGTACCAGTGGCTTCTTTGAATATGCTTGTCAATGTTTTGCAATGCTTTAGAAACTTATCTACTTCTTGTTTATCTATTTTTGTTTCTTGTAGCAACATTATATCAGATGCTATTTTTTCCATATGATGCTTTATCATGTGTCTCTTGTCAAGGGTGTTTAGGCCCCTGACGTTCCATGTGGAGATATTCATTGCTCTCCAAGGGAGGAAATTCCTCCCTTGGATATCAAAGAATTGGAGATACTTTTCAAGCCTTTTTCCATTACTTCCTCCTCTATTTTTTGTTTTTTTATTTTCCTTCCTCTTAATTTCTTTGTTTTTCCCATTACCTTGGCTACAGACTGGCTAATGCATCTTGGGTCAGTGATTCCTAATTCATCCTCATCTAATTGATAATTTTTTGAATATATTTCTCCAAAATCAGTCCCATCTTTAGCCATGCGTAAATCATTAATCATGTCTTCCTCGATTTTTTCTATGCCTAGTGTCCTAGCTGGCTCAAGAACTATTGGACAATATGCTCCCTTATCTTCTCTTGTGATTTCTTCCTCTCCCAAGCTAGTTTGTGGGTACTTTTTCTCCATGGGTGTAGTCTCTTTCATTTCTAGATCACTTTTATGAGTGGATGGATTATTGTTCTCTTACTTTTTCTAGACCATCCTCAAGCCTTTTTCTTTTTAGGGTTTTTGCTAGCCTGCATGGGCAAGTTGTTTATTTTTTGCTTCCATTCCTTCTTTTGGGTGTCCTTCTTTTGGAAATCTTGATCTCTATGGTTCCTGCTTCGACATCTGACGTAGAAATGTTTAATCTCTTCTATCTCCATTGTCTACTTCCAATGCACTCCTTTGACACAACAATATTTCGTGGGGAATTTTCTTGATTGTCATCACCTTTACTCTGGAATTTAGGCAAGGGTCACCCTTGAAGATATTTGCATCTATTTCCATTAGTGTCCCCAAAGATCTTTCCAATTTTTTCTAAACACTCCTTTGACCAGTATTCCAAGGGGAGGTTGAAAAGTCAAATCCATATTGGGCGGTCATTAGGGATCAATTTTTGTAGGGTTAAAATTTTGATGTCATTTTTGGATATATAGTGGTTTGTCTTCCATCTCCCATAGTCATCCAAGTGCAGTATTTTCTCTCCTTCAATTGTTGCAAAGATGAAAATAAAGAATCCTTTGGGGAAGAATTTGATTAGGACTAGAGTCTTCCAAACATCTTCAATCCAGTCTTTTAATTTATTTCTATTGAATTTAGGTCCTATAAATCTACAAATTATTGTTGCTTCTTCTAGGATACCTAAATCTTCCTCTGCTTCCTTTGAAAGATCTATTGTTTGATAATTAAGATGTTTTGTTGATTCACATTAATCAACTGGATCATCTTTAGTGTCAACTTCTTCCAACACTTCTCTATCTCTTGTGATTCCATTGTGCTTGTTAAATTCAATTTGCTTTATATTTCCTAGACCGTCCTCTATGTGATGAAGAAATTGTTTGAGTGCCTCATGTGATTTCCTTTTTCTACAGAGGTGTCGCACATAAGGAAACATGTGGTTTTGTAATGCAATATTTTCACTGATTGAAGTTTGCAAGTTCGCAAGTTCTCAAAATAAAAATTTATAAATTATAATATATATTATATTATAATAATATAATATACATTATATGATATAATATAATATACATAGATAATATATAGATTAATATATAATAATTTTGTAGTATAGGAAAAAGTATCCCCATTTTTACACCTAATTTAGGAAATAATAATATTAAAATGAGCTAAATTATGCCTTAATTTAGTGTTATAATATGTATTTTACATGTTCACATTAAGTTTAGGGCCCTATTAAATAAAATGGACTTAATTATGTCTTATTTATGGTGTTGTAAGGTGTACCTTTACACTTTCACACTCATATAAGGCTTTATTAATTAATTGAGGTTAATTTCCCTTAAGTGGCCCCTTTAATTCAAATCCAAGCCTAATTACTTACATTTTTCGAAGAGGAAAACTCGACATTCATCAATGCCATAACATAACATTTATCATTGGAGAATGTGTGTCCTAGGTAAGTGACCTAGGACCCATTTTCCCAAGGGTGAATGGGTCCTCACTTAGGCCTAGGACCTAAAGTTTTACTATGTTTTTGGCATTATTTCAATGATTTCAAATGTATATTCACATGTTAGCTTGTGTTATTTGAATTTCGGGAATTAATGTTACATATGTATAAATAAGAGGTCATTTCAGTAAGTTTTATCCTAAGACTTTCAAGCATCCTAGCAATTTTTATAAGTAAGAAATCTAGAGTTCACAAGAGAATTTCAAGGCATTCAAGGGCAGATTTAGTGAAGAATTATTGCAACAATCAAGATCCATTATCATGTCAAAGTCTTCTTGCATCATGCACGTTATTTGAGCTAATATGTTGATGTAGTGTTCATGATCCATTCAAGCATTCAAGGCATTGTTTCAAGTCAAGTTTCAAGATCAAGATCCACATCCATTGAAGCCATTTCATGCAAGTTACAAACCTCCATTATCAAGGTTCATCCAAGGGTTTGGTGAGTTGTGACATTGCTTTGTTCATTCATCATCCCTTTCATGCTATTTCAAATCATTTCAAGGTTTAATTACCAAAACTAGGTTTGACCAACGAAAACCCCCATTCACCAAAAACAAACATTTTCCCCCTCTCTTTGTGTGTTACAAATTTATAGATTGAAGAAAAGTTGAATATCTCAAAAGTGCAAAATTGCAAAGTTGTCAAAGTTGCATTTGTTGTCATCATTGTTGCAATTTCATAGAAACTTGCTTATATGATTTATTTTTGGCTATTCAACTGTGAAAATTGGGGATCCGGGAGTACAAACACAGGAGAATAGAACCCATAAACCATTTTTACAAAGCCCTAGCCAGGACCCATTCACCGTAGGGCAAATGAATCCTTAGTCAGCTTCTGAAAACACCTTTTTGTGAGAGGTACAAAAGATTTATCTCTTCCAAATTCTCCAAAAAGTCTATAGGTTCCATTAGTGTTATGCTAAATCTTCTGAATCCACTTTATAGATTGCAATTTGGACTTTATTTTATATTTTTAATATTTCTCCCCAAAGTGTTGTTTGATCTAGACCCCTGTCCTTGCAAAAAAGGGAAATTGCAAGATTCCCAAATAATTCACTCACTTAAGGGTTGAAAGTGGATTTTGACTTGGGGGATCTCATTTCCTGAATGAAATAGAAGAATATGTGGGTTCATTACACTCATTTTGATCCTTCTATTTATTGTAAGTTTGGTGAAATATCCCAAACTTAGTGTAAAACCCTATGTGTTTTGAATCCCTACCTCATTTTTCTATGTTTCATTTTGGTGAACCCGAGTTTTGAACATTCAAATTTCTAATTTGGATTGCATTAAAACCCTAGATATAGGATTTTCATTAATTCATTGCATTTAGGGTTTCTAAATTTGGCATAAAGTTGCATTTCATTTTAGGTGTAAACTTGCATTTTGCATTCATTTTAAATCTGAAAATTCAAAAATTGTGCATGCATATTATATTAATTTTGCATTGTACTTGCATATTAGTGTACTTTTCATCATTCACATTCAAAAATTAGATCAAAATTGTATTTCAAAAAGTGTCATGTAGTTCATCATTTGTCCTTCATTGCATTTGCATTTAAACATCAAATTCGGGAAATTCTGCTACATAAGTTACAGTCTAAAGCCCAAAATAGAGAATACATATAATAACTCAAAAATTGTATTTTTCAATTTTAAAAAACCCTGTACTGGACCCATTCGCCCCTAGGCGAATGAGTCCTTGGAAGCCTACAAAAACTAAGTTTTCTAAGTTTTTTTGTGTTTTTCTGCACTTCCTAGGCCTGTTGGTAACCTACAGTATTAGTCTGGAAAGTTTCAGGAATTTATGTTTTATGCATCTACGTCTAAACATCCATTTAGTGTAGTGAATTTCAAAATAATTCAAAAATCATTTCAGTAGAAAAAAATCATCAGATTTGTTAGACAATTGTTTACATCTTGAAGCATTGCATAATTTGGATAGATTACTTTTCAGAATGTTAGTATCTTTCCTTTCCAAGTATGCCAATAAAAATCTCACCAACAAGCATGTTAGTCATTCCTCCAATATATTTCCTAGTTATGAGAGACTCTTAGTGCAAGAGAGTGAAAATGTCGATGCATTCCTTAATTCCACACCCCCTCATATCTCTCCTATTTGTGGGAATGATGTGATAGAAGAAAATGCAAGTATAGACAATCATGATAATCATAGTTTCTCTTCTCCCAATACCTCTCCTACTTGTGATGGAGGTATTTTGGTGTTAGAAGATACACCCATTGAGAATTATGACAATGTTGAAAGCTCCTATTATATAAAATCTCCTACTTTGGAAGATATTATGGCACAAGAGGATGAGATCATTGACACATTTCTTAACATCACCTTACCTAGTCTCCATTCATCCATCACTTGTGGGAATGCTTTAGAGAAAGAGGATGAAATCGTGGACAAACATGACAATCACATTTGTTCTTCTCCTAATATCTCTCCTAGTTGTGAAGAAGATGGTTTGATGTTAGAGGATACACTCATTGAGAGTCATGATAGTCTTGTTTGGAAACATCTAATTGAACAAAAGGATTCAATCAATGATAGTTGTTCTTCTCTTGATGCCTCCCCTATTTGTGATGAAGTTACTTTAACAAATCTAACCATGGAATATGATGAACATCTTGTTTGCTCCTCTCCTAAAAGCTCTCCTAATAGGGTAGATATCATGGTGCAAGAGAATGACAACATTGACACATCATTCAAACAATAGTAATGTGGATTCATTATATGAAGATGTTAAGTTCACATTGGATCCCCCTTACTAGAAGGACATCTAGGTAACTCAATTGAGGTTATGACGACACAAATTGGATCTCCTTTAATTTGTGAGCCTCCTAAGTCACCTCCAATCATCAAGCTACCTAAAAAGAAACTAAGAGATATCTTAAAATTTATAATGCAACCTAATAATAGCAATGTTTTGCAACAACCGAGTTACAATATCGTTGCTCACACATACAATAAATGGAACAATATGCAACCAATCCCACTCCCACTCATTACCATTTCCTCAACATATCTTTCCTAGTGCTTCTTGTTTGCCTTTACATTGTGGAAAGGAGTATGCATTAGTTGAAGAACTTCAAAATTACTTCCACTAAGATATCCTTCTGGGATCTTGTGCAAACATCACCTACATACAATCGGATACTCCAAGAAATTTTGCAGATGAAGAAGGAGGATATCCAATCTTCTATGAAATTGAATGATGTAGCATCCTCCTTTCATTGTATGCAAGTCACATAGTCAGAAACCACATTCCCTAAACATGAATTACCCTCGCTTGAGATACAAAATAAACATGAGCCCTTAATGATAAAGGTGATCATTAATGAAATTGTAGTTAGGCATACTCTCATAGATAATGGAGTAGGTCTTAATGTTTGTAGCATTGACCTCCTAGATCAAATTGGTGTGAACAAGAGGCTTATTCAATCTAATGATGATAATATTCATGGATTTGACAATATTAATAGGAAACCATTAGGAATTATCACATTACCTATTGAGGTCGAACCTATAGTTTTACCTACCCCTATCCATATCATGTCAGGACCTCTTTCATACAATCTTCTCCTAGGGAGACCATGGATTCATGCTATGAAAGGAGTCCCATCTACTCTTCACCGTGAGATGAAATTTGAATACAAAAACAAGATATACATAGTTGAAGCAGATGAACGAAGCTATAAATCACAAGTTCAACATGATCATAACACTTCCAACTCCCCTAATACTTTCATTCCAACCTCAAAAGTAGAACCTATACAAGTTGATGTTAATCCTGATTGTCTTTCACCTACAACAAAACTCTTCAGTGATGTAGTGTAGAAAAAATGTATCCCTCTACATTTTCACACTTGTTTGGGCCTTCCCTGCTAAAATTGGGCTTCTTTATGCCTTATTTGTTCCTAGTTTTTATCCACAAGCCTTAATTAATGCATCTTTCCAAGGATAATCCTGATACGTATCTAATGACCACTCATAATTCAGTGAATTTGGTTTGAATGGCCAAGATTTTGTGATTTGGGACTCATACACCACCTTGGGTGTATGGGTCCCACCTAAGTTTTAGGGCATAAACTTGAAATTAGCATAAAACATAACATTTCTTGAAATTTATGTCCCAAGCCTAGCCTATCAGGATTCATATGCTAGTCGAGATGCATAAACAAATATAAATACAAGGTTATTTCACATAATTTCTCCTAGCAATTTAATTAATCTTATGAGCATTCAAGTGAGAGTTTACAAGAGCATTCAAGAGAAAGTTATCAATCATTTTGGAGCATTATTCAAGATTCAAGCATCATGTCAAATTCATCATGCATCATGTGTGTTTTTGAGCTAACATTTGTGATGTAGGTTCTTATGATTCAAGCAAGCATTCAAGTCAAGATCCATATCATTCAATCAAGAGTCAAGATCTACATTCATGATAACCATTACTTACAAGATTGCAGCCTTTTGTTCAAGGGTTTGGTGAGTTGCAACATTTCTTATTTGTTCATTCATCGTTACTTCTTTCTATTCCTATTCATTTCAAGGTTTGATTACCAAAATGGGGTTTGACCAAGGAAAACCCCTATCCACTAACAAAACAACATTTTTTCCTCTCTTTGATGTGTGATTTACAGATCTAGGTTGGAGATCTATTGAAGAGAAAGATTGTAGAAAAGTTGTCAAGTTGTCAAAGTTGTCATCTACATTGCAAGATCACAGAAAGTCACCTACAGGTTGAAATTCAATGTTTTAGACTCAGAGATTTGATTGGAGAGAAGCTATTGGAGAACACTAGAGGATATTAGAGTTTCAGATCAACTCTGATATTGGGACTAAATCACCACTTGTGGTGTATGAGTCCTAGTATACCATATTTCAAGCATTTTATGTAGATCTTAGTTTAGTAGTTCTAGATTCTGGTTTCGACCTGAAACCCTAAGTTGGGACTAAATCGCCTCTACTGGTGTATGAGTCCTAGTGTACTTTAAAACTTAGATTTTTATGATTTCATACCTTGTTCCAAGCCTCTTCATATTTCCAGGTGCACCTTTGTTTATCTCCAGTTTTTAATTCTAATTTAAGTTCATCTTCTAGGTCTTATCATTAGGTTTTGCATATCATTTACACTTTATTGTCTTTCCAAGCCTTGATTGGTGGTGAGCCCCCTTATTGTCTTTAATCACACCCTAGGACACCATATTGCATATCTCTTTCTTTCATTCCATCCTTTGATTGATATTTCTAGGGTTTCCTTGAGTGAAACTTGAAGGAAATAAGGAAAGGTCCTAAACCTTAGTTTCATCTTCCAAAGAGATAGGACCCCTATTTTCTAGGTTTCAAGTGATAATTGGGGGTCATTAGATTTTACACCTTGTTTCAACGAAGAGTTCAAAATCTCACCCTCAAAGTCCAAAGATTCATATATAAATGATTCATTTTCAGACACATGTTCTAGTGATGATTTGGGTTCATTATATTTTACACCCTCATTTATGGGAGAGTACAAAATCTCACAATCTACACCTAAATAGCCTTGTGTTTCATTTTCCCAACTTGGTTCTACATCAACATCACCCCATGGTGGTGATGGGGGCTCTTTAACTCTCATCCCTCATGAGAGGACGATGTGTAACTCTAAGAAACCTAGAAAGGATTTGTGTCCTCATGAAGAATCCAATCCTTATCAAAAGCATAAACCCTCCTCATTTGAGTTGGAAGAATGTTATGGTCTTGGATACAATGAAAATATGGAGCACAATGATAGAGAACAAGTGAAGTCTATACCGTACTCTTTCAAGAAATATCTAGGATTACCTCCTTTATCTCCATCTTCATCTATAGCCTTATCGTCTATTGTGAGTATGACATCTTGTGCTAAGAAAGAAACATCCCCTACTGTTGATCAAGAGAGTATATTTTCAAGACTCCTCCAAGATCACTTGATATATCTCCCTCCAAGAACATGAAATAAATTTTACAAGAGTTCATTTTGTGCATATCATAGAGTTCATGGTCATTCTACTAATGAATGTAAGGCTTTTAGTGATAAAATTCAACATCTTAAGGATTGTGGTGCTCTTCCTTGTGTTGAAGCACCTAGTTCCTCTAATTGATCTACTAATTTTCATTCTATCATGTTCCTCATCAATCACCTTGGTTCACCCTTGTCTTGCACTAAGTGGGGGCAAGGGGTTTAGGTAGCCTAGTCCTTGTATGACACTTGTTGTTGTCTCTTTTGGGTAGTTGATTTCCTTCCATGTATATATAATAGAAAGCTTGGGATGTGGACGACATTCCTTAAGTTGGCTCACATGTGATGTGCTTTTCTTTCTATGTTTAGCATTGCATTTTGGGGGCAACCCCTTATTCATGATGTAGTTTCATTCGAGAACATATGACTTGGCATAGGGATTTCCGAATAAGCTCTCATGTCTTCTTCTACTTTAAAGTGGATTTCTCACAACAATGGTGTTAGCAATCATTTTAAAGTGGGGGCATACATCGACACTCATGTTTCACTATGAGATTTTCTTTATTCTTGTGATGCATCCTTTTCTTGGTGGTTTCATTGGGTTTGACATCCTCCAAGAGTGTGATATTTCTTAGCATACAACTTTCCTCTTAGTGGTGATGCTACACGCTGCATTCCCTAAGTTGTGATTCTCTTATTCTAGACTTGTCCTCTCTTGGAAACATTAGGCACGATGATCCCTAAAAAGAAGACCTTACACAAACTAAGCGAAGTCCCTTTGAACAAAACCATATATACATTTATAATGTTCATAAGTGTTTAACATAATACAACTTGTTAACCTTATGAAGCTTGAAACGATCCCATAAATTCAAGGCCACCAAGCATAACACACCTTTCTTGCCAATGGAGCCTTGCCCATGTTCATAGGTGCTTAACATAATGCAACTTATTAAGCCTTATGAAGCTCAAAACCGAAATGTGTGTCATGCCTTATTGAAGTTGTCAGGAGGATAGATTTGATATGATACGGGAGCCTAATAATATTCTCTCATTTTCCACTTTCCTAGGGGCTCACTTAGTGGATAGCTTGAGGTTCCATTAGCCCATGTGAGCGTATGTGTCGTTTACATAGTGGACATCGAGTTCTACTTGTGAACAAGAAGGATAAACAACCATGTTCCACATCGCATTGGGATAATTGAATCTTATTCCACACCCTTCCCTGGACAAACAACTGTGTTCCACATCACACTGGGACAGTCAAAGCTTGATCTGCCTCCTTTTCTTCTCCTAAGCTTTGATAGTGTATGATTGAGTATCTTTGTCAAATTGTTGCATACATATGTGCCTTGAATGTTTACTTTAACTTGTGAGTTTGACACGGGGTCATACTCTCACTAAAGTGGGGGCTAAATGTAGTGTAGGAAAAAGTATCCAATTTTCACACTTAATTTGGGAAATAATAGTATTAAAATGAGCTAAATTATGCCTTAATTTAGTGTTGTAATATGTATTTTATATATTCACATTAAGTTTAGGGCCCTATTAAATGAAATGGACTTAATTTTACCTTATTTATGGTGTTGTAAGGTGTACCTTTACACTTTCACACTCATCTAGGGATTTATTAATTAATTGAGGTTAATTTTCCTTAAGTGGTCCCTTTAATTCAAATCTAAGCCTAATTAATTGCATTTTCCGAAGAGGAAAACCCGAAATTCATCAATGCCATAACATAAAATTTATCATTGGAGAATGTGTGTCCTAGGTAAGTGACCTAGGACCCATTCTCCCAAGGGTGAATGGGTCCTCACTTAGGCCTAGGACCTAAATTTTTACTATGTTTTTGGCGGTATTTCAATGATTTCAAATGTATATTCATATGTTGGCTTATATTATTTTAATTTCAAGAATTAATGTTACAAATGTATATTATAAGAGGTCATTTCACTAAGTTTTATCCTAAGACTTCCAAGCATCCTAGCAATTTTATGATAAAGAAATATAGAGTTCACAAGAGCATTTCGAGGCATTCAAGGAAAAATTTAGTGAAGAATTATTGCAACAATCAAGATCCATTATCATGTCAAAGTCTTCTTGCATCATGCATGTTATTTGAGCTAATATTTGATGTAGTGTTCATGATACACTCAAGCATTCAAGGAATTGTTTCAAGTCAAGTTTCAAGATCAAGATCCACGTCCATTGAAGCCATTTCATGCAAGTTGCAGACCTCCATTATCAAGGTTCATCCAAGGGTTTGGTGAGTTGTGACATTGCTTTGTCCATTCATCATCCCTTTCATACTATTTCATTTCATTTCAAGGTATAATTACCAAAACAGGGTTTGACCAAGGAAAACCCCCATTCACCAAAAATAAACATTTTCCCCCTTTCTTTGTGTGTTGCAGATTTGCAGGTTGAAGAAAAGTTGAAGATCTCAAAAGTGCAAATTGCAAAGTTGTCAAAGTTGAATTTATCGTCATCATTGTTGTAATATCACAAAAGCTCACCTATAGGATTTATTTCCTACTATTTGACTCATGTGAAAATTGGGGATCTGGGAGTGCAGACATGAGAGAAGAGAACCCAAAAACTATATTTACAGAGCCCTAGCCAAGACCAATTCGCCATAGGGCGAATGAGTCCTCAGTCAGATTCCAAAAACACCTTTTGTGAGAGGTACGCAAGATTTATCTCTTTTAGATTCTCCAGAAAGTCTATAGGTTCCATCAGTGTTATGTTAAATCTTTTTAATCCACTTTATAGATTGCAATTTGGAGTCTATTTTCTATTTTTAGTCTTTCGCCCCAAAGTATTGTTTGACCTAGACTCGTGTCCTTGCAAAAAAAGGGAAATTGCAAGATTACTCAAAGAATTGACTCACCTAAGGATTGAAAGTGGATTTTGACTTCGGGGATATCATTTCCTAAATGAAATAGAAGAATAGGTTGGTTCATTACACTCATTTTAATCCTTCTATTTATAGTAATTTTGGTGAAATATCCCAAATTTAATGTAAAACCCTATGTGTTTTGAACCCCTACCTCATTTTTCTATGTTTCAAATATATAGATTAATACAAATAATAACTTTCAATTTTTTTATATGATTTTTTTATATAATAATACATAGAGAATAGGGTAGGAAAAAAAGGCTCTCGGCCTTTTTTTATTTGTCTTCAATGGTGTTTTGGCTAACCTTTACTTGCACTATACCCTAGATGAGCTACAAGAAGGCAATATGTTGGGCTCAACCCTTGAGGGAGTCACATTTTTCTCCACATACATCAAACTCTGAGAATTTTTTTTTGACATCTCTATCATTTACAAACAACTATGGGTGTAGGTTAGGGTTTTGGCACATTTTTGACCTTCCTTTGAGATGAGATTTTCCCTCCTTGAATTTTCTCATGAAAACTAATAAAAAAATAACTAAAATAAACTTTTTTGTATGCATTCAAGAGTGTTGAATGAAAGTTTAAAAGCAAGAAATAAAGGTTTATTTAGTGCACCTATCAAAATGAGCCCCATATCTTTAGCTTTGCATGGTTGGGCATGATTAAAAAGGCTTATGAAAATTGCAACTCTTCATTCTCACTTGTCTTCATGGCGAGATACCTGCATCCTCCTCCAAATATTCATGCAAAATATTTCAAACTCCACTTTCAACAATAAAATAAAACCCTAGCTCCTCTTCCACATAACTGATTTCTCCTTCTCCTCTATTTTCAATGCCCAAACAAAGAGTCTTCTATTTTATTTTTTATGCAACATGAGTATTGTTTTTCCTTTTTTTATTTGACATGCCTTTTCCCTAAGTTTGGCATGGGAAACCTCCTTTTTTATTTTTGTCGTGGGAAACTTATATTTGAGGAATAATGTTTTAAACAAAAAACATTACCAAGCTTTTAAAATGAAAACATTAATGCTTCTCTATTTGGATAAAGACAAAAAAAAACCAAAAAGATTATTTAAATGAGATATTTAAATAATCCCAAGGAATTTAAATAAAAAATGGACTATAGGGATAGATAACTCCAAAATCTTGATAAAAGGAAATGAAGATGGGAAATGGATGAGAGGTATTCTCAGATCGAAAATTTTGATTCTCCATCAAGAATAAAGGAAAAGAAGAGTTGGATGGAAATGCATACCATGAAGGAAAACCTCAAAACTCCAACATAAGCATCTTTCTTAGAAATTTGGACAAGAAAACCACCACACTCAAAATAGTTGTGATCTATCAGGTTAGGCTACATCAAGCTTAGCTCAATCAAAATAGGAAATGCACTTTTGATCCACAAATATAAATTAATTGAAAATTAGATATGATAAGTCTATCATTTCAAAAATTCCTTGTCCTCAAGAAATTCAAATTCAAAATGTTTCATATTTCCTCCATGATAATATATTGTTTTACACACATGTTTACACATGCAATAACAATAATTGCATGTGACATAATGGTCAAGGCATAAAGTGAGATTTACCATTTCATTAAGACACATAAAATAATAAATATTTAAATAATTCAAACATTAAGACTTGTAAGGTATATGACACATCTAATCCCTACAATAGCGTTGTAAACAAATCCCTTTTCATTAAGTCTATTAAATTTTATAAATTATAAGATACAATGCATTTAGGTGGAAATATATGCGAGGAAGAGACCACCGATCCTAGTTAATGGCTAGTCTCTAGAACATTGTTTGCTAGTCACTTTTCCTACCAAACATATGTAAATCTCAAACACTCCCCCATGAAGCATTCATTACAACCCATGCCCAACTAATAATAGAAAATTTTGTTATAAGTCTATTATGCAACCCCCTCATCAATGCTCTTAGGTGTCATAGTATCTCTTACAATAGTGTCTTTGACATAGATGGTCTTATACATGCTTCATGAAAAGATATTATTTAACACATGCAATACCAATAATTACACATGACATAATTGCAAAGACATAAAGTGAGATTTATCAATTCATGAAGACACATAAAATAATAAATATTTAAATAATTAACACATTAAGACTTGTAAGGTGTATGACACACCTAATCCGAACATAGCATTGTAAAGGAATCCCTTTTAATTAAGTCTATTAGATTTTATAAATTATAAGGTATGATGTATTTAGGTTGAAATATATGCAAGGAAGAGACTTCTCACTCCCAGTTAATGGCTAGTTTTTGGAACATTGTTTCTTAGCCACTTCTCCTACCTACAACTAGTGCAAGGAATTTTGTCACATGATTTTAGTTTTCTTTGTTTTATTTTTCCTTACTTTTGTTTCTTTCCCCTTTGTTCTAGGTAATTTTTTGCTCATTTAAAGTTTAAGAATATTTTTTTGTGATACTTAGTTTTGAGTATTCTCATTTTTGTTGTGTTTCTCAATATAGTCTTGTTATCATGATTATTTAATAATCCATTCCACTTGTTCATTAGAAGAAGTGGGAAATTTTAACGCCAACATGTGAGGAAGTTCCTAGGAACTATTTGTGTTATGAATTTTCTCGAAGTAGAGTGAGATTGAAAGGAACTAGAACTTTTGGTTTGTATAGTATGCTAAATTCATTAGATGCTTAAGTAAGGTTTTGGATGGTTGTGCTACTATGCAGCAAGAAAGGTCTATATAGGTCAACTAAACCTCCTTTATCCTTAATATATATTTAGGATATGAAAAAAAATGAAGAAAAGGAATACCCCCTAAGCAAAAGAGGAAATATTTTATAATCTAGCCAATGGTGTTTCCCAACCCACTTAAAAAGAAGAGAGAAGAAAATATGAATAAAGTAATTCTCCAATAAGGTCATGGATGCCTAGTGGAAATAGAGGAATGCCTATTCAGAAATTGGAGGCATCTTTATCAAAGTTATGTAAGCTTGAATGGCAATGGAGTGATTCTTTGCTTATGATCCAATGCTTATTTTTCATATTATTCATCACCATTTATAGTTGCTAATAAATAGGAACTCAACCTTTTATTATGGCCTTTAATATTGATCATATCTTAAGTGTGGAAAGGAAAACAAATTCATTGCATCTACTAGACTTGGAAAGGCCCAGTGTACCATTATGGTTGCATGATCACTTTGAATATCCCTTTATCAATTACTTTGATTAGTTTTATTGAGTGAGACATGATTCCTTCCTTACTAATTAACTAGAGATCCTAAATTTTACAAATATTGCAAGTGTTTTCCCTTGTTACTCACTAATTATTGTACCACAACCTGAAACTTTTGAATGTCTTGAAAGCCTTTGATCATTTCTTTTTATCATTCCTACTCTTTCTTTTATATATAGTGTTTCCACATGATTTTTATTTGAAGAATGAAAAGGCCTATTGCATACACATTTTTCTCTTGTAATATAAATAATTTTCCCTTATCATACAAAACAAAAAATATAACTCCATCCTCTCTCACACCTATCTTTGGTCTTTAAGTTTATGTCAACTCTCTTACATAATTTCCTTCTTTACAATTTGAATTTTTCCATATGTGACTCTTTTGCATTTGTCTCTGTTTGTATCTCGCCAAGGACATCATTTCCAAGTCTTGCACAATCACAAGCTAAAGTTTAAAGAAGGTGCAACCATCAAGACAATCATGCTTGATGAGAAGTGTAACACTATTCACATGTAGGTTCTATTACATAATCTACCCTTCATTAATACATCGTTTCACCACCAAGTTTAGAAGCTCTTCTATTATACATCTCTCTTTTTTCTTCCTTCGTTTATGATGAGATTGTTAGAATAGTTTTTTATGAGATCACAATCAGAACACTCTTTAGTAAAACATAGAGTAGTTATTGTTGTGTGAATTTGCTTACGCAGACTTGAACCCTAGATGTGCTACTTCCTCGTGTGTTAGGGATTTTTTCATCTTTGTGAATAATATTGTGTTTTAGGGTTCGATTAGTGGAAACGATATGGCATTCAGTTGACAGAATTATTTACATCACTTGATGTTGAATTGTAGGTGATTTTTTTAAATGTTGAAACTCTTAATATTTATTTTTCAATTGCATCTAAAGAGATATATGTACTAGAAGAATATGGTTCAACTTTGCATTTCTTGTTTTGATTGTATAAATATGTAGTGCTTATGATATTTTCATCTTGCATGGTATTGTTGTAAAAGTTTTAAGAATACTTTTCTTCAAGCATACTTATTTTCTTCTAAAAGTTATATAGTTTGTAAATAGCTACAACGATCAAATAGGTTGCATTTTAAATCTAAAAACAGGTTCACTATTATATATATAATTTTTTATTTGAGATTTTAAAATTTATAAGAATTATTTGTTTTTTTTCTTTTAAAAAAGGTGCAACGCACCCATATTATTAGGGGTAAACGCTTTTGACCGGAGCTATGAACCGTGTACAAGAAACCACAACAAATAACCAAACTCGTGAGCGTAATGGTCTAGCAAAGGCACAAGGCCTGCGACATTTTAAACCTAAAAACAGGTTCACTATTATATATATAATTTTGTATTTGAGATTTCAAAAATTATAAGAATTATTTTTTTTTTTAAAAAAGGTGCAAGACACCCATATTATTAGGGGTAAACGCTTTTGACCAAAGCTATGAATAACCAAACCCATGAGCGTAATGGTCCAACGAAGGCACAAGGCCTGCGAACACTTTGGCCCAGTGAGGGTTTGAACCCTGGTGGCCGTCACTACAACCAAGCGACTTGACCACTAAACCATGCCCTTATTGGCTATAAGAATTATTTGTTGATGTTGCATTCTTTTTTAGTTTTTTTCAGAAATTCTTGATAATTTTTACACACTAGAAAACAAGTGTTGAAAATGCTAGCTAGGACAAATCTCTTGCATTCATGGTTAGTCCTTTGAGTCAAGAAACCAAAATCCTTCAATTCATCTTACACCATCTCCTTCTTTGAAATTAAAAACCACTAGCTAATTTCATTGCCCCTAATTTTTTGTACAATAGTTAATGATATATTTTACTACATAAATTCTCTTTTCGAAAAAAATAAATAGAGGAAACAAATGTGTTGGAGGATAAACGGTCACTAATACAAAACCTTAATCGACTTAAGATTGTGTAACTTATAAAAAAAAAACGCATACAGTTTGTATTAACTTTAAATTCTTATTAAGAATAATTTCAATTTACTCAAACTGTATCCCTAATATCTTGTTACATTCGTTGTCTCAGTTTTTTATATAGAAAGCTTTTGAAATGTAAGTTTAGAAAAACATTGTCTCATTTTTTTACATAGAAAGCTTTTGAAGTGTAAGTTCAAAAAACATTGTCTTATTTTTTTATATAGAAAACTTTTGTTCAGTGTAAGTTAAAAAAAACATTGTCTCAATTTTATATTAAAATTTAAAAGCTTTTGAAGTGTAAGTTCAGAAAAACATTGTCTCATTTTTTTATATAGAAAGATTTTGAAGTGTATGTTCAAAAAAGTGTTGTCTCATTTTTTTTTTTATAAAGAAAGCTTTTCAAGCGTAAGTTCAAAAAAAATTATTTGGTTTGCATTGACTTTGCATTCTTGTTACTAATAATTTCAATTTATTTAAAGATAAAATCAGACATAAAGAAAAAAATTCTAAGTATCTTTTAAACAATTCCTAATATCTAGTTTCATTCATTGTCTCCATTTTTATAGAGAAAGCTTTTGAAGTGTAAGTTTGGTGAATTTTTTGACATAGTTAACACAAATAACTTCACCTTCCTTTCTTTGTTTTCCACTTGAAAAAATTACTTAGAAGATATGCAATTGTCTATAAAGAAAATTTGTCATTTTCAAAGCTCAAATAAACAACAAAAATAATACAAATATTTATTACAGTTTTAGTGTAAATAAGTTACAGTTTTAACTGAGTCAACTTCCTATGAAAGAAGTGGGAAAAGGTCGTAAATGGTTCATTTCACCTGACAATCATTCCGTTGTGTTATCGATAATCAAATTTTCAATGCCATGGCCTTTCTTGTTTATTTGCATAACAAAAATATGACTTCAAGGTGCAAGTTCCCAAATTGATGAATTAGCCTATGAACTTAGAGATGCATTTGACGTTTGTGTTCCCCTTACCTTCTTTGTAGTTATTGCAAATGTATATGTTCTATAAATATCAATAGCCAGTTTAAGACAAAGTGGCATATTCTTTTTTAGGGTTTCATTACACTATGATATCTAACCATTTTTTGAATTGTGTATGTATTTTAGTTTATTTTTTCCAATAGCCAGTTTAAGACAAAATGGCATATTCTTTTTTAGGGTTTCATTACACTATGATATCAAATTAGTTTCTCCATTTCATAGTGGATTTTGAAATACATTTTCATTTCCTTTTTTTAGGACTTTTTTGATATGAAAGTTTACAAATATTGCTCATTATGAATAGTTGATCACAACATTGACGAATTATTTCAATCCATGTGATACTTGTTGGGCCTATTCCATTATATTTTCCATTTATGGTACGCTTGCTCATGTAAAAAAAACAAATTGATTTTATAGTTGAATAAATCCAACTGAGCAATGTTTCATGGTGCAAAATTCATCTAAATTGTGTTAACAATTGAAATATGGTGGAGGGGAATGTACATGTTAGCGGTGATGGGACTTTCCAAATCTTGAAAGTTCAGTATTACATTCCAGAGCTTTGTCCTTTGATTGCTGGTTCCCGGTTGCCTATGTTACATCTATGTCCACTGCATTCATGTATTCATCGGCCCCTTTTTGCCTAGTGGTTTCCCTAACTCTTCATCACCTGTCACTAGATGCCTTTTTATTTTGTGGAGACTACAGCGATGGTGCGATGGCGAGTTTCCTATCACTTGTCGTTGTAGTAGGTTTTTATTTCCAGGCACTTCAGCGATGAGCAACGGCCTTTTTTCCTCATTACCCATTGTTGAACACTTTTCCATTTCGTTGGTGACTATAGCGATGTGTGATGGCTTCTCCTCATCGCTTATCGTCATAGTGAAGCTCTTTTTCTATCCGTTTCGGTGATGGGGTGATGGATCTTGGCAGTGTCTAAGTCTTCTATCATATCGAAGGGACTTTCATATTTCGATGGGAGTTTTCCCTTAGTCCCCTCAACATGGCGACGAAAGCACAGTGTTTGGCAATGCAAGATCAATCAGACAACATGATTTTGGAGTAAGAAGCTTCCATGTCTTTTTGATGTGGCGATGAGGAGTATAAAAGGCATAAAATCACGGTGGAGTGTCTAGCTATGACAATCTACGGTAGGGATTGTGCCACGTGGGTCATTCCAGACCCTTCCCTGCTAGCCCACGAGGGGGCCACCAATACTACTTATCACCTTGCAGAGGCGCGGGGAAGGCTCCATGTGGCTTTGTGGCTTTGTGAACAATCTAGGCCATCAAAGATCTATAATGGGAGATAAGGCACAGTTTAAGTGATCCAACGGTCAGGTTTTTGGGGATTGAATACATAGGGGAGAGGACCCAGTAGTTGTGCACCCTAACTTCACGCTTCTAATTATCCTACTTGGAAATTTCAAATCACTCCCAATTTTTTACAGCAGCTTACTTGGCAAGTCCCCTGCTTATAACTAAGGTTTCAGGACCACATCATCAAATATGATGCCACATCAGCATGCTTTTTGTCAAGGTGTCCAAAAAGGCCCAAAAGAAAAGTGAGACCAATACTTGTGCATTCACAGCATGTTTTATTGAGCGCTGATGTGGAATCACATGATTGGTTGCTTTTTAGATCAAAGGAATACATTTTGTTTAATTATGGGTAGTCATCATCAACACTAACAACTTTAAAGTCACAACTATTGGTCCAATATTGATAAAAATATTGGGCATTATATAAACAACTAATATCACAACTATTGAAACATGTTGGGTCCTCTCCCCTAGATGACAATGCACAGGTGAAAGTGAGTTTTACGGCCTGGTGGGAATAGGTAAATATTGGCATGAGATTAATAAATCTTAGTGGTAGGTAATGGCATATAAAAAAAGGGCGGGAAAGAAATGAAGAGGAGGGGCATTCTTCAAGGGAAGAATTTTCATCAATCCACGAGTTCGAGTGGTGTCAAGTGTCCAATTGGATTTAGATCTGAGAAGTTCCTTTTTTCTTTAAAATATAATTTCTCCTTCAATTGCAAGGGAGGTTGCTAACAAATGAGTCTCTCAGAGAAATTTTGTAACAGGTCTCTAATAAAAGTATGAGTCTATTCTATGGCTTTGGAGTTTTTTGAGTCCTATAGTGGTGAATATAATCACAATATTGTCATCAAGTTTAATACATAAATGACAAGATATTCTAGGCCATTTTTCTCCATTATAGATATTGCATAAGTTTTGAATATAAAAAACAAGGGTTTTTGTTATTCATCTTCTTGTTTTTCCCTGAATGTTCGTTCATTGTTATTACTCTTATTCAATAAGTTAAATTGTATTAATAGGAATGAAGGTTTATGAAATTGTATGCAAGGATCACTAAGTATTACTAGTTAAGTCTCTGGTATTGATGATGTAAGACATCATTGATAGGCACAATCATGACAGAGATAATGTTGTGGTGTGTTTTCAATTTCATGGTTTAAATGACTCCACCCTTGGATTAGGCACTAGTCTTGTAATGTTGCAGTCTCCTAAGATCTTTTTTGGCCTCTACATTTAAAATCAACTTTAATATCCTATCTCAGTGTGATTGTGTGTTGAGGTTAATGTAGACTATCTCTCATGTTTAAGTTAGACATTACCATGAAGGTCAGCTAGAAATCTTTAGGGTATTATGTCTATTAAACAATTAAAGGAGAATGATCTGTTAGTTATAACATATTTGATACTTTGGCACAAGAGTATTGATAATTACATTGTTGGGATCACACTCTTGGGTTTCACAAAGCCTGAAGTGCAGGGGAGAAGCGTGTAAAATCCATCTCCCATTCGTTGGCCACTAATCTTGAAGTTCTTAAACATAAGGCATGGCACACCTTTAAAGTACTTTCAAAGTTTGCTAGAAAAAACACCAACAAGCAGGGAATTCAACATAGCACTTGACCATTCAAGTGTGAGGTATAGACAACATCTACTAAAGAGCAACTTTTGTATAAAAGGGGCCTGTGGTGAATATCCTTGTAGAATATGGCACAACCAAAAGGTATTCTGCAGCTTTTGTATTTCCATTTCAGTATTTCAAACCTGATGCATTTATTAATAATATTGTGCAAAATTCAAAATCAATCAAAAGCCCACACATAGGAAAAATTTTAAGACTACATCCCACGATCCAAAGCGAAAAAAATGTTCTTATGAAATTGTCATTAAACAATAATGAAGACTATAGTAAGTAAAGAGAAAAATGGATAAAATATGCGTATTAGATAGGAGAAGATTGCACCCAAGATTAACGTAACACAGGTAAGGTTACCCACACTGAGCAAGGATAGTGCCCAGAAATACCCATAGTCAGGAAATAGATAATGTTACCAGGTCAAAGATTAAATGAGACCCCACGTTGGATGACAAGTATGGTTGCGGGTGATGGAAATTTTGTTCACTATGTAACTCTTATTGAACTATATGGAATTGTCTTAGGGTCTAGTTGTTTCATGTTAATTTTTCGTAAAAACCATTGTTACATCCCAAAGGTTCCATGCAAGGGTTGTATAAACCTCATGTCTTAAGCTTATGCAACATGAGAATTTGCAAGACCACAATTACATTAATTTATGAAATCCAACAAGCAACATTTTTTATAATTCCACCATACACCTCACCTTTAATTTTTTTTATGTAAAGGAGAATCTTTTATAACTGAGACCACATTCATAAGATATTAAAATCCTTTGGAAACATCTATCCACCACCTTCAATGCACATTTAATCATATTTATCAATTAATTGAAATTCAAAATCATATTATATTTGAATTTCAATTATTTAATCAATATGATCAAATGTGCATCCAAAATGTTGGATAGACAATACAGTTTCCATATGTCAAATTGATATGCTTGTTAGGCTGGAAGTTAATAAGTTACCTTTACATTTAGATTGTATGAATCAACTACAGTGTTGAGTCTTAATTTAAAGATTGCAGATAAGAATGCAAGCCCTATCCAGTTTTCATATGGAAAATTGATATGCTTGCTAGACTAGAAGTTAATAAGTTATCTTTACATTTAGATTGTATGAATCGACTACAGTGCTCATTCGCCCCAGATTCATTTTGTCAAAATGCATTTTATATGCTTCCACATTTTGGATACATATATATACCATATATGTGTCAAGCCCTCTCTCTATTTACACACATTGGCACACATATGCATACATGTCTACCATATGGGGGAGTGCATGAGATCACGTTGGTGGCATTAGCCCTTATGGCTAACTTGATTGGTTAGGCCTATTTACCTTGTGAATTAGTAAGGTGCAATTAACCAATTTTTTTATTTTTTATACATGAATGAGGAACTTAGGGCCCTTGCTCTTTGTGTTGTAGCTTTCAAAATCAAGTAGCAAGTACATTTCAAGTGTATATTGAGACCTATAAATGAGTGAAAAGCTTGGAATATTATCTAGTAACATTGACATATTCATATTGTTTGTAGATCCTTCAAGGGCCAACAACTCCTTGAAATATGCAATGACCTATGCATGTATGTCATCGATTTTGCCTATTTTGGTTCCATTCATCAACTTTATGGTATCAATTCTATTCTACGCCCATCATAATTTAAGCATTATGAAGAAATTAGTATCCAAATATTATACTTCTAATCAAGTCATAAGTGGGATGTCATTTTCTATATATGCTCATAAATAATAAATAAATGTAACATTAATTAATTAATTTTGAATATTGAAATTTCAAGGTGTATGGAACACTTATGCCAACAATCCCCAACATGCTAACTAACCAAGCATGTGAGATAAATAAATTAAAATCTTACAAACATGGTGTGAGCATAGAATATGTAACCATAGAAATTTAGTATATAATACAATGATATCACATGAGAAAGGCTTTGGATAGTCCCATACTTTGCTATGCTCATCTACAAATATAGAGCAGTAACAGGCCACGCAGGACGAGGAGCTTGTATAGAGCAGTAACAGAGTTGACATAGGCTTTCTTTGTTCTACTCTTGAAACTAAGTCCAGTTTCAACATACAAATACAAACCCCTCATTGTTTTACAGAATAAGATACAAAACCGTTAAATTCCTACGTCAATTTTGTAGGTGAAATAAGTTTGTATACCTGAAAAGCGCACAAACTGAAATACCCTACTGCCATGCCTTTTGTTTTAAACTTTTAAAGAGAAAACATTAGAATATTGGTGCTGCTATAAATCTAGTTTCCTCTTGCAAAGGCCCTCATATGGAAGGTCACAAACGATAACACATAAGTTGCTATAATTGGGTTCATTCTATTTTGTTATAGAATCCATTATACCGATCATATAATAGGTTAAGAAGCACCAGTTAAATGAAAAGAAGTTTGGCATTTAACTGGTTGTTATGGTGCTATGTATTTGTGTCATTCCAATTTGATCTTCAAATTTAAACCCATAATTTGTAACTGTTGGAGGAAAATCTGCCTTAGTTTATGGATTAGTAAAGGTGGGAACTTGCATTTATATTGGATCTTATAGGGGAGAGGGGTCAGTGGTTGTGCAGGGTCCAATAGTCGTGCAATCAATGGTGATTATAATACTCTGTCTTACCACATATTTATATTATATATTGTAAATAAATAGTCCATGCGTAAATAAAAAAATAACCAAATGTTAATAAAAAATGGACCCATACTTGAACACATGAGAACCTCTAATGTTATATAAAAAAACATAAATACAGTCATGAAGAAGTGAAATAAGTATTTTTTGTCTCAAATAAAATATCACAACTATCCACTATAAATATGTCATTTATAAAATAATATGCTCATTTAATAAAATAAGATGCTCATTTAAAGAAGTATTGTTATCATGTAGTGAAAAAATATTGTTCTTATGTGTACAACTATTGGGGTAGCAATGTACAAGCATTGGAGTATTTCATATTAATAGTTTGTCCTATCACAAATATAAAAGGTGAGTACAATAAATACCATGTATTTTCCATGAAAGATTTTCAAAAAGTTTTAGTGTTCAACTATTGGTCCATTTTTGTTTGATATAAGTTGTAACTTAAATAATTATGTATTTTTTTATGACAAATAGTTTTTTTGTGTTCAATTGTTGGTCCATATGTGTTGAATATAAAAGTTAGAGATATCAAAGATTTATGGTTACAAATAGGTATTTGGTCCATTTAGGTTGCATATTAATTTTATTTTAAATAATAATATGATATTCTACAAGCAACAAATAATATTTTTTTGTTCAACTACTGGGGTCCCATGATTAAGTTTTGGTCGAATCTTTAAAAGGTCAAATTTTAGACACTTCTCAATAAATGCATTGATGTGGTGAGTTGCATGATGAGTCACACCTCCAAACCTTAGTTATAGATAGATAAGAGGTCAACAACATTTCAAAAAAAAATGAAAGTTCTACGATATTTGAGTCAATCGCTACATGCTGACAAAGTTAACCCACACGACTACTGGACCCTCTCCCCTAAATGATTTACCATTTTTTGAGAGTCCTTTGTAACATGCAATAAGGGTGCAATCTAGGAAGATCATTATAAAAAGATTTTGTGAAGATGAAGTCCAACATATTATGTTAATTATTCTGCACAACTCATTACCATGGAGGTTAAGAGGTGGCTTTGAATCCTTAATAAGGTGATTGTATGGGCTTTCTTGAAGTATATAATTTTTATGCAGGCTGTTGATTCTCTTGATTTCTCAACTAACATATGGGAACTTATGATAAAGAAAATTTTCTCACAACCAAGATCAATGGTTGTAATGAGGCCAACAAAGTTGAACACGCGATTTCAATGCTATAGGTTGCTAATATGATTCAACAAGGGGATCAACTAGTTGGAAAATATGATTCATTAGCCTAAAAATGTTTAGATTCATTGAGTTTTTAACCAATCCAACTTTTAAGTCAAATCCAAAATCTTGTGGCCTGATAAACTATTGTTACAAAGTGCTTCAATGTATGTGAGTAGTCTTCAATTCTTAAATGAAGGAGATTAAAATCCATGGATTAATAATTTTCCAAGATTACTAACAACTTCCTTTGGTGCTCTTCTTTAGCCCAATAGTCTCTTTCTAACTTGAGCTTATATTAGGTATATAATATCAATAGATCCTTGGGATGTCAAAATATATGTAGTGAAGGAGGACAAATCAAAAGGAGTAAAGTGATCATTGACAAACCATAGAAGTGAGTGAGAATGTAAACAATCATAACGTGATTACAATAATAGGTAAATATACAAACCTCAAATTTTATACAAAAAGTTTCAACCACATGGTCATTTGATTAACTTGTCAAGACTTAACCAAATTATCATATTCACCTCTTATATATGTTATTCCTATTCATTGAGAGCTTCCCACACCATTGTGTATTCATCCCCTCATTCCTTTTTGGTTATCTTACATTTTCTTTTTCATTTTTATTTCATCTCCCATTTTACCTTGCATCTTGCCCCACACTCCCTCCCCCCCAAAATGGTATATTCCTGGGATAATGACATCACGCCCACCAAGTATTCTCATGATACCCCGCTATATGTGGTGACTTGCTTCTTTTCTCGTTGTCTCATCCCCTCTTGTTTTGTAGACGCTTTAGTTCACAACTCTTGTGTGTCCATTAGAGAACCCACATATACATATTGTTTTGTCATTTTGCTAAGATTAAAAACAACAACATGCTTCATGAATTATTTGTCATTGAGAAGAAAATAAGCAAAATTGATTGCCCCACAAAGAGAAAAAATAATAAAACCAGTAGTCCAATAAAACCATTACAATCTTGGGGTAAGAATAAAGACCCCATACATCACAAGAAATCCCGCCTTCCCGCATATTCTTGCATTGACCTGAGTTGACCAATGTGGGGATGCGGGTGAGTGACATGTGGCAAGCAACGATTGAGCAACTAATTCACATCGTTGTTGTGAATCATTTTGTTAGGGTGACGTGAGCATAAAGGTAAGATTGATAACATAGTTTAAGGTGGACATCTATGGCTGAAATTAAACCAAGTCAAATCAGATGGTTGTGTTTTAAAGAAAGTTAGGTAATGGAGATGCGCTTGATCGTGGCACAAATTTCAAGATCAATGGCCTACATTCAAAGGATAGATTGTGTCAGCGACTAGGTGAATAGAGCTAAGGCACAAAAAACAATATGTCAGCTAGAGGTGACATTATTGCGTAGGAATGAAGGAAATAGATGCCACCATTAATGTGAAAGTCGGCTATGTATGCTAAGGGAGATCAAGTAAACAAAGGATGGCATTTAATACAAAGAAAACCCTAGATTGTGTTACGCTAGAAATGATAGGTGCAATGAATTTGGTCAGGGGTGCACGGCTTGAGAGGAGGACGCTTGTCAATGAAGAAATGAGGAGTGTTTAGGCATAGGACTCTCTCCAAGCAGTGGAGTTGGGGAGGCACAAAAAGAGACTACCATTACAAGTTTATGGTATGACAAAAGTTCTTCAGTTGGGTTTTCAGGGAGGAAAAAGAAGGGTGGAGCAAAAGCAAAGGCTCAAAAACCTAGCTCAGGAAAAATATTTATGCAAGTATGGGAGTCTACCTTTAGCTGATTTAAGCACGCTCACCTGGTATTTCATGTGTTTAGATGCATTTGCTTGTTGGGCCCTATCGTGTGTGTTGGCTATGTTTTTCGTGTATTGTTTTAGTGGGGACAACAGTTGGGAGTTTTGTTGTACCCAAATCATATCTATGTGTGTTATGGGACTATGTTTAGAGTTTTGACTTCCATCAACCATTCCACCGGTCTTCAGCTAAACCCTTGTTCATAAGCCATTGTATGGAAATTTTAGTGTTATCCCCGAATGAATAGAGAATGGGGTTCTATGTCCCTCTTAGTCTTTAAATGCCAATAACAGTAATTTACATATAAGTTTGATACATGATAACTAGCAAGAATCGTGGGTGTTGAAATACTCTGTTCAGTAAGAAATTTGAGTATCACACGAGCATGGCATTGTTTGAAAGTAATTTAGATTAAACTTGTCTTAAAATACCATGTTATATTATCTGAATGGAAGACCCCATTTCATCATCATGGGGCTAAAATATTTCTTGCTCAGGGGTTTGGCTAGAGCTCACGAGGCTTCATGATGCCAATATGGTCGGGAGGAGAGAAAGTTTGATTCTTTGAGTTATCTTATTACTGTAAATTATCTTGTGGTCAGAGATGGCCATTGAACTTTGCACTTAACTAGAATCGCAACCATGAAGTGAAGTAAATATTAAGTGCAAGCACTAAATTGTCGTGTAAGCACGATGTGTTTTGTTTATGAATAAATTGTCCTTTAAAACCATGCCTATCCATATCGAGGTTCAAGACCCCCGGCTTCACCTAAGTGGGTGGCAGTCGACAAAGAAACTGTCTAGGGTAAGAGGACCCTAGAAAGGGTTGCTTACCCACTCTTATATTTTATAATTAATTGAACAAGGGCATGCAATGAATGTGAGTAGAGAATTGAGTAGCATATTTCAACATTATTGGGTTGATTGTGACTGAGGTAGAGTCACCTCTTGAACCTAAGGGTTATTTCCCTTGTGTTTTTCAACCAAGTGTTTGATGTTTGAATTGTCTTGAAGATTGAATATGTGGATTGTCTTATTACCCTTTTACCCTGTAATCTTATCCATGTTATTTGGTGTCCTTTGCATTGTGAGATTGAAACCACAACTATAGTTATAATCATCTATTCGTGATATGATATGATTACCTTCATCCTAGATCATTCTTGATTATCTATTTTGGAAAGTGCCCTTGAGGGGTGTTGTAATCAGGATTGTTTATCACTCCTTATAGTAGAAGGAGCCCTTGTAGATTCACCGTTGTTATTCATTCTTAGTATTTACTACCATTATGAGTTAGTGGTGTTTTAACTTTGGGTGTTATGTGTGATTGTTGGTCAATCAAATATGAGTTGGGTGAACTCAAGTTGTTGAACTATGATTCCTCTATGAAATATATGTTAGGGTTAGAAATGGCAGATATCTAACAATTAAATGCATATTTAATTATTAAACAGAGAAGCTAAAACACAGAATAAATTATAACACAGAGAATTTAACATGGTTCACCCAATCTGGGCTACATCCACCAAACCATAGCATCCAATGATTTTATTATCCAATGCAAAAACCTATTACAATCTTGCAAATAATCATGTTTTTCATCATACTGTAACCCTCATATGAACCCCTTTTTAACAAGCTTAGAAGCTTCTAGATTCAGTTCTACAAAAAGTCAATTTTATTCCTTTTTTGTTGATTTTCCTTTTCAAGGATCGCTCTACTAAAATTAAATTTCTTTAACTTTGGAACATGCCTTACCTCATGTAGTAGCCAATGATTCCCATTCTACAACTTAATCTTGATTCTTCCCTTTCCAACAATCTAACAAGGTTCGTTATTCCTAAATAAACCAAAGATAAAAACTCTTTGGACATAATCAAGAAAATAACTTCTATGGGGGTAGCATGAAATGAAGCCCCTAAATCTAACACCCAAGAATCATCAACATTATCAAGGGAAAAATCAAAGCATCCTTATTCGATTTATTACTTACCACATTTGCCTCTTACTTCCTTCCTTTTGTCTCCTTTATTTTTTCGAGACCAACAATCTTTCTTTAAATGACCCGGCTTACCACAGTACCAGTAATCCCTCTTGTCTCTAGATTGGGACCTTCTGTCCTTTGATTTTCCTCGTGACTTCCCACGATTTCTAAAATTGTTTCCTCTCTCCTTGTTCTCGCCTCGCTTCAGATTCAAACATCACCGATGTGGATGTTCCACCTGATCTTTTCCTATGAATTTCCTTGCTAAAAATAACACCAACAACATCATCAAATTTCAATGTATTCAAACCAAAAATAGAATTTCTAACAGCCATTACCAAGCTATTCTAGCTTTCAGGCAAAGAACACAGAATCAAAAGAGCCCTAACCTTCATCAAAGTTTACTTTACAAAATTTAATTGACTGGTGATCAGATTAAACTCATTCAAATGATCAGTAACTAACCCATCTTCTACCATTTTCATATTAAATAAGCGCTTCATAAGAAATACCTTATTCGAAGTGGAAGGCTTTTCATATAACTTCGCTAGGGTTTCCATCAACTCTTGAGTTGTCTTTGTTGTTGTAATATTGAATGTCACCGATTGTGCCAGGCATAAATGAATACTACCAAGAGCCTTTCTATCCAAAATCTCCCAGTCCTCATCAAACATTGCTACGGGTTTCTTGGTTTTCCCTTCCAATGGCCGCCATAAATCCTTCTGATAGAGGTAGTCCTCCATCTGCATCTTCCACAACTGATAGTTCTGCCCATTAAACTTCTCAACCTTCTTACCCTCATCTGCCATTACTCCCAATCAACTGTGAGACCTTCCTACAGACAATAATCGAAACACAACCTCACTCTGATACCACTTGTTAGGGTTAGAAATGGTAGATATCTAACAATTAAATATAGATTTAATTATTAAATAGATAAACTAAAGCACACATAGAATAAATTATAACACAGAGAATTTAATGTGGTTCACCCAATCTGGGCTACATCCACCAAACCGTAGCCATCCAATGATTTTATTATCTAGTGCAAAAACCTATTACAATCTTGCGAATAATCGCGTTTTTCATCATACTGTAACCCTCATCTGAACCCCTTTTTAACAAGCTTAGAAGCTTCCAGATTCGGGTTCTACAAAGTCGGTTTTATTCCTTTTTTAGTTGATTTTTCCTTTTTCGGTGACGACGCGAAAAAGTAGGAGGAAAATTTTTCTCAAGGGTTGCCACCCCTGAACCCCTGCCTGAGGCCCGAAAAGGATACATGCCGGGGTGTACAGTATAGCATGATCAGTCGCCACATACCAACAATCTCCCACTTGGAGACTAATTAGGCTCCACACCAAGACAATATATACACAGGCAAGGCCGTCAAAGATGAGCCCCCAAGGAATTAGGTCTGGACCCTAGGGTTTTCTCTTTTTCCTTACTTTGAGTTAAAATTGATACATTGTATGGACATAGCTTGTGACTTGAATTAAGTTGTGATGAATGATGAGTTGTATAGCTAATCAAACCTACCTTGGTAATGTGGATTCCATGTCTCCACTTGAAACCCTATTAGGATTGTCTAAACAAATCAGTTCCTTGACTAATATCATAGTTTGTAATTGGTCAATTGTTGTTAATGTTTTTTTATGAATTGTGTGCTTGGAAACAAAGTGTGGTGAGTTAGTTGTGTGTTGTAATCAAAATTTGGAATTTGTGTTTTTCCCTTAGTTGTATTTTATTGCAAAATTTTTGGGCATTACATTGGGAATGAGGAAATTATGATGCATTGGAATGCAAGAGACATCGGAGTAAGTAAGTGGTATGATATATTGATCTAAAAGAAGTAGACATTATTGTTTAAAAAAAAAGAGACTCATTACTACCTTTACTTCTAACTAAATGATATCATTGACTATTGCCTTAAATAGTGTATTGTGTTATTATTGTTTAAATTTTTTTTTTGTAAATTAGTAAAGTTTGTTGTAGATTAGTTAGGTTGTTTTGTGTCAATTTGGTGTGTAAAATATGGGCATGACAACATCAATTACTTTTGCATGAATGCAACAAATTTTTCCTAGCTAGCATTTTCAACACTTGTTTTCTACCTGTGTAAAAACTATCAAAAATTTCTAATTTTTTTTAAAAAGAATGCAGCATCAACAAATTCTTCTTAAAATTTTTGAAATCTCAAATACGAAATTATATATATAATAGTGAACCTGTTTTTAGGTGAAATCTCAAAGCTTGATGTCAACAAATTCTTGCTCTCCCTATAGGCCCCCATAGACCATTAGATTATTATGATCAATAGTTGGTAGAAGCCCCAATATCAAAAGTATATATAAAAAATCAAACTCCCCTAGGCTATTGGATAAATGAAATCTAATAATTAGTGAGGGCCACAATCTCAATTGAAGAGAACTTCACCTTTGCCAACTCAAAACATGAAGAAGAAGGCGGCATTGATGTGAACATAGAATTCAACCATTTCTTAAAGATCAAACAATTAACATAAGGGAAAGAAGTAATGTATAGGGGCACAAGACAAGGCCATATTAAACTTAGATTGATAATCAACATAGAGTGCCATGAATAAGATACAGGGGAACAATTAACTGGCTAGGCAAAGGCACCAAGTAGAGCCCTAAACAGGAATGTCTTTGACTTGTTGTCAACTAAGGGCATTTGAAACACTTGTAGAGAGCCAATTAAGGGGGAGTATAATGAGTGTCACCAAAGTGTGAATGTTTAAAATGGAGTGCAAAAAATAAACTATAAAAATCATGATCAATTCATAGGTAATCATTTTTAGGTGGTCCAACCTACTTCTCTAGTGGTTGCTATTAAAGCAAACAATATAGTGGCTTATTACATATAGACATGGTTGCTACTAGGAATATTTCCTCAAGTAGGGACGAATCAATAGTATAGATGTAGACTTCCTAGAATTTAATTATTTTGAAGATGCTCCAATCTAGAGAAATCTTTGTCATCTTTTAAATTAAGATTCATGACATGAAAGAAAAGTGTGGATGTAAGTCCAATTTTGACAAAAGACTAGGGAAGAGGTTAACTTTGAAAATTAGTTTATATATACATATTTCTATATGACAAGGTCACTAAGCTTTTGAATAAGGATGATGGACTAGAGGATGGGAAGATTACACTAGATTTTTGTTCCAAAAAATGACTTTTATGGTTGTAAAAGGTGTAATCTCCTCCCTCTCATCACTAGAGATTCTCACTCTCAACTAAAAAGTAGACAAGTAAAAAATAGAAATTGAGTGCCTCTATTCAGAGGTCAAAAAGTATATTGATTTGAGACCTCGATAGATAATCAAAGTTCTCTTTTTGAACAAAGAAAAGAAACAACCCTTAACTTGTACCTAACAAATTTTTTGTATTAATACAAGGTATAAATTTTATTTTTCAACATAATTCTTTAACTTTCAAACTATATTTTCTCTCTTCAAAAAGGTACGAGATATGGAAATTATTTTCAATGTTACTTTTATTATAAGACATGGCCCAATAAACTCCCCCATTTACTTTAAAACGTCAAATAAACCACCACAAATACATGCACTTTTCATCTTTTGAAGGAGCATGATTCATCGGTCTACTTTTTTCCCTAGTACACCGAATGATGAACCTAAAAAATGAATATTATAACATTATTTTATAGATGCATTAGTTCAGTGCTGTTGCGTGTCCATTAGAGAAGCGCCATATGTAGTGTTTTGGAGTTGCTAAGACTAAAAACAAGAACGTGGCTCATATGAAATATTTGTCGTTGCGAAGAAAATAAGCAAAATTGTTTCCCCCACAAAGAGACAACCAATAATAGCGGCGTGAAATGCGCAACGAAAATTCGTAGATTTGAAGGCACACATAAAGTCGTCCCACCCTCATCATGGTAGCAACCAACAGTAGAAAACGTGTTCATGTCTTTTTATCACCTAAATTCATATAATTGTAAGTACTATTAGGGGAGAGGGGCTATAATGGAGCAGTGTCCAATACTGGGGATAGAAGTAGTCCTCAGTGGGCTCCATAGTGGAGTAACTTTAATATTCAATTGCAAAACACTTTTTATCCATAAAGTACGCAAAGTGACAAATCATGTGATGCCACATCAGCGCACCAATAAAACATGACTTAGTGCACCACTATTGGTCTCACTTTTTTTTGGGTCTTTTTGGATACCTCAACAAAAACATGCTAATCTGGCATCATATTTGATGATGTGGCCCTAAAAACGAAATATAGAAGCACATGAGTTGCCAAATAAATTGTTGTACAAAATTGGAAGTGATTTGAAATTTCCAAGTAGGATTTTGAGAAACGCGAAGTTAGCATGCTCCATTATGGTCCCCTTTGCCCTAGCATATACCTATCTAAAATATTAATTTATTTTATATACATCGAAAGATATTATTTAGAGGTGTATATTTTTTTAATGTTATTATTTTATTTCGAAAAAAGGAAAAAAATGTTTCAAAAAATATAGTTTTCGACATTTTATATAAATTAATATTTAACATATATATGTTAGTTTATAGTTGCAACACAACAATCAATAATATTATATTCAATATTGTAAATGTATTTTTGACAAGAGAATGATGTCGCCTTTGCACTCAACCTCGACTACTACGGCTAGGGTTCCCTGCAGCAAGGCAGGGTGGTTTTTTTTTTTTTTGCAGGTTTGAGTTATTGACCTTATGTGGCAGTGGTGAAGGATGGATGACCTCCTTCGGAGCTAGATGGGGGGCGTGGTGTGACGATGCAACTTGGTTGTTTCGAGAGTGACTAGAATCAAAGAGCAGGGGCTTTTTTTGGGCAGGATTTTGTGCCAAAGGCTAGGCAGAAGGAAAATGGGGAGCAAACGAGAAGTATGGGTGATGGTTTTACGATGACGAGCAAGGAGAAGGAACCTAGGCCATTGCGATGTGCAGAGGAAACTCCCTAAATCTCCATTGATTGAGATATAGCAACTGAAGTGGCAGAAAATGCACGGTATTTTGCAAAAGTGGGGCTAATAGGTAGATTTTGAGGTTTTTGGTTGTGCCTAGCAAATTTACATTGATGGATTATAGATAAATGGCGCCCAATCATGGACAGTGACGTGCAAATTTACCCTAATGTGAAAAGGTTTTTTGTGGTAGTGTTTGACAATGTGAAGGATAGGAACACTGTGCTTTGTGACTACCAATGGAGTTGGGAGGACAAATACTTGCTAATGTTGAAGTTGTGGCATCCAGCTTTTAATCCAACCACGAATCCTTTGGGTTGGTTCCACTTTGGGTAAGGCCTCCAAATTTCCCTTTACATTTCTGGTTAGAATCTTGTTTTGAAGCTATTAGGAACACATTGGGGAAATTTATGGGGGTGGATGAGGGCTCTATAATTTTTTTGTACACTACTTATGCACGCATCTTGGTAGAAATGGACATTACAAAAGATCTTCCAATGACTGCAAATTTGAAATTTTCAGGAAAGGAATGGCAGCAAATGCTTGATTACGAAGGATTGCCATTTTGTTGTTGCAGTTGCTTCAACACAAGTAATATTGTTGAGCACTGCTCTCAACGTGAGAGGGTTAATCATGCAACTTGGTGGGAAGAGGTGTCTTCCCATCACTATTCTATGGAGAAAGAAGGCTTGGTTGAAAATGAGAAGGTTAAGGACACAATTGTTTCTGCTACCAATGAACCCCCACAGAAGGCTAATGTGCAAGCGACAACGTGTGTCATCTGGGTTGGAGCAAGGAAATTTCCAAGTGGCGAGATAGGTGATAGGTCAAAGTGTGTAAATTTGGCTTCCTTAGAAGAAAAGCACAACCCAACTAAGGATATGGGAGAGCCTTCATGGGTAGATGAACAAGAGGAGATTTGGCATATGGTTCAAAGGAGGAAGAAGAAGAAGAGGGGGGTCGCTTTCAACATGATTCTTCGCTCCCATTATAAAAGGAAAAGGTAGGTAATGGGCTGTAAAAAGAAAAGAGGTGTTGTAGATTTTATAATGCTTGAAATTTTTAATATTTTAGTTATTTGGATGCAATGTTTTTTCATATTCAAATAATAAACTTGTAGAGTATCCCTGCCTTTACCAATCAAATATATATATTCAATATTAAATAAGATTTAATATTTTTTAATTGATTATATTAAATGATAATATTAAATTATAATTCATTAGTTATTATTAGCATTATATTATTAATATATAAATATTATTATTATATTATTGTTATTAATAAGGTTAATATATTTTAATCTTCTAAGGTGAATATATTATTAAGGTTTTTCTTAGAACCCTAGCCTTAATTGAACCTTATTTGAAGTGTAACCTTTAATGTACCCTAAGCCTAACCCTCTAATTGTAACCCTAGTTGAATCTTAACCATAACCCTAACCTTAATTAAACCTAACCTTAACCCTAATTAAATAGTATTGGAGTGAAATTTGAATAGGGTGAAATTAGGGTTAGGATTTAATTATTATTAAATTTTGAGTTCAGTTAAGGTTACTATGCAATTATGAAATTATGGTTAGGGTTAGGGTTTAATTAGGGTGAGGGTTATATAAGGGATAGGGTAATGGTTAAGGTTAGGGTTCAAATAGGGTTAAGATTCAATTAGCGTTATTTTTAGAATTAGGGTTAGTGTTAGGGTTAACATTATAAATAATGTTAAAGTTAGGTTTAGGTTAGTTTTCAATTATAGTTATGATTAGGGTTCAATTTGGATTAGGATTTAATAAGGGCTAGGGTTAGGAGTAAGGTTAAATTTGGATTAGTGTTACCTTAGGGTTAAATCTTGAGTCAATTAAGGTTACCATTTAGTTATGAAATTATGGTTAGGGTTAGGGTTTAATTAATGTAAGGGTTATATAAGGGGTAGCATAATGGTTAGGGTTAGGTTCACTTAGGGTTAAGATTCAATTAGTGTTAGTTTTAGAATTAGGGTCAGTGTTAGGATTAACATTACAGATAATGTTAAAGTTAGGTTTAGGTTATTTTTCAATTATAGTTATGGTTAGGGTTAAGATTGGGGATTGAATAATTTTAGATTTATGGTTAGGGTTAATGTTACAAATAATGTTAAAGTTAGGTTTAGGTTAGTTTTCAATTATAGTTATGGTTAGGGTTCAATTTGGATTAGGGTTTAATAAGGGTTATAGGAGTAGGGTTAAATTTAGCTTAGTGTTAGGGTTAGGGTTTAGGGTTAAATCTTGAGTTCAATTAACGTTACTATTTAGTTATGAAGTTAGGGTTAGGGTTAGGGTTTAATTATGGTAAGGGTTATAAAAGGGGTAGGGTGATGGTTATGTTGGAAGAATAAGGAGTTTTTCATTGAGGTGTTGGCAACATGAGCATGTGGGATGAACACAAATTGTACAATTATGCATTACAATGTTGTCATTGATGTCAACATTGCATTCCGGTATGATACAGTTATGTGGATTAGTTTGGATGGCTTCAACATGTTTGAGGATGATTATGAAAGGAAATTTTGCAAGAAGGTTTGATTCGATGAAGTTGATTGATATAAAAATTGACTAAGTGTCAATACAGGTAATTATGTGTATAAACATCCAATTTTTGGGTCAGCGTTGGTCTGTTGTATTTAAGTTCTTGCTCTTTGCTTCTAATATAATTATGTTGGATGTTAGAGGAACCTAAATCCAAAATTTCATCCTTTTTTGGCTTTTGGTGTTGAAGTTATGAGTGATAATGTATCAACTTGTCAATAACAGGTGTTTTCTAGTTCAGTGAATATGTTTTGGTGAATTTGCACTTCTCCATGGATTGGAATTTGGATTTACAATTTTGTGGAGTTGTTAACAGGTGTTAGTAGAGTGTGTGTTTGGCTTTGCATATTTTTCTAGAGATAGTGAGTTTCTCTCCAATCCTAACCTATATTTAGCCAAGTTTAGACTTAGAAACTCCCTCTTTCCCCCAAAAAGCATAAGTTTCTATTTATAGTTCATTTTTTTATTATAGTTAGAGTTTTTTTTAGATCATCCACCTATAGTAGTGAACTTTAAAATTTGAGACCACTAAAACCCCATGTTAAATACTTTAATCTTGCAAGCTAGTCAATGTCTACAAACTAGTCATTGTTCTTGTAGTGCCCTCGTTTGGTCATCGTTGATGTTAAGTAAGTTGTTGTTAGTAATGTCAGGATGATGTGGTGATTTTATTATTTAATTTAATTTTAAGATTATGAGATAACACTAATAATACGCTTGGAGTTGATTAATTAAGTTAATTTAATTATAAGGTTACTTGTTTTATTGGGAATTAAATAAATAATTAGATTCAATAATAAACGTTAATTTAATTATCTTGGGAGTTGGTTATTGAAAGTAATCGAATTTGATGAGGAAAAGTAATTATCATTTAATGATTAAATTCAATTAATAAATCTAAAAGTAAGATAATATTAGAGAGGAATAAATATTAAAATTGTATTTAAGATTAAATAAATTAAGGTAAAAATATTTATTGAATTATATTTTAATTAAAAGTTAATTATTTATGAAAATTTGTTTTAGTTAAAATTTAGAGTTAAGTGGAAGTAATTTAAAACAAAAGAAGTTGTTGGTTGAAATTCAATAAATAAATACATAAAGTAATGATAAATTAAAGTGGGTAAATAAAAAAAAATTAGTTATTTTTGAAAATCTTTTACGGAGGAGAAAGAGGAGTTAGGGCGGTTGAACGGAGAATTTGGTATTTTCTTTAAGAGGAGGCAAGAAAAATTTAGGAGGAGTTCTCTCTGTGAACCAATTGGAGAGCACCTTCTTATTCGAATGCCCGTTATGCTGTTTGTTCGCTTTCTGACCAAGGGTTTGAAGATGCAGCAAAAGTTTTAGGCGTAATGGCTTCTGTTCTGGCTGATCCATCCTTCAACCTCAATAAATTGGATCGAGGAAAGGTATTTTTTTTTTTCATTGATGATCAATAAAAATAAGTTGCGGATATTTTGGAGTGGTATTTTTTTTCCAGTTGGAGTTTTCCACGTAAATTGGTGTTCATGTTCTCTTTTTATCTCTGTGACCTATTTTTTTTACTTTGTGCAAATTATTTTATGAATAATTCTAGGTCTTCATAAATATTCTATTTAAACTAGAGGTTTGATGAGTTTTCATTAAAGTAGATTATTCTTTTGATTTAAAGCAAAGCTTGAAATAAATAATAATTGCATTTGTGAATGTTATTCTGTCAATTGAATGTAAAGATTTTAGTGTGTAATCATTGAATTTGTACAGATTGTTTCCATATAATTTCTTTAATAAAAATTTCATTGAAGCGGTTTAGATATTGGCTGTAAACAATTCAACACGGAATCCTTCCAACACAGATAATTCAATTTTTGCATATCCCCTCTGCCTGTACACGAGCATCCTACCATGGCAAGGTGCACATTATAATTATTTTTCCATACGTATAACCTAGTAAAAGCTTTATTGTACGTGCTTTTAATACCAACCCTAGTTATTTGTAAACTAGTGCCACCGAGTAGAACAGTTAATAAAATCAACGTAAATTTATGTTTACAGAAATTGATGTCAAAACAGAAGAAAATAAAATAAAATAAATTTAAATAAAAATTGAATAATAATGATAATAATTACCATCCATTGAGAGTCATAATTAAGTTGTGATATAAAGAAAATAAAATTTATTTAACAAGTTAAAGATTAATCTAATTTTAACCTATAAAGATTTATTGTTTTAATAAATATAATATTAATTCTCTTGATTTTGGCCGATAGGGGCAAGTTAATCACTTCCTGAAAGAGCAGCTCTCAGATTGGTTGCATTTTGACAAATTATCACCTATGTTGATAAAAAAATAAAATAAAATGGGTAGACTCTGCAGGAAATTCTCATAAGTCACGTATTTTGCACCTCACCTTTCTTCTTCTTTTTAGTTTTGTGGATAACATTCGGGATTTGATAATAATACAAGTAAATGGCGATATTTCCAAATTCTAAAATTCACTTTCTTTAAAATGGCGTCTCACATGTTTGCAACCGTAACCATCTCCAACTTGGAGGAAAGCTTGGTTCGTGTGTCTTCTCTGATGCCGTCCATGAGCAGATTATTTAATTCTCTTGGTCTGCGCCATGTTTCTAGCCTTGCCAGTTACCTCCGTTCAGTCGAAGCTGAGAGAAATTGATGTTATTGGATACAGTGCTTAGATGAGCTCCTTCACATAGTCTGGTAATCTAAATTTTTAAAATCTCCCCGAAACTATAGGCAAAATTATCACAGCTGCAACGTTAGACTTGCAAAAATGTAGTAATTAAATAGTTCCTCTGAAACCCTTGGCAGCCTGTCACTGTCACAGCAATTAGAGTTGAAACATTGTACAGAATTAAATAAGTGATAATTAAATAGTCTCCCTGGCATCTTTGGTAACCACCACAGCGGCAGCTATTAAATTTAATAACCTTTCTGTTTTCATTGACAACCGGTGGCTGCAGCGCAATTAAACTTGGTAGGGTGTATAGATTTAAATAAACTCTCTTATTTCATACCAACCTGTCTCATCTATTGCAGATGCTTTAGGTCAAATGGTAAGCCTTAAACACAGATAAAATCTTGGTCTTTGATTGGGATGCAATAATTCATTTCCGTGCAATATATATATATATATATATATATATATACTCATATTACTATTTACACCTCACGAAAGTTATCATTGTGAGTATAATTTACATTATAGTTTATTATAATAAAATAAAAAAAGGATTTAAGCGGCTTTGTCAAGATAGTAATCCTAGCGTGATAGGTAAACTGTATAATTATTCCAAGAGATAATTAAATAAATAAATAAATAAATAATTAATGAGCTCTAGTTGGTATTGAACATTCCCTCTTTCAAGTAGTTGATTTATAATTTCTCTTTCAGGTATAAATATTTAGATATAAGATTGGGTATTAATTATGTGAGGGATACCTAGATTCTTGTATTGGCAATATTTAGTATTTTTATGGGTAGCTTTGGAGTAATAGATATCTTCCTCTTTTATTTGGAATAAATAGATACTTATTAAGTTTTAGTCAAGTGAGTGAATTAAAGTAAAATATGAATCGAGTGTTAGAATGTTTTGTAAGATAGTGAGTTAAGTAAAAGTGTAATTTTATTTTATGGTAAGTGAAGTAATAAAAGGTGATAAAGAATTTTAATTAGATAGTTGATTTGTAAATGAAGTATTGAATTCGCTTTAGAAAATAAAAGAATTGGGTAAATAATTAAAGTGAAAATGGTTATTTCGCTAGGTTGTTTAGTAAATTATTATTTAACAAAGGATTTTAACCGAATAAACATTATTGAAATAGGTATTTAATTTTGTTGTAGATAAATGAACTGTGTATTTAGTTAAAATAAATCGATTTATATGGTAATTAAGTTTTAGGGTTCACTAAAGGAGATAAGTGATTCTACATTTTCATAGTTTCTTTTACTTGAAGGTTAAATGATAAAGTTATTTTTAAGTGAGGATAAATTCTAGGTTCATAGGTTAATTAATTTAGATGATACTGATTAAATGTTAAATGGTTTTACCTTTTTTGTTATCTAGTGAGTCTGTGAATAATAGTTATTTATCAAACTGCTATGTGAAATAATTTATTAGTATCGTCACCTTAGGATTATAATAAAGTTGTAATTTATAGAATTGTCATCTTAGTATTACATTTTAAAGTTATAATTAGGATTCATATTAAACAGTCGATGGAGTTGGTTATCTTATAAACGATATAGTTATTTTAAATATAATTATTTGTAGTAAATATGCTTTTAATTAGATTAAGTGGATACCTTAAAGTAAGTGATAAGAACGTTGAAATAATGCCTAAATTAAGGAATGTCCTTATGGTTATAAGGTGTGAGTGATTGTTGTTTTAAACAAAGTGTTTTGATTATTGGTTTAAGTGTTATGTAATTGTTTTAAGGTGGGTGTGATTTGTGGGATATTTATGGAGATGTCTCGATGGCCTGTTCATTGTAAGTGTTTTAAGATAGTGTTCTTCAAGGTTGATGTGTCTAATGGTCCTTGTATGTAATTATGTGTGTAAAATGGGAACCCGTATTATTGTTCATGATTGTTTTAATTTGTGTTTGGAAGAGTATGCTTGAGAATTAGTGTCTTGTGGCTTATAACATCAGATTATATCTTCACTTTGCAATATTGTGATATCTTTAAATGATGGAAATGTTTGATCGTTAGAATAATGTTCTTTTTAGATGGTTTCAGGTTACTTCTTATTGAATGAATGGATATATTATTAGAATGTGTGGTTTTATGGATTCTTTCGATGTGACTTTTCATGAGTTGATTTTGAGTTGGGAATTTTCTCTCAATTGATGTATGTTGTTATTCGTTGGGAACCCATATGTTTTCTTTTTGTGCTTTACTCTAAGTGGTAAATCGGTTAATGTTGTCTTTGTCATGATTGACGGTTCTACTTGAGTTGTTGATGAGTCAAATTTGGAAAGTTCTTTGAATTATGGGTATTCCGAGAGGAGAAAATAGAGGTTTCCCTTGGATTCTCGAATTAGTTCGTATCGAAGTTGTTGATGTTGTTATTGGAGTTGTTGATCTTATTTTGATGTATTCTCTCGCTATATTTGAATCGCATTTGGTTCTTCAAGGTTTTGCTTTTATTGTTGTCATATTTTCATGGGGAAACCCTCGTGTAACTTTATGAGAATCTTTCGGAGGTTTATTTTACTATTGGTTAATGTTCCTCCTTTTTATGTGCCTTGTTGTGGCAAGTGTTTTGGTTCATGTTTTGAAAGGGTTGTACATGAATCGTTGAGATTTTGATTATGTATTTATGGCAAGATGGGTAATGCCTTGCATGCTTCTCTGTTGTGATCTAATGTACTTGTTATGGTGTACAACCCTTGGATTTGGTTTTTATGTTTTGAGTGTCTAGAGTGAGAGTGGCTCTAAGTGGGTGGTCGGCGCACAAAGGGGCGCCAGGATAGCCCTCGTTAGAGTGAAATTAATAAGTGATAATTTAAATAATTAACTAGGGGGTGGGTAGAATCACATTAAAAAGATAATTGATGCCTCATCCGCCTTTGAGTGCTACCACAGACTAAAGGGGATTGAGAAGGTCGTGGTTGGCAAGATCGTTACCTTGTCTTCATGAAAGGTTAACGGTTCCGCATGAGCAACCCTATGGAGCGGCTCCTTGAGATAGGTAGTCTGGATAACCATAGATGGAGGTGGCTCCTATGCCTGGATTGTCTGGATAATTCGTCAGTAGACGGAGGCGGCACCTTGCGATAGTGGTAGTCTGGATAATCCATGTTAAGCCATGCGATGACACTCTCCTCTAACACTCCTTATTATGTTGCTTCTTTGGAAATCCTCTGGAAGTGGTCCTTTGTCTTGAACTGATGAAACATAGTTGTTTTGAATTGATTTATGGTTTTACCCTATTTGATCTTTGGTGTATTCTTTGGTCTTGTATAAATCTTGTGGATGTTTGGGTTTTGACCTTGTACTCTTATGGTACGGTGATATGATGTTATTGTATTGTATCATTGCGATTCAGAATTGTGATATGGTTTTTAATTCAACTTGATTTGGAAGTGTTTTATGATCTTCCTTTGGTTCCTTGTTTACTGGCTATTGTTTTGATTTATGTGATGAGATTTATGACTCTTGGATGTGGTTGATTATGTCATTATAATTCCTGAGTGTTATGATACTTTTGTATGACGTTGAGTCTTGTGGTTCCATGTTTGGATGTTCTTGGTTGAGGTCTCTTTCTTGTTAGCTCCTAGCACGGGGGGTGGGTCTTCGGACTCACATGGTCGGGTGGAACGTGCTAAGCACCCCATTGGGTCCCAGTCAAGGATCGAGAGGTGCAGATTGGTGCCGTTGCAGCGACTTCAGAGTTGTATCTGTCTTGAAGCCAGTTTTGATTCTTGTATTTCTCTAACTATTTGTATCATGTTATCTTGTTGTATGGTTTCCGTTCATGATTGGAAACACTTTTGTATCATTGTACTTCTTGAACATTGTACTGTAATGTAATATTAGCCATGGCAGTTGTTATTTAATGTGTTATGTAATCATGTATATGTTGTATTTATGTTTACAGATGACTTCTTATCAATGAATTTTCATGTATGTATTATATTTGTTATTGTTTACTTTATATCTTTGGATTCTATTCTTTATTGATGTTGTATGGATCTAAGTCGCGTAATGACTCTTCGTGTACCCCAAGGGATGTATGTGTTAATGAATCTATTTAATTGAAATTCATGTTATGACTTAATGTGTATTACATGTATGTTATGTTTATTTAAAAAAAAAAAATTGTGCTGTAATTATTGTGTTATTGTCCTTTGGGGTTATGCAGTATATAGTTCTATCCTCTACGTTCTCTATCCAATTTACCCAATCCTTACCTTGAATATTTTATCACTGATTGAAGAGAGGGAAAGAAGCTATTGGAATTAAAACTAAGGACACTATTTCCACCATCAACATTCAAGTTCTAGATATGGATTGTTTATCTATTCTCATACATTAGATTTATTTAAGTATTTTATCTTGTAGATAATTAAAAATTTGTCTGTTAAAAATTTGTTGCTAAAAGAAATTAAATATGATTTATAATTTAAGAGTTGAATAAAATATTTAGATTTGTTTAAATAGATTGCTTCAAATATTGTGTTTAAATCATTCTATTAAAATCTCTTAAAAAAGAAATTACATTTTAAAAATATAATTATATAGACATAGTTTCTTTTCCTTTTCATCCTAGGATAACTTATTCATAAATATTTCTTAGGAACTTACTAATCTATTCAAAGTGAGTTCAAAAGAAGTATCAGGATCTCCCTTAAAAGGGATCTAGGTTTTCTAACAAAAACTAACAATCTTCCATAATTAATAGTTGAAGCTTCAAAGTTTTTATTCTAGATCTTTTGGTGTCAAAGAAAAGAATGGTTTATTATCAATTATTTGTGTGCTTCAAAATTATTTGTTTTGAAAAGATTGTCTATTGAATTCTTATTTTAGATAGAAGAAATCATTTCTATTTAGAAAAGGGGAAAATATATTGTGCTAAGGGAGAGGGGCCTATAGTGGGTCACCCTAACTTTGGGCTTCTCAAAGTCCTATGTGAAAATTTCAAATCACTCCCAAATTTGTAAAGCAATTTATTTGGCAAGTCCCATGCTTATAAAAATTGGTTTCAAGACCACATCATCAAATATGATGTCACATCAACATGCTTTTTGTCAAGGTATCCAAAAGGGCCTAAAAAAGGTGAGACCAATAGTGGGCTAGTAAGTCATGTATTCTTGGTGCGCTGATGTGGCATCACATGATTTGTTAGTTTGTGTACTTTATGGATAAAAGTGTTTTGCAATTGAATATTAAGTGTAAGTTTTTTGGATATCAAATCTACCTACCATGGGGCCCACTCAGGCCTACTTTTATACCCATCGTTGGACCCCTACCCACTATGGGCCCCTTTCCCTTACATGTGTTGCTTCTTTTTCAAAAAAAAATCTACCATGGATTAGTTAATAACACTACTAATTAATTTTATTTGGTTATTAAATTGTACCAAATTAATTAGAGAAATCTAATTAATTTAGTATAATTATTAAATTAGTTAGTTGTTTTAATTTATTTCTTAAAAATAATTTTAAAAAATAAAATTATTTATTTTAGATTAATCAATTAATACTTGCAATATTAGTTGATAATTATTATTTAATTAATTGTATTGAGTTAAGAGTATAAATTTAATTAACTTAGTTTAATTTTCATTAACTAATTTAATTTAAAAAATATTACAATAAGTATTTTATTTAAATTGTAATTTAAAAAAAAATCATTAGTTTCATCAATCAATTAATTTAGATTTTTTAATTACATTCAAAACCATAAAATACCGTCAATAGTGACATAGTGTGATAGTGAAATTGTGGCGTTGTTATTCTTTACATCAAGGTTCAAATCCCACTGGGGTGTTCTTGTTGAATGTTTATATTGGGGATGAGGTCCCCTGTTTATGAGCTCACTAGTTCATAGCTCTAGATCAAAATTGTTTACCCTTTAAATAAATAAAAACCATAAAATACCAAAAAGATAATTTGAATCAAACAAGTGTACACCCCACAATCTAACATTGAACAAATATATATCAAAGAAAATATTTGAAATGCAAACCAATATTTAACCAAGCTAATTAGTTCACCTAAAATTTGAGGACCCCTCCCTAATTCTATTACACATGTCCTAGGTTAAGTTTGAACTTAGTTAAAGAAATCCTAAGAGAGCTAGGCGAGGACTCACTCACTCCTCCTAGACACTTGTTCTCAAGTTCTTTTAATTCACACATTTTTTATTAGAAAATGTTTGTTTGCAAAATATATGTCAAACAAACACTCATATCCATAAGACATATGTCATGTCATCTTTGTACATATTTCTAACACATTTAACCTATTTTGACAAATTCATTATAACACATCATTTGTCTTTTATTATCCATGGAAGGAGGCAACCCAAGTAACACATTCTTCACCCTACCACTAGAGTAGCTCCCACCCCTTCATAATAGTGAGTCATCAATCTTACTTGACCAAAATGAACAAACATGTATACCTAATTTTGATGTATAAGGATCTTGGATGTGACAAATCAATTGTCTATATGCTATAATATAAGAATAGAAAAATCAAGGTGAATAATAGATATATGAGAATAAATACATTGATAATAATACTAAATAGTTGAATATTTATATTGGGGATGAGGTCTCCTATTTGTGAGCTCATTGGTTCATGTTGCTCCAAGTCAAAAGTGTTTACCCTTTAAATAAATAAAAACTATAAAATACCAAAAAACCAATTGAATCAAACAAGTGTACACCCCACATTCTAACATTGAACAAACATATATCAAAGAAAATATTTGAAATACAAACCAACATTTAATCAAACTAATTAGTTCACCTAAAATTTGAGGACCATACCCTAATTCTATTACACGTGTCCTAGATTAATTTTGAACTTAGTTAAAGAAATCCTAAGAGAGTTAGGAGAGGCCTCATCCACTCCTCCTACACTTGTTATAAGTTCTTTTAGTTCACACATTTGTTGATTAGAATTTTTTTTTTGAAAAATCTATGTCAAACAAACACTCATGTCCACAAAATATATGTCATCTCACCTTTGTACATATTCCTAAAACTTTTAACCTATTTTGAAAAAGTCATTATCACACATAATTTGTCTTCTATTATCCATAGAAGGAGGCAACCCAAACACATTCTTCACCCTACCACTAGAGTAGCTCTCACCCCTTCATAATAGTGAGTCATCAATCTTACTTGACCAAAATGAACAAACGTGTATACCTAATTTTGTTGATTATAAATGTTTGTTTGCAAAATCTATGTCAAACAAACAGTCAAGTCTACAAAACATGTGTCATGTCACCTTTGTACATATTTCTAACATGTTTAATCTATTTTGACAAAATTATTGTCACACATCATTCGTCTTCTATTATACATAGAAGGAGGCAACCCAACTAACACATTCCTCACCCTACCACTAGGTTAGCTCCCACCCCTTCATAATAGTGAGTCATCAATCTTAATTGATCAAAATGAACAAACATGTATATCTAATTTTGATGTATAAAGATCTTGGATGTGACAAATCAATTGTCTATATGCTATAATATAAGAATAGTAAAATCAAGGTGAATAATAAATATATGAAAATAAGTACACGGATAAGAATACTAAATAGTTAATCTAAATGAATGTACCAATACATATATATGAATAAAGTAAATGTAGAAATATAAGAATAGATACAATTAAATAAATAAAAATATAAGATAATATATTTAATTTTATAAAAAAAATATTATTTATCAATATATAATTATATAAAATCATTTTTTTAAAATAAATAGAAAACTATATAAAAATTAATATAAATATATTAAATTCACCTTTGAACATATGCTTATAGATAAGTAGGAGGTATTTTCCACGTGTCAAATTATGATATTGCTATCGATTCAACGTGTAGTTTTGAGTCAAACTCATTGACCCATGTTTCATGAGTAGTGGTTCAACAAGAACCCATCTCTCATGATATCGAATGGTTCTTGTTGAACCACTACTCATGAAACATGGGTCAATGAGTTTGACTCAAAACTACACAGTTGAATCTGATATCATCATATCTATAATCATCAAATCTTTGGTGTAAGGCACAATGTGACATTTTGGTTTTTCATATATTTTACGAATTATTAAAAATAAAACGGTGGTTTGTTGGAATCTCTTAGGTTGGCATTTGATTTGAAAGCGATCCTTCCTAACAAAGGAGGAAATTGGCGTGTAAGACAAATGATAATATTATTTACATACCCAAATAAATAAATAAATGTGTCACATTGTTCAAACAAAAATACAAACATTCACGTAACTAAAAAGCCATTTTGTATTGGTAGGACTTAACTACATTATTGGTAGGATTGGTCGATTCAAAGAAAAAGGAATCTATTTTAATATCACAAAAATTAAAATGTTTTTTTATACGTTTTTACTTTTTTTTAACAACTAAAGGAATCTTTATATTTATATTTGAAAAAGATTAGTATACAACTTTTTAAGAATAATTTATATTTAAAAAAATTAATTTAAATTTTAAAATATATGATAAACAATTTATTTAATGGATAGATCTATAATATCTATAATTTAGTTTTTCATTTTTCATTTTTATTTAATTATGTTTGATAAAAATATATATTTTATCCATATAAATTTAAAAGATTTATTTCAAATTTTGTATAAGTCTATTTTAAAATTGTTTGAATCATTTTTTTTTATAGAATTTGTAACATTTTATTATATTATTGAAGTTATAGATGTGTGGTATCTTCTTCTAACTTATATTATATTTTTAATATTATGAGAAGTTAATTTATTCAATTTCTATCCCAACTTTATATAATTGTATAGCTATTGTTTCTCTTTTTGTAGGGCATTCTTGACACACGCAATGATACATTTGAATAAGGAGAAACACAAACATTGTAATATTGATAATAATTGTTAGCTCTAAAAATTGCACCATGTCTTAGTTATAAAAGAAAACTAAGCTTTCTAGAGCAACATGGGATCATTTCAAGGTTGTGGGTCACCTGAGACTGAAATGAGCCTCCGGAGAAGGCCGACTTCCTTTGGTGTCACCTAACTACTGATCTTGTAATGAAAAGGGAGAAGGAGAATGCATAAAAATAAAACTAAACTATGGTGATGCACCGAAATGACAGGAACAATGATATACTCAATTTACATTTGAATACTGACGATAGCCATGGGACTGCACAACAAGATCTTGCAGATTACGCATACAAATAGGTTTGACATGCACATGCCTTCAAGAAGGAAAGGTAGATTTTCACTAACTAGAAGCTCATGCGCGGGATTGAGTAAACACAATTTGTAACCTACGTAATACTACTTATGCAAAGAAAGGCACGACATGAAACAAAAGCTATAAGGAAAGAGAATATTTCACTAAGTAGCTCAATGAATCACTTAAAATATGCACAATACTTCACAAGAATCAGAAGGCAAAAAGATGGACCATCAATGGTAACCAAGGTAGATTTTGTATATTATGTTCCAAATTGAGTTACAAAATCCTGCTAGTTTGAGAGAGGACTGCAAAAGGGTCATAGACTTAAGAAAAAGCATACTCCAGAACTATCTACAAAGAGGCAAAAAATGCCTTATATACCAAAGAGTGTTGGCCCCTTAGGGCTTACAAAATATCTATTAGAAAGATCAACCTTTAGATTTTTGATTGAATTTAATGCTGCACCCATGCGTGTCCATCTTGTTGCCTATGTCGGAGAAGAAACGTCTCTGGAGAAGCCTTCGGATCTTTCTGCAACCACCGCATTCATTTCTGATCCTCGTGTCCATCTTTGAATCCTCCTATCGAGCTTCCTTGAATGCCTCTGAGCTCATAGCCGATCCACGTTGCTTTGCCCTGTTCATCTTCCTTTTCTTGGTCAGACCGCCACGGCTCTCCCTTAGCTCCCTATGATTGGCTAATCATATTCCACATGGTTCCCCTACGGTCAAAGGCTTGCTTAGTCAAAATCACATCTCAGTGAGACACTAAAAATGTCTCATCAGTGCGATTATATCATTCTGCAACTTATTGGCATGACTCATTATCGTCGGCAAGAGTCATAGCGAGCTACATATGTTTCAACGATGAGTTCACCTTCTCCTTAGTCGGGGGGACATGCTATACTGGTGAGACTCATCGTGAAGGCACAACCCTATGCCGAAAGCAAAACCTTCGGCGTGACCTTCGCTAGTCGGCCAAACTCTTGCTGAATTGATTTTGTCTTGGTGAGGGCCCATTCTCCTGTGCTTAACAGTCGGGGAGACATATCAGATCAAAGAGACTCATCCCGAACTCCCTATGATTATACCGAGGGCATTCTCTGTCGGTAGGACATCCCACACTCACCTAGACTTATGTCAAACAACCCCGCTCTCCCTGACTCCTATCATTCGCTCAATGAGACTCCCACCAGTCGGTGAGAGATCTTATCGATCTCTCCTTTTTCTCCCTGAGCTCCTCATTTCCTTTGGCAAGACCGTGGAAAGTCGGGAAGACTTCATAGTGAGGTCCACCAGTCATACTGATTCCTGCTTCTGTTGCTGAGACCACCTTCATTCACTGAGACATCTTATAGAATTCCTTCTCCTTCGACGAACTCTTCATTTCGGGAAGACTCTTAGCAAGACCCTTTGTTGTCGGTGAGACATTGGCCTGTCGGCTAGACCTCTCATCGAGCTCCTTATCTCTTGGTGATGAGCTACTTTTTCTTTAGTCGGGGAGACATCACCATCTCGGTGAGACCTCAGGGCGAAAACACAATGCTATACTGAAGTCAATCCATTTCGGCAAGACTTCAAAAAGTCGCTAGGACCTCATGGCGGTGACTTTAACTCCTGGCGAGTGCACTTCATGTCGGAGAGACATCATCGGGTCGGGGAGACCTCCTTTGGTCGGCAAGAGGCTGTGCCGAAGGCACCTTGCTTTGGTGAGGGCTCATTTCATTTCACTTTGGCGAAAGACAAAGGTTTCGCCAAGACATTATGGCGAAGCTTACTCCCTTCGCCAATGTCACTTCACTCCTCTTGTCGGGGAGAGATTACTATCTCGACAAGACCCTATGCCAATGTCAAACTTTCTTGGCGAGGTCTTGTGTTGTCGGCGAGACCTCCTGCCGAACTTCTCGTGCTACACCGAAGGCACCAAGCATGTCGGTGTGACCTTTCATTGTCAATAAGACCTCCCGCCAAGCCCTCTTTCCTTCAGCGACGCTACTTCCCCCCTTCAGCGAGACTTTAGTGGATCGGCGAGACATTGTAGCGAGGTCCCTACATTACACTGAAGACATCTCCCCATTCGCCAAGACTCCACTCCGTCGCCCAGACCTCACATCGATATGACTTTCATTGGCGGGGCCCTCGGCTTTCGGCGAGACATTAATCATCGTCGAGACTTCATGGCGAAGGAATCTCCTCTCGCTGAGACATCAGCCTTTCAGCAAGACGTTATACCGATGGTCCCTCCTCCTTGGCAAGACATTCTTTTTCGCTAAGACCACACCAAGTCGGTGAGACGTCTTGTCAGTAACACCTCCCTACGCCGAGCTTTCCTTGTTTCGCTAAAACATCTCCCTGTCAGCAAGACCCTTCGCCAATACTTGCATCCTTTACTGAAACTGCCTTCTTTCGCTGAGACATGGCCATGTCAGAAAGACCTTTACTCAATGGCTGGAAACTACACCGATGTTAAATGTCGGGGAGACCTCCTGCGCTCGGCGAAACCTTGTGGCGAAGGGACCAACCTTTGCCGAGAGCCCATCCTTCTTTTCGCTGGGACGATGATTGATGTCTTGCCGACTGGAACCTGTAAGTGAATTCCGCTCGCCGTGACATTCCTACCAGGGTCTTGCCGATAGGAACCTGGAAGCATATTTAACCAAATGCATGATGGGTCAGGGAGACCCAGATAATCTTATGCCGATAGGATCCCTAATGTGAAGCGTTCAGACTTGATGGATCCCCTGCTAGTCGGCAAGACATTTGGAAGGTCTTGCCAACTTTCTCCTTAAAGGAAAAATATGCCCAAGCTTGACTGAGGCCGACCCTTCAACTGAGCTCCTTGTGAAATGCCAGCAGATGCATGACCTAACCCCTAATGTGAATGTCTCATTTGGCCTTTAAGAACACCTACAACATAGATGCCTTGCATGATTGAGCCTGTGGGTGAAAATTAGGTAACAATAACTACAAGGATACTTCTATTAATGTAGAGCTCTTAGACATGGATGGTTTGAGGTGTGAAATAACAAGAAGAGTAACTCCAACAATACATTATAGAGTAAAGTCAAAGAACATGTAACTACATTATATAATTAGTTGATGCAATTCAAAGATCTCACATACCAATTTAATCTAAAAAATATTAAAAGTCATTATTATCATCATATTTTAATTTTAATAAATTTAAAAATATTTAAACTAATAATATATTGACATTATCAATAATTAAATTTATTGTCAACTATGCATTACAATCTCTATAAACAATTTAAAATTCTCCAACAATTTTATTAAAATAAAAATTTACTATTGATAAATCAAAACTAAAAAATATTTTATCTTCCACTATTATATTATACTCCATTCAAAGAAGTTTAATAGTAATTTTTTTTTGATACGTAAGATTTAGATTTATATTAATTAAAATAAAGTTTACAATCTTCTACTAATGCAGGAAACTAACAAAGCCATATGTATGTCAAACTGATAACTACTACTTCCGGCCATGAAAACACCCATCCAAAAACTAGAGCAGATCAAAAAGGGACCTTCGCCCATAGTCTCGAAGCAACCTTGACCACTACTACCTACCAATTGAACCACCATCCATACACCACTGCCAACCAAACACAAAAAAGAAAAAGAACCATCCTTGCAAAATTTACCAAAACCACACTATAGCTACTAACACTACCATACCCGAACTATACCAGGACACGGGTCAAAGCAAATTTCAAACCCTAAACATTCCCATACTAACAGAAAACTAGTGGCCTAGGCGAAGGCCTCAAATCCCACAATCCAGTAGATGTCCTTCACAGGCATGAGCCTGAAAAAAATTTTCATATACTCCATAGCCACGACGACGATCATTCTACGCTGCATGAGAGTCAGACCCTTTAAATCTAGCAGGAAAGGAAAAAAATTCACTGCCTCATCTAAATTCCATAGCAGCTCCAAATCATCAAGGTGGGGAATACCTGTCCCCATAATTGTGGCCTTCAACACCTCGTCCACACCCAACAACAAATCCTTTTTGAAAACCTTTCCCAACAACACCCTGGTTTCCACCTTCGACACACGGCTGTCTAGAAGAGACACCAAAAACCTAGAGGTGACAAAAGTATTGTCCCTCCCAAATTCACTTTTGGCTAAATGCCCAACTCCCAACACCATTTTAAATGCCACAACTAGTAGATAATTGTTATTAAGCATAATCCTCTTGAGGCACTAGTCTGTAATTTCCGTAAAAGTCGTTTGACATGTCTTGGCTCCCAAAGAAATCAGTGTATCTGTATCGAACCAAGCCAAACCCTTAGCCGAAACTCCAATTATGAAATGTGAGCGCCTTGCCATCACAGAGCCCAACTGCACACCCAACGAAGCAAGCACTTCCAAAAACACAAACAAACTACCAGAGCCAAGTCTAAAGCAATGGCCACTATAACCTTTGAATTTTCACTTAAACCAAAGAAGACGCTAGACTGCCATCATTAAATGATACTTAATTGGGAATGAAATAAATGCCATGACGCTACACATGAGAGAGGTCGTCCTCGTCCTAGCATGCCATATGAACTACACCGCAAGCTATCACATCAACATTTGAATTGGTACTCATAATCCACCACTCTAACAACATGCCATTCCTAGTATTAAGTGCCCATTATGGGCTCCAACTTGACAACCAACACACGGGAGCTCTGCCAACGTGTATATCTAGGGTGGCCATCTAAGGCTGCCATCCTTGGGAATGAATGCTTTGCTGCCAAGGTCCCACAAAACACCAAACCTTGTCCACTTCACCCACCATGTGCCCTTCGCCACTCATGGAGGGCCACCCTCCCTTCCATCCACAAAGTTTAATGGTATATTATCTTTCATTAGAATCTATAATTATAATTAGATATCTAAAAGATAAGTAAACTACTTAATATAAATAACATGGTTCTTTATTTATCATTATTAAATATGAACAAATGATTTCAGGTAGATGTAATGAAATATACCTTGTAAAGACAATAATTTAATAGAAATGCAAATAATAGTAAATATCATTTTTTTATAAATTTTAAATAAATATAATAGAATGATAACTTACAACTTTTAATAAGAAGAATTTGAAGTATTAAAAAAATATGTCAAGATCATAGTTTAATTGGTTAAGTTTTTTTTTCAACATTTTCAACTTGAAAAATAAGTTAAATGACAATGTTATTGTGAGATCAACTATGCAATAGTATTAGACTTTGACATCTTAAATATCGTCATTGAGTGATCATGAGGGAAAGAATATTTAATCTATTTCAAGGAATGAAAAACTACTAAAAAAAACTAGGAGGGAGATTTCATAAATAAGTAACCTCAATTATTAGTTTTCTAATTAATCTTATATAATAGTATTTTCTAATATGCATTGATTTTATTTTAAAACCATCTATTTTTAAATTTCTTAATACGAAAAAAAGTACAATTACTTTTATACTTTTTTTTGTTTGCAACAACCTTTTATATGAAAATTTTGGGTTCCTTCAAGTGTATTGGGTGATTATTGAGAAATATATGTTTTTGCTAATGTTAATTACTTTACATTACAATGTTGAATTTTTGTGGCTGACTTTTTATAAAGATTTTAATGTTTCACCAATATACACAATACAACAAGAATGCACAATTTCATAAATATTTTTTTAAAGTGTTTCTTTGACATGATCTCTTATACTTCTTGGAATATTTTTATGTTTTTGCATAATTCAAAGTGATTTTTGTTATCATTTTTGATATTACTTTAATCTTCTTACATGTGTTTACTTGAGGTATTTTTCTTCTTTTCATTGTCTAAATTTATAAACAATATTATTTTCTAATCTCAATATCTAGATGTTTCTCTTTAATCTTAAGATGTACTTGGTTAGATATCATTAGGGCCTTAGGTAACAAGGTATGTACTATCCCCCTTTTTTAAATAGGTGGTGATGTGAGTTGGCCTAAAAGAACATGTCATAAATATTTAATGTTGTAGGATAAAGCTGAAAGAGGAGGTATGTGCAAATAAAGTCAATCATTGTAGTTATAAGGAAATAAACACAAAAGAAACACACAATAACATTGTGATTTACATGGGAAAAAATATTTTAGGAGAAAAACTCACTCCAAAACAACTCTATATATTCTTTAGTAATTAAAGGTGTAGACATCGAAAATATACAAATTGATATCGCACACTCGATCCTGATCTACTAACATCGCTTCATCCTAAATTATCCCTTTGTCTAACCATTTAATCGAATAGCCTTATTTGATTAAAGTCATCATAATTCCCCTTTTAATTAAATAAATCCCTCAACTTAATTAAATCATCAGCTCTGTGTAATTAGCTAGGTCATTTCATCTTCCTATCTTTGATTTAATTAAATAATTCATATTATTTTATTAAATCTCTAAAGTTCATCTAATTAAATTAAATAAATCAAGCATTTATCTAATTTAATCTAACATCACCCCTTTTGGTTAAATAAATCAAAATATTTATTTAACTAAGTCCTAATCATTTTCATCTCTTTTTGATTTATTTCAATCCTAAAATCTAAATCAAATAGTCAAATCAGCTAAATCTCCCCTTAAATTAATCAAATCCTGATTAATTAATCCTAATCACTCAAATCCTCTAGATTTTGCAACTTGCACATGAAAATCAATTTAATTGTTTTATAAATCACCTATTTTCATTGAAAAAAGGCATCAAAAAGGGAATATTCCTCAAATTTGAAATCTCCCCCCAAAAGGACTTGTCCATCCAACAAAGCATTTAAGGCTCTTACATTGTCTCTCACATGTCTCCCACTTGGCATTTAACTCATCTTTCATCCCCTCTAAACATGTCATCTCATCAAATTCAAATTTCAAACTTGCACATGGATCAAAATGTGCTCATCCTCTATCCATTCACAAGTTGACAAGTGGCATCATATTATTGGTTGAATCTTTGTCCCACATTGATCAAGTTTGGACATCTCTCCAACTTATCAATCTATAAATGAAGAGCTCCTCTCCTCATTTCATCATCCACAATTTGAGTAAAGTTATTATACTCAAATCCATAGCAACTTATCATCAATTTCATCCAAGCATAGTTAGGTTTTATGCAGATTTTCATCTTGGAGCATACATCAAGCATCAACAAAGTGGATCACTCTTCATCACATATCAAGCTTGCATCATTGGAGTTGGGAAAGGGCCAATTTTCACATCAAATTGGCACCAATTCCCTTAAGAGATTAGGAGTTTGCTTGCTTTAGAATAGATTTTGATATGCTTTCAAGTTTCATTTTGTTCTTCCTTTCATTTTCTATCTCTTTTGCTATTCAAATGAATTTCTTGAGGAATCCTTATTCTTGCTTGCTTTTGATCTTCTAATGTATTAATTTGTTGTGTTTTGCAGGTATTTGGATTAGGGTTCACAAAAGGTTACAATATAATTGCAAAACTTAAGCCTTTCTAGGAGTATCACCAACTAGAGATCTAGGGTAATTATATTAACATAATAGTACACCTATAAAATCTATTATCAAAACCTCCATCTCAAGCATCCATTAAATAGGAGAAACAATACATGAAATAATTAGATGTTAATTAAGAAGCCAAGAGCTAAAAGACCTAAAATATGGCACCCATATCCATAGTTAAAATCTAGCACTCAAACCTCAAGTTGAGTCAATAGGCTAAAAATAATACATTACTTCTACCGAACATAAGTTTATCATAATCCACTCACCAACTGTAGTACTCCATTTTGGCTCTATTATCTCCATTCAAAGATTCCTTATGATGTGCCCTAACATGCATCATGAGTTGGTCAACATGTGTAACTCCCTCTTACAACAAGCATTTATTTTCTTACATTTCTAATATTTCCAAAGGCTATAACTTTGATCCATGAGGTTGATTAATCCTATTTTTTAAATTGTAGAAATCAAAGAGGTCCATATCATTAACATAAAGTAACTAATGTAGAATTATTTGTCGAAACAAAAATTATCCTCTATAGCCCAAAAAATTAAATGTATATGTTCTATAACCTAAAAATTACACTTTTGTGTTCTTAACATTAGAATACAAAGTTGAGACACCTTTCTAATCAATATAAGTGAAATATGAGTACCTTCTACCCACCCAATATATATTGAGGACACTCACATTCTCATCAATTAAAAGATCATTAAAAGAAAATGAATAGAGAGGCCATAGAAATAAAAAAATAATCTAAAAATTTGAACATGGATGATGGTTTCAAATTAAGTCACTATTTAAAACTACTATTGCATAAGATCAACTAGAAAACTAATAGTGAGGTTAATTCCTCTTCCAACTCTTCAAACTAGTTATTTTATGTAATTTACTTTTTCATTAAAATAAACATTTTATCAAGCAATCTTTGGTACAATGGTAAAGTTGAATGACTACAAATAACACACTAGAGGTTAAGTTGCATTGAGTGCAAAGGCTTGATTCTCTTAAAGTATGAGTTTAAGATCAAGCTTGAGTAAATTTGGTAGAATAAGCACCTTTTAGACCTTGGATCTTAGTTGAAAGAGACAATAATTGGTGCACCTAACGTCATAGTGTGCTAGATCTAACATTGTAGAATGTTTATTCTTTAATAAAACATGCAATTGTTTTCATCATTTTTTTACTTTTCAACATTCCTAAGTTAGAACTTATATTAACATGAATTTACCTTAATATTTTATAATTTACAAAATGAAAATTTGAATTTGTGCTTTTTTTAACTTGTTTAGATGATTATTAATTTTTTTATACTTTTGCAATATTATTATATGGTTTCTACTAATTTTTATTCTCAATCATATATTTGCATTGATGATATGTCTAGTATAGATGTCCTAAATATTAAAAATAATAATACTACACAAATACTTCCAAAAAAGCATTACCATTTAAGTTATTATAAATAAAACACCCTTAAACACAACAAGATAAATATTGATAAATAATTGCTAGCACTCATTATTTATATAGATAAAATTGTCTCAAAATTAATTCAAAAATACTTTAAGGTGATGAATAAACACCTTTTACTTTGTAAATTACCCCATTTCTTTCATTTTTCTTCTCATAAAGGAATTTAGACAAATGTGATGGTACAAAAGAAGAGAAAGAAGCATAAATATCAAGGAGAATAACAATGATACCATTTTCATTTTTTAATAGTTAAGTGATATAGTAAGAAATTTAATAAGAAATTATATTATATAATCAAATGATTAATTTTATGAATCTTATAATTGATTTAATTTATTTATAATATTGTGAATTATCAACTTTCATTATCATTATTGTTGTTTCTATTATTGTCATTCTAACTAACACCACCAAACTCAACTAAATGTATTGTTGTGATTTAATTTGTATTTATGAAAATTAAGGGTCCCTTTAAATGAAATTATTTAAATTTTAAGTTTTCTTTTATATTTAAGTGGTTTCACAATGTTTTGTTGGTCAAATGTTTAATTATAATTGTTAGATTTAACAAGGAATAATAATTAGCATTATTAAATCATCCTTAGAAATAACAATATTATGATGGCCTAAATTCAATAACAAACAAAAGATAAGAATTTGATAAAATTTCAATATTTGTATTTTGGATAAATAATGAATGAAATGACTACACATATGATATGGGACGCATGAGTTAGGATGACAAGTTTCTATGAGAGATTGAGTTAGCCTTAGCAAATTGGAGGATCACTCACCATTGAAGAGTATTGGTGTTATGAAAACTCATCTTGATGAGGGAGATGTTGCATCATTTATTTTCAATCAAGGAGTTGAATGAAGTAGAGGTAGCATGCACTCCCATTAATCAAGGAGATGATATGTGCTCCTATTTCCTGGTTTACCTAGGTAAAGAAATAAGAATTACTTAAGTAAACTTAAAGACAAGGTGCAATAGATGGTTAATTACATTATTAGTATTCATTATGTTATTATTTTGTTTTGTCTTTCTTGTTATTATTTTGTTCTGGCTTCCCCCCATTGACTATCTTATTTTAAATTTTTGGATATAATTTAAGTTTATAAAATTATTTAATAATATATTAAATTTAGGTATGATTAATATTAGATGTGATTATTTTCAAGTTACCTTCAATATCTTGATTTACTCAATTTGATCTTTTAATCAAATTAAAAATATTATATCGCAAATGGGCTTTGTTGACTTAGTCTCTCTTGTTGCCAAAATCCAAGATGATATGAATCCCATTGATAACAATTTTTTGATGGTTTGATATTAGAGGGATTTTAAATGTGACTCTATTTTTTACCTCTAACTTGATAATGGATCTAATTTCCTTTTTAATCCCTATTTTATGCTTTGGGCCTTTGATTTCCTTTGTCTTCTATTCCAAATGAAAGGTGATGCAAGATCTGAGCATATGGTAGGATAGGTTAAAACCATGGATAATGCATGATTCTAACACATTAAAACATTTTCAAGTTCTTTGTGGTATTTTAATACTTCAACACATCTAAGATTTGGTTTTACTTGGCACTCCCTATAGATAAAAATCATAGTTGATAAACCTTAGATGATTTGAATATCAATCCATAGTTTTTTCGAACCTCTTTAATTCATTTTGTTGAATTTATGCCTCTGATAGAAAATATGGATAAAATTTACTTGAATAAAATAAAGGTACAATAGAGAGTTTGGGCTAGACATCTTACTAAGTAGATTTCATAAAATTTTGTATCTAGGTTCATATTAGAACACTTTGAAACATTTTGAAGCGTTTTCCCCTCTAATATCTCCTTATATTTTAATTTTCCTAGAATTGATTTATTAAAATTTTACATCTAAATTTATAATCCAAGTAATATGTACCCCTATTTTTTTTTATTGAAGGGGTAAACGCTTTTGACCGGAGCTATGAACCGGATACAACCATTCAACAATACCACCCCAACAGGGTTTGAACCTTGGTGGCAAGAACAACAATGCCACCTATAAACCATCATACCATGCCAATACCGGCAATATGTACCCCTATTTAATCATTACTAACCCTAAGATTTATTTAACCAAAATTTAATATCCAATTAAATTCATATTTTATTAGAGGTGAAAATTATTAGTTATACCATTTGTCCTTTGATGACTATGATCTAGATATTAGCTTTCAAAATCAATTTATTTTATTTGACATCTATGTGATAAATAAAATATTATTTCTTTAACTACCTATGGTGTAGTCCAATTAAAATATGGACCAAATATGGTTTTAAGTAGTGTTTAATTAGAATACATTTGATGTCGTAAGCTAACTAGAACCCATGGTGGATTATTATAAACAATATAATTTCTTAATGATTTCTTTTATGGCAAGGAAATCAAATAGGTAGGAATCTAAACTATGGAGTAATCTTCAATTGCAAAGAAATAATATATCAAGTAAATTCATCATGGTAGAATAAGATGCAACCTTTGGGATATGTGTTTATTTTTTATTAGTTGATTAATTCATTATTTCACACTTGTGAAAGTTAATTAGTTTTTTTAATTTATTTTTTTCAATTAGTTTTTTTAATTTATTTTTTTCTATTGTTTATGTCATGCCTAAACTATTTCTTTATGTGTAGATCTATATAACAAATTAATCTAGAGCTTCTAAGACAAGGTTCAAATATAGATTGAAAGGACAAAAAAGTTTGGTACATTTGTGGTTGATGCCATTCACTCCCAACACTTGGTGGATGATTATAAGATCTTGGGATGCTTTGGTATCTCTATAAACAAAATTGAGAAGCTCTTAAACACTTCCCAAAAGTAATTGTAAATGATCATGAAGGAGAGAAAATATGAAGAATTTGAAGATATCCACACATAGGGGAGAGGGGCCCATAGTGGAGCACCCTAACTTCACCTTTCTCAAAATCCTACGTGGAAATTTCAAATCACTCCCAATTTTGTACAATAGTTTATTTGACAACTCACGTGCTTCTATATTTCGTTTTAGGGCCACATCAACATGCTTTTTGTTTAGGTATCCAAAAAAAGCCCAAAAAAAAAGTGAGACCGATAGTGGTGCACTAAGTCAAGTTTTATTGGTGCGTTGATGTGGCTTCACCTAATTTGTCAATTTGTATATTTTATGGATAAAAAGTGTTTTGCAATTGGATATTAAGGTGCTTCACTATGGGACCCACTGAGGACTACTTCTATCCCCACTATTGGACCCCACTCCACTATGGGCCCCTCTCCCCTAATATGTGGAGTTCCAAATGGTTAATCAAACAACCATGGTTGAGTTTTCACCTCATGGATATGTCGAGCTTTTGAATTCTTATTAGAAAATTTTCTTGAGTTCTCATAAATTTATCAAGGTTGTTATGGGTTTGATTGATCTTAATTTTGTTTGTGACTACTGGGAATTCTATTAAAACCTAGATAATTGATTGTGTAAAGGGCTAGAAAAAATAGAAAACTTTGTATGTCTATATTGAAATCAATATAATCTTAATTTCTTTTTCCAATATGAGTTTCATGAACTCATATGAGAATGTCATCTTTGTAGTCTACACATGTAATTATGGGTAAACAATTAAGTGTTTTAAATTTTATAAGCTACAATCTATGCAATCTTATGGTAGTTATTGTCTTACTATTCTATGTGAAATACCATTGAAGATCAAACTATCCTCACTCTCAATTTGTTTTAAGACAACTTGTGGATTAGATGGTTTGAAATTTTACTTAGACTACTAGGAAACCAAAAAAAATTGTTTTGGATCAAAAGGTTTATTCCTCTTTCTCCCTATCATACTCATCTTTTGATCCTTTTAAAAACCATAACATAAATTATTTAGTTAGAATAAGCTTAGATTCGTATTTTTTCAAAGTTATTTTTAGCATCTTATTGTTTTAATATCTAATGTCTAAATTGCTAACTATTTTTCTTATATGAAGAAGTACTTTAATTCTAATGTAGAGAGGTACACTCGATGTGATAATACAAATTCCTTGTGAAATGGGTTATGCTAAGATGAGCCAACTCTTTGCCTATGTATTAACTTGTTAAGTTGATGACCCAAGCATGATTTTACATGTATTTGCAATTGTTTCTACCATGCTCTAGAGTTGCTTTCAATCATTGGACTTTATCAAGGTCCTCCAATATGAGGTCAAGGTAATGAACTTAGTCTAATTAAAAATATTGATCGATCTTTATTTGGTCAAAATCTAACTAGTATCTTCATGTGTAACAATTAATTAGAGATTTTTAGTAACCACACAAGACATCTAAGAAGGAATTCCAAACTTCAGGATAATAAATCCCTTTCAAGTGAGCATTAACTCACACCCTATGTCAGTGTGTCGGAAGACATATTAACAAGTACATTTTAAAACAAAAGAAAAAAAATTAAGACACTTTTATAATTGATATAATACAATCATATTTTAAGAAAAACTTATTTTATTAATTATATCAATTATATTTACACAAGTTAAAATAAAATCCAAACTTAAAAGACAAATTTTTAAAAAACTTACGAATGATCAAATAATTTTTTTTAAACATTTCAATTTACCCATGATTTTATTAATCATATTAACATAACATCCCATTATTGGATCATAAATGATCTTAAATTCTTGACTTTATCTTTAAGGATGATCTTATAACACTATTTAAAATTTTGGCTCTATACTTTAATAAGTTTATTTTCATATACAAATTCTCATTAAAATACACTAAAAGGGTACGGTCCCATGGAGGGGGGCTTCCTAAAAAATTTCAGCAGTGCTGCTAAGATTTTTTAGGAATATTTTAAAGATGGTGGTCCCATGAATTCAATTTTGCAATTCAGCTTAAAAGTTTGAGCTCCAAAATCAAGGGATGAAGTGGAGTAATTTGATAAAAATTAATAAACAAATAAAAATTCTCTCATTTTTTAGTTTTTTTTAGGAATTTAAAATTCAAAGTGATAGACAAGTGGCAGAAAAAATTCCTAAGCTGTAGGGGCAATTTCTAGCCCCACCTCAATTTCACCCGCTGAAATTTGCAGTCCTAAAAGGTAGGGGCTGCTATTTTTCAGGAGGAGATTCCAATTAATCCTGTAGCATAATTTTGTTTGCTCCATGGGACCGCTTGATCCATGAAAATAGAAGCCCAAGCCGCCCCATGGGACCATACAGTAATAGAGCCCAACCCACTAACCATGTGATCTACTTACAAAATCCCAAAATTAGTTACCACCCGTTGTAATTTAAAAAATGGAGTCGTCGAAAGCACTCCATGCCTACCATAACATGGGCCATAAAGCCTTAAAATACGTGTACACTCCTTAAGAATTAACATAGTCAACAGTCAAAAAAGCAAACCAATGGCAAATAGACTCTTGGACTTCACAAAAATATACTTGATTTTTTTCTAAAACCATTAGTAAATCTAATCATTGATATACATACTTCATCCATCGAAAATTACAACAATTAATACAAACTATATTGTATGACCTAAACCACGACTAAGATCTGATTGCGGAAAAAAAATGTTGAAAAAAAAAAAAACTTAAACCACCACTAAGAATTTGATTGCGGAAAAAAGAATTAAAAATAACTTAAACCACGATTATAATTTAATCATTTAAAAAAATAAAGAATTCTTCCTTTGGCTTTAAGTTCAAATAAGCGACAACTCTTAGGGAATTGAAAGGGGAACTTCCCATCGGTTGGCCCTTGTATCATTTTTACCGCCCGTAACAAGCGGACATATAAAAGAATTTGACATTCCAACAAATACATTTACCGGGATACAAGGCATATTTATAGGCTTTCAATGCTTTAACGGTAAGATCGGAAGGAGCTAACTAATCCTTATTAAATCGCTTCTCCGGCTGGCCTGTGATCGTGAATTATTTTTAGGCAGCAATTATTTGAATTATATTAGGGTTTTAGAGGTTCTACTTTGGAAATTTGTGTCTGATTTCGTCAAATTTGCGCCGACTAGAGGTAATTTCTGGCTAATTTTGACTTTCATTTCTGACTGTTGGAAGAATCCAGCTAAGAATGTTCAAATACGGAGTAAAAGACCTCGTCGTTTAATCAATTGACTGTTTCCGTGGGCGGCGGGTGATTGGATTGACGGTTTTTCTTACACGCCGCGTTAAATTTAATTAATGTGGAATATTCTCCTTGATTATTTCCTGTAGGACCTTGCCGGAGCTGCCGGGGTGTAATCAAAGCAGAGTGAAGATATTTAAGGAACGCGGGGTGCGAAGTCTAGACGCGCTTCTGACAGAGTATTTCTTCCATTAGGTTTTGTTTACTCAGGAAGAGTGAGTAGTCGTCAATTCTCTGGTTTTCGTACTTGATCTTAAGTTTCAGTAGTCGTCGTCAATTCTCTGGTTTTTGTTTTTGATCCCGCGTTTCAGCAGTTTGGAGAGAGGTATCCGGTGAATTTGACGTGTTTCCGGCGTTTGACAGGTTTCTTGGCGGAGATCTGTCGGAATTTGTGTTTTTGAGTGGAATTTCATAGCAGGTATGTTGCATTTTTGAATTTTCTTATGTATGTAGGTTTGAATAGGTCAGATCTGGCTGCGTTGGACTGGAAATAGCTTTTATAGTGAGGAATTTAGGTTTAAGTTCGTTGATTTCGTCGGACTCCAAAAAATTTCGCTTGAGAATGTGCTGCCGATTAGATAGCTGGATATTTTTTCTGAGATCTATTGCTTACAAGCCTAATTTATAGCGTTTTTAGCTGCATTTGCACTTAAAGTTTTGCTAGTGAAGGAGTCTCTGGAAAAGTTTTCAGATCTCTTTGTTATTCAAAATTAAATCGTGTCATTTTAGGTGTGTATGTACTTAAATGTGGGATATTGGATGGATTTGTGAAATAGTGTAAATATCTGTCATACAAGCTTAAATCATCCTAGTTTTTTCATTTGAAATTACGCAACTGAAAACTTGTCGAGATCTTTCTGTTTTACAAGGTTAAATCGTTTCACTTTAGATGTGTTATTTTTTAAATTATGCTATGGAAGATAAATTCGAATTTCTATGGTACAATTTTAAATCGTCCATTTGCACTTAAAACTATGAACTGAAGAAAATTTGAAAAATTGTTTAGATCTCTCTGTTTTACAAGCACTCTGTCTCCATTTGAAATTCTTCTTCCGAAGGAACTTCTGGAAACATGTTCAAATGTCTGTTTTGCATGCTTACGTTGTCATAATTTTGTTGGATTTGCAACTAAAATTGCCTAATTGGAGAACGCCTCGATTCTTTTTCAGATCTCTCTGATTTGAAGCTTAAATCCGGTTGTGTTTACCTTAATTCTGCCGACGAAGGATAATTTACAAAACCTGTTTGGATCCCTCTGTTTTGCAAGCTTGGGTTGTCTCAATATCAGTAATTTTTTTTCCTTAAATTTTTGCTATTGAAGGGAATCAATCAAGCCTCGTCATCCTAATTTGGTTGCATTTGAACTTGAAACTGGGCAACTGAAGATATTTTTTCTTTTTCTTGAATAAGATCCTTGATAACTGTCTTGCTTTGGGTGTTTGTTTGCACCTAAAATTCTACTACTGAATGAATTACTGAAACTGTAGTTTGAATCTCATTTTTACTAGTTTACATTTTGTTAATTTCAATGCATTATCACTTAATCTTCTACTACCCTTTTAACTACCCTTTTAAAATTTGAAATTTACAGTTTTTTCTGTTAATCAAGTAGCCTTACTTTAGGTACACTTGCACTTACAGGTCTGTTACAAGGAACTTTTGAGCAGTTGTTCATAAGCTCAAATCATCTGAATTTTGCAGCATTTGTGTATAGACTTCTACTACTAATCTGTTTTTCAAATCTTCGTCCTCCAAGATTAAGTTGTCTTAATCAATGCATTTGGACAAATTTTATTTGCCACCGATGGGATTCTGAAACATTCTGTTTTGCAAGCTGAAAATGCCTTTATATTAGGTATATTAGGTGTATTTTTTATGATCTGGTTGTGCTTGCATACAAACTTGTAAAGCTTCTCTTGTTTTTAGGCAGTTCTCGGTAAGGTTTGTAAACTTGAATTTGCTTATGTTATTATCCAGTCTGGATCCATGAAGTACATCCTATGCTTATTTACATTTTCATGGATTAATCTTGATGGATGTATAATTTTACATATGGAGTTCTATTTTCTTCTTTGAGCAACTGCAAAATATGTTTTTCTTTTGGTGCCTAAGAGATTGGCATTAGCCTTGGAATATGTGATTATTTTAATATTAACTCGTCATTCCATTTCCTTTTCCCTCAAAGCAAGGCTTTATTTATGTTTATGCTTCTTGATCTATGCTAAACTTTCTTGATATTTAGACTCCCTCTGGTTCTTCAGCAGGTGAAGATGGTGAAAATCTGCTGCCTCGGAGCTGGGTATGTCGGCGGGCCAACAATGGCTGTCATTGCCTTAAAATGCCCTGCCATTGAAGTTGCTGTCGTAGACATCTCAACAGCTCGAATTGCTGCCTGGAATAGCGACCAGCTCCCTATTTATGAGCCTGGCCTTGATGACGTTGTCAAAAGCTGCAGAGGAAGAAACCTGTTTTTCAGTACTGATCTAGAAAAGCATGTCATGGAGGCAGACATTATCTTCGTCTCAGTCAATACACCAACAAAGACCCGAGGACTTGGGGCTGGAAAGGCTGCAGATCTAACCTATTGGGAGAGTGCTGCTCGAATGATTGCAGATGTTTCAAAGTCTGACAAAATTGTTGTGGAAAAGTCTACTGTACCAGTGAAAACAGCAGAGGCAATTGAAAAAATTCTGATGCATAACAGCAAGGGAATAAACTTCCAAATTCTTTCAAACCCAGAGTTTCTTGCAGAAGGAACTGCAATTGAAGATCTTTTCAAGCCAGACCGTGTCCTCATTGGAGGTAGGGAGACTCCTGAAGGGCAGAAAGCAGTTCAAGCCTTGAAAGCAGTTTATGCAAACTGGGTTCCTGAAGATAGGATCATTACAACAAATTTATGGTCTGCAGAAATTTCAAAACTTGCTGCAAATGCATTTTTGGCCCAGAGAATTTCATCGGTGAATGCAATTTCAGCCCTCTGTGAAGCAACTGGTGCAGATGTTACTGAAGTTGCTTATGCTGTTGGCAAAGATTCAAGGATTGGTCCAAAGTTCTTGAATGCTAGTGTTGGTTTTGGTGGCTCATGTTTCCAGAAGGATATCTTGAACTTGGTTTACATCTGTGAGTGCAATGGACTTCCAGAGGTAGCAAACTACTGGAAACAGGTTATTAAGATTAATGACTATCAGAAAACAAGATTTGTGAACCGTGTGGTTTCCTCAATGTTCAATACAGTTTCAGGAAAGAAGGTTGCCATTCTTGGTTTTGCATTCAAGAAGGATACTGGTGATACTCGAGAAACTCCTGCAATTGATGTATGCAAGGGACTTCTTGGGGACAGAGCTAACATTAGCATTTATGATCCCCAAGTAACAGAGGATCAGATTCAGAGGGATCTATCCATGAACAAATTTGATTGGGATCATCCTATTCATTTGCAACCAATGAGTCCTTCAGCTATCAAGCAAGTTACTGTTGTTTGGGATGCATATGAAGCTACAAAGGATGCTCATGGAGTGTGCATTTTAACAGAATGGGATGAGTTCAAAAGTTTGGACTATCAGAAGATCTATGATAATATGCAGAAACCTGCATTTATTTTTGATGGGCGTAACATTGTAGATGTACAGAAGCTCAGGGATATTGGTTTCATTGTTTACTCTATTGGTAAGCCTCTAGATCCATGGGTGAAAGACCTACCTGCGGTGGCATAGAAGATTCAAAGTATTTCTGTTTCTTCCAAGGTTGACATGGATTTGCAACTTGAGCGTGAAAGAGAAACTCTCTGAAGGTGGTAGTTATACTGGAATCTAAGAGATCATTGGAATGGATTTTACTTTTCACATTAGGCGGACGGTATTCTATATCTTTTATTATTTGTGGGAGAACCAATTCCATTTTAGAACCTGGATGGAATTGGTAATACCTTAGCACATTTTGATTTAGTAGCATTGAATATTGTTAGAGGATCCTGCCAGAGCAGGCTTAGGGCTTCATCTTCTAGCTCATTCAAATAATATTGTTTCTTTTGGGTTTGGCATAAACCCAAATTGATTTTCCGTATTTTTTAAGGTTTAAGCTCCTGACATTATTTTTTGAAGTTTAATACATAACTGCATGTGCTCGTATCCTAAAGTCTCAGCTTTTATTGGTTGATGTTCCGCGTTTGTCTTTATTTTCACGGGATTATGTGATTTGTGGTCACTTCTAAACAATGGAAGAGCTACCTGGATGATTCATGGATGGGAAATCTGATTGGTATAACTTGTCATGGCAATTATTGATCAATGTGCTTTCCAAATCAACATGTGTGTTTGGTTACTATTTATGCTTAAAAAATAAAAAGTCTTTGGAAGGGTGGTTACATATTTATTATTTACATATGGTAATTTTTTAGTTTCAGCAGTTAGCAGTAGACTTTAATAGAAATATGCCTTAATTATTCTACTCCTGCAGCTTAAGCTTGACTTTTAGTTTGCCTGCTCTGGATTCTACGAGCCATTTGAACCGTGTTTATTAAGATGTGTCATTGTATCACTTGGAGTTTTGTCCACCTGATATAATTTTGCATAGTTTGCCTTCTTGTTATATCATATTATCAATTTCAATTCTGATTTACAAGTTTTTGTTTTGGATCATTCTTGGGTTTCCTGTTTGTACCTACCACTTCTCTTGAGTATCAGTATAAATGGAGCTATAGTTATTCGATTATTTTGCAGATTCAGCTGCATGGTTGCAAGTCAGTTTCCATCAAACCCACATTTTTATGAGTTTTGCTTTACAAGAACCCATCTTTCATGAGCTAGGGCACTCTGTTATGAATGGTTCAAAAAACAAAGACCACTTGCTTAAGATTTTGCAGATGGGTGAAGCATGATTATGGGGAATATTCCATGGTTAATTGCACTTGACCCAGAGTAGTACTGGGATTGGCAATCTCCACAGAATCTTGGTGCTTAACCTGTCAAATAGTTTCAATGTAGATTGACTTGTAACAACACAGCTGAATCCTATTTATTTTTCACCTGTAAGCTTAAGTTTCAAAGGTTATTAGGTTGTCAAACAACGAAGTCCCTACAGTTAGAACAAGAGTATTCCTAAGAAGGGGAGCTGGGCCCAGGCTGTACAGAGGATTGCCTTATATTTTTTTAGAGGTAATTTGTTGAGTTCAAGATTTAGAAATTGAGCGTTCCCATGAGGTGGGAGCTAGGGCCAGGCAATATAAAAGATTGCCATCGACAAGAGTTCAAGATTTTTTAACCAAGGTGTTATTTTAGCACTGTTTTTATCCTGTATATTGCTTGATCCTTTCGTTTGTTTCTGCCAATAGGAAAAATGAAAAGGCGGGGAGGGGAATCTGATGCAATCTAGTACAACTGTCTCCGAGTGAAATAATACAATAGGGTATAATGAAATGAAAGTTGATTAATTCATATTTCTGCAACATAGTATCGGGTTATTAACTTATTAGTGAGGAGACATATACTGCATTTGTAGTATTGTATCTGAAGTTTGATCTGTGGGGTCATTTCATATTTTTGTTTGTTTTAACAAAATTACCTACTCTGGAGAGGCTTTAGTTTCTGTGATCTCTTACATAGATGCATGTAAGATTTCATTTTTGCTAATTGGGATCCTTTTTTTAAGCTCTGTTTTTGAAAGACTCTCAATTCTAGTAGAATGGTTGCTTTCACATGTATTGATACGACATTTGGTTGGAAAACTTTTTGTCATTTCTCCTATTCACTTGTTCAGGAGTTTTCAAGATACCATTGTAAATTGTATCACTTCTTCGAAAAGATGATCTTTTGAATGCTGAGTTGGTCCCATACTAGTTTACTTCAGTCTTCTGAATGCTAAATTGGTTCATACAATGCATGCTAATTAAAGAGGATGATCTTGATGATCTTTGGAATGCGGAGTTGGTCCAACCTATTTACCTCAACTCAAAAGGATTAACTCAAGAGGATGAGCTTTTGAATGTCAAGTTTACCCACACTATGTGCATAGAATTTTTCGGCTAAATTCTCAAATCAGCAATGAACATTTTGGTATTACTAGGTCATGCAGATGCAAAGCAGACCTACTAACATGAAGACTGTTTCACTGAAAATGATTTTCACTTTCTTTGCATTGGAAAATCCAATGAACATCTTTTATTTAATACGAGTGTAAGATGTTGGATGTTAATTTGTTTCATACATTGTTCTGTCTTTAGAACTCAAAATTTAGGCAGAGGACTTTTTTTCATGAGTATTTAGGCAGTGTTTGGGAGAGTGGTGTAAGAATCCCTTAGCTGGATACAGACATTAAAAAAGAATCTAATAGAATTTTCAACCCATTGGTAGCCTTAATGTTTCTCCAGACTAAGAGATAATCGACTCTTTAGCGAGTTTGTGCCCATCAAAACTAATTGTCAACTAGTTCATCCAAAGTTTCTGTTTTCTTCGTTTTAGCAGTCTCTTCCTCTGCATTTTTTAGTATCAATTAAAAACAACTTTTTTTGTTACATTAGGAAAATACAGATCTTGTTTATATTCCAAAAATGTCAGAAGTAATTTGCATCGATAAATGAATCTTTCAACAAAAGACAAAAGTATAATCAAGTCACTGTTATAAAAGCAGCATTCGTATTACTATAACTATGATAAATAACTATAATGAATTGATTTCTGGATTCAATTGTGTACAGATTTTTTGTATGCATTCGTATTATTATAAAACTAGTATTCGTATTACTATAACTATGATAAATAACTATAATGAATTGATTTCTGGATTTGATTCTGGATGCAAAAAACATGTACACAATCGAATCCAGAAATCAATTCATTATAATTAACATGGATTGTGGAAAATTGATATCATTAATATGATAAATAACTATAATGAATTGATTTCTGGATTCAATTGTGTACAGATTTTTTGTATGCATTCGTATTATTATAAAACTAGTATTCGTATTACTATAACTATGATAAATAACTATAATGAATTGATTTCTGGATTTGATTCTGGATGCAAAAAACATGTACACAATCGAATCCAGAAATCAATTCATTATAATTAACATGGATTGTGGAAAATTGATATCATTAATATGATAAATAACATCAACATTCATACTGATTGCTAACCAACATTATGGTACAAATGATTTCATCATTAACATAAAATATTAGTGACATTGCATAATGAAAAACTGCCACTAATTGACAGCAAACCAAAGTTCACATACTCTTCGAATATTTAGGTGTATAACATAATTTTAGTAATAATCATATTACAACTTACCTCTTTAAGTAAGTCACTAAATCAATGATGTACGATGTATGAGGTACAATCCATATGAGTATGAGGCAACTTCACATTTTTAATATAGGCATTTAAACACTATTACATCAATATGATTGAATTATAGGCATTAATTTTACATCATATTTATTACTATATTAATAGTTCAATTATAGACATTAATTTTATATCATAGTTCAATTATAGACATTAATTTTATATCATATTTAATATATATATTTAAGCACTATTATATTGGTTCAATTATAGGCATTAACTTTACACTATATTTAATATAATATATATAATATCTAGACAAGTAAAATAATATCACGATAATGAATCAACCCTTCATCTCAAGCACTTTGAGACGTAACTATTCTCAAATTTTGACAAACTTATTCTACTAATAATTTGGTGAAGATATCTATCATTGAGCCTCTATTTCAACATAGTCAATCAAAATCTATTATAATATAATATTAATATTTATTAAGGATTCATAGCTTTTAAGTAGTTTTAAAATGAATATTTCAAAGGTTCTAGTATAACACCTTATAAATAAATATGTTTTAACATATTTTAAAAGGATATTTAATTCATTAATAAATATTCCGACAAGCTGCAAAGCTACACTGTTAACGATTGCTCACCGGGCTCTTTCCCCTTCCCTTTTCTGCTCACTCGTGCGTGAATCGCCAAAGGTTTCTCGACTGAGCATCTCAGCCATTGGCGGGAATTTCGCCCGCATCCAATCCCCAATTCTTGTTCACCCCTGTGCACAGGAAGGCCCTTCTTTTTTCTTGTGGGTGCCTCGTACGATCGTGTTGGGTGAGCAACAGCCGCTTTGTCACAGTACTTATGGGCTAACGGGTCACACTTTGGCCAAGTATCCTACAGAAAGACTCCCGAAAGCCAGAGCGATTAAAGGAATGGCCATAGGAATGGGCGCATCATGACATCGTAAGATGTCTCGCCCGAATGGATTAGTTGGTGCTAGAAATGTCAGAAAAAGCGAACGGAAAGAGTAGTGAGAAGTGGAAAAGACAGGGACACTTCCCAACCAGAAAGCGAAGTTCCCACTGATGGTATATTTGGTGTAAGCGAGCTCCGAGATCACATCTTTGGAATAAAATCCAGTGAGAAAAGGAAATCCAATTGGGGATGGGCTGCCTATGGGCATCATGGCGTAGGTCAAGGGTAACGAGGAAGCAAGCCCCCCCATCTTGCGCATATCTTGCTCATCCGACATGGCATGAATCACCGAACCTGCACTCGAGGATGGTAATGCCTTGGAAAACGCGTGATTCATTAAGTGAAAGACGCTAACCGAATAGTTGGGAATGCCGCAAGCAAAGATCATATACCCTAATTGACTGCGGGTTGAATAAGCTATGACCCTCTTCAGATCGTTCTGTAATATTCCAGTGGTTGCCGCGGAGGATGACGTCATAGCCCCTGCAAAAGCAATCGTAGATAACGCCGTGGGTGGGTATTCAAATGGAGGGGAGCACCTCGCTATCATGGAAACGCCTGCTGTTGCCGTAGTAGCTGCATGAATCAAAGCGGATACTGGAGTGGGACCCTCCATCGCATCGGGTAACCGAGTATGCAATCCTATCTGTGCGGATTTTCCAACAGCACCAATAGAGAGTGAGATACAAATCACAGTTATGGCATGAAATCTCACATTGCAGAAGATGAAAGAATTGTGGGGTTCGGAAAAGGCACTAGCACGAGCAAAAATGGTCGAGGAGTCTACTGTTTGAAAGAGAGTGAAACGACCCAAAATCCCGAGAGCTAATCCGAAATCACCTACTCGATTGACAAGCATAGCTTTGATAGCTGCTTTATCCGCCTGAAGTCGTGTGAACCGAAAATTGATTAGCAAATAGGAAGCGAGACCTACTCCCTCCCATCCCGGGAATAATTGAATCGAGTTATCCCCGGTAACCGACATGAGCATGAAGAAAGTGGGAATGGATGAATAACACATAAATCGAGGGCTATGTGGATCCTCGGACATATAGGAAATGGAATAGAGATGGACCGAGCTACTTACGAATGTAACCGCGATTAACATCACTACGGTCGGGCTATCAAACACAGGGTCGAAAGTGAATTCCGGGTCGAACCGAATCGAGCGAGCTCTGTTACCCATGGTCGATGCGGTGGTGCACCCCACTCGAATTGAAGTAAGTGCTCTCCGAACCGTGCGGGGAGGTCTCCCATCACACGGCTCACCAACTTGATTGATATTATGGCTGGCGGCGCCCTACTCTCCCCCCCCACCCCCCTACTATAGTTGGCGTTTAGTTATAGTTTAGCCCTATTGAACCCCCACTATTCCCCCCCCCACCCCCCCCCATATAGTTGTTCCATATGGTCGGTGCCGAAGGCACAGCCTGCTAGCCCTTTAGAATGGTAGGGGCCGAGGATAGGGCCTTTACCCTTTATAATAGTAGGGGTAGGGGCCCCAGGGCCCTATTGAACCCCCACTATAGAGGATAGGGGCCCGCCAGGATAGAGGTAGGGCGGGGCCCTACTATAACTAAACTATTATAGGGGGGTGGGGGGGGCTATAGTGGGGTGGGTGGGGGCCGGGCCAATCAAGTGTACGGCATCTGCCGACTCGGGCCCCTTCTCCCCCTACGCCGCTGATCTTCGCTACCACCAAGGGCCCCTATATTCTCGGGTTCATCGGTACCAGCCCTTCGTGCAGGACCCACCTATAATTATAAGGGCCCATGGGTGTGGGTGGCAATAGGGTTGGCCTCCCAACCTCCTGGGGGTTGGACCTTATATTTCATATTAAACAATTTATTAAATAATATCAATGTCCTTGCTATAGGGTATTTGGGTGCTATCTACTTTCTTCTTATATGCGAGGGAATCTCATTTTTAAATTTGAAAATAAAGAATGTGAATTTGAGTTTGAAAGAGTTCATATGCAACAAAGATTTGTGTAAGGTCATTTGGAAGAGGGAAAGGTTCATGTGTTTGTAATTATGTAAATAAAAAAGCAAGTTCTCTCAATTAATGATGTTTGTGGAATTATTTTACTATTATGATCTTTTCCACCATAAATTTGTGTAGTTGTTGATGCCTTATTTTAACGTCTCTTTTATTTGTGTCTTGTGCTCATTTTGTGCATTTGACCATATTCGCCTAATATTGATAACTAATTTAAAAAATATCCACTTGGATCTGATGTGTTCAATATTTTCCAAGAATGTTCATTTAAAATATTTTATTCTTAAAATCTTTAGTAAAATTTGTGTGAGGTACTTTTGTACAATACACAACCAAGATTGTACAATACCAACTAAAGTTGGATTCACATGTAACTAGGATAAAACAACCATCCTAACCTTCTTATATAAGCATTTCACACACAAAAGTATCCATCATTTTTGGTACAATTTTACCATTACCAAATTGATTGATAGACATCCTAATATAGAATACAACTCTTAGAAATATTAGTCAACATAAACACTAGCACACTTTAGGACTCTAGTACTTGTCTTATAGTCATTAATTTGTGTCATAGTCTTGCTTAAGACTTTCAACCTAGCAATCAAATTTACTTCTAAAACTATTAAAACTCTTATTAGATGACTATAATATCTTAGATCACGATAGAAACATCAAGAACTTTCTAAAAAAGTAAACAAGACTTTCACAACATCAAAGTTTTTCAAGTTATTGAAAAAAATAGTTTTTTACAAAAATGGGTATAACTTTCTTATAACATTAACATTTTTTATCCCATAAAAATAATGAAAAAATGACAACAAAATTTATGAAAGTTTAAGAGTGTTTCTTAGAGGATGATAATGAATGTTCATTGTAGCTCTAGTGGCTTGAGAAGCATAATTTATTATAACGACAAACCTTGATCAAAAGTTTACTTATTTCTAAGGATTCTCTAATATAGAAGCTCATTTTTTTAAAACTAATAGTACACTTAATTACTTAGACAAGCTTTTCAAGGAGCTTGACTATAAAAACTCCTACTTAGAAATATTTTAAAATTCATTCAAGAATATCATACAATTTCTAGAGCATACTAATCATTAAAACTATTCAAACATTCATCTAAGACTTTATCAAAAGATCAATACATATGCTAGTTTCATGTTCCAAAACAATTCACTTCAAACCTGAAGATTTTGATTCAAATTCATTCTAGAATTGATTCATAGACAAAGTAAACCATATGCAACTCAAAATGATTTAAATGAGATCCCCACAGGATCTAAGTCATACTAAAACAAGAATCCTTAATTAAATCTTCCTATCCATTTTTTCCCAAGATCAATTCAAGGATAGTTTCATACACATTAGATATAAAATCAGATCTTTTAAAGTTAAGATTAAAATCTAATTCACATTTACATTAAATTCCATAAATCACACAACTTTCCTATGGTTCACTAGGTTTCTACTTACACAAGCAACCTCTATTTTAACCTACATCAACTAGTTTCTTTCAAATTTAGATAATGTGATATTCAATTGTGGTAGTTCACTTTTTCCATTGAATTCAAATACAATTTTCTCAACAACCATTTTCACAATCTTAAATCCTAGATTCATTGATTAAGTAAAATTTGAAGATTATCTAAATTAACATGATAAACCCTACCTTGAAACCTTAGAAAAATTGATAAGTTTGATAAAAAACAACACTAATCCATCACAAATCTTGACTTCAAATCCTTAAATAAATAACATCTATTCTTTGTCTTTAACCTATAATTCTTCTATATTATTTACCCCCCTTAATTGCAATAATGGAATTGAATAATGAACACCTTTTTACTGAAAGCATAATCCTAATATAGATTTCTTTTTCTAACATTAACTTAACATGAACTAAAAATAAGAGTAAATAATAGTTGATTTTCATAAAATAAAAAATCATATTAATTAATCTGTCTAATGTACACATTTTCAATATTGAAACATTAGAATTAATATTAATTTTTATTTTATACTTAAATAAGAAATCTTTTCTTTTCATTTCATTTCAGATGAAATAGATATCATCATTATTTATAAATTTTAAATTAGAACTTGCACATTAAATTACCATTTAAGTTATAAGTAAATTTTTCAAATCATTTCTCATAATTATCTAACTAGATAATTAACTAATAATTCAAACATCAAAACAACTATTCAAACACTATAATTTATTATTCTCCATTCATTTGTCATCCTAATTTAATTTGTTAATCATTGTCCACACAATTTGATTATTTTAAGGCCTTCAATATTGAAACTTAGTTAGCCTTCCTCAGTACCATATATAATAAACTCTCAACAAGATTCTTGATAGCATTGTTAGCCATCAATATAATGATAATAATATAATCATTGTCTAAATAATTAACCATGTCAACTAACCTTTACGTAGATTATTTTTTAGCAACATATTTTTCTTGGACAAGGTTTTGGGTCCTTCAAAATCTGTTTATAATGGTTTAGGATCCCATCAAAACTTGTTTTCCTAATCAAAAACACTAAGATTACACTACACATAAATATATTAAATCAATAATTACACTCAATATTAAACCATACACTCATCCAATTTATCATAATATGAAATATCATAAAATGAAAAAAAAACAAAAATGAAAGAATATTACCATTAAACCCACATGTGATTGCTTCCTAATGCACCTACACCATTAAATCTACTACAACCTCTCATAGCTGTTGACTTCTATTCTACCATAATCCTTCCATACTTGTCACTACCCTCCATTTACCAAGTCACCAAGAAGAAACCATAAAAATAATGTGAGAAGTTGTTAGCCACTCAACTTCCTAAAAGAATCTTTTAGGATAAAAATTCTAGTTCTCACTATTATATATTATGTATTAAAAAAATATAGACTCCATGCTTTATAATCAATGGCATTTTCTAATTAAACAAAAATATTCAAAGAAGAATTAAGTCACACCTGTTAGCCCACTATTAAAATGAATGAATAAATTACCTAAAACTCCAAATGCATAGGCACTTGGAAACAAACAAACACATAAAAGTGATTGATGTAATGTTATTTTCAACATTACTCAAAATACACAAAAATTAAAGAATTAAACTTGTCGATTATGGGAATGTTTGACTCACTTAGTTCTAATCCCTTGTTTAGGTTATTGAATTTTTTTATTTTATTTTGACAAATATCAATTATTAAATAGTTATTACATGTAGATTAATAAAGGATGAATTTATGTGTTATTTTAATGAAATTGATATGTAACTTTTTAAATTTAAATATTATTAATTGTTTTTATTGAAAATAAATATGAGTTCTATGTTTGTTTAATTAATTAGAATTCTTCTATTTTAATATATATATAGACTTATTATATACACATATACATATATGTATATAATTGCATATAGGTAATATACATATATAATACATATAGGTATATGTATATGTATATTTATTTATATGTTTAATGATACTAATTATTTCATATGATAAATTAAATTAAAGGTCAAATTTACGATCAAAAGTTTATGAATCATTGTAAATGGATCTAATAAAGTATCTATAAATACACATGAAACTAGAGAACTTATAAATATATTTCATTATAGAACTCATGAGTTTATGTCAATCATTGAAAAGTGTTAGATATAACTTTTTCCTTCATATTGGAAGCTCAAAATCATTTAGTAAAGTATGGAAACTCCTACAGTCCATGCATGAAGGCACAATACTTTCAAAAATTATTGAATTAATTTTTAAACTTTTCACCACTTCTATGAAATGATATGAAAAATCACAAATTATCTTGTTGAGGTGGAAAACATAAACTCATAAGTAGATGGTTGCAATTGCAATCTTATCCAAGATAAACTTCATTCAAATAAATTTTTACCAAAAATATTGAAATTTTAATCCTAAACTCTAAATATCTAAACAAAGAAAATATTTCTAACATTTTAACGCTCTACTCTTCATTCAAGAAGAGAAAGTAATATTCAAGTTTTGATTCCAAAGAAAACTTCCAAAGTGTTATTTTTTCAATCAAAAAATGAAAATTCTTAAAAAAAAAAAAGGATGATAACTAAAATAAATACCCTAATTATGTGAAAATGCATCTTTTTTCTAAAAAATTTAAAAATAAATACCTCATAAAATAGAATAAATGTTGCAAAATATGTCACAAAGAGATGAATTATTATTTCAACATATAATAAAATATCTTGCAATAACAAAAAAAATCAAATAACAAATTAAATCTATAAATCAAATTAGTTTTAAAATCATAACCAAATTCAAAATCAAAATAAAACTATTTCCTTTTTCATTTCACTTTGCATCTAATAATAAGTTGATCTTAAATATTAGTGCATCAAGAAATATGACACACATACTTTAATTGATATTAATGTTTGAAATGAAAAACTCTATTTAGAAGATAATTCAATCAAATAAACATAAGGGTAAGAAAATTTAAAAAATTTAAATAATCTCTTAGAAAATACTTTATTTGTTTCTAAATTAAGTAAAAAAAATTCCTTACTTTCAATCCACTAAAAAAAATCAAAGTTATATTATTTAAAGATAATTGTATTATTATACACTAGAATGAATCTATAGTATCCCAAAGCATTTAAATAATAATTTTTACATTTTCAATAATTTTATAAAATGGTGAAACTCAATTGTGGCATGAGAATAGGTCATTAAAGTTGCAAAAGCTTAAATGATAAAATTTGTTATGATCTTGTGGTTGCTTTACTTATAATTAAATACAAATTAGAAACATGTGATAGATGCTTACTAGATGAACAATACATTTTGAAAAAAATTATGTCCAATTTTTTTGTAACCCCTTAAAATTAGTTCATAGTGACCTAATGAGATCCTTACAAGTCCTTTATCTTAGTGAATATATTTATGTCTTATTTTTTTTATTTTTATTTTTGTTGGAGATACCCCCGAGGGGGTCCCCTTTAGCTTAGCAGCCAAGGTCTGAGGGGTATCTATTCCACCAAAATCCGCCCTGGGCACGATCCTGGCCTCATCCCTTTTAGGCATCGGGGCTTTGCACTCAGCAAGACTTGATCCTTGGTGTGCTCATTCTGAACCTTTCAAGTTCACCAGTAGACCAAGAGCCCATTGACTATGCCTTAATTTTTATCAATAATTATACTATAAATAGTTAGGAATGTTATCTAAAATATAAATTGAAAGGAAATTTATAACAATTATATACTATTTCTACATAACCCTTATAAGATAATAATATGCAAAACAAGTATTAAAAATTCATAATGTAAGAGAATAACAAACATACCATCAAGATGAAACTAGATGTAACATAGGAAATCATCTCAAGAGAAAAACCTGACCTCCAAAAGCACTCACACACTCAATGTATTTTCTCATGAACAAGATTACAATACACTTATAGAGTCTTCATGTTAGTCTTTTGAAGCATCAAACACCATATTTACATTCATCCAAATGAACAAGTAAATGAAAACTATGTAGCCACACATTTGAATCTATACTTCCACATATATAACCTACAAGAATTTCTCAATCCAACCTTAGCCAATAAAGGTTACAAAAAACAACCTCAAAAACTACTCATATTCTTTCTTTTATAAAAATAAGATCGTATAGAATCACCATGTGGTATTATTGTTGTCACGAGGATAGCACCCTAGCTAAGTGTAAATACAATTATACTATAAAACATGGTATCATCTTCAAGTTGTGGGTTGCCTGTGGTGAAGATGAACCTCCAGAGAGGGTTGGTTCCCTCGATGAACCTCCTAAAAAATACTACCTTAATCAGGAAAAGGGATAGAAGAACTAAAATGAAAAGATTACTGTAAACAAATATTTTGGCACTCGAATGTCTTTCTAGCCCTTCTAGGGTTTTTCACCTAAAAGGGGAAGATGGGTCAAAATGCAATGTATAAATTCAAGATTAATGCAAGGATGGATGAATTATGTCTAAATGGGATGATCTAAAAGCAGAAAACTAATGAAAGAGTTGATTATTAATGCAAAACCTAAGAAATGCAAGTTGTTTGAAAACACAATGTGATATGCAAAAAGGCCTAGAAATGAAAGTGTAAACTATAACATAAATGAATGAAACTGAATGTGTGCACTTGAGAACTTTTTGGAGACTGGAAATGACTTTTGAAATGCTACTAATCCTAAAAATTTGTCCTACTAGGACTCATTCGCCATTTTGGGAAAATTAGTCCCAGATCTAGGAAACTGTTTTGAAGCCCATTTCAAACAAATGGGTATCCAAAACTACAAAAAACACTTTTCAAGCCTAGCAGTGGGACTCATTCACCACTAATGGTGAATCAGTCCACTTTTGAATTTCTAAAAATCCAAAAATGGAAACAGAAGTCCTCGGTCTGCACTTTAGTTCCTGATAGGTGTTTGCCTCTAAAATTTTGATTTCTAGCATTGAAAGTAACTTTTAATAGATATTTTGGCTTGGCAAGCAAGGAGATATCTTCAGAAAATTTGCAACTTGTCCTTCAGTGATTTCCAAGTCTTCAAGATACCTAAATCTACAAACACACAAGAAAAGAAGGAGAAATGTTGGATGTTAGGGCATGGCAGTTTGCCTTAGTCAAACCCCTTTTTAGGTAATTAAACCAAAATGAAGAAAGAATGTAATGAAACATGAAATTATGGAGTTAGATACTCGCCATGATGTTTGATCTTGAATTTCTGCAACAAAATATGAAGAATCTTCCCTTGAATGTCTGAAAAATGATCTTGAATGACTTGGAATGTTAAAACCCTAGCTTGCTTAACTTGAGGTGGAAGAAAAATGATCAATGAGTAAATATTCTTGATGATTTATATGATTAATTAGGGTTTAGAAGCTTGTATTTATAGGCAATCCACCTAATTTTCTCGTTAATTTGATCCCCAAGGTCGACATGAAGGAAAATAAAACTTAAAATCCAACTTTTCCCAATTAAACCCTGAAAATGGCTAAAATGGGACTCATTCGCCATCAAGGGAAATGGGTCCCACCTGGATGGGACTTATTCATCCCAAATGGCAAATGGGTCCCACAAGGGCCATTCTACTAGTTGGAATGTCAGGAAATAAGGAAATCGGGTTTATATGGTGACTTTGTCGATTATTTCATCAAATTAAGCCTTAGGATGCATAATATGGGGTCATAGGGGCCTATTAATGATGATGTAAAGGTCAATTAGGGCTAGGGACACAAATTTCAATGTGAAATTGTGATTAAATACACTTTACACCATTAAAATAAGGTCCACATAGCCTAGAAAGGCACAACATCCAATGTGAATGTGTAAAACACATTACAACACTAGATTAAGATTAAGTTTAATTCACAAGCCTTCTAGATTAATGTGATAATACCATTAAATATATTTAACATTTTTAAATTAAAGGAAAATGGGTTAATTAAGTCTAAAGAAGTGTGAAAGTCTTTTACAACACTTTACAACACCTTTACAAGACATTGTTAAATGCATTTTATTCTGTTTGCAAGGGTCCAAGACCTAGTGTGGATGTGTAAAACACATCAAAACACTAAATCAAGGCCTCATTAAGTCCAATTTATCATCAATTATTCCCAAATCAAGCAAGAAAAAAGGGATACTTTTTCTATGTCCACAGTTAGCCCCCACTTTAGGTAACCAAGCCCCCAGGATCCAAGATCCTAAGTCAAATCAACATAAGCATGAAAGGACACACATAAGGTGAATGATGTGCAACAAGATAGATACATGATCATACAATGGAAAGAACTAGAAAGAAGAGAAAATCAAAAATGAAAAGGTGGATCAAGCTTTGACCGTTTGTCCAACACATTGTGGATCAGATCTAGGTCGTTTGTCCAAAAATGCATACTCACTCTGAGGCAACAGAACTCATGGTTTCTTGTCAGGTGAGAAGACCCAAAAGGTGAGAAACATACACTCACGGATGGTATGTACTCACAAACACATAGGTAGCTATGGGGAAAATTCATGCCTCGGAATGGGCTTCCCACTCAGCCGTATCAAATTTATACCTCCTGATAACTTTAATAAGGCATCATAAAATAAAATGACTTTCGAGCTCTATGAGGTAAGAAAAACTTCATATGCTTGACACTCATAGACATTGTTAATACAAAATGGTGTAAGGAATGTTCAAAGGGATTTTTCTTAGTTCGTGCAAGGTCTCATCTTAGGGAACATCATGCCTAATGTTTCCAAGAGAGGATGTGTCAAAGAAGTATCACACTCTTGGATGGAATCAACCCCAATGACACCACCAAGAAGCATTGCAAGAAGAAAGAAATCATGCAATGAAATATAAGTGTCAGTGTATTCCCCCACTTTAAAGCGGTTGAAAACACCAGTATTGTGAGCAATTGCTTTAAAGTAGAAAAAGGAGAACATGAGAGCTTAGTCGGAAAGCCCTATGCCAAGTCATATGTTTCCTATAAGCTATGTCATGAAAAAGGTAGTATGTCACATGCGAGCCAACTTAAGGCATGTCGTCCACATCCCAAGCTTGCTCTTATATGTTCATGAAAGGTTAACGACTAGCCAAAAGAGGCAACGACAAGTGACATACAAGGACAAGGCTACATAACTTCCTTTCCCCCACTTAGTGCAAGACAAGGGTGAGTCGAATTGATTGATAAGATGCATGCTATAGTGAAAATTAGTATCAATTAGAGGAATTAGGTGCCCCACATAAGGGAGAGCATTAAACTCCTTAAGATGTTAGATTTTACCACTCAAATCCTTACATTCATTAGTGGAATGACCATGAACTCTGTGATAGGCACAAAATGAAGTCTTGTAATAGAATTTCTTTCGAGTTCTTGGAGGGAGAGATATCAAGTGATCTTGAAGGAGTCTCGACAAGATAACCTCTTGATTAATGGGAGAAGGTGGTCATGTAGTTTGTGACAAAGATGTTTCTTTCTTAGTACGAGATGTTATACTGATGCAAGACTCTTTAGACTGTGAGATTTTGTTTTCTCCTTTACAGGAGGGTGTAAAATCTAACAAATTCAATTCATAAGTGTTTTGCAAGATGACATTGACATTAAGCGAAGATGTGTTGATGTTGAGTGAAGGCTTGGTGATTTCTATCAAAGGACAATAACCAAGACCATGAGTTGTTTGTTGTGTGATAGGGTCTATAGGGTTGCAGATACCTTGTTCGTTAGCACCACATCCTTTTCCACTTTATCCAAGTTGTTTCATAAGTTCATAACCTTTTCCATAAAGCTTTTTCATTGCTTTTGGATCAAGTTGTTGGTTGTTGTTGTGTTTTTCAAAGATGGTTGTGTAATTGGTTATGTTTTGGTTTAAAGTGGTTGAGGTGGATGCTTTTGAAGGGTCGTTCAAGTTTGGTGTTGTCATGATCTTGCACTTGTCCATGAGTGTGGGTGTGAAATCCAAGGAATCCCAATCATCGTCTAATAGTTTCGTGATTTGTTCAATATGTTGTTTGTCTTTTTGTTGGACGGGTTCCACTTGCATAGTTGGTGCTAATGTGTTTAAATGATTCACTTTGTTTTTCTTAATGTTCAAACAACTATTTGGATCGGGGTCAACTTCAAGTATGTGCACTTTGTTGTTGTGAATGTATTTCATTTTTTGATGAAGAGTGGAAGGCACACCATGCATTTCATGAATCCATGGCCTACCTAGAAGGAGATTATATGAAATTTCATGACGTACAACATGGATCAGTGTCTGTAATGTGGCCTTCCCAACTATAATAGGAAAAGTAATCACACCAAGTGATTATTTTACTACATTTTCAAAGCCTTTGATAGATAAAGAATCGGATTGAATGTTTGATTTATCCACTCTAAGCTTGTCCAGAAGGTTTACACTACACACATTAAGAGTGGAGCCATTGTCAACAAGGGTTCACTTTTTCCCTATCATTTTGTATTGAGCAATGATCATGAAAGCTTCATTTTGTTTTTACACTTCCAAAGACGGGAGTTCACTTTGGTGGAAAATAATGTCAACATTCAATCCTTGAATTATGGTTGCTATGTCATTTGGTTGCACATTAGAAGGGATAGGAACTTGTTGTAAGGTTGTTTGAAGCATTGTGTGATAGGTAGGTGAATTATGAAGTAAATCCCATAGGGATATCTTTTTGGGAGTTCTCTTAAGTTGTTCAACAAGATCATACTCCCTTAATCGTGTTGAAAAATGAGGTGTTTTCTTAGCTTAATACTCTGTAAAACTTTAATATTTCTGATCTAAGTAAGTCTTTTCTTTGTTACATATATTCTTTGTGGGTGATTATCTTGATTAATCCATTTTATTGTTATAGAATGTAGAGAGAATTTGATAGAAGAACTAGACAGGATATTAGAAAAATTACACAAGATGTACCGTGGAGAAACCCTTTCGGAAAAAAACTCCACCAAGAATTATTCTATTATTCAAACTCTGAATTACAATAGCTCCAATTCTTGCTTGAGAATGCTTATTTTGTCTTTACCAATCTTCTTCACACCTGCAATAACAATTATGACAACTCTATTCAACTTGAATGAGATATAGAGATAATATGCAACCTTGTAATCTCCAAATGGTGATAATTACAATGCATAAGCTCAAGCCCTTGAAAAGGTACGCCATATTCCTTCAAGTTGAGTTATTCAATGAAGACTAAAGCTTACAACATGTGCTTCATGCATTTGAGTGTCCCAAACTGAAGCTACAACTTCTCCTTCACTTTGGTGATAATTCCAAAGCTCTTCCTCAAAGTTGGCACCCTTAAGTAAAGCTACTTAACGGAGCCTTCAGAAATATCTTATCATGCATGAGAGGTAATTCCAATAAAGCATCTTGGGTGCCCAAGTTGTCTCCAAGTTCTTTATAGTTAACTGAAACATTTACTCAACACCATTCCCAAAGAATGGTCATCCCTTGTTAACTGGAGGTACTCCCTATTATCTGTCATGCAACTCAAGTTATTAGCCATGCATTCAAGTTAACTAAAGCTAACTACATGCAACTCAAAATAACCACCATGCATGCAACATGCACTTGCATGCAACTAAAGATAACTAAACCATAACTGAACTGAACTGAACTAAACTAAACTAAACTAAACTGAACTGAACTGAACTAAACTGAACCGAACTGAACTGAACTAAGCTGATCTAAACTGAACTGAACTGAACTTCAAACATGCAAACATCAAATCCTAACTCCTAGGATCTTTTCATGCATTCAAAAGTGTTAACTGTTACTCTGTATAGTTAACTGAACACAAGGTGAGTTTCACCTTACCATGTGTGCACCCACATGCTCCTATTATTTAGGAATAACTACAAATGTCAATTTCATGATTTATTTCATCCAAATAATTAATCTCATACTAATCTTAGTGTTGTTGAACACATTCCAAGAACTTAGGAGATACATGAAATAATTAATGTTTAGGATTTGCAATTAAATGGCATCCTATTTCCAACAAATCGAGGAGCATTAGGCAGTTTAGAATTAGGGAAAGGTAAAGAGGTCAGGGTTGGTTGTTGTGGTTGAAGATTGTTTCTAGTGTTATATGTATGAGCAATAGTATTATGACTCGATTGCTGCGACACATTATTTTGAGGTGGGTAAAGGATGAATTCGGGTTTGTGTTGAGTTGGAGATTTGTGTGATGTTGGGTAAAGAATGAGTTCATATTTGTTTTGAGTTTGGTGTTTGTGTGAAGGTGGGTAAAGAATGAGTTCAGGTTTGTTTTTATTTTGGTGTTTATGTGAAGGTGGGTAGAGAATTAGAACTTAGGATCTCCCATGGGGTATGTATGAGGTCCATTGGTCGAGGGGGATCTAATGGGAACTTGCACATTCATAACCTGAGTGGTCTTGGTTTGATGTATCTCTAATGAAGGGCAATCCAGAATCACCTTTTTATCGTGAGCTAAGGAAGACGCATTACTATTGTTGTGATTTTCTAACACCATGATATTCTCCCTAGGAGGAGAGTTTTAAGGAGAACTACGAATCAAATGTTCTTGACATTCATGGAGTGGTTCTTCTAAAATGACTTCATTACAAGTAGGAGAATGATCAAAGGTGGAATTTTCTTTTTGATTGGTAATGGGAAGATGAGGGGAAGAGTCTATGTGATTATCATGTTTCCCTAAGGTCTTATTCTCTTATTCCATATTACTTACCCTAGAAGAAGAGCTTGTAATGTTTTCATTCGTGGTTAGAGTTTGTAAAGTGGCTTCATCACAAATAGGGGAGGCATCAACAGAAGGACCGCTATGGTTTTCATGTTTGCCAAATAGATCTTCCCAGAGGATAGGAACATTAGGGAAGGGAGGGACAATATTCTCATGACTTTTAATAGGTATATCTGCTAACACCAACCTATCTTGTTTGCATCGAGGAGGGATATTATGAGAAGAACAAGTTTGATTATCATGATTATGGAGACTAGGTAAGGTACAATGTCTAGAATTTTTTCTATGATCTCATCTTCTTGTTGTGTTGTGTGATCGTCATGATTACTTATTGTGATGTCCTCTTCTTTAGTAATGTTATGTCTAATAGGAGAGGTAAGAGGAGAGAAACCACTCGAGTTTTCAAAACTTTCATCAATTGGTTCTTCGAGCACTATAATATATTCTTCACAAGTGTGATAGATAATAGGAGAAGAACAAATGTGATTGTTATGATTATCCAAGGTTTCTTTCACTAGACGAACCTCACCCACAGAAGGGAAACTAGGAGAGGGATCGATGATGAACAAAAAGAGAGGTGAAAGGACCTCATGTTCATATGCACCTAACGAAACTCTCTTACAACATGCAATAAGATCTAAAAATAGAACATGAACTATGATAACTATAGTTTTTTTAATGAAAACATGATGTAATGATTATTCTACAAAATTGAAATGTAACCATGCGAAAGAAAACATGCAAAAGAGGAATGCAATTTTTCAAATTTTAAGGATAATAATTGACTGATTATGCTATGTAACAATATGAGAATGCAAACTTGAAATTTAAACCATGCATGAAATGAGCTAATTTAGGCTAGATCTAATGAAATGCATGTTACAGAAACTCAGCCAACTGATACAGATAGGTAATGGCACCAAACAAAAGCTTAGAAATAGGGTTTTCAGCTTTGTAAATGATAGTTTCAGGGGTGAAAAGGGACTGATTCGCCCAAGGTGCGAATGAGTCCCAATGGGGATTTTTTTCTTCAGAGTTTTTAGATATTTTTGATGGATTTTGATGTGTTCTATGTTGTATGATGCAGACATAAGATGAAAATACAAAATTTGAGAAATTTTGAATGATTTGAGATGCAAAAATGCAACCTATATGCACTTTCAGTAATGCAAAATTGTGAAACCCTAGCATGCAAATTAACTAATGCAAACCCTAATGCAAAGTCAATACAAGCTAGATCTAGGATGATGAAGGACTCCAAATCAGAAAATAAAATTATTCTAAAGGCGGGTTCACCAAAATGTATACAAATATTTTGGCACCCGAATGTAAACAAAGATTTTGGCACCCAAGGTCTTTCTAGCCCTTCTAGGGTTTTCACCTAAAAGGGGAAAGATGGGCCAAAATGCAATGTAAACATTCAAAGATTAATGCAAGGATGGATGAAGTATGTCTAAATGGGATGATCTAAATGCAGAAAACTAATGAAAGATATTGATTATTAATGCAAAACCTAAGAAATGCAAGTTGTTTGAAAACACATTATGATATGCAAAAAGGCCTAGAAATGAAAGTAAACTGTAACAGAAATGAATGAAACTGAATGTGTACACCTGAGAACTTGTTGGAGACTGGAAATGAATTTTGAAATGCTACTAATCCTAAAAATTTGGCCTTCTGGGACTCACTCACCATTATGGGCCAATTAGTCTCAGATTTGGGAAACTTTTCTAAAGCCCGTTTCAGAAAAATGGGTATCCAAAACTATAGAAAACGCTTTTCAGGCTTGGCAGTGGGACTCATTCACCACTAATGGTGAATCAGTCCACTTTCAAATTTCTAAAAATCCAAAAGTGGAAACAGAAGTCCTTAGTCTGCACTTTGGTTCTTGACAGGTGTCTGCCTCTGAAAGTCTTATTTCTAGCACTAAAAGTGACTTTTAATGGATATTTTGGCTTTGCAAGCAAGGAGATGTATTCAATAACTTTGCAACTTGTCCTTCAATTATTTCCAAGTCTTCAAGATATCTAAATCTACAAACACATAAGAAAAGAAGGAGAAATGTTGGATGTTAGGGCATGGGGGTTTGCCTTAATGGTCAAACCTCTTTTTAGGTAATTAAACCAAAATGAAGAAATAATGTAATGAAACATGAAATTATGGAGTTAGATACTTTCCATGATGTTGTATCTTGAATTTTTGTAGCAAAAGATGAAGAATCTTCCCTTGAATGTCTGAAAAATGATCTTGAATGACTTGGAATGTTATAACCCTAGCTTGCTTAACTTGAGGTGAAAGACAAATGATGAATGAGTTAAGATTCTTGATGATTTATATGATGAATTAAGGTTTAGAAGCTTGTATTTATAGGAAATCCACCTAATTTTCCTATTAATTTGATCCCCAAGGTCGACATGAAGGAAAATAAAACTTAAAATCCAACATTTCCCGCTTAAACCCCAAAAATGGCTCAAATGGGACTCATTCGCCATCAAGGGTGAATGGGTCCCACCTAGATGGGACTGATTTGCCCCAAATGGAAAATGGGTTCCATGGGGGCCATTCTGCTAGCTAGAATGTTGAGAAGTAAGGAAATCAGGTTTATATGGTGACTTTGTTAGTTATTTCATCAAATTAAGCCTCGGGATGCACAATATGGGGTCATAGGGGCCTATTAATGATGATGTAAAGGTCAATTAGGGCTAGGGACACAAATTTCAATGTGAAAGTGTGATTAAATACACTTTACACCATTAAAATAGGGTCCACATACTCTAGAAAGGAACAACATCCAATGTGAATGTGTAAAACACATTACAACACTAGATTAAGATTAAGTTTAATTCACAAGCCTTCTAGATTAATGTGATAATTCCATTAAATATATTTTACATTGTTGAATTAAAGGAAAATGGGTTCATTAAGCCTAAAGAAGTGTGAAAGTCTTTTACAACACTTTACAACACCTTTACAAGACATTGTTAAATGCATTTTATTCTATTTGCAAGGGTCCAAGACCTAGTGTGGATGTGTAAAACACATCACAACACTAAATCAAGGCCTCACTAAGTCCAATTCATCATCAATTATTCCCAAATCAAGCAAGCAAAAAGGGAATATTTTTCTATGTCCACAATTACTAACCCTAGGAGGTGATGCACTAATGATTAAAACTTGTACTGCGGCCTCAACACTCAAAATTTCTCAAAATCTCAGCAAGTCTTCACATAACTCAATGTTTTTACATGCTCACACATCAATATTTCATAATAAACATATTTGAGGACTAATCATTAATCACAGAAATATGCATCAATCACACACACACAATATAATAGATATTGAGAAGATAAAATTACTAAATTTTATTGATCGCAAGGTGCTTCAAATAGTTGCATATAAAAACTAAAAATGTATCTATGAATTACAATGTTGTTTTTGATGGAAAAAACCTTCAAAGATTGCAATGCCAAAACCAATAATAAGCAAAGAACTCTCAAAAAAATGAGTTACAATCTGCCTCTCTTGCATAAGGCAAAAAGAAGAAAGGAAGAACTCCCTTTAAAAGTTTTGAATGCTTTGCTTTATAGAAAACCTCTTCAAGATAATTGAATTTGTTCCTCATGGAAGATGTTTGAGCTTTCATGATGAGTTGAAATCCCTCTAAACTAGAAGAAAAAAAATGCAAAGATATGTGGAAAAGAGTTGACTTGACTTCTTGACCTCTTCTAATTTTGTATGCTCCTTGAAGTGTGCCCCAACTGATCTTGATAACTGCACTCTAAAAATTGAGTGATGTTGATGGGAAAGTTGAGTTTAAGCACTTTGCATGAATTCTTTAACTTGTTGGGCATACAAGGAAAAAAAGCCTTTATTTTAGGACCTCAAACTACCTCAAATTGTATGATTTTGGCCTCAAAACCCTCTCAAATCCACTTGTAACCATGTTGGCTTCTTTAGTAGGCCTAAATTGTCTGTAAGTGCTTGAAAATTGAACATTTAGCCACTCAACTTGTGAAAGCTTATGCATGATGATGTGTATGTGAGGTTAACTGAAAGATGACTTTAGGTATGATCATATCTTTGTCAATGGTGATAGATTCTATTGTTATGCATATTTGTAAATTATTGAGAACTGCCTCTTCTCTATCATCCTTAAGGGTTCTTCAGTTTGATTGTTGCTCCTTTATTAGCTTCACCTTTTGTGATGTGACTGTCGATGTTGATTGCTCATTATCCTTCATGACTTTAATTATGGTGTGTACTTCCCTCTTGATCTAAGGTCACTATCATAAGGACATATCACACATTCACTATCCTATGCAATTGTGTGCTTGCATTTCATGGTAACTTGGCAACCAACCACTGTGCTTTATCCCCATTTTGGTTCATTAAGGTTTTCCCCTTACTTTGTCATTTGCATCATTGAGTGTCAATATCAACTTCATTGTCATAAGGAATTTATTATAGGTCTCACTTATACACACAATCAAACCTACCTATCTCCTACCTAATCACTTATCACCTTGCTAATAGCTTGAAAATGGCAGCCTTTGCCTCTTACCCTTTTACCACTATCCTCATGTATTTGATGATTGTCTTTGCATTTGATGTTCAAGACCGTGAACCTTTGCATGATGATTGAAATGAAATCATGTCTATCCTTCATGAGGTGACAGTCCTTGTCATGGTTGATGGTGAATATCATATGCTTATTTCTAAACCTTGACTGCCTGAAGGACACAAATCTGCCCTTGGTTACAGTCCTTCCTTGGTCATTGGCATTCCTTCCTTTGTGACTGTCCTATCAACTTCCCTTTAAATTATCCTTTATGACTTCTTCATCTTTTCATGGTGGACTGTCTTTACAAAGGTTTAAAGTGGTTGTCATTTCTTTTAAAAAATTTACTTTGGTTGTCTTATTTATGACTTCCCACCCCATTTTTAAAATCATAGTCTAATAAAGCTTTGAATACCTCATTTCCCTTGCTTTTCATGCATAGAACACTTAGAGATTGAGTAACAAACTGATTGGATGGCATATGAGGATCAGTGAGCATGATTTTTTTTTTAAATTGGATGAGTTCAAAACCATGGGCAATACCTAGTCATCACTTCTATGATATGTTTGTTGGATAGCCCCAACCCTATTTCCATGACCCTTCATGCTTCAAACACTTATTATTATCAAGGTATGCATGTTCCACTCCAAATGCATCTTTTTTTCCTTGCATCTAGTTTTAACCCTCTCCAACCAATTTTAAATTTTCCATGTGGTTCTTCCATTGATTTTTATAGAAGCTTATTTTTAATGTTAAAGAAGAGCATTTACTACTATTCACCCTAGCTTCCACAACCTAGGGTTGCTTTTGGAATACCTTCATATGTTGCAGCCAAATAACATTGCTTTTTCTTGGGAACAATATTCAATGCCAAGTCTTGTAGAACTCTCATTCAAGTTGTTCATTGAATGCCATCATCCTCCATGTCTGCCTCACTTGTTCTTTTCCTCTTCTAAACATCAATTGGTGTTGGAGCATTTATGGAATTATTTTGCTGAAATGATACAACTGAATGTGAGGCATCCAAAGGTGAATCATGATCCACAATGGCACTATAATCACTAGGTTTCTACTCAATTTTATCTTTGAGCAATCTAGGAACACAAACTTGTAACTGCTTTTCTTTACTACCATGCATTTTTTATGCACCCTTTGTGACACTAATTTGTTAAAGCACATTAAAAAACCACAAGTCCTTTCTTCATGGTCTGAACTTTAACAATATTGATCTCTTCCCTGCCCCATGTTTTGTATTTTTGCGTCCTTCAATACTTTCCTTTCTTTATGGTACATGAAAGTTATAAATGTCCTTTTTATATTGGATTGTCACCGCATAAGCAATATCCCTTAAGGTCGGACTATGATTGTCATGTTTGCTCCTCTTGAAAATCCTCGCCCCTTTGAAATATTATTTCACAGTCTTCTATTGACTTTCATGTACCTCAAACAATCTTTTGTGGACTGGACTTCTAAGTCATGCTCTGTTTCTTCTGCATATAACCATTGAGTGGCTCTAAATGATAAAGATTAAGTTATTGTCTCTAAATTAGTGGATGTCCTCCTTGAATTTGAAAATGTAGTAATGGTGATAATATATGATTCTCCATACCTTGTCTTATGATTTCCTCTTTCATCTTCATAGATAAATTATTTTGCAATCGTCACTTTCCTCAAATACCCCTAAAGGTAGCTTTCATATTATTTTTCTTCATGCCTTTTCCTCCACAATATACCTATAAATATCTCTTGTTGTTTTAAGGTCCTTCACTTAAATCTTCATTCTTAACCATATATCATTCACTAAATTTGTATGACAATCATAATGGTTCACTATCGTTGCATACCTTTTACCCTAGGTTTCACTATCACATTGATAACATTGCCACCTTTGCCATTTGCAAGCTTTATTGTATCATTTGCCTTGGCTTTCCCATAAGGTGATTGTGCTTTACATCCAGAGGAATTTCATGGCATCAAGTTTAGCATTATCCTTTAACCCCCCTAAATCTTGAGTTTGGTATAACTATCATACTTGAAACTTTTCCTTTGACTAATTGAAATAGAAAAATCACATTAGAAAACTTATCATATGAAATATTCTTTTGGGAAATCCCTCTTTGAAATTTTTTTTTGTCAGTCCTTTATGAAGTGTCCTCATTCCAACTGTTGATCATGTATTCATCTTTTCATGTGCATTAGAAAACATTAACAACACTATTATTTAAATATTGTTATGACATGATATATACTCAAGCATTGAAATGGAAATTTGATTGTCATTTGAAGATTTCCCTCATTAGCCTTGTCATAGGTTTCATCATTTCTTGCATTGATGTGACCTTACTATCATAGATGTCATTTATTAACATGTCATCATAGTGACTATCATAACTTGCAAAACCTAAAGATCTATGTCTTCTTCACCTGCCTCTATCAATCATAACCTGAGATCTACCATTTAAAACCTGATCCTTTCATTTGTAGTTATGAATGACTATTCATTTAACCTTTTGATCTTTACAATAAGCATTATCCACGTGTAATCAATACCACTATCCTATTTGCATTTTTTTTGTCTTCTAATCATTTCCATCATGACTAACCCTTTACAAAACTTATGCCATATCCCACTCTTGGTGCATGAAGGTTCTTCATGGTTATGACTCTTTTCTTGGTAATTGAATATGATGATTGCCCCTTATTACTTGATTTGACTATCATATGCCATAAAACTTCCCTTGACATGACTATGCAGTCCCTCTTTCATGGTTCTTAGTCTCAAGGATCATCATGTTTCAGAGTATTGACACCATTCAAAGAGGATTGTCTTGATTTTAGTGATTGTTCCAAGCTCTTAGACTACCCTCCATCTTTGCAACTGTCTTTCCCAATCAAAATATATGATTTCCCTCCATCTTTTCATGTAAATATCATATAGTTTCAAAATGAATGATAGTTCTTTGCATGGTTTACCTTCTTCATTAATGATTGCCACTATATTCTTAGTGGCCTATCATTAGTGGTATGATTGCCCTATCTCTTATTCTCATGCTTTCTTTTGTCATCATAGTGAAATGAAGAAAAAGGGATCCTATATCCCAAGTGCTTAGAACAATAATATCTAGGTGTCTTTCTCTAATATTTCATTGGGAAAGAGATCACAAGGGGTTAAGAATGAATTTCAACCTTGAGGTGAGTTAATCCAACCTTGGATCTTAGTTCCTTAAGACAGTAGGAAAGATTTGAGATAAATTTGGAATGATTTAAAATACCTAAACTAAATGGATGATTAGACCTAATGCATAAAATATAAATTCTTGAAAATTGACAAACTGAAACAATAATTTACTAACAGATCTGGGAAGTGCAGAGGACTGCAAAAATGCTCAAAAAAGTTGGTTTTGAGATGTCCTCAAGAACTCATTTTCCCCTGGGCAAATGGATCTTTGTATAGGGGTTTTAACCAACTTCTAGGGTCCTTTGGTGTAAGATCTAAGCTTCAATTTTCTCCTAGTTTCATTGTTGAAACGCTGGAAATAAAACCTATAGGTGAGTTTCAATAGCTTGACAATAATGATAACAACTTTGAAAAAATTTCAAAATTTCTCCTTAGATCTCTTTCAATCCTTCTTCACCTATAAATCTACACATACAAAGAGAGAAGCAAAAATGTTAGTTTTTGGTTGAATGGGGGTTTTCCTTGGTCAAACCTCGATTTCATAATTAAACCTTGATAATAAAATAATGATGGAATGAAGGAATTGATGAATGAAAAATTGCTTTTCATAACTCACTAAACCCTTAATGGATGCCCTTAGAGGACTGAAGTCTAACACATCACTCTAAGGTTTTTATTTTTCATGATTAGGCTTGATTGATTGATCGATTTAATGCTTGAATGCTTGGAACCTACATCACAATGTTAGCTCCAAAACATGACATGAACACACATGAACTTTGACATGATGATATGATCTTGATTTTTGTTGTAGATGACCGATAAATCTACTCTTTAATTCTCTTGTGAAATTTCCCTTAATGCTAGACAATGTTGCTTATATTTGAATTGATAAAATACCTTGTATTTATAGGTGTATATCTAATTTCCTAAAAATTAGATTCCACAAGCCAACATTTAAAACTTGAATTTGAATCATTAAAATGTCGTCAAAAACATTAAAAATTGGATCCTAAGACTTAAACGAGACCCATTTGAACCCTTGCTAGGACCTAAATCTAGGACACACAATTTCCAAGGTGTTTAAATTAATGTTGGAAATTGTTTAATGTAGGTTTCTCTTTCAGAAAATGGGAATAATAAAGCTTTGGAATACATAATTTGGTCAATTAGAGGCTTAATTAAGTCCAATTAATTAAGGGGATGCAAAAATAGTGTGAAATTGTAAAGGGATACAATTTTCTACACTACATTTAGCCCCTACTTTAGTGAGAGTATGAGCCCATACTCAAAATCACACTAAACTAGACAAATAAGTCAAGAGAGGTCCAATTGTACAACTATTAGAGAGATAGGATGAAAAAGATCAAGGAGGTGGCCAAGCCCCCAAGTTCTAAGATCCCATGGAAAACCAACATAAGCACAAAGGGACACACATGCAAGACAAGATACACTAAAATACAATGCCAAAATTAATGCAAAATGAAAAAGGATGAATGGAATAGCAAGTTGTGTTATGCTCGGTGGCCATGAAAATATGCTCACAAGGGCTAGTGTAATTCTGGTATACACTAGTTGAACCCCCAAAGATAAAGATGAGAAACATACACTAGGTCTACAAGGTGTGTACTCATAAAAACATGTGTTGTAAGGCTAGCAAGTTGCATTATGCTAGACACTCATGAAAAAAAATGATCAAGATACTATGCCAACGCTACACTAAGTTCAACCTTTATGAACAAAGTGAAGCAATAAATGTCAAAATGTCAATGTCAAAATGAAATAATGCTAATGTAATAATGCCAATATATTCCCCCCACTTAAAATGTCAAAATAATTTCTATGTTGGTATTTGAAGTAGAAAGAGGGGAAGAGGGGATCCTTGAAAAGAATGCACACCTCCAAAAACCAATTATCCTTGCCCCCCAAGCATAGATACAAAGAAAACCACCAAGGACTATCATGTTGCTTCCAAAAGAAATACAGTTGCACTTAAGATTGTACCACCATGAATGGTAATGAGAAAAACACATAAAGCTACCAATGCCACATAGTGATGAGCAACATGATAGGATGAAAATAATTATCAATTAGAGGAAGTAGGTGCATCAACACAAGGAGGAGCACCACAATCCTTAAGATGTTGGATTTTATTACTCAATTCCTTGCATTCATTGGTAGAATGACCATGAACTCAATGATATACACAAAATGAGCTTGTGTTATAAAATTTATTTTGTGTTCTTGGAGGAGGAGTAATCAAATAGGCTTTGAGAGGCCTCGAAAAGATAGTCTCTTGATCAATAGTAGGAGACATTTATTTCTCAGCACAAGATGTCATACACATAGTATATGATAAGGCATTACATGAAGATGGAGATAAAGGTTGGAAACCTAGACCTTGCTTGGAAAAGTACAATATAAACTTCACTTGATTTCTATAATTTTGTTCCATGTTTTCATTATATCCATGTTTAGAAAGGATTTTATATCCAAGACCATAACATGCTTCCAACTTAGATGAAGATATTTTATGCTTCTAAGAGTGATTGGCTTCTTCACGAGCACATAAATTCTTTTTAATTTTTGTAAAGTTGTGTATCCTCATCTCATGAGGGGTGAGAGTTGAAGATCCCCCATGACCATCATGGGGTGATGTTGTTGATGTAGAACCAATTTGATCAAATGAAACACAAGAGTCTTTAGGTGTAGATTGTGAGATTTTGTACTCTCCCATAAAGGAGGGTGTAAAATCTAATTAACCCCAATCATCCCTAAAACATGTGTTTGAAGATGAATCATTTATATTTGACTCTTTGGACTTGGAGGGCGTGATTTAAGACTCCCCTTTGAAACAAGGTGTAAAATTTAACATCCCCCAATTGTTGCCTAAGAGTTTTGTTGTGGGTGAAAGACAATTAGGATTACCATCAACTTGTATAGGTTCTACCTTTGAAGTTGGAATCAAAGTATTAAGGGAGTTGGAAGTGTCATGATAATGTAACGTAATTGGTTTGAATAAGCTTCTTGTCCACACCAATTTTATCTAAGAGATCAATGCTACAAACATTAAGACCCACTATGTTGTCTATGAGAGTATGCCTAACTGCAGTTTCATTAATGATCACCTTTATCATTAAGGCTTCATGTTTATTTTGGATCTCAAGCAAGGGTAATTCATGTTGAGGGAATTTTATATCCAAATTTTTCACTTGCATACAATAAAATTAGGTTGCTACATCATCCAATTTAGTATAATATTGGATATTATTCTTCTGCAAAACTTCTTGGAGCACCCTTTTGTATGTAGGTGATGTTTGAATCAAATTCCAAAGGGAGATGTTTTTCAAAGTATAATGAATTTGCTCAAAAATATCATACTCTTTACCACTATGCTAAGGAATGTTATATGTGTGGGCTATAGTATGATAACTTGGTTGTTGTGACATATGTTCACTACAAAGTTGCCTTGCAAATTTTGAGATAGCACCTGGAGGTTTAGAAGGTCCTATAATGGGAGGTGAATTAGGAGGCTCACTGATTAAAGGAGATCCAATTGTTACTTATGCATTCATAACCTCAACTAAGTTAACTAGATGACATTCTATTGAGGTGAGTCTAATGTGAACTTAACATCTTCATCTATGTCATCCATCTTATTGTTTGTTGAGAGAAATGTATCAATGATATCATCTTCCTTTACTATCATATCTTCCCAGATGGGTAAAGTATTAGAAGAGGGACAAACAAGATTCTCATTACACTCAATAATTGGGCCTTCTAAAACCAAGATACCTTCATCACAAGTAGGAGAGGTATTGAGAGAAGAGCAACTAGGATAGTCATGATTGTTTATGATTCCATCCTCTTGCACCAAAGCTTTAGTGGATGATCTAGGTGAGATGAAGTCCTCAATGGCTTCATCTAACATGTCAAAGTCATCACAACTAAAGTGATTGGTAAGTATACAAGGTGTTTGTGGAAAGAGATCTAACATGACTAGATTACTATGCAATGTATGAATTTATTCAAAAATGAAAACTAAATACCAAAATTATGCAATTCTTCAGAAAATGTAAACAATTTTCCTATACATTTGATGATTTTCTATACTAAAATGCAACCATTTTTTTTTCAATTTTGCAACAAATAAAACAAAATGACACTTTTCTTGCATATGTAAACATTTTTTTAGAATTTCAAAACATACTTCTGCAAGTTGGAATAGAGTGATAATACGAAGACAAAACAGTGTGCAGAAATATGTTGGGACATCTATACAAGGACAGGTTTTCCCAAGGACGAATGGGTCCTTGTATAGGGTTCTGAAAAGTGAAAGTTTGAAGCACTATGATTTTCTTATTCCAATATAGAAAAAGTGTAGAATGATCGTTTTAAAGAGAGATACACAATGTTTGATGTTAGAAAAATATAAAGGGATATATTTTATTAATACCAAATATAAAAGTATGCAGAAGAATATATGCTAGAAGAATGTGGATGAGGGAGCACGAAAGAGAGTAAGGATGTGCCGAAGAAAGAAAGAAAGAAGTTGTAATTACCTCAAGGATAAGGTTCAAGAAAAGAGAGATGTTAAATAAGATTGAAGCACCTAAGGTTGTGCCCATAGAATAACATGATAAAAGAGTTCAATATCACAAAAAAAAAAAATGAAATTAGAATATGAGTTACGTAAAGGGATCTATATGCTTTAGGGTCAATATAATTTTTTAACATGTGTACATGCATAGAGGAATTATTGTTTATCGATAAAAATATCTTAAGAGAGTCATACACCTTGCATTAATAATCAAAATTCAAATTTTCATTTGAAGTTCTCCAAGGGAGAGTAGTTCCAACGTAATATACTGCATATACATCTTATAAACATAAAATAAAACATATATCTTATCTACTATATCTATCCATGTACCATGGTAGAGGCTTCATCACCAACACCATCACCTTTTGAGTCAAAACTATTAGAGACCAAAGAAAAAGATCAATTGATATCTTGAGGGGCTAAGATACATGTAATTTCCTTTAGGAAATCAATGCTTCACTTCACCTTGTGTCTACGAGCACCCACATTCTCACCCACCACCTTGATTATAAAAGGAGACCAAGGGCTTGAGAATAGTATATTTATGAGGGTTCATATCCCACTATCTAGATGAAATACCAACCCAACCACCACATCATCCAAAACCTTATTTATGCCACCACACTAGTATAGCTTCATAAATAACTTTTCTATTGCTAAAATATCATATTTGGCATCCCTTGCATCCAAATAAACTACCACAAACATTAATGAAATGTTTTTTTTACCATATATGTGTGAATTAGAGGAGAGAAAATTAACACCAAGCACTTGCCTGATTACATGCAACACTATCACAAAATTTGTTTTGAACACTTTTTTCAATTGTAGATCAAACACCTCCCCTCTTAAATCCATCTAGTTCTTCTTATCCTAAATACAAATAGTGGTATCCATCTTGAGTGATAAGATATGAATATTCCACCACCAAATGAATTATTTATTCAATTTACCTAACAACTAGGAATGTGGAAATATAATTTGATCTCCCATCTCACATGCTTTAGCTAAGAGAAAATTGATTGTAGGCAGACCAAATATATAAAATTTTATATTATTTATGGATAGTTAATTTCACCTACTATAAAGAAGGATGTGAGATCAGAGGCTATATCCTACCACGTGATAACCAAGCTTGTAAAACAATAGCCCTGGGTCATGTCTATCACCATATTTGTAATATTTTTAGTGATCCCATTCACTTATTTGAACATGTGGCTTACATCTTAAATTATTTGAAGGTTTCAAGGAGTTTAATACATTTCCTTGCAAAAAAATAGCTTCTAATTTAGAGTTTGACATCTTCACAATGCATTAATCACAATCAACAAACCCCCTTCTATATGCACCTTTCTAATATTTAAAATTTCACATTTGAAGGCTTAACAAGGTAGCATGGAATTTTACCTCATTATTTGTTCAGGTATTGGAAGTCTTTTTGTCATAGAACCAAATAAATTCCCTTAACTATTTCTTAGGATGCCTTTGGTCCCTAATTCACCTAGGTTAACTCTAACTTCTCTATAAAAAATTGAGTTTTATTCATCCCTCATTTAGAGGTATACGCCTTGCATCTACTTTAGAATTAGATGAAATATTAACCTATGAAACCTCATGAACATGGGGGATTGTCAAACCAATCTAAGATTTCCTTAATTGTCCATCCCAAGTTGTAAAAGAGTTATTCTTAATATTTTGATTCCTTGCAATATTATTAACCACCTCCATAATGGTATTTTCTACTTAGTTGAATAAAATTTCATCTTTTAGTTATTTACTTTGAAATATTATTTGATTTATCTTCTTCCATAAATCCCAAATTATGATTGAAGGGTTATTGTCCAGATACTATAGAATATAATTTTCTATGATTAGCAAGCCAAGCATTGAAAAGGGAGAGAAAATATTTTGGAAGGGGAAAGTGATAGATTAATTTTCCCATGACCTTCCTCCAACAAGATTCTCATTGTTACTTTGTTCTCTCCCTTATGTTTTTTCAATTGATTATAACCAATCTAACAGATCTATGTGGGTCATTATGTAAAGTTATGCCTTTGGTTGCAACTTTCTCTTCTCTTCACCTTGGTCAGTTAATCAAATTCAAAAAATCCAAAAAATTATCTATGTATGAGGGTTATTTGAGGTTTTTATCATGTAGATGGCCCAAATGTGTATCTCTAGCTCAAATTTAGAGAAGATTGTGTAAAAAATGGCTAAGTTAGGATATTATGAAATTTTTGGTGTCTAAAGGAAATTATGAGAATTCCAAGGTGAATAGGATAATGCAATTCCTACAAGTCAAGTTTTTGCAAGAAACCGAGTGCTTCATGGATATTACGGAAGTTCTCGGGGTATCGAGATATATCCACATCTTGATAGAGGTTTTTCCTTTTGATTAAATCATTGATAAAGTGTCAAATATCCCAATGAAGGTCCAAGTCTTGCATTCCAAAGTGATTCAATCTTCCACAGTGCTCCTCTGACAAAGAATTTGGCAAGTGTGACAAAAGGAACCAAGTTTGAGAATGAAAAATGAAGAAAAAGGAAAAATGAACTAAGACATAACTAGAAAACCTACCAAGTGCTAAGAGATAAGAGGGCCAGGTGAAAAAGAAAAGATATGAATCTTTGTAGATTTTTTTAGCCTAATGGTTATTGTGGGAGTTTTTTAGATTTTAATATATGACTCGATGTTGATAAATTTCTCGCATGGGCCCAATGTCTATAAGGTTTCCACATGGGCTCAATGCCGATAAGGCTTCCACATGGGCCCAATATCGATAAGGTTTATACATGGGCCCGATGTTGATAAAGTTCTCACCTAGGCCTGAGGTCAATAAGGTTCCCACCAAGTCTGGATGGAGTCAAGTTTTCACATATCCACATGGGGGTCAAATCTCTACAAAATTAAAGAAGGAATACTCAATGAAGACTAAAGGTGGTAGGGAGGTTTTGCAAAGTTATGGGGGTCTATAAGATGCTGCAAAATTTCTACGGATGATGGGATATATCCATATCCCAACCAAATTGATACCTTTCAACTAAAATAATGGAAAAGCCACATATTTTGATGAGGGTCATATTTTTTGTAAAATGCTAAAATGAAGGGATGCCTCCCATGAAACATCATTAACATCATGAAAACTCCCTTAGCTACTAGATCTCAATCTATGAAAGGTCCAAAAAGATTTAATACTCATTTTACATATATTCCAAAGGAAAAATTGGCACCCATGCTACATTTATTGAATTGCAAGCCCTTTTCTAATAGAATTACATCCCTAATCTTAATTTTTTGGTTTATTTTATGGGGTTTTTTGTACTTAACCCATAGATTCATCAACATAGAGGTATGGCATGGGTGTCAAGGTCATTTTCTCTCAACTCCAATTTAATTTTTGGGTGGACGTGTGTTTATATATCATTGGAAGAGACACAATCAGGGTTTTTCTCCCTACAATGTACTCCTTTCTCTTATGCCCTTCTAAGGTTTAAAATAAATGTGTGTTCATTTTAAAGGGTTCTTCCTTTAATTTTGAGAGTAAATACATGTAATTTTACACTTTTACAATTGTAAAACTAGCTTACATGCCTTTGTATCAATGAAATTGTTACTATATCTTTTCTCACTTCTAATGTATTGTGTAAAACCTCTTGCCTTATATTATTATGAATGGTTCTATGTCTTCTAGGGACATATGTTGTGTTAAAATTATTTGTAGAAGTTAATTGTAGATCAATTTATCCCTCTTGGTGTATGCTAAACACTAACCTCCATGCAAACCAATCAAAACTAGCATAATAGATATTTATGTGAATTTCTATGGTAGTTTGATTATTTCACTGTGTTGTAGTGAGATGGAAGAAACACCTTAATCTAGGTGCATCACCACCCTTTCATTTTTTGTATTTCTCTCTTCCCTTTTCACTCTACAAGTTTGTAGACTAGGCTACTTTAGAGTTATTTAGTGTTGGTTTTGACCAACACTACTGCATCTAGGTTAGAAATGAGCTAGTCTTCTCTAGAGGTTTGATGTCATCTACAAGGTCCTGCATCTTGAGATCAATCCCATGTTCACTAGAATTTTGAACAACAAGTTCAACAAGGGTCAATTCCAAGTGATAACAATTCCACAAAACTACATCTTAAGAGAAGGTGGTCCATCGATTATTCCTCGCTCTTGCACAAAATGCATCTTGAGAGACCAGAATAGCCCTAGTTATTCAGTATGTCTCTCATTAATATTTTTTTCTATAGGGTAGCCCACATAAAGGATCTTTCCTTTGGAAGGAAATGGTTGTTACAACATAAATGAATGGGCCAATCCTTTTTGAAAATTGTCTTCTTTATTTGATAGCCTAAATTGACATTATAATTACTTAAATTTGATCTCATCCATTTGATAATGTCATCCCCTTCCACAAAGAAAACTTTCCTAGAAGCTAAGAGTCCTTCTAGAGTTTTTTTTTTCTCTTTTGGAATATTAAGGCCTTGAAATGATTTCCAACTCTATTATGTGAGTGAATTTTAAATATTTTGATAGATGTAATCCCCTACTCTATTTCACTAACTATTAATCAAAACTTCCTTAGCCACAAATAAATGTGGATTATCCCTTAGGGTTGAATGCACATCCCATGCATCCTCCCAAAATAAATTTATGCTTAGAAATCAAATATATGCTTGTCATCATAAAATTATATTTTATTTATCCTTTGGGTGGATTTATGGTCATTAGAATTATTTTAATGTCCTAGGAGTCAAAATATTTATTTTTTAAAATTCTAACCCACTTTTCTTATGCATTGAAATAATGATTTCATACTAAGTTGGCACCAAGGGTTCTATTTAGGATGGACCATTTATATAATCCCACACCAACAACATCCTTGGGGCAACAAATTTTATCCCAATCAATGAATGAGAACTTCTTATCATTTAAAGTTTATTTTCAAAAAAGTCCTTTCTTTTGGTAATTTGTGCATGAGCTATTACTAGATTAAAAATCTTGGTCGATCTTGAAAATTTGAGTATGATCTTCTCTTGCATCATATGATGACTTGGAAAATTAGAAAATCTTTATAGAAATACAAAAAAATTGGATTTTCTTTTTGTGTCTTTATATTGCAGGTTAATTTTGGTGCAAATCTTAGCTTGCCATTGAGTTCAAGGAGTCCAAGAAAGTTAGTTTTATGTTTTATTTCATCCAAATTGAACATGTGAGTCTAGATCTATGAGGTTTTGAAGTTAGGAAGTGGTTTCCATACCCAAGAGGTAGCTTCATTTTTTTAGCATTTTAGGTCAAAATAGACCCTGCCATCATTCCTAAGATGCCCAAAAACCCTAAGATTGATTGTCAACTCATCCAAATCGAAGATTTTTTCCCCAAGCCCTCAAAGGATTTTTTCAAACCCTTACCCTTATTTTTGTTTGTACAATCATACATAATATGTACTATATGGTCCATATGCAAGCATCAATTTAGAGGGAAAAGGCATGAAGGTGAACCCATAAACATCATCATTATAAAATATGTATAGCCTTTAAAGTTTATTGGAACATTCAAAGTTAAAGATAATCCTCTTTTTGAGTTTTCCAACCTTCAAAGTATCATTGCATGAGATAAATTATAGCTTCTTTTTATTTTCTTTGAATGATCATTACCTAAGTAAGATATATATTAAGAAGGAAACATAAATATGTTTGATAGTTATCCCAAGTCTATAAACATGAAAGAGAATAAAAATCTTGATATAGAAATCATTGGATAAAGAATAGAGGATAGCCCTAAGAATTATATAGATATCAAAGAGTGGTATAGGAAGTAATGAAGAAAATAAGAGCAATAAAATAGATAAATATGTCCAATCCCACTATTTTTTTTATCCCAAGTTGATGCCTTGAAGCTTCAGATGATGAATTTCTTTGTAGACATGACATCATTCCTTCTTGTTCATCAAATATGGAAGAGGCTCCTTTGGCTAACGATATCAATGACCAAGGTTTTTTGTATTCTCTTTCTCACATGTCATCATTTGATAGAGGACTATGTAAGTTATCTAAAGCAAAGAGGGTAGATGTTTCTTTTATCAAATATGACCCTATTATTATTAAAGTTATGGTTCATACTTGCATCCAAGACTAGTAGGAGTCTCCTCACCTCATGATATGTATGAAACATACTGAATTCATGAATTGATCTCCTCACATTAAAATAATTAAAATTATATTCAAATATGGGAGAATGATGTATTTTATGTAATGCAAGAAGATATGATTGGTGATATACAAGAGGGTCTTAAAGTAACTAAAAAGGATTAAAAAATTTATGATGATAAATGGTTGTTGAACTATCATACATTATGTAGGGATTTCATATCTCTCTTCATGATCTCAAAATAGCTTATGAGTTCACAAGTGTTCCAAAAATATGCTTCATTGTTCTACACGTGAACACCTATTTCTCTCAACTTATTAATGGGTTCACATGATCCTCTTGGAGCAATTTCAGGTAGGAGCCTCCTATCATGTACATAAGATAAATGGTTTTTGTTGTCTATTTTTGTTTTAACTTCTATGTATGATCCTTTATTTTTCATCCCACTTTTGGCTTGTCTCAAGTCTTTCTATTTATAGTTGTATTGTGCTACTTTTGACTCTATGACTTGAAATGGATAAGGCACTAATATTACTAGAAATTCTAGGTCTCTTCTATGTCCTTTATAGTCCTTGTCCCCAATCAAACCCAAATGTTGACCACATTTTTGAACTCTTAAGTTTCTTAAAAAATTGTGATCATCGAATTGATATGTGCATCATGTAGCTATCCTACATTATGTGTTGGTAATGAATTTTGTGTTAAGCTCTTTTGTGATGTTAGTTTGTTTTAGTCAAAAAGATTAAATGCTTGCATCATTTGGTCTAGATCATGAAATCTTGTCAACATGAGTTAAATAGTTGATTTAACTTAGTATGTTGACATGATTATGACATCTAATTAAAATTGTCTTCTTATATTTTCCTTAGCTTGGTTCATCCTTATTTTCCTTGACCTAGTTCATCCTCATTTGCAACAGTGAGCTTGTTTTTTAAAGAGATTGTTTGACAGGTCCACTATGAGGTCTAATTCAACTAATAGCAAGACTAAGATTTTTGTTTCTATCTTTATCGTGGTGGGATTTCTTTTTCTTTTTCTATAGATTAGGTGCTTCACAAAAGCTAATGGTTTTGGAAAGGTTGGTAACATAACATTGGCGATGATCAAGCTTTAAACAAATTGTGAACTTTATCTTTTTTAAAATCTTCATCTTCTCTAAACTTTGAAACTCATCATAATGAAGAAATTACCACTAAAATTTTACAACGAAAAGTAAAAGTGAATTAAACCTTACAATGCTAACTACATTGATTGCATGTCTTGCCATGATCAAAAGAGATTTATAAAAAGAGATAATATGATTTAGAAAGAAATGCATTGCTCAATAGAGATTAAAAGTTTTGTCACCTCTTTTCTACCCCAAAAGGATAAAAAAATCCATTTCCATGGCCAAAAATTTGTGCCTATCTCTTTCTCATAGAGAACTACTTGAGTTGCTCAAATAATCCATATAATGACAAAAAGGCTAATTGAATTTAACCTTAGATGATAATTAATTTCAAACAAAGCTATATTCTCATGAATTGCAAAGTTATTCATATATAAATTGTTTTACATGTAATGCCAGCTAAAAGAATCTGATAAAAGCTTGAGATAACATCTCATGGATTAAGATTATTGCAACTTAATAGAAGGGATGGATTTCCTCATGAGACAACACCACCATTTCACCGTACAGTATAAACATGTTTCCAAATCCATCAGTCCACATTGGTTAGCATGCTCTTGTCGCCCTATACCAAATTGAGAGCTTGGATTAAGGTATAAACACTTATCAAAATCATAATAAACTTATAAAGGGAAAATGTCTAAGATATTATATGGTTGTACGTTGTGTGCAAATCATGGAAGCATAACAAAGTCGCAAACTATTTGAAAGATTGCCTTAATGAAATGTTATATCATTGGATTTTACAATTCATAGGAGGTGCACAAAAAGGATTTGTTGAAAAGTTATAGAAACTTGTGGACTAGTTTCATCGGCATTTTTAGTCGATAAGTTACGTATAGCGTGAGATTTGAGTATGAAATAAGTCTAATGCCTGCAAACCACTATTGAGTCATTGGAAAACAAGTTTCAGTTGTCATTTAATGGTAAACCAGCTGTCGTTTAATGTAAAAGCCTCCAAAATATTAGATAAAAGCCTCCAAAATCTCACTTATCACATAAATTTCAAATAAATATTGATGGAATAAGAACATTCTATTTCCATTTACAATATTTTTTGTCCATTTGATCGACGATTTCACCAATTCCCTAACTCATCTGCGATACTTTTTAATCAATAATTTATAAATTCGCAGAACAAATGAAAACCTCATGTACACGCTAAACCTTTTAATCAACTAGTCCAAAAGTTCTCTCTCCCCAAAACACCAAAAGGCTTTCAATTGGGGATTTCAACTGGTTCTAAAACCTTCTAGATCATCAACATACTCCTTTGTCGTCAACTTCACGAGCCCCACACACGTGGGCATTTAACATGTATTTGTTTCATTTCACTTAAACGTTTATCACATATAACTTTGTATTATTTGCGTGAAGGAAATACTTTGCTAAAAAATAGGGTTCGCAGACCATGAACATCCATAAAGGTAAATAATGAATTTGTACAAGAGTTACAAACTTTTTGAATAATTCATACGCACATTTTTAAAATGTGTAAAAAGTTGAAATTTCTTTTATGAGTTGTTAAAGTTGCGACTAATTTAATAGGGAGACATGATGATATAAAGATATAATTGAATGTCTCAAAAATATGTCATATTTTCAAATGCAATGATTATAAGGATACACATAAAATGATTTTATTAAATATTTTTTACAATAAAATTTGACATTGTATATTAGATCATAGACCACTTTCAGAGATGTCTTGGAAGCTAGTAAAAATCCAAACAAGGAGCTTATTCCAACACCTCTAAAACTCAAAAGGTCCATTGCACAAGGGCGCACTATACAAGTAAATGAAATTCTAGTGGGAAAATTTGTGGTGTGGAATGTATTTGTCAAAGTTAATATGCCTAATTCACAAGGTTCTTTTAAATATAGACAAACAAATGTTACTCAAATTTATATTTTAAGGATAACGTGTCTAAAATCTTTGATGGGAAATAATTTTACACTTTATATGAGATTTTTTACCATACCCGTGCAACTATTATCAAACTTGTTGATCGTTATAACCTAATCAAAGTCTTCAAGGTTGATTTTTTAGAGAGATCAATGATTGGCCCCCACATGATGGACTTTGGATAATGGACTAAGTAGCAAGTGAATCTATCCTTACGAACAAGTACCTAGATTTCCTTCAACTTATAGTTCATCAAGGATGTTTCCATTAAGAAATTTTGGGTTCATTAACTTAACAAGCTCAACAGATGATAATCAACCCTAGTACTATCTCCAATCAATTAGAGAACTTATCAAAATATAATGTTTTGGTGATTGAGATACTAAAATTCATATTGGCTTAGCTTGGATAGGAAAGTTGATAGCATACAATTGAGGAAGGTAAGATTCTTGTGGTGGAGCATGTCAATAGTCGTCCAAATTATTGGGATATGGGGAACATTTTAGAAGAAATGGACTCTATGGAATAGGTATTAGGAGGGAAGAGTATAAATTGATCTAGAAATCATTAATGAATCACTTTAATAAAATTCATTTACAACTAACATGCACATGTATTGTCATTGTGCAACTTAAACGCCTATCATAATTGCAAATGGCGTTGGGCGAGGTTCGAACGGGAGACTGCAATTTGAATTCTGCAAACGATGTCGATAGTGACAAGAACAACGATCTAGATGGCAGATGTTCTGCTTCCATCCTTCATCTGTGTGATGGGAGTGGCCTTGGAGGTGGATCCTCTACGGAAGTTTCTGAAGATGATGTTGTGGTTGGTGATGGGTGTCGGTCTGCAAAATCCTTTGTGTCTGCGGGTTTTGTGCAGGTGCCCTTCCTACTTTTTTTCTGGCTTCCTTCCTTGCAGTGGGTGTGCGGTGGTTTCTCTAAGGAAGACCGGTTGAAGAATGCGCTTATTTATGCTCCTATTTGACCTAGTAGGATGGCTTGGGGGATCCTCATGCTAGCCTGTTCTGCTTCTTGCTTCTTCTTGGTTGTCCTTCGCTTCTTCCTGTTATTTGTTTAGTGGCTCTCTTTTGGGGGCTTTTCCTCTCTGAGTGTTTTGGGTTCTTCTTATCCTCTCTCTGTGGAGTGGTGGTGTCTCCCTCTGGTTGGTTGTATGGAGTTTTGGCCCATCTCTAGCTCTGACTAGCATGTTGGGGTTGCTTGGTGTTCTTTTTAGCTAGCCCTTCTCCTTATTTTCGTCCTATTTGGGCCCCCCTGTTTCTCTTGGGGTTTGGTTGTTCTCGTTCATCCTAAGACTGGGACTCTACCTTTGGTGGTCTTTTGGCCTATGTTTCTTTCTGTTGTTGTATTCTTTGCGGCCTTGTTCTCTCTGGTTGAGTGTCTATTGTGCCTTGTTCTCTCTAGCTAAGTGTCTTTGGACCCTCTTTACTAAGGTTGTTGATGTTCCTCTTGTCCCCCAGGTGGATTATGTTGGTCTCTCTTTTGGCTTTGTTGATGTTGGGGTTTGAGGTTTTTTCTTGGGTTGAGTTGCTTCATGTTTTTATTCTGAAGGCTCAGATTTTTTGGTTTATTTTGAAGGCTCAAAAGTGGGTGAGCTACTAGCTTTTAGCTGGGTTAGTGTTCAAGTTTTCTTTGGAAACCTAGATGAGTTCTAATTTGAAAGATGTTAAGGTGGACCTATGGCATTTATTTGAGACTCTTTTCTTGGTCCATAGTTTTCTTTTGGTGCAGTGTTTACCGAAGGATGCTACGGTCGCTTGCTTAGCTATTGTGTTGGCTTTCCCCTTAGGTCCTATGGAGGTGGACCTCCCTCGGTTGTTGTTCTTATTGAGGTGGGTGGTTCTCCTATGGAAGTGGAGGTTGAGGGTGTTGGTGATTTCTGGCTGCAATGGTTTTGTTGATCGTATCATCCTCTCCAATAGAGGGGAGCTCATTCCTTTAGAGGTGGTTTTGGAGT
>VDFB02271358.1:773798173-773881209 GCA_007258455.2 Sequoia sempervirens | reverse complement strand
AATGATCTCTTAGATTCCAGTATAACTACCACCTTCAGAGAGTCTCTCTTCCACGCTCAAGTTGCAAATCCATGTCAACCTTGGAAGAAACAGAAATACTTTGAATCTTCTATGCTACCGCAGGTAGGTCTTTCACCCATGGATCTAGAGGCTTACCAATAGAGTAAACAATGAAACCAATATCCCTGAGCTTCTGTACATCTACAATGTTACGCCCATCAAAAATAAATGCAGGTTTCTGCATATTATCATAGATCTTCTGATAGTCCAAACTTTTGAACTCATCCCATTCTGTTAAAATGCACACTCCATGAGCATCCTTTGTAGCTTCATATGCATCCCAAACAACAGTAACTTGCTTGATAGCTGAAGGACTCATTGGTTGCAAATGAATAGGATGATCCCAATCAAATTTGTTCATGGATAGATCCCTCTGAATCTGATCCTCTGTTACTTGGGGATCATAAATGCTAATGTTAGCTCTGTCCCCAAGAAGTCCCTTGCATACATCAATTGCAGGAGTTTCTCGAGTATCACCAGTATCCTTCTTGAATGCAAAACCAAGAATGGCAACCTTCTTTCCTGAAACTGTATTGAACATTGAGGAAACCACACGGTTCACAAATCTTGTTTTCTGATAGTCATTAATCTTAATAACCTGTTTCCAGTAGTTTGCTACCTCTGGAAGTCCATTGCACTCACAGATGTAAACCAAGTTCAAGATATCCTTCTGGAAACATGAACCACCAAAACCAACACTAGCATTCAAGAACTTTGGACCAATCCTTGAATCTTTGCCAACAGCATAAGCAACTTCAGTAACATCTGCACCAGTTGCTTCACAGAGGGCTGAAATTGCATTCACCGATGAAATTCTCTGGGCCAAAAATGCATTTGCAGCAAGTTTTGAAATTTCTGCAGACCATAAATTTGTTGTAATGATCCTATCTTCAGGAACCCAGTTTGCATAAACTGCTTTCAAGGCTTGAACTGCTTTCTGCCCTTCAGGAGTCTCCCTACCTCCAATGAGGACACGGTCTGGCTTGAAAAGATCTTCAATTGCAGTTCCTTCTGCAAGAAACTCTGGGTTTGAAAGAATTTGGAAGTTTATTCCCTTGCTGTTATGCATCAGAATTTTTTCAATTGCCTCTGCTGTTTTCACTGGTACAGTAGACTTTTCCACAACAATTTTGTCAGACTTTGAAACATCTGCAATCATTCGAGCAGCACTCTCCCAATAGGTTAGATCTGCAGCCTTTCCAGCCCCAAGTCCTCGGGTCTTTGTTGGTGTATTGACTGAGACGAAGATAATGTCTGCCTCCATGACATGCTTTTCTAGATCAGTACTGAAAAACAGGTTTCTTCCTCTGCAGCTTTTGACAACGTCATCAAGGCCAGGCTCATAAATAGGGAGCTGGTCGCTATTCCAGGCAGCAATTCGAGCTGTTGAGATGTCTACGACAGCAACTTCAATGGCAGGGCATTTTAAGGCAATGACAGCCATTGTTGGCCCGCCGACATACCCAGCTCCGAGGCAGCAGATTTTCACCATCTTCACCTGCTGAAGAACCAGAGGGAGTCTAAATATCAAGAAAGTTTAGCATAGATCAAGAAGCATAAACATAAATAAAGCCTTGCTTTGAGGGAGAAGGAAATGGAATGACGAGTTAATATTAAAATAATCACATATTCCAAGGCTAATGCCAATCTCTTAGGCACCAACAGAAAAACATATTTTGCAGTTGCTCAAAGAAGAAAATAGAACTCCATATGTAAAATTATACATCCATCAAGATTAATCCATGAAAATGTAAATAAGCATAGGATGTACTTCATGGATCCAGACTGGATAATAACATAAGCAAATTCAAGTTTACAAACCTTACCGAGAACTGCCTAAAAACAAGAGAAGCTTTACAAGTTTGTATGCAAGCACAACCAGATCATAAAAAATACACCTAATATACCTAATATAAAGGCATTTTCAGCTTGCAAAACAGAATGTTTCAGAATCCCATCGGTGTCAAATAAAATTTGTCCAAATGCATTGATTAAGACAACTTAATCTTGGAGGACGAAGATTTGAAAAACAGTTTAGTAGTAGAAGTCTATACACAAATGCTGCAAAATTCAGATGATTTGAGCTTATGAACAACTGCTCAAAAGTTCCTTGTAACAGACCTGTAAGTGCAAGTGTACCTAAAGTAAGGCTACTTGATTAACAGAAAAAACTGTAAATTTCAAATTTTAAAAGGGTAGTTAAAAGGGTAGTAGAAGATTAAGTGATAATGCATTGAAATTAGCAAAATGTAAACTAGTAAAAATGAGATTCAAACTACAGTTTCAGTAATTCATTCAGTAGTAGAATTTTAGGTGCAAACAAACACCCAAAGCAAGACAGTTATCAAGGATCTTATTCAAGAAAAAGAAAAAATATCTTCAGTTGCCCAGTTTCAAGTTCAAATGCAACCAAATTAGGATGACGAGGCTTGATTGATTCCCTTCAATAGCAAAAATTTAAGGAAAAAAAATTACTGATATTGAGACAACCCAAGCTTGCAAAACAGAGGGATCCAAACAGGTTTTGTAAATTATCCTTCGTCGGCAGAATTAAGGTAAACACAACCGGATTTAAGCTTCAAATCAGAGAGATCTGAAAAAGAATCGAGGCGTTCTCCAATTAGGCAATTTTAGTTGCAAATCCAACAAAATTATGACAACGTAAGCATGCAAAACAGACATTTGAACATGTTTCCAGAAGTTCCTTCGGAAGAAGAATTTCAAATGGAGACAGAGTGCTTGTAAAACAGAGAGATCTAAACAATTTTTCAAATTTTCTTCAGTTCATAGTTTTAAGTGCAAATGGACGATTTAAAATTGTACCATAGAAATTCGAATTTATCTTCCATAGCATAATTTAAAAAATAACACATCTAAAGTGAAACGATTTAACCTTGTAAAACAGAAAGATCTCGACAAGTTTTCAGTTGCGTAATTTCAAATGAAAAAACTAGGATGATTTATGTTTGTGTGACAAATATTTACACTATTTCACAAATCCGTCCAATATCCCACATTTAAGTACATACACACCTAAAATGACACGATTTAATTTTGAATAACAAAGAGATCTGAAAACTTTTCCAGAGACTCCTTCACTAGCAAAACTTTAAGTGCAAATGCAGCTAAAAAAGCTATAAATTAGGCTTGTAAGCAATAGATCTCAGAAAAAATGTCCAGCTATCTAATCGGCAGCACATTCTCAAGCGAAATGTTTTGGAGTCCGACGAAATCAACGAACTTAAACCTAAATTCCTCACTATAAAAGCTATTTCCAGTCCAACGCAGCCAGATCTGACCTATTCAAACCTACATACATAAGAAAATTCAAAAATGCAACATACCTGCTATGAAATTCCACTCAAAAACACAAATTCCGACAGATCTCCGCCAAGAAACCTGTCAAACGCCGGAAACACGTCAAATTCACCGGATACCTCTCTCCAAACTGCTGAAACGCGAGATCAAAAACAAAAACCAGAGAATTGACGACGGCTACTGAAACTTAAGATCAAGTACGAAAACCAGAGAATTGACGACTACTCACTCTTCCTGAGTAAACAAAACCTAATGGAAGAAATACTCTGTCAGAAGCGCGTCTAGACTTCGCACCCCGCGTTCCTTAAATATCTTCACTCTGCTTTGATTACACCCCGGCAGCTCCGGCAAGGTCCTACAGGAAATAATCAAGGAGAATATTCCACATTAATTAAATTTAACGCGGCGTGTAAGAAAAACCGTCAATCCAATCACCCGCCGCCCACGGAAACAGTCAATTGATTAAACGACGAGGTCTTTTACTCCGTATTTGAACATTCTTAGCTGGATTCTTCCATCAGTCAGAAATGAAAGTCAAAATTAGCCAGAAATTACCTCTAGTCGGCGCAAATTTGACGAAATCAGACACAAATTTCCAAAGTAGAACCTCTAAAACCCTAATATAATTCAAATAATTGCTGCCTAAAAATAATTCACGATCACAGGCCAGCCGGAGAAGCGATTTAATAAGGATTAGTTAGCTCCTTCCGATCTTACCGTTAAAGCATTGAAAGCCCATAAATATGCCTTGTATCCCGGTAAATGTATTTGTTGGAATGTCAAATTCTTTTATATGTCCGCTTGTTACGGGCGGTAAAAATGATACAAGGGCCAACCGATGGGAAGTTCCCCTTTCAATTCCCTAAGAGTTTTCGCTTATTTGAACTTAAAGCCAAAGGAAGAATTCTTTATTTTTTTAAATGATTAAATTATAATCGTGGTTTAAGTTATTTTTAATTCTTTTTTCCGCAATCAAATTCTTAGTGGTGGTTTAAGTTTTTTTTTTTTTCAACATTTTTTTTCCGCAATCAGATCTTAGTCGTGGTTTAGGTCATACAATATAGTTTGTATTAATTGTTGTAATTTTCGATGGATGAAGTATGTATATCAATGATTAGATTTACTAATGGTTTTAGAAAAAAATCAAGTATATTTTTTGTGAAGTCCAAGAGTCTATTTGCCATTGGTTTGCTTTTTTGACTATTGACTATGTTAATGCTTAAGGAGTGTACACATATTTTAAGGCTTTATGGCCCATGTTATGGTAGGCATGGAGTGCTTTTGACGACTCCATTTTTTAAATTACAACGGGTGGTAACTAATTTTGGGATTTTGTAAGTAGATCACATGGTTAGTGGGTTGGGCTCTATTAGTGTATTTTAATGAGAATTTGTATATGAAAATAAACTTATTAAAGTATAGAGCCAAAATTTTAAATAGTGTTATAAGATCATCCTTAAAGATAAACTCAAGAATTTAAGATCATTTATGATCCAATAATGGGATGTTATGTTAATATGATTAATAAAATCATGGGTAAATTGAAATGTTAAAAAAAATTATTTGATCATTCGTAAGTTTTTTAAAAATTTGTCTTTTAAGTTTGGATTTTATTTTAACTTGTGTAAATATAATTGATATAATTAATAAAATAAGTTTTTCTTAAAATATGATTGTATTATGTCAATTATAAAAGTGTCTTAATTTTTTTTCTTTTGTTTTAAAATGTACTTGTTAATATGTCTTCCGACACACTGACATAGGGTGTGAGTTAATGCTCACTTGAAAGGGATTTATTATCCTGAAGTTTGGAATTCCTTCTTAGATGTCTTGTGTGGTTACTAAAAATCTCTAATTAATTGTTACACATGAAGATACTAGTTAGATTTTGACCAAATAAAGATCGATCAATATTTTTAATTAGACTAAGTTCATTACCTTGACCTCATATTGGAGGACCTTGATAAAGTCCAATGATTGAAAGCAACTCTAGAGCATGGTAGAAACAATTGCAAATACATGTAAAATCATGCTTGGGTCATCAACTTAACAAGTTAATACATAGGCAAAGAGTTGGCTCATCTTAGCATAACCCATTTCACAAGGAATTTGTATTATCACATCGAGTGTACCTCTCTACATTAGAATTAAAGTACTTCTTCATATAAGAAAAATAGTTAGCAATTTAGACATTAGATATTAAAACAATAAGATGCTAAAAATAACTTTGAAAAAATACGAATCTAAGCTTATTCTAACTAAATAATTTATGTTATGGTTTTTAAAAGGATCAAAAGATGAGTATGATAGGGAGAAAGAGGAATAAACCTTTTGATCCAAAACAATTTTTTTTGGTTTCCTAGTAGTCTAAGTAAAATTTCAAACCATCTAATCCACAAGTTGTCTTAAAACAAATTGAGAGTGAGGATAGTTTGATCTTCAATGGTATTTCACATAGAATGGTAAGACAATAACTACCATAAGATTGCATAGATTGTAGCTTATAAAATTTAAAACACTTAATTGTTTACCCATAATTACATGTGTAGACTACAAAGATGACATTCTCATATGAGTTCATGAAACTCATATTGGAAAAAGAAATTAAGACTATATTGATTTCAATATAGACATACAAAGTTTTCTATTTTTTCTAGCCCTTTACACAATCAATTATCTAGGTTTTAATAGAATTCCCAGTAGTCACAAACAAAATTAAGATCAATCAAACCCATAACAACCTTGATAAATTTATGAGAACTCAAGAAAATTTTCTAATAAGAATTCAAAAGCTCGACATATCCATGAGGTGAAAACTCAACCGTGGTTGTTTGATTAACCATTTGGAACTCCACATATTAGGGGAGAGGGGCCCATAGTGGAGTGGGGTCCAATAGTGGGGATAGAAGTAGTCCTCAGTGGGTCCCATAGTGAAGCACCTTAATATCCAATTGCAAAACACTTTTTATCCATAAAATATACAAATTGACAAATTAGGTGAAGCCACATCAACGCACCAATAAAACTTGACTTAGTGCACCACTATCGGTCTCACTTTTTTTTTGGGCTTTTTTTGGATACCTAAACAAAAAGCATGTTGATGTGGCCCTAAAACGAAATATAGAAGCACGTGAGTTGTCAAATAAACTATTGTACAAAATTGGGAGTGATTTGAAATTTCCACGTAGGATTTTGAGAAAGGTGAAGTTAGGGTGCTCCACTATGGGCCCCTCTCCCCTATGTGTGTATATCTTCAAATTCTTCATATTTTCTCTCCCTCGTGATCATTTACAATTACTTTTGGGAAGTGTTTAAGAGCTTCTCAATTTTGTTTATAGAGATACCAAAGCATCCCAAGATCTTATAATCATCCACCAAGTGTTGGGAGTGAATGACATCAACCACAAATATAGCAAACTTTTTTGTCCTTTCAATCTATATTTGAACCTTGTCTTAGAAGCTCTAGATTAATTTGTTATATAGATCTACACATAAAGAAATAGTTTAGGCATGACATAAACAATAGAAAAAAAAAAAAACTAATTAAATTTTTTTTTTAAAAAAAACTAATTAACTTTCACAAGTGTGAAATAATGAATTAATCAACTAATAAAAAATCAACACATATCCCAAAGGTTGCATCTTATTCTACCATGATGAATTTACTTGATATATTATTTCTTAATGAATTAATCAACTAATAAAAAATCAACACATATCCCAAAGGTTGCATCTTATTCTACCATGATGAATTTACTTGATATATTATTTCTTTGCAATTGAAGATTACTCCATAGTTTAGATTCCTACCTATTTGATTTCCTTGCCATAAAAGAAATCATTAAGAAATTATATTGTTTATAATAATCCACCATGGGTTCTAGTTAGCTTACGACATCAAATGTATTCAAATTAAACACTACTTAAAACCATATTTGGTCCATATTTTAATTGGACTACACCATAGGTAGTTAAAGAAATAATATTTTATTTATCACATAGATGTCAAATAAAATAAATTGATTTTGAAAGCTAATATCTAGATCATAGTCATCAAAGGACAAATGGTATAACTAATAATTTTCACCTCTAATAAAATATGAATTTAATTGGATATTAAATTTTGGTTAAATAAATCTTAGGGTTAGTAATTATTAAATAGGGGTACATATTGCCGATATTGGCATGGTATGATGGTTTATAGGTGGCATTGTTGTTCTTGCCACCAAGGTTCAAACCCCGTTGGGGTGGTATTGTTTAATGGTTGTATCCAGTTCATAGCTCCGGTCAAAAGCGTTTACCCCTTGAATAAAAAAAAATAGGGGTACATATTACTTGGATTATAAATTTAGATGTAAAATTTTAATAAATCAATTCTAGAAAAATTAAAATATAAGGAGATATTAGAGGGGAAAACGCTTCAAAATGTTTCAAAGTGTTCTAATATGAACCTAGATACAAAATTTTATGAAATCTACTTAGTAAGATGTCTAGCCCAAACTCTCTATTGTACCTTTATTTTATTCAAGTAAATTTTATCCATATTTTCTATCAGAGGCATAAATTCAACAAAATGAATTAAAGAGGTTCGAAAAAACTATGGATTGATATTCAAATCATCTAAGGTTTATCAACTATGATTTTTATCTATAGGGAGTGCCAAGTAAAACCAAATCTTAGATGTGTTGAAGTATTAAAATACCACAAAGAACTTGAAAAAGTTTTAATGTGTTAGAATCATGCATTATCCATGGTTTTAACCTATCCTACCATATGCTCAGATCTTGCATCACCTTTCATTTGGAATAGAAGACAAAGGAAATCAAAGGCCCAAAGCATAAAATAGGGATTAAAAAGGAAATTAGATCCATTATCAAGTTAGAGGTAAAAAATAGAGTCACATTTAAAATCCCTCTAATATCAAACCATCAAAAAATTGTTATCAATGGGATTCATATCATCTTGGATTTTGGCAACAAGAGAGACTAAGTCAACAAAGCCCATTTGCGATAGAATATTTTTAATTTGATTAAAAGATCAAATTGAGTAAATCAAGATATTGAAGGTAACTTGAAAATAATCACATCTAATATTAATCATACCTAAATTTAATATATTATTAAATAATTTTATAAACTTAAATTATATCTAAAAATTTAAAATAAGATAGTCAATGGGGGGAAGCCAAAACAAAATAATAACATAATGAATACTAATAATGTAATTAACCATCTATTGCACCTTGTCTTTAAGTTTACCTAAGTAATTCTTATTTCTTTACCTAGGTAAACCAGGAAATAGGAGCACATATCATCTCCTTGATTAATGGGAGTGCATGCTACCTCTACTTCATTCAACTCCTTGATTGAAAATAAATGATGCAACATCTCCCTCATCAAGATGAGTTTTCATAACACCAATACTCTTCAATGGTGAGTGATCCTCCAATTTGCTAAGGCTAACTCAATCTCTCATAGAAACTTGTCATCCTAACTCATGCATCCCATATCATATGTGTAGTCATTTCATTCATTATTTATCCAAAATACAAATATTGAAATTTTATCAAATTCTTATCTTTTGTTTGTTATTGAATTCAGGCCATCATAATATTGTTATTTCTAAGGATGATTTAATAATGCTAATTATTATTCCTTGTTAAATCTAACAATTATAATTAAACATTTGACCAACAAAACATTGTGAAACCACTTAAATATAAAAGAAAACTTAAAATTTAAATAATTTCATTTAAAGGGACCCTTAATTTTCATAAATACAAATTAAATCACAACAATACATTTAGTTGAGTTTGGTGGTGTTAGTTAGAATGACAATAATAGAAACAACAATAATGATAATGAAAGTTGATAATTCACAATATTATAAATAAATTAAATCAATTATAAGATTCGTAAAATTAATCATTTGATTATATAATTTAATTTCTTATTAAATTTCTTACTATATCACTTAACTATTAAAAAATGAAAATGGTATCATTGTTATTCTCCTTGATATTTATGCTTCTTTCTCTTCTTTTGTACCATCACATTTGTCTAAATTCCTTTATGAGAAGAAAAATGAAAGAAATGAGGTAATTTAAAAAGTAAAAGGTGTTTATTCATCACCTTAAAGTATTTTTGAATTAATTTTGAGACAATTTTATCTATATAAATAATGAGTGCTATTTTATCAATATTTATCTTGTTGTGTTTAAGGGTGTTTTATTTATAATAACTTAAATGGTAATGCTTTTTTGGAAGTATTTGTGTAGTATTATTATTTTTAATATTTAGGACATCTATACTAGACATATCATCAATGCAAATATATGATTGAGAATAAAAATTAGTAGAAACCATATAATAATATTGCAAAAGTATAAAAAAATTAATAATCATCTAAACAAGTTAAAAAAAGCACAAATTCAAATTTTCATTTTGTAAATTATAAAATATTAAGGTAAATTCATGTTAATATAAGTTCTAACTTAGGAATGTTGAAAAGTAAAAAAATGATGAAAACAATTGCATGTTTTATTAAAGAATAAACATTCTACAATGTTAGATCTAGCACACTATGACGTTAGGTGCACCAATTATTGTCTCTTTCAACTAAGATCCAAGGTCTAAAAGGTGCTTATTCTACCAAATTTACTCAAGCTTGATCTTAAACTCATACTTTAAGAGAATCAAGCCTTTGCACTCAATGCAACTTAACCTCTAGTGTGTTATTTGTAGTCATTCAACTTTACCATTGTACCAAAGATTGCTTGATAAAATGTTTAGTTTAATGAAAAAGTAAATTACATAAAATAACTAGTTTGAAGAGTTGGAAGAGGAATTAACCTCACTATTAGTTTTCTAGTTGATCTTATGCAATAGTAGTTTTAAATAGTGACTTAATTTGAAACCATCATCCATGTTCAAATTTTTAGACTTTTATTTATTTCTATGGCCTCTCTATTCATTTTCTTTTAATGATCTTTTAATTGATGAGAATGTGAGTGTCCTCAATATATATTGGGTGGGTAGAAGGTACTCATATTTCACTTATATCGAATAGAAAGGTGTCTCAACTTTGTATTCTAATGTTAAGAACACAAAAGTGTAATTTTTAGGTTATAGAACATATACATTTAATTTTTTGGGCTATAGAGGATAATTTTTGTTTCGACAAATAATTCTACATTAGTTACTTTATGTTAATGATATGGACCTCTTTGATTTCTACAATTTAAAAAATAGGATTAATCAACCTCATGGATCAAAGTTATAGCCTTTGGAAATATTAGAAATGTAAGAAAATAAATGCTTGTTGTAAGAGGGAGTTACACATGTTGACCAACTCATGATGCATGTTAGGGCACATCATAAGGAATCTTTGAATGGAGATAATAGAGCCAAAATGGAGTACTACAGTTGGTGAGTGGATTATGATAAACTTATGTTCGGTAGAAGTAATGTATTATTTTTAGCCTATTGACTCAACTTGAGGTTTGAGTGCTAGATTTTAACTATGGATATGGGTGCCATATTTTAGGTCTTTTAGCTCTTGGCTTCTTAATTAACATCTAATTATTTCATGTATTGTTTCTCCTATTTAATGGATGCTTGAGATGGAGGTTTTGATAATAGATTTTATAGGTGTACTATTATGTTAATATAATTACCCTAGATCTCTAGTTGGTGATACTCCTAGAAAGGCTTAAGTTTTGCAATTATATTGTAACCTTTTGTGAACCCTAATCCAAATACCTGCAAAACACAACAAATTAATACATTAGAAGATCAAAAGCAAGCAAGAATAAGGATTCCTCAAGAAATTCATTTGAATAGCAAAAGAGATAGAAAATGAAAGGAAGAACAAAATGAAACTTGAAAGCATATCAAAATCTATTCTAAAGCAAGCAAACTCCTAATCTCTTAAGGGAATTGGTGCCAATTTGATGTGAAAATTGGCCCTTTCCCAACTCCAATGATGCAAGCTTGATATGTGATGAAGAGTGATCCACTTTTTTGATGCTTGATGTATGCTCCAAGATGAAAATCTGCATAAAACCTAACTATGCTTGGATGAAATTGATGATAAGTTGCTATGGATTTGAGTATAATAACTTTACTCAAATTGTGGATGATGAAATGAGGAGAGGAGCTCTTCATTTATAGATTGATAAGTTGGAGAGATGTCCAAACTTGATCAATGTGGGACAAAGATTCAACCAATAATATGATGCCACTTGTCAACTTGTGAATGGATAGAGGATGAGCACATTTTGATCCATGTGCAAGTTTGAATTTGAATTTGATGAGATGACATGTTTAGAGGGGATGAAAGATGAGTTAAATGCCAAGTGGGAGACATGTGAGACAATGTAAGAGCCTTAAATGCTTTGTTGGATGGACAAGTCCTTTTGGGGGGAGATTTCAAATTTGAGGAATATTCCCTTTTTGATGCCTTTTTTCAATGAAAATAGGTGATTTATAAAACAATTAAATTGATTTTCATGTGCAAGTTGCAAAATCTAGAGGATTGAGTGATTAGGATTAATTAATCAGGATTTGATTAATTTAAGGGGAGATTTAGCTGATTTGACTATTTGATTTAGATTTTAGGATTGAAATAAATCAAAAAGAGATGAAAATGATTAGGACTTAGTTAAATAAATATTTTGATTTATTTAACCAAAAGGGGTGATGTTAGATTAAATTAGATAAATGCTTGATTTATTTAATTTAATTAGATGAACTTTAGAGATTTAATAAAATAATATGAATTATTTAATTAAATCAAAGATAGGAAGATGAAATGACCTAGCTAATTACACAGAGCTGATGATTTAATTAAGTTGAGGGATTTATTTAATTAAAAGGGGAATTATGATGACTTTTTTTTTTTTTAAAAGGGGTAAAAACTTTATTGAAAATCAGAGCAAAGTATTACATAACAGCAAAGGGCCAAAGCCCCAGGAACCAACAAAAACCACAAGAAAAGCTAGGAACAAAATCACTCTTCCCCAATAGCCGTCCCATCCTCTGCAAGAATCCTCTCCAAATCCTGACATAACTCACGGGGAATCTGCTCCCACCCATCAATCTTCCCACCATCAATATTCTCCGATGCCCATTTGGCTAGACAATCAGCTGCCCTATTCCATTCCCTTGGAATATGGACATAAGATACCGAATCCATCAAAGAGCTAACCTGCAATATCTGCTGCACCAACATAGCCAACTGCCAGCTAACATCAGAAATCTTCTTTCCATGAAGTAAATTGACCAAGACCTGAGAATCTGACTCACAAATAACCTTACGCCACCCTAAAGCATATGCCCGTTTCAAGGCATAGAGAATAGCCAAGCCTTCCATCCTATTGACAGTTTGTATCCCTTCCTTAGCAGAAAAAATAAAAACCACTGATCCAAAAGAATCCCTACCAACCCCGCCAATCCCAGCAGGTCCAGGATTTCCCCTAGATGAGCCATCCGTATTAATTTTCAAAAAACCAGTAGGAGGGGGCAACCAACTCCCCACCCTTTGAAATTTTTGCTTCACACGCCTACCTCTCCTAACGCAAGCAGAAGCTGAAGATAGCCCCTGAATACCCAGCCGGTCAACCATCTCAGCATCTCCTTTCTCTAACGGCAACATAATATCACCCTTAGCTTCAACTGTCTCCTGGATCATTCCCACAACTCTAGACCAAACTTGTTGAATCCCCAAATTTTCACCTCGAAAGATTCTTCGATTCCTTTCCAACCAAACTTGCCAAAGCAAAAAGATGGGACCAACATACCAAACATCCTGCAAGAAAGAGGCCGAAGAGGAGGGCCTCCCCAGACTAGTCCAAAACTCCACCAAGGAGGAGGCATGAATGCAAGGTATTTTCCAAACACCCCACCAAAAATGCCAGAGTTGTAAGGTGAAGGGACAACGAAAGAACAAGTGAGGAGAGTCCTCCTCCCCACACCTGCAGAGAACACACCTAGATGGGCCTAAGAAACCTCTCTTTCGGATATTATCCCAAGTCAAACACCTATTCCAAGCCAAAGTCCAAATAAAGCAATTACACTTTGGCCAAGAAAACTTATTCCAAACTTTCTTCCACCAATGAACCTCCACCCCCTCATTCTGTTGGGAAAGCAACTCCTGATACCCAGAAGAAACAGTGTAAGCACCCTTGGGGTTAGGAGACCAAGCCAACACATCTTGATCCATGAGGGAGCTACAACTTCGACAAGAAAGAATGTAATGAAGCTCAGTGCACTCCTCCTCCATACCAACAATAGGCCATTCCTCTGGATTCTTCCATCTTGCCTCAACCAACTGCCCCTGAAAGGAAAGAGACTTAAAGTTGCACACCCTCGACCATCCTACTTCACAGAACCTCTGGCACAAAGTAAGCAAATGAGGATACTGAGAAACAATGGGAGGGTGGCCATCCCAAGCATCATGCCAAAAATGTGCCTCTGACCCGCTCTTGCATATCCAGAATAAGCCACCCTTAACGAGCGCAGCCCCTTTCTTGAGAGTATTCCAAATCATAGATCCCTTCCCTGTCAAGCTATAACGAGGGATATCACTTTGAGGAATCCCTGGAAAGTACTTTTGAGTCAAAATTCTGGCCCACACCCGATCCTGTTCCACACACCAACACTAATACAATTTAGCAGCCAGAGCCGTACCAGACAATAATGACTGCCGTAACCTAAGACCACCAAACTGTTTAGGACTACAAACAACATCCCATCTAACAAGGCTCCACTTGGAAGATAATAAACTACCAGCCCATAAAAATTGTCTTGCTAAGGAATCAAGATCCCTAACAAAGCCCATTGGCGCCACCTGAATCATACACATATAAAGAGGGAGAGCTTGAACCACAGATTTGAGCAGCTGAACCCGACCCACAAAAGACAGCCAGCGAAGGGTCCAATGAGTGACTTTAACACGAAATTTTTCTAGAAGAGCCTGCCAAGAATCCCTAGACTGCCTACCAACAAAAATAGGGATCCCAAGGTAGGTCAGCGGGAGATCCCCAATCTGAAATCTGAGAATATGAGCAATTCTCCTTTGAATGGAGTTCGGAGTATTGAAGAAAAAAATGGAAGACTTGCCCTCATTAATTGACTGGCCTGATGCAGTAAGATAAATATCCAATACCTTGCGCATGTTTGAAGCCTCCCTAATAGTAGCCATGCCCATCAAAGTTGTGTCATCCACAAACTGTAAGTGAGATTGCACTGGTAAGCCACCTCCCCATTGCCATCCTTGAATGAAACCCCCCTCCACATTCCTTTTTATCAACCGTCCCAAACCTTCCACCAAAAGAAGAAACAAGTAAGGAGAGAGGGGGTCACCTTGTCGTAAACCCCGAGAAGCACCAAAGAGTTCAGAGTGCTCCCCATTAATCAAAACAGAGAAAGAAACAGAATTCACACAACTCATAACCCAGCGAATCCACTCCTCCTCAAAACCAAAGGCCCCCAGAACTTTTTGGAGGAAGGACCATCGAACTCTGTCATAAGCCTTGGCCATGTCAAGCTTGATGAACATAGCCTTATCTTTGGAATTGGCCATAGAATGAATAGTCTGTAGCAATAACCACACCATCCAAAATCTGGCGGCCCACCACAAAACCACTCTGTTCCTCAGAAATCAGCAGCGAAAGCCACTTTTTTAACCTATCAGCAATCAACTTAGAGATAATTTTATATATAACATTGCAAAGAGAAATGGGGCGAAATTGACTTAACCGATCAGCCCCATCACCCTTGGGAATTAGAGCAAGGAAGGTAGAATTTAGGGCCCGAAGCATTTGCTTATTCTTCTGAGACTCTTGAACAACTGCCAATAAATCCAGCTTGATAATCTCCCAAAATTCCTGGAAGAACTCAATCGGGAAGCCATCCGGACCAGGAGCTTTACCCTTCTTCATCTGGAAAACAGTCTTCTCCAACTCCTCCAGCGAAACATCCCTCATAAGATGCTCCTTCATCTCCCAAGAGACCAAAGAAGGAATACAAGAGAGGACCTGAGCCTCTTCAATTGAGTCCCCCTGCGAGTCCTCCTTGAATAAAGAAGCAAAATACTGCACAGCTTCATTTGAGATATCCTGAGTAGAAGAAAGAACCTCTCCCCTGTCAGTCACCAAAGTTGAGATAGAATTACCATGACGTCTGGCCTTCACCGAATTGAAGAAGAAGGCAGTATTCTTGTCTCCCTCCTGAAGCCACTCAATCCGAGATTTTTGTTTCCAGTAGATTTCCTCCCTCAGCTCCCACTCCTCTAGAGCTTTCAATGCCCTAGCCTCATCTCGCAACAAATCCTCAGACACCCCATCCTCCCTAATCAACCTAGTAATACCATTCAGCTCAGCTTGTGCAGCAAGCTTTGCATGGTAGATGTTTCCAAAGCAATGTCGGTTCCATCGTTTAGGCTGATACTTAACATATTGAAGGATCTTAGCAAAATTATACATTGCAGTACCATAAGCAGGTCTACCATACCTCCACCATTCAGCAACACATCCATAAAGGTCAGGGTCCCGCAACCACATTAGCTGGAATTTGAAGGTTGGTGTTCGAGGCATCCGAGCAGAAGAGATAACTAGCTTTATAGGCCAGTGATCTGAACCTCTCCAGTCTAATATCTCAGAACTAGAAGACCACATTCCCCCAACCCAAAAGCAGGAGACCATGAAACGATCCAGTCGTTCAGCAATGCAACTATCACCAACCCTTCTGTTGTTCCAAGTAAATTGACCATTGCTAGGTTTGATATCAACAAGATTGAGAGCAGATATATTGTCCTGAAACAACAATGCAGAAGGCTCTAGTCTTGCAATACCACCCCGTTTCTCAGCTAATTCAGTAATAGCATTAAAGTCCCCTGCAATGATCCAAGGATGATAGGGAAATAGGCTACGAACAAAACGAATATGTGTCCATAAAAGAAGTTTACCTTGGAACTCAACAGGTGCATAAACATTGGAGAAAAGAACAAACTCTCCCGACTCAGGACACGAGGCAACCATGGATAAAGAGGACTTGAAGGATAACCACCACAAAGGTTGAATCTTCCGAGGGTTCCAGAAACAAGCCACACCCCCCGAGAATCCCTGAGCCCCAATACACTGGCATTGACCATTCTTCCACAACTTAGGCACTAAACCCATCATGCACTCAACAGATAACTTGGTCTCCTGAAGAAAAAGAACATCAGGAGAATGACTTCTTACCAACTCACGAACAACTTTTTGTCTAGGGCCACTGTTCAAGCCCCTTACATTCCATGAAATAATGATCATTTCAAAGGAGTCAAAAAATGAGAATCTAGGGTCTTAACAGATCCTGACTCCACCAAAGTCTCCCCCATCATCTTAATCTTTTCCAAATCTTTCTTCCTGCCAAGTTTAACACTTTTCTCCGATCCCCCCTTCTTGCCATCCTTTTGCAAAATGCCCAGTTGAGGAGAAGGCTTGCTACTCTTAGCCACATCCGATCCAACATTCCGTGCAGAAAAAGATGTGCTTCCATCCCCCTGCCCCAACTCAACATTTGGACCCGACATCACCTGGGCCCCAACCTGCACATCAGTGACCATAGGTATGGCAGACCCCTCCTGTGGAGCAGGAGGCGTAATGGAAGTGTGATCCTCCAGGCCAGAACCAACCACACCCGGATCCACACTTAATAACCCTGGATTAACTTCTTGCTGACCCAAATCATCCAGGACCTCAAACCTGTTAAAAGTATCCTCATCTTGTCTCTCCATTAGAGTCCTCTTTTGACCTCTATTCCGGTTACGAGCCTTAACAGGAACAAAACCCTCAGCATCAGCACCCTCAACAGAAATAGGATTCTTCCCCTTATCAACATCAGAATTGTTACGAGGAGGAGGTGGAGGCTGAGGCACCACAGGCTTAGCCTTCGGGCATCTACGCAACAGGTGACCATATTCATGACAGAGGTGACATCGGAAAGGAAGGGTTTCATAATCCAATTGTTGTACCCAAGAATGGGGACCCACACACATATCAAAAGCATCTGGCAAGGGCCTACTCAAATCAATTTCCACACAAATTCGAGCAAAAGTCATTACTTTCTTACCTAGGGTTTGTGTCGAAGACCCCACCAGCTTCCCAAGCATTGAAGCAAGCATGTGCAGAACATCCTCACGACAACATTCAATTGGAAATCTGGGCAACCGAACCCACACAGGAACACGATTCAGAAGCTCCTCTGATGGATTAAAGCCTGCATGCCATGGCTTGATGAATAACCCAACTTGGTTATGAAAATAGGGCCCCCCCTCAAAAACCCTATTGCGATCAGCCAAGCAGATAAATGTGACCATGAAAAAATTATTTGCAAGCAGCGTGACCTCCATTTCACCCTCTGGCTCCCAAGTTTCCAAAAATTGTAGAGGCACTCTCATTCCCAAAAATTTGCAGTACAGAGAATGCTTTGAATAATACTCAATATCCTCGGCAATCATCTCGATCGGAATCACCAATTTAGGTCTCTCTTTGCAACGCTCAAGGCAGTCGTTAATCTTCGAGATCCGAGATCCACCAGACGAATTCGATTCCATAGACCCTGTATTCGGAGAGAAGAGGGTGTTTTCAAAAACCCTTGCTCCTTGTCTTGGCGATTTCAAGCCCATCGCAGCACGAAAATCCATGTCGGGCGCAACCCCAGATGGCTCACCCTGAGACATAGCCACCAAATGGCCTGGGGCAAACATGCATAGGAAAGATCTGGCCCCAGACCCAGCAGAGTAGAGGAAACCCTCCTGCACAGGAAAAATGACCAAACACAACCAAGACAGAGCTTTAAAGAATAGCTACAGCAAAAAGATTAACCCCCCACAGAATGAAACAGACGCCCACCCCAACCTTCGCACAAACAGAGAAAGCAAACACAAGCTAGGGCTCGGATGCCCTAGCTTGGCTCCTTGCAGTTGCAGACCGAAACGCCATCCTCAAATCGGAATTATGATGACTTTAATCAAATAAGGCTATTCGATTAAATGGTTAGACAGAGGGATAATTTAGGATGAAGTGATGTTAGTATATTAGGATCGAGTGTGCGATATCAATTTGTATATTTTCAATGTCTACACCTTTAATTACTAAAGAATATATAGAGTTGTTTTGGAGTGAGTTTTTCTCCTAAAATATTTTTTCCCATGTAAATCACAATGTTATTGTGTGTTTCTTTTGTGTTTATTTCCTTATAACTACAATGATTGACTTTATTTGCATATACCTCCTCTTTCAGCTTTATCCTACAACATTAAATATTTATGACATGTTCTTTTTGGCCAACTCACATCACCACCTGTTTGAAAAAGGGGGATAGTACATACCTTGTTACCTAAGGCCCTAATGATATCTAACCAAGTACATCTTAAGATTAAAGAGAAACATCTAGATATTGAGATTAGAAAATAATATTGTTTATAAATTTAGAAAATGAAAAGAAGAAAAATACCTCAAGTAAACACATGTAAGAAGATTAAAGTAATACCAAAAATGACAACAAAAATCACTTTGAATTATGAAAAACATAAAAATATTCCAAGAAGTATACGAGATCATGTCAAAGGAACACTTTAAAAAAATATTTATGAAATTGTGCATTCTTGTTGTATTGTGTATATTGGTAAAACATTAAAATCTTTATAAAAAGTCAGCCACAAAAATTCAACATTGTAATGTAAAGTAATTAACATTAGCAAAAACATATATTTCTCAATAATCACCCAATACACTTGAAGGAACCCAAAATTTTCATATAAAAGGTTGTTGCAAACAAAAAAAAGTATAAAAGTAATTGTACTTTTTTTCGTATTAAGAAATTTAAAAATAGATGGTTTTAAAATAAAATCAATGCATATTAGAAAATACTATTATATAAGATTAATTAGAAAACTAATAATTGAGGTTACTTATTTATGAAATCTCCCTCCTAGTTTTTTTTACTAGTTTTTCATTCCTTGAAATAGATTAAATATTCTTTCCCTCACAATCACTCAATGACGATATTTAAGATGTCAAAGTCTAATACTATTGCATAGTTGATCTCACAATAACATTGTCATTTAACTTATTTTTCAAGTTGAAAATGTTGAAAAAAAAACTTAACCAATTAAACTATGATCTTGACATATTTTTTTAATACTTCAAATTCTTCTTATTAAAAGTTGTAAGTTATCATTCTATTATATTTATTTAAAATTTATAAAAAAATGATATTTATTATTATTTACATTTCTATTAAATTATTGTCTTTACAAGGTATATTTCATTACATCTACCTGAAATCATTTGTTCATATTTAATAATGATAAATAAAGAACCATGTTATTTATATTAAGTAGTTTACTTATCTTTTAGATATCTAATTATAATTATAGATTCTAATGAAAGATAATATACCATTAAACTTTGTGGGTGGAAGGGAGGGTGGCCCTCCATGAGTGGCGAAGGGCACATGGTGGGTGAAGTGGACAAGGTTTGGTGTTTTGTGGGACCTTGGCAGCAAAGCATTCATTCCCAAGGATGGCAGCCTTAGATGGCCACCCTAGATATACACGTTGGCAGAGCTCCCGTGTGTTGGTTGTCAAGTTGGAGCCCATAATGGGCACTTAATACTAGGAATGGCATGTTATTAGAGTGGTGGATTATGAGTACCAATTCAAATGTTGATGTGATAGGTTGCGGTGTAGTTCATATGGCATGCTAGGATGAGGATGACCTCTCTCATGTTAGCGTCATGGCATTTATTTCATTCCCAATTAAGTATCATTTAATGATGGCAGTCTAGCGTCTTCTTTGGTTTAAGTGAAAATTCAGAGGTTATAGTGGCCATTGCTTTAGACTTGGCTCTGGTAGTTTGTTTGTGTTTTTGGAAGTGCTTACTTCGTTGGGTGTGTAGTTGGGCTCTGTGATGGAAAGGCGCTCACATTTCATAATTGGAGTTTCGGCTAAGGGTTTGGCTTGGTTCGATACAGATACACTAATTTCTTTGGGAGCCAAGACATGTCAAACGACTTTTAGGGAAATTACAGACTAGTGCCTCAAGAGGATTATGCTTAATAACAATTATCTACTAGTTGTGGCATTTAAAATGGTGTTGGGAGTTGGGCATTTAGCCAAAAGTGAATTTGGGAGGGACAATACTTTTGTCACCTTTAGGTTTTTGGTGTCTCTTCTAGACAACCGTGTGTCGAAGGTGGAAACCAGGGTGTTGTTGGGAAAGGTTTTCAAAAAGGATTTGTTGTTGGGTGTGGACGAGGTGTTGAAGGCCGCAATTATGGGGACAGGTATTCCCCACCTTGATGATTTGGAGCTGCTATGGAATTTAGATGAGGCAGTGATTTTTTTTCCTTTCCTGCTAGATTTAAAGGGTCTGACTCTCATGCAGCGTAGAATGATCATCGTCGTGGCTATGGAGTATATGAATTTTTTTTTCGGGCTCATGGCTATGAAGGACATCTACTGGATTGTGGGATTTGAGGCCTTCGCCTAGGCCACTAGTTTTCTGTTAGTATGGGAATGTTTAGGGTTTGAAATTTGCTTTGACTTGCGTCCTAGTATAGTTCGGGTATGGTAGTGTTAGTAGCTGTAGTGTGGTTTTGGTAAATTTTGCAAGGATGGTTCTTTTTCTTTTTTGTGTTTGGTTGGTAGTGGTGTATGGATGGTGGTTCAATTGGTAGGTAGTAGTGGTCAAGGTTGCTTCGAGACTATGGGCGAAGGTTCCTTTTTGATCTGCTCTAGTTTTTGGATGGGTGTTTTCATGGCCGGAAGTAGTAGTTATCAGTTTGACATACATATGGCTTTGTTAGTTTCCTGCATTAGTAGAAGATTGTAAACTTTATTTTAATTCATATAAATCTAAATCTTATGTATCAAAAAAAAATTACTATTAAACTTCTTTGAATGGAGTATAATATAATAGTGGAAGATAAAATATTTTTTAGTTTTGATTTATCAATAGTAAATTTTTATTTTAATAAAATTGTTGGAGAATTTTAAATTGTTTATAGAGATTGTAATGCATAGTTGACAATAAATTTAATTATTGATAATGTCAATATATTATTAGTTTAAATATTTTTAAATTTATTAAAATTAAAATATGATGATAATAATGACTTTTAATATTTTTTAGATTAAATTGGTATGTGAGATCTTTGAATTGCATCAACTAATTATATAATGTAGTTACATGTTCTTTGACTTTACTCTATAATGTATTGTTGGAGTTACTCTTCTTGTTATTTCACACCTCAAACCATCCATGTCTAAGAGCTCTACATTAATAGAAGTATCCTTGTAGTTATTGTTACCTAATTTTCACCCACAGGCTCAATTAGGCAAGGCATCTATGTTGTAGGTGTTCTTAAAGGCCAAATGAGACATTCACATTAGGGGTTAGGTCATGCATCTGCTGGCATTTCACAAGGAGCTCAGTTGAAGGGTCGGCCTCAGTCAAGCTTGGGCATATTTTTCCTTTAAGGAGAAAGTTGGCAAGACCTTCCAAATGTCTTGCCGACTAGCAGGGGATCCATCAAGTCTGAACACTTCACATTAGGGATCCTATTGGCATAAGATTATCTGGGTCTCCCTGACCCATCATGCATTTGGTTAAATATGCTTCTAGGTTCCTATCGGCAAGACCCTGGTAGGAATGTCATGGCGAGCAGAATTCACTTACAGGTTCTAGTCGGCAAGACATCAATCATCGTCCCGGCGAAAAGAAGGATGGGCTCTCAGCAAAGGTTGGTCCCTTCGCCACAAGGTTTCGCCGAGCGCAGGAGGTCTCCCCGACATTTAACATCGGTGTAGTTTCCAGCCATCGAGTAAAGGTCTTTCTGACATGGCCATGTCTCAGCGAAAGAAGGCGGTTTCAGTAAAGGATGCAAGTATTGGTGAAGGGTCTTGTTGACAGGGAGATGTTTTAGCGAAATAAGGAAAGCTCGGCGTAGGGAGGTGTTACCGACAAGACGTCTCATCGACTTGGTGTGGTCTTAGCGAAAAAGAATGTCTCGCCAAGGAGGAGGGACCATCGGTATAACGTCTTGCTGAAAGGCTGACATCTCAATGAGAGGAGATGCCTTCGCCATGAAGTCTCGACGACGATTAATGTCTCGTCGAAAGCTGGGGGTCCCGCCAATGAAAGTCATATCGATGTGAGGTTTGGGCGATGGAGTGGAGTCTTGACGAATGGGGAGATGTCTTCGGTGTAATGTAGGGACCTCGCTACAATGTCTCGCCGATCCACTAAAGTCTCGCCGAAGGGGGGAAGTAGCGTCACTGAAGGAAAGAGGGCTTGGCGGGAGGTCTTATTGACAATGAAAGGTCACACCGACATGCTTGGTGCCTTCGGTGTAGCACGAGAAGTTCGGCAGGAGGTCTCGCCGACAACACAAGACCTCGCCGAGAAAGTTTGACATCGGCATAGGGTCTTGTTGAGATAGTAATCTCTCCCTAACAAGAGGAGTGAAGTGACATTGGCGAAGGGAGTAAGCTTCGCCATAATGTCTTGGCGAAACCTTTGTCTTTTGCCAAAGTGAAATGAAATGAGCCCTCGCCAAAGCAAGGTGCCTTCGACATAGCCTCTTGTCGACCAAAGGAGGTCTCCTCGACCTGATGATGTCTCTCCGACATGAAGTTCACTCGCCAGGAGTTAAAGTCACCGCCATGAGGTCCTAGCAACTTTTTGAAATCTTGCCGAAATGGATTGACTTCAGTATAACATTGTGTTTTCACCCTAAGGTCTCACCGAGATGGCGATGTCTCCCCGACCGAAGAAAAAGTAGCTCATCACCAAGAGATAAGGAGCCCAATGAGAGGTCTAGCCGACAAGCTAATGTCTCACCGACAATAAAGGGTCTCGCCAAGAGTCTTCCCGAAATGAAGAGTTCGTCGAAGGAGAAGGAATTCTATAAGATGTCTTGGTGAATGAAGGTGGTCTCAGCAACAGAAGCAGGAATCGGTATGACTGGTGGACCTCACTATGAAGTCTTCCCGACTTTCCACGGTCTTGCCAAAGGAAATGAGGAGCTCGGGGAGAAAAAGGAGAGATCGATAAGATCTCTTACTAACTGGTGGGAGTCTCATTGAGTGAATGATAGGAGTTGGGGAGAGCGGGGTTGTTCGACATAAGTCTGGGCGAGTGTGGGATGTCCTACCGACAGAGAATGCCCTCGGTATAATCATAGGGAGTTCGGGATGAGTCTCTTTGTTCTGATATGTCTCCCCGACTGTTAAGCATAGGAGAATGGGCCCTCACCAAGACAAAATCAATTCAGCAGGAGTCTGGCCGACTAGTGAAGGTCACACCGAAGGTTTTGCTTTCGGCATAGGGTTGTGCCTTCACGATGAGTCTCACCGGTATAGCATGTCCCCCCGACTGAGGAGAAGGTGAACTCATCGCTGAAACATATGTAGCTCGCTATGACTCTTGCCGACGATAATGAGTCATGCCAATAAGTTGCAGAATGGTATAATCGCACCGATGAGACATTTTTAGTGTCTCACTAAGATGCAATTTTGACTGAGCAAGCCTTTGACCGTAGGGTAACCATGTGGAATATGATTAGCCAATCATAGGGAGCTAAGGGAGAGCCGTGGTGGTCTGACCAGGAAAAGGAAGATCAATAGGGCAAAGCAATGTGGATCAGCTATGAGCTCAGAGGCATTCAAGGAAGCTCGACAGGAGGATTCAAAGATGGACACGAGGACCAGAAATGAATGCAGTGGTTGCAGAAAGATCCGAAGGCTTCTCCAGAGACGTTTCTTCTCTGACATAGGCAACAAGATGGACACGCAGGGGTGCAACATTAAATTCAATAAAAAATCTAAAGGATGATCTTTCTGATAGATATTTTGTAAGCCCTAAGGGGCCAACACTCTTTGGTATATAAGGCATTTTTTGCCTCTTTGTAGACAGTTCTGGAGTATGCTTTTTCTTAAGTCTATGACCCTTTTGCAGTCCTCTCTCAAACTAGCAGGATTTTGTAACTTAGTTTGGAACATAATATACAAAATCTACCTTGGTTACCATTGATGGTCCATCTTTTTTCCTTCTGATTCTTGTGAAGTATTGTGCATATTTTAAGTGATTCATTGAGCTACTTAGTGAAATATTCTCTTTCCTTATAGCTTTTGTTTCATGTCGTGCCTTTCTTTGCATAAGTAGTATTACGTAGGTTACAAACTGTGTTTACTCAATCCTGCGCATGAGCTTCTAGTTAGTGAAAATATACCTTTCCTTCTTGAAGGCATGTGCATGTCAAACCTGTTTGTATGCGTAATCTGCAGGATCTTGTTGTGCAGTCCCATGGCTATCGTTAGTATTCAAATGTAAATTGAGTATATCATTGTTCCTGTCATTTCAGTGCATCACCATAGTTTAGTTTTATTTTTATGCATTCTTCTTCTCCCTTTTCATTACAAGATCAGTAGTTAGGTGACACCAAAGGAAGTCGGCCTTCTCCGGAGGTTCATTTCAGTCTCAGGTGACCCACAGCCTTGAAATGATCCCATGTTGCTCTAGAAAGCTTAGTTTTCTTTTATAACTAAGACAGGGTGCAATTTTTAGAGCTAACAATTATTATCAATATTACAATGTTTGTGTTTCTCCTTATTCAAATGTATCATTGCGTGTGTTAAGAATGCCCTACAAAAAGAGAAACAATAGCTATACAATTATATAAAGTTGAGATAGAAATTGAATAAATTAACTTCTCATAATATTAAAAATATAATATAAGTTAGAAGAAGATACCACACATCTATAACTTCAATAATATAATAAAATGTTACAAATTCTATAAAAAAAATGATTCAAACAATTTTAAAATAGACTTATACAAAATTTGAAATAAATCTTTTAAATTTATATGGATAAAATATATATTTTTATCAAAACATAATTAAATAAAAATGAAAAATGAAAAACTAAATTATAGATATTATAGATCTATCCATTAAATAAATTGTTTATCATATATTTTAAAATTTAAATTAATTTTTTAAAATATAAATTATTCTTAAAAAGTTGTATACTAATTTTTTCAAATATAAATATAAAGATTCCTTTAGTTGTTAAAAAAAGTAAAAACGTATAAAAAAACATTTTAATTTTTGTGATATTAAAATAGATTCCTTTTTCTTTGAATCGACCAATCCTACCAATAATGTAGTTAAGTCCTACCAATACAAAATGGCTTGTTAGTTACGTGAATGTATTTTTGTTTGAACAATGTGACACATTTATTTATTTATTTGGGTATGTAAATAATATTATCATTTGTCTTACACGCCAATTTACTCCTTTGTTAGGAAGGATCGCTTTCAAATCAAATGCCAACCTAAGAGATTCTATCAAACCACCGTTTTATTTTTAATAATTCGTAAAATATATGAAAAACCAAAATGTCACATTGTGCCTTACACCAAAGATTTGATGATTATAAGCATATGTTCAAAGGTGAATTTAGTATATTTATATTAATTTTTATATAGTTTTCTATTTATTTTATGAAATAATTTTATATAATTATATATTGATAAATATATATATATTTTTTTATAAAATTAAATATATTATCTTATATTTTTATTTATTTAATCGTATCTATTCTTATATTTCTACTTCTATTTTATTCATGTATTGATACATTCATTTAGATTAACTATTTAGTATTGTTATCCATGCACTTATTTTCATATATTTATTATTCACCTTGATTTTACTATTCTTATATTATAGCATATAGACAATTGATTTGTCACATCCAAGATCTTTATACATCAAAATTAGATATACATGTTTGTTCATTTTGATCAATTAAGATTGATGACTCACTATTATGAAGGGGTGGGAGCTACCCTAGTGGTAGGGTGAGGAATGTCTTAGTTGGGTTGCCTCCTTCTATGTATAATAGAAGACGAATGATGTGTGACAATAATTTTATCAAAATAGATTAAACATTTTAGAAATATGTACAAAGGTGACATGGCACATGTTTTGTAGATTTGACTGTTTGTTTGACATAGATTTTGCAAACAAACATTTATAATCAACAAAATTAGGTATACACGTTTGTTCATTTTGGTCAAGTAAGATTGATGACTCACTATTATGAAGGGGTGAGAGCTACTCTAGTGGTAGGGTGAAGAATGTGTTAATTGGGTTGCCTCCTTCTATGGATAATAGAAGACAAATGATGTGTGATAATGACTTTGTCAAAATAGGTTAAAAGTTTTAGGAATATGTACAAAGGTGAGATGACATATATTTTGTGGACATGAGTGTTTGTTTGACATAGATTTTTCAAAAAAAAATTCTAATCAACAAATGTGTGAACTAAAAGAACTTATAACAAGTGTAGGAGGAGTGGATGAGGCCTCTCCTAACTCTCTTAGGATTTCTTTAACTAAGTTCAAAATTAATCTAGGACACGTGTAATAGAAGTAGGGTATGGTCCTCAAATTTTAGGTGAACTAATTAGTTTGATTAAATGTTGGTTTGTTTTTCAAATATTTTCTTTGATATATATTTGTTCAATGTTAGATTATGGGGTGTACACTTGTTTGATTCAATTTTTTTTTGGTATTTTATGGTTTTTTATTTATTTAAAGGGTAAACACTTTTGACTTGGAGCTACATGAACCAATGAGCTCACAAATAGGAGACCTCATCCCCAATATAAATATTCAACTATTTAGTATTATTATTGATGCACTTATTCTCATATATTTATTATTCACCTTGATTTTTCTATTCTTATATTATAGCATACAGACAATTGATTTGTCACATCCAAGATCTTTATACATCAAAATTAGGTATACATGTTTGTTCATTTTGGTCAAGTAAGATTGATGACTCGCTATTATGAAGGGGTGGGAGCTACTCTAGTGGTAGGGTGAAGAATGTGTTACTTGGGTTGCCTGCTTCCATGGATAATAAAATACAAATGATGTGTTATGATGAATTTGTCAAGATAGGTTAAATGTGTTAGAAATATGTACAAAGATGACATGACATATGTCTTTATGGATATGAGTGTTTGTTTGACATATATTTTGCAAACAAACATTTTCTAATAAAAAATGTGTGAATTAAAAGAACTTGAGAACAAGTGTCTAGGAGGAGTGAGTGAGTCCTCTCCTAGCTCTCTTAGGATTTCTTTAACTAAGTTCAAACTTAACCTAGGACATGTGTAATAGAATTAGGGAGTGGTCCTCAAATTTTAGGTGAACTAATTAGTTTGGTTAAATATTGGTTTGTATTTCAAATACTTTCTTTGATATATATTTGTTCAATGTTAGATTGTGGGGTGTACACTTGTTTGCTTCAAATTATCTTTTTGGTATTTTATGGTTTTTATTTATTTAAAGGGTAAACAATTTTGATCTGGAGCTATGAACTAGTGAGCTCACAAACGAGGGCCCTCATCCCCAAAATAAACATTTAACAAGAACTCCCCAGTGGGATTTAAACCTTGATGGAAAGAATAATAAAGCCACAATTTAACCATCACACTATGTCACTATTGATGATATTTTATGGTTTTGAATGTAATTAAAAAATCTAAATTAATTGATTGATGAAACTAATAATTTTTTTTAAATTACAATTTAAAGAAAATACTTATTGTAATATTTTTTAAATTAAATTAGTTAATAAAAATTAAACTAAGTTAATTAAATTTATACTTTTAACTCAATGCAATTAATTAAATAATAATTATCAACTAATAGTGCAAGTATTAATTGATTAATCTAAAATAAATAATTTTTTTAAAAAAAATCTTTCAAGAAATAAATTAAAACAACTAACTAATCTAATAATTATACTAAATTAATTAGATCACTCTAATTAATTTGGTACAATTTAATAACCAAATAAAATTAATTAGTAGTGTTATAAACTAATCCATGGTTGATTTTTTTTGAAAAAGAAGCAACACATGTAAGGGAAAGGGGCCCATAGTGGGTAGGGGTCTAATGGTGGGTATAAAAGTAGGTCTAAGTGGGCCCCATAGTAGGTAGACTTGATATCCAAAAAACTTACACTTAATATTCAATTGCAAAACATTTTTATCCATAAAGTACACAAACTAACATATCATGTGATGCCACATCAGCGCACCAAAAATACATGACTTAGTGGCCCACTATTGGTCTCACCTTTTTTTTAGGCCTTTTTGGATACCTTGACAAAAAAGCATGTTGATGTGGCATCATATTTAATGATGTGGTCTTGAAACCAATTTTCATAAGCAGGGGACTTGCCAAATAAATTGTTGTACAAATTTGGGAGCGATTTGAAATTTTCACATAAGACTTTGAGAAGCTCAAAGTTAGGGTGGCCCACTATAGGCCCCTCTCCCTTAGCACAATATATTTTCCCCTTTTCTAAATAGAAATGATTTCTTCTATCTAAAATAAGAATTCAATAGGCAATCTTTTCAAAACAAATAATTTTCAAGCACACAAATAATTGATAATAAACCATTCTTTTTTTTGAAACCAAAAGATCTAGAATAAAAACTTTGAAGCTTCATCTATTAATTATGGAAGATTGTTAGTTTTTGTTAGAAAACCTAGATCCCTTTTAAGGGAGATCCCGATACTTCTTTTGAACTCACTTTGAATAGATTAGTAAGTTCCTAAGAAATATTTATGAATAAGTTATCCTAGGATGAAAAGGAAAAGAAACTATGTCTCTATATAATTATATCTTTAAAATGTAATTTCTTTTTTAAGAGATTTTAATAGAATGATTTAAACACAATATTTGAAGCAATGTATTTAAACAAATCTAAATATTCTATTCAACTCTTAAATTATAAATCATATTTAATCTCTTTTAGCAACAAATTTTTAACAAACAATTTTTTAATTATCTACAAGATAAAATACTAAAATAAATCTAATGTATGAGAATGGATAAACAATCCATATCTAGAACTTGAATGTTGATGGTTCCTTAGTTTTAATTCCAATAGCTTCTTTCCCTCTCTTCAATCAGTGATAGAATACTCAAGGTAAGGATTGGGTAAATTGGATAGAGAACGTAGAGGATAGAACAATGACTAGTTTGTAGACATTGACTAGCTTACAAGATTAAAATATTTAACATGGGGTTTTAGTGGTCTCAAATTTTAAAATTCACTATTATAGGTGGATGATGTAAAAAAAAACTCTAACTATAATAAAAAAATGAACTATAAATAGAAACTTATGCTTTTTGGGGGAAAGAGGGAGTTTCTAAGTCTAAACTTGGCTAAATATAGGTTAGGATTGGAGAGAAACTCACTATCTCTAGAAAAATCATGCAAAGCCAAACACACACTCTATTGACACCTGTTAACAACTCCACAAAATTATAAATCCAAATTCTAATCCATGGAGAAATGCAGATTCACCAAAACATATGCACTAAACTAGAAAACACCTATTACTGACAAGCTAATACATTGTCACTCATAACTTCAACACCAGAAGCCAAAAAAAGATGAAAATTTGAATTTAGGTTCCTCTAACATCCAACATAATTATATTAGAAGTGCAAAACAAGAACTTAAATACAACAGACCAATGCTGACCCAAAAATAAGATGTTTGTACACAGGATTAACTGTATTGACACTTAGTCAATTTTTATATCAAACAACTTCATCGAATCAAACCTTCTTGCAAAATTTCCTTTCATAATCATCCTCAAACATGTTGAAGCCATCCAAATTGATCTACACAATTGTCTTCATACTAGAATACAATGTTGACATCAATGACAATAGTGGAATGCATAACTACACAATTTATGCTCATCCCACATGCTCATGTTGGCAACACATCAATGAAAAACTCCTTATTCTTCCAACATAACCATTTCCATACCCCTTATATAACCCTTATCATAATTAAACCCTAACCCTAACCATAATTTCATAACAAATAGTAACCTTAATTGAACTCAAGATTTAACCCTAAACCCTAACCCTAACACTAAGCTAAATTTAACCCTGCTTCTATAACCCTTATTAAAACCTAATCCAAATTGAACCCTAACCATTACTATAATTGAAAACTAACCTAAACCTAACTTTAACATTATGTGTAACATTAACCCTAACCATAATTGTACTTGAAAAAAATAAGCTAAACCTAACTTTAATATTATTTGTAATGTTAATCCTAACACTAACCCTAATTCTAAAACTAACACTAATTGAATCTTAACCCTAATTGAACCATAACCCTAATCATTATGCTACCCCTTATATAACCCTTACATTAATTAAACCCTAACCCTAACCATAATTTCATAACTGAATGGTAACCTTAATTGACTCAAGATTTAACCCTAAGGTAACACTAATCCAAATTTAACCTTACTCCTAACCATAACCCTTATTAAATCCTAATCCAAATTGAACCCTAACCATAACTATAATTGAAAACTAACCTAAACCTAACTTTAACATTATTTATAATGTTAACACTAACACTAACCCTAATTCTAAAACTAACACGAATTGAATCTTAACCCTATTTGAACCCTAACCTTAACCATTACCCTATCCCTTATATAATCCTCACCCTAATTAAACCCTAACCCTAACCATAATTTCATAATTGAATAGTAACCTTAACTGAACTCAAAATTTAATAATAATTAAATCCTAACCCTAATTTCACCCTATTCAAATTTCACTCCAATACTATTTAATTAGGGTTAGGGTTAGGGTACATTAAAGGTTACACTTCAAATAGGGTTCAATTAGGATACAATTAAGGCTAGGGTTCTAAGAGAACCCTTAATAATATATTCATCTTATAAGATTAAAATATATTAACCTTATTAATAACAATAATATAATAATAATAATAATATATTAATAATATAATACTAATATTAATTATAATGTATTATACTTTAATATTATCATTTAATATAATCAATTAAAAAATATTAAATCTTATTTAATATTGAATATATATATTTGATCGGTAAAGATACCCTACAAGTTTATTATTTAAATTTGAAAAGCATTACATCATCAATTACATCCTTGAAAAGTTTCAAGCTTGTAAAACATTTGCCTTTTGAGCCCCATAACACCCTTCAAAACTTCACAATCCTAAACACAATTCTACCCTCCTACCCCCATCAACAATAACTAAAATATTAAAAAATTCAAGCATTACAAAATCTACAACACCTCTTTTCTTTTTATAGCCCATTACCTACTTTCTCCTTTTATCATGGGAGCGAAGAATCATGTTGAAAGCGACTCCCCTCTTCTTCTTCTTCCTCCTTTGAACCGTATGCCAAATCTCCTCTTGTTTATCTGCCCATGAAGGCTCTCCCATATCCTTAGTTGGGTTGTGCTTTTCTTCAGAAGAAGCCAAACTTACACACTCTGACGTATCACCTAGCCCGCCACTTGGAGCCTGCCCTACTCCAATCCAGATGACACACACTATCGCTTGCACATTAGCCTTCTGTGGGGGTTCATTGGTAGAAAAATCAGTTGGGTCCTTAACCTTCTCATTTTCAACCAAGCCTTCTTTCTCCATAGAATAGTGATGGGGGGACACCTCTTTCCACCAAGTTGCATGATTAACCCTCTTGCGTTGAGAGCAATGCTTAACAATATTACCCATGTTGAAGCAACTGCGGCAACAAAATGGCAATCCTTCATAATCAAGCATTTGTTGCCATTCCTTGCCTGAAAATTTCAAATTTGCAGTCATTAAAATATCTTTTGTAATGTCCATTTCTACCAAGATGCGTGCATAAGTAGTGTGCAAAAAAATTATAGAGCCCTCCTCCAACCCCTTAAATTTCCCCAACATGTTCCCAATAGCTTCAAAGCAAGATTCTAACTAGAAATGTAAACGGAAATTTGGAAGCCTTACCCAAAGTGGAACCAACCCAAAGGATTTGGTGGTTGGATTAAAAGCTAGATGCCACGACTTCAACATTAGCAAGTATTTATCCTCCTAACTCCATTGGTAGTCACAAAGCACAGTGTTCATGTCCTTCACATTGTCAAACACTACCACAAAAAACCTTTTTGCATTAGGGTAAATTTGCACATCACCCTCCATGATTGGGTGCCATGTGTTTATAATCCATTGATGTAAATTTGCTAGGCACAACCAAAAACCCCAAAATCTACCTATTAGCCCCAGTTCTGCAAAATATTGTGCATTTTCTGCCACTTCAGTTGCTATATCTACATCAATGGCGACTAAGGGAGTTGCCTTTGCACATCACAATGGCTTGGGTTCCTTTTTCGTGCCTGTCATTGTAAAACCATCACCCATACTTCTCGTTTGCTCCCCATTTGCCTTTTGCCTAGCCTTTGGTACAAAATCCCACCCAGAAAAAGCCCTTGCTCTTTGATTCTAGTCACTCCTGAAACAACCATGTTGCATTGTCGCACCATGCCCCCCATCTAGCTTTGAAGGAGGTCATCCATCCTTCACCACTGTCACATAAGGTCTATAACTCAAACCTACAAAAAAAATAAAAAAATAAAAAAATAAAAAAACCACCCCGCCCACTTGTAGGAAACCCTAGCCGTAGCAATTGAGGCTGAGTGAGAGGTGGCATCATTCTCTTGTCATAAATACATTTACAATATTGAATATAATATTATTGATTGTTGTGTTGCAACTATAAACTAGCATATATATGTTAAATATTAATTTATATAAAATATGTCGAAAAATATATTTTTTGAAACATATTTTTTCTTTTTTCGAAATAAAATAATAATATTAAAAAAATATACACCACTAAAACAATATCTTTTGATGTATTTCAAATAAATTAATATTTTAGATAGGTATATGTTAGGGGAGGGTTAGGGGAGCGAAAGAGGACCCATAGTTGAGCATGTTTCAATAGTTGTGATAGTAGTTGTTTATATAATGCCCAATAGTTGTGACTTGACTACCCATAATTAAACAAAATGTATTCCTTTGATATAAAAAGCAATCAATCATGTGATGCCACATCAACGCTCAACTACCCATGGTGTGAATGCACAAGTATTGGTCTCACTTTTTTTTTGGTCTTTTTGGACACCTTGACAAAAAAGCATGCTGATGTGGCATCATATTTGATGATGTGACCCTGAAATGAAAGTTAGAAGTAGGAGATTTGCCAAATAAACTATTGTAAAAAATTGGAAGTGATTTGAAATTTCTACATAAGATAATTAGAAACGCGAAGTTAGGGTGCACAACCACTCGATCCAATCCCCTAATAATACTTACAATTCTATCAATTTAGATTATAAAAGACATGAACACGTTTTCTAGTTTGTGACCGAAGCACTTTTTGGTTGCGACCATGATGAGGGTGGGACGACTTTTTATGTGTGCCTTCAAATCTACGAATTTTGATCAATACAAAAAAAAAAAAAATCTACGAATTTTGGTTGCATCTCTCAATTTGCGCATTTCACGCCGCTATTATTTGTTGTCTCTTTTGCTTATTTTCTTCGCAACGACAAATAATTCATGTGAGCCACGTTCTTGTTTTTTACTCTTAGCAAACGCCAAAACCACATATGGCGCTTCTCTAATGAACACGCAACAGCAGTGAACTAAAATAGTGTTGTAATATTCATTTTTTACAAATGTGGGCCATCATTCGGTGTACTAGGGAAAAAAGTAGGCCGATGAATCATGCTCCCTCAAAAGATGAAAGTGCATGTATTTGTGGTGGTTTATTTAATGTTTTAAAGTAAATGAGGGAGTTTATTGGGACATGTCTTACAATAAAAGTAACATTGAAAATAATTTCCATATCTTACCTTTATGAAAAGAGAAAATGTAGTTTGAAAGTTCAGAATTATGTTAGAAAAAATCAAATTTATATCCTGTATTAATACAAAAAAATTTATTAGGTATAAGTCAAGGGTTGTTTCTTTTCCTTGTTTAAAAAGACAACTTTGATTTATCTATCGAGGTCCCAAATCAATAGATTTTTTGACCTTTGAATAAAGGCACTCAATTTCTATTTTCTACTTGTCTACTTTTTAGTTGAAAGCGAGAGTCTCTAGTGATGAGAGGGAGGAGCTTACACCTTTTACAACCATAAAATTCATTTTTTGGAACAAAAATCTAGTGTAATCTCTCCATCCTCTAGTCCATCATCCTTATTCAAAAGCTTAGTGACCTTGTCATAGAGAAATATGTATATATAAACTAATTTTCAAAGTTAACCTCTTCCCTAGTCTTTTGTCAAAATTGGACTTAGTTAACCTCTTCCCTAGTCTTTTGTCAAAATTGGACTTACATCCACACTTTTCTTTCATGTCATGAATCTTAATTTAAAAGATGACAAAGATTTCTCTAGATAGGAGCATCTTCAAAATAATTAAATTCTAGGAAGTCTACATCTATACCGTTGATTCATCCCTACTTGAGAAAATATTCCTAGTAGTAACCATGTCTATATTTAAGAAGCCACTATACTGTTTGCTTTAATAGCAACCACTAGAGAAGGAGGTTGGGCCACCTAAAATGATTCCCTATGAATTGATCATGATTTTTATAGTGTATTTTTTGCACTCCATTTTAAACATTCACACTTTGGTGGCACTCATTCTACTCCCCCTTAATTGGCTCTCTACAAGTGTTTCAAATTCCCTTAGTTGACAACAAGTCAAAGACATTCTTGTTTAGGGCTCTACTTGGTGCCTTTGCCTAGCCAGTTAATTGTTCCCCTATATCTTATTCATGGCACTCTATGTTGATTATCAATCTAAGTTTAATATGGCCTTGTCTTGTGCCCCTATACATTACTTATTTCCCTTATGTTAATTGTTTTATCTTTAAGCCATGGTTGAATTCCATGTTCACATAAATGTAGCCTTCTTCTTCATGTTTTGAGTTGGCAAAGATGAAGTTCTCTTTAATTGAGATTGTGGCCCACACTAATTATTAGATCTCATTTATCCAATAGCCTAAGGGAGTTTGATTTTTTATACATACTTTTGATATTGGGGCTTCGACCAACTATTGATCATAATAATCTATTGGACTATGGGGGCCTATAGGGAGAGCAAGAATTTGTTGACATCAAGCTTTGAGATTTCACCTAAAAACAGGTTCACTATTATATATATAATTTCGTATTTGAGATTTCAAAAATTATAAGAAGAATTTGTTGATGTTGCATTTTTTTTTAAAAAATTAGAAAATTTTGATAGTTTTTACACAACTAGAAAATAAGTGCTGAAAATGCTAGCTAGGACAAATCTCTTGCATTCATGCAAAAGTAATTGACGTTGTCATGCCCACATTTTACACACCAAATGGGCACAAAATAACCTAACTAACCTACAACAAACTTTACTAATTTACAAATTTTTTTTTTAAACAATAGTAACATAATACACTACTTAAGGCAATAGTCAATGATATCATTTAGTTAGGAGTAAAGGTAGCAATGAGTCTCTTTTTAAAAAAAAAATGTCTACTTCTTTTAGATCTACATATTGTACCTCTTACTTACTCCGATGTCTCTTGCATTCCATCACATCACAATTTCCTCATTCCCAATGTAATGCCCAAAATTTTTGCAATAAAATATAGCTAAGGTCAAAACATAAATTCCAAATTTTAATTACATCACACGACTAACTCACCAAACTTTGTTTCCAAGCATACAATTCATAAAAATCATTTAACAACAATTGACCAATTACAGACTATGATATTTGTTAAGGAATTGATTTGTTTAGACAATCTTAATAGGGTTTCAAGTGGAGACATGGAATCCACATCACCAAAGTAGGTTTGATTAGCTCTACAACTCATCATTCATCACAACTTAATTCAAGTCACAAGCTACATCCATACAATGTATCAATTTTAACTCAAAGTAAGGAAAAAGAGCAAACCCTAGGGTCCAGACCTAATTCCTCAGGGGCTCATCTCTGACGGCCATTCCTTTGTATATATTTTGTAGAGGAACCGTAATTCAACAACTGGAGTTCACCCAACTCATATTTGATTGACCAACAATCACACATAACACCTAGATTTAAAACACCACTAGCTCACAATGGTAGTAAATACTAAGAATGAATAACAATGATGAATCTATAAGGGCTCCTTCTACTATAAGGAGTGATAAACAATCCTGATTACAACACCCCTCAAGGGCACTTGCCAAAATAGATAATCAAGAATGATCTAGGATGAAGGTAATCATATCATATCATGAATAAATGATTATAATTGTAGTTGTGATTTCAATCCCACAATGCAAAGGACACCAAATAATATGGATAAGATTACAGGGTAAAAGGGTAATAAGACAATCCACATATTCAATCTTCAAGACAATTCAAACATCAAACACTTGGTTGACTAACACAAGGGATATAGCCCTTAGGTTTAAGAGGTGACTCTACCTCAGTCACAATCAACCCAATAATGTTGAAATATGCTACTCAATTTTCTACTCACATTCATCTCATGCCCTTATTCCATTAATTATAGAATATAAGAGTGGGTACGCAACCCTTTCTAGGGTCCTCTTACCCTAGACAATTTCTTTGTCGGCTACCACCCACTTAGGTGAAGCCGGAGGTCTGAAACCTCGATATGGATAGGCACGGTTTTAAAGGATAGTTTATTCATAAACAAAACACATCGCGCTTACATGACAATCTAGTGTTTGCACTTAATATCTGCTTCACTTCATGGTTGTGATTCTAGTTAAGTGCAAAGTTCGATGGCCATCTCTGACCACAAGATAATTTACAGTAATAAGATAACTCAAAGAATCAAAATTGCTCTCCTCCCGACCATAGTGGCATCATGAAGCCTCATGAGCTCTAGCCAAACCCTTGAGCAAGAAATATTTTAGCCCCATGATGATGAGATGGGGTCTTCCATTCAAATAATATAACATGGTATTTTAAGACAAGATTAATCTAAATGACTTTCAAACAATGCCATGAGTGTGATACTCAAATTTCTTATTGAACAAAGTATTTCAACACCCACGATTCTTTCCAGTTATCATGTATCAAACTTATATATTAATTATTGTTATTTGCATTTAAAGACCAAGAGGGACATAGAACCCCATTCTCTATTCATTCAGGGATAACACTAAAATCGCCATACAATGGCTTATGAACAAGGGTTTAGCTGAAGACCAGTGAAATGGTCGATGAAAGTCAAAACTCTAAACATAGTCCCATAACACACATAGATACGATATGGGTACAACAAAACTCCTGACTATTGTCCCCACTAAAACAATACACGAAAAACATAGACAACACCCCCAACACACACGATAGGGACCAACAAGCAAATGCATCTAAACACATGAAATACCTGGTGAGCATGCTTAAAACCAGCTAAAGATAGACTCCCATACCTGCATAAATATTTTCCAAGGGCCTGAGCTGGGGTTTTGAGCCTTTGATTTTGCTCCACCCTTCTTTGTCCTCCCTGAAAACCCAACTGAAGAACTTTTTTCATACCATAAACTTGTAATGGTAGTCTCTTTTTGTGCCTCCCCAAATCCACCGCTTAAAGAGAGTCCCATGCCTAGCCACTCCTCATTTCTTCATTGACAAGCTTCCTCCTCTCAAGCCGTGCACCCCTAACCAAATTCATTGCACTTTCCATTTCTGGTGTAACACAATCTAGGGTTTTCTTTGTATTAAATGCCATCATTTTTTTACTTGATCTCCCTCAACATACATAGTCAACTTTCACATTAATGGTGGCGTCTATTTCCTTCATTCCTACACAAGAATGTCACCTCCAGTTGACATATTGTTTTTTGTGCCTTAGCTCCATTCGCCTAGCCACTAACACAATCTAGCCTTTGAATGCAGGCCATTGGTCTTGAGATTTGTGCCATGATCAAGCACATCTCCATTACCTAACTTGCTTTAAAACACAACCGTCTGATTTGAATTGCTTTAATTTCAGTCATAGATCTCCACCTTAAACTATGTCATCAATCTTACCTTTATGCTCACGTCACCCTAACAAAATGATTCACAACAACGATGTGAATTAGTTGCTCAATCATTGCTTGCCACATGTCGCTCACCCACATCCCCACATTGGTCAATCCAAGTCAACGTAAGAATATGCGGGAAGGCAAGATTTCTTGTGATGTATGGGGTCTTTATTCTTACCCCAAGATTGAAATGGTTTTATTGGACTACTGGTTTTATTATTTTTGTTGCAACCCGATGGCCACTTTTCCTTATATGTAATTTATTTGCATTGATTCAATATATAAAAAATCTACGAATTTTTGTTGTATCTCCCAATTTGCACATTTCACACCACTATTATTTTTTGTCTCTTTATGGGGGAATCAATTTTTCTTATTTTCCTCTCAATGAAAAATAATTCATGAGGCATGTTGTTTTTAATCTTAGCAAAATGACAAAACAATATATATGCGGGTTCTCTAATGGACACACAAGAGTTGTGAACTAAAGCGTCTATAAAACAAGAGGGGATGAGACATAATGAGAAAAGAAGGGAGTCACCACATATAGTGGGGTATCATGAGAATACTTGGTGGGCGTGATGTCATTATCCCAAGAATATACCTTTGGGGGGGGAGGGAGTGTGGGGCAAGATGCACTTGGTAAAATAGGAGATGAAATAAAAATGAAAAAGAAAATGTACGAGAACCAAAAAGGAATGAGGGGATGAATACACAATGGTGTGGGAAGCTCTCAATTAATGAGAATAATAGATATAAGAGGTGAATATGATAATTTGGTTTAAGTCTTGACAAGTTAATCAAATGACCATGGTTCACACTTTTTGTATAAAATTTGAGGTTTGTATATTTACCTATTATTGTAATCACATTATGATTGTTTACATTCTCACTCACTTCTATGGTTTGTCAGTGATCACTTTACTCCTTTTAATTTGTCCTCCTTCACTGTACATAGATTTTGACATCCCAAGGATCTATCAATATTATATACCTAATATAAGCTCAAGTTAGAAAGAGACTATTGGGCTAAAGAAGAGCACCAAAGGAAGTTGTTAGTAATCTTGGAAAATCATTAATCCATGGATTCTAAGCTCCTTCATTGAAGAATTGAAGACTACTCACATACATTGAAGCACTTTGTAACAATAGTTTATCAAGCCACAAGATTTTGGATTTGACTTAAAAGTTGGATTGGTTAAAAACTCAATGAATGTAAACATTTTTAGGCTAATGAATCATATTTTCCAACTAGTTGATCCCCTTGTTGAATCATATTAGCAACCTATAGCATTGAAATCATGTGTTCAATATTGTTGGCCTCATTATAACCATTGATCTTGGTCATGAGAAAAAATTCTTTATCATAAGTTCCCATATGTTGGTTGAGAAATCAAGAGAATCAACGACCTGCATAAAAATTATATACTTCAAGAAAGCCCATACAATCACCTTATTAAGGATTCAAATCCACCTCTTAAAATCCATGGTAATGAGTTGTGTGGAACAATTAACATAATATGTTGGATTTCATCTTCACAAAATCTTATTATAATGATCTTCCTAGATTGCATCCTTATTGCACGTTACAAAGGACTCTCAAAAAGTGGTAAATCATTTAGGGGAGAGGGTCCAGTAGTCGCACAGGTTAACTTTGTTAGCATGTAGCGATTGACTCAAATATCGTAGAACTTTCTTTTTTTTTGAAATGTGGATTGACCTCTTATCTATCTATAACTAAGGTTTGGAGGTGTGACTCATCATGCAACTTGCCACATCAATGTATCTATTGAGAAGTGTCTAAAATTTGACTTGTTAAAGATTCAACCAAAACTTAATCATGGGACTCCTAGTAGTTGAACAAAAAAATATCATTTGTTGCTTGTAGAATATCATATTAGTAGTTAAAATAAAACTAATATGCAACCTAAATGGACCAAATACCTATTGGTAACCATAAATTTTTGATATCTCTAACTTTTATATTCAACACATATGGACCAATAGTTGAACACAAAAAAACTATTTGTTATAAAAAAACACATAATTATTTAAGTTACAACTTATATCAAATAAAAATGGACCAATAGTTGAACACTCAAACGTTTTGAAAATCTTTCATGGAAAATACATGGTATTTATTGTACTCACCTTTTATTTTTGTGATAGGACAAACTATTAATATGAAATACTCCAATGCTTGTACATTGCTACCGCAATAGTTGTACACATAAGAACAATATTTTTTTACTACATGATAACAATACTTCTTTAAATGAGCGTCTTATTTTATTAAATGAGCATATTATTTTATAAATGACATACTTATAGTGGATAGTTGTGATATTTTATTTCAGAAAAAAAATAATTATTTCACTTCTTCATGACTATATTTATGTTTTTTTAATATAACATTAGAGGTTCTCATGTGTTCAAGTATGGGTCCATTTTTTATTAACATTTGGTTATTTTTTTATTTACGTGTGGACTATTTATTTACAATATATAATATAAATATGTGGTAAGACAGAATATTATAATCACCATTGATTGCACGACTATTGGACCCTGTACAACCACTGACCCCTCTCCCCTATAAGATCCAATATAAATGCAAGTTCCCGCCTTTACTAATCCATAAACTAAGGCAGATTTTCCTCCAACAGTTACCATAAAAAACTAAGGCAAATGTTCCTCCAACAATTACCAATTATGGGTTTAAATTTGAAGATCAAATTGGAATGATACATATACATAGCACCATAACAACCAGTTAAATGCCAAACTTCTTTTCATTTAACTGATGCTTGTTAACCTATTATATGATCGGTATAATGGATTCTATAACAAAATAGAATGAACCCAATTATAGCAACTTATGTGTTATCGTTTGTGATCTTCAAAACAAGTATGGTGATATCATATTGAGGGCCTTTGAAAGAGGAAACTAGATTTATAGCAGCACCAATATTGTAACATTTTCTCTTTAAAAGTTTAAAACAAAAGGCATGGCAGTAGGGTATTTCAGTTTGCGCACTTTTCAGGTATAAAGTTTGTATATGAATTGTATTTCACCTACTAAATTGACGTAGGAATTTAACAGTTTTGTATCATATTCTGTAAAACAATGGGGGGTTTGTATTTGTATTTTGCAGCTGGACTTAGTTTCAAGAGTAGAACAAAGAAAGCCTATGTCAACTCTGTCACGTCTTGCCTGGCCTGGAACAACACTTGTAGATGAGCATAGCAAAGTATGGGACTATCCAAAGCCTTTCTCATGTGATATCATTGTATTATATACTAAATTTCTATGGTTACATATTCTATGCTCACACCATCTTTGTAAGATTTTTATTTATTTATCTAACATGCTTGGTTAGCTAGAATGTTGGGGATTGTTGGCATAGGTGTTCCATACACCTTGAAATTTCAATAATCAAAATTAATTAATTAATATTACATTTATTTATTATTTATGAGCACACATGGAAAATGGCATCTCACTTATGACTTGATTAGAAGTATAAGATTTAGATACTAATTTCTTCATAATGTTTAAATTATGATAGGCGTAGAATAGAACTGATACCATAAAGTTGATGAATGGAGTCAAAATAGGCAAAATCGATGACATACATGCACAGGGCATTGCATATTTCAAGGAGTTGTTGGCCTTTGAAGGATCTACAAACAATATGAATATGTCAATGTTACTAGATAATATTCCAAGCTTTTCACTCATTTATAGGTCTCAATATACACTTGAAATGTACTCACTACTTGATTTTGAAAGCTACAACACAAAGAGCAAGGGCCCTAAGTTCCTCATTCATGTATACAAAATAAAAAACTTGGTTAATTGCACCTTACTAATTCAAAAGGTGAATAGGCCTAACCAGTCAAGTTAGCCATGAGGGCTAATGCCACCAACATGATCTCATGCACCCCCCCATATGGTAGACATGTATGCATTTGTGTGCCAATGTGTGTAAATAGAGAGAGGGCTTGACACATTTATGGTATATATATGTATCCAAAATGTGGAAGCATATAAAATGCATTTGACAAAATGAAAATGTGGGGCAAATGAGAACTGTAGTCAATTCATACAATCTAAATGTAAAGATAACTTATTAACTTCTAGCCTATCAAGCATATCAATTTTCCATATGAAAATTGGACAGGGCTTGCATTCTTATCTGCAATCTTTAAATTAAGACTCAACACTGTAGTTGATTCATACAATCTAAATGTAAAGATAACTTATTAACTTCCAACCTAACAAGCATATCAATTTGACATATGAAAACTGTATTGTCTATCCAACATTCTGGATGCACATTTGATCATATTGATTAAATAATTGAAATTCAAATATAATATGATTTTGAATTTCAATTAATTGATAAATATGGTTAAATGTGCATTGGCGGTGGTAGATAGATGTTTCCAAAGGATTTTAATATCTTATGAATGTGGTCTCAGTTATAAAAGATTCTCCTTTACATAAAAAAAATTAACGGTGAGGTGTATAGTGGAATTATAAAAAATGTTGCCTGTTGGATTTCATAAATTAATGTAATTGTGGTCTTGCAAATGCTCATGTTGCATAAGCTTAAGACATGAGGTTTATACAACCCTTGCATGGAACCTTTGGGATGTAACAATGGTTTTTACAAAAAAATTAACATGAAACAACTAGACCCTAAGACAATTCCATATAGTTCAATAAGATTTACATAGTGAACAAAATTTCCATCACCCGCAACTATACTTGTCGTCCAAGGTGGGGTCTCATTTAATCTTTGACTTGGTAACATTATCTATTTCCTGACTATGGGTACTTTTGGGCACTATCCTTGCTCAGTGTGGGTAACCTTACCTGTGTTACGTTAATCTTGGGTGAAATCTTCTCCTATCTGATACACATATTTTATCCATTTTTCTCTTTACTTACTATAGTCTTCATTATTGTTTAATGATAATTTCATAAGAACATTTTTTTCGCTTTGGATCATGGGATGCAGTCTTAAAATTTTTCCTATGTGTGGGCATTTGATTGATTTTGAATTTTTCACAATATTATTAATAAATGCATCAGGTTTGAAATACTGAAATGGAAATACAAAAGCTACATAATACCTTTTGGTTTACAGAATCGTTGCAACTGACTGTCTTCCAACTGTTCCCCTTCAGCTCCTTCTATTCGTCCACAAGACTCCACATAGGACGGTCAACCGGTCAACATAATTTGTATTGTATTGGCATCTCGGTGAGACACTAACAGTGTCTCACCGATGCCACAAATACTTCTCATCAATGTCGCCAAGAGCCTCTGAGGTCACCAAGATGTTATATCAAGCTCCAAGAGATACACTGAGACATCACGTAGTCGCCTTGACCTATCGCTTTTGCCAGAGGGTCATAGTGAACCACTAAGGTTACACAGAAGTCCCCAAACCTACCGAGCACCAAGTAGAGGTCGGCAAGACTCACATCTATCGCCGAGAGTTCATACCGAACAACTTGAGTTATACCAAAAACATACACTTGTCTGCCAGACAATCAACTTTCGCCAAGACATCATACTGAGATCCAAATGTTTCACCGATGACCAACTGTCGCTAAGAGCTACCCCGATAGCCATCGGCTATCGGCAAGACATTCGCCATCGCTAAGAGGTTTCTCTGATAGCTTTAAGTTATACCGAAGGCTTCCAACACAACGAGTTGTCGGCAAGACATTTAACTCTCGCTAAGACTTCTCACCGAGCCTGCCGAGTCACTTCGATGATCTACCTTTGAGTCTCTATCGGTAAGACATTTGTATATCACCCAAACTTCATAACAAAGCCTTAGTGTTACACCGATAACTCCCAAGTGTGTCCCTTTCAGTATGACATTCACTGTTCGCTAAGACGTCTTCCCAAAACATTAGAGTTATCCTGAAGACATCAATACATACACTGTCGGCAAGAGAATAACACTTCGTTGAGACAACTTAGCGAGAACCTTTAGTTTCACCGAAGATCATAGTTGCCAATAGCCAGACAATCAACTTTCACTGAGACATCATACTGAGATCCATATGTTTCACTGATGACCAACTGTTGCCAAGAGCTACCCTAATAGCCATCGACTATCGGCAAGACATTCGCCATCGCTAAGAGGTTTCTTCAATAGCTTTAAGTTATACCGAAGGCTTCCAACACAACGAGTTGTCGGCAAGACATTTAACTCTCGCTAAGACTTCTCACCGAGCCTGCCGAGTCACTCCGATGATCTACCTTTGAGTCTCTATTGGTAAGACATTTGTATATCGTCCAGACTTCATAACAAAGCCTTAGTGTTACACCGATAACTCCCAAGTGTGTCCCTTTCGGTATGACATTCATTGTTCGCTAAGACGTCTTCCCAAAACATTAGAGTTATCCTGAAGACATCAATACATACACTGTCGGCAAGAGAATAACACTTCGTTGAGACAACTTAGCGAGAACCTTCAGTTTCATCGAAGATCATAGTCGTCAATAGTCTCCCTGATGCACGATTGAATGGCCTTTTGGCCAGAGGTCTCCCAAGTGCTATAAGGTCATACCAAATACATCATGCTACAGTGATAGACTCCACAGTGTAACCTTTCGATAAGACTTCTTAAGGGTCACAACGACCTGTCCAAAACATGATGATACACACTGCTTGTCGGCCAGACAAATAGGATGTCACACCGACTTGGCTCTAATGGAGGTTTCAGCCTGTAATGTTTGAGGCACTTTTTCCAACAATCTCCCACTTGACGAAGATCATTTAGGCACCTCCAAAGCACAAATAATACTTACTGAAAAACATGGGCACTAAGGCCCATTGAACTGGCACACCACCTGAACTTGTCTGTACTCATTGGCTTTGTCAATGCATCTGCAACATTCTCTAGAGTATCAACTTTTTCCAAACTGATCTTTCCATCCTCAACCATATCTTGTACAAAGTGGTACTGTACATCAATATGTTTTTTCCTAGCATGGAAAGTTGGATTCTTTTCCATACAAATAGCACTCTGACTATCACATAAGATTGTTATTTCTCCTACATCAAAACCAATGTTAGAACACAAACATTTCAACCATACAACTTCTTTACAAGCATGAGTAGCTACCATGTATTCAACCTCTGTAGTGGACAAAGCGACTACAGCCTGCCGCTTGCTCATCCAACTCACTGCACCACCATTCAACATGACAACGTATCCACTGGTGGATCTCCTACTGTCAATGTCCCCTGCCCAATCAGAATCTACATAACCATGAATGCTGAGAGTCCTCTATGACTCAACCAAATTCCCATGGTAGCACAAAGTAAAATCTGAAGTTCCCTTCAAATACCTAAACACCCTCTTCACATCATTCCAATGTATTCTTCCTAGATTAGCCATAAATCGACTAAGTACTCCCACTGCTTGGGCAATGTCTGGTCTTGTACAGACCATTGCATACATGAGACTTCCTACTGCACTTGCATAGGGTACACTGGTCATGTCCTCTATCTCAGTAGGAGATTTTGGACAGTGCTCAACAGATAGCTTTGTTCCCTGCATGACTGGAACAACTAACTGCTTGCAATCATTCATACAAAATCTCTCAAGAACAGTCCTTATATACTTACTCTGACTGAGCCAAAGCTTTCTATTCTTCCTGTCCCTGGTTATCTCCATCCCCAGAATATACCTTGCTGCACCAAGATCCTTCATTTCAAACTTAGCAGACAACTGCGACTTAAGATCATAAATCATTAGCTTGCTATTTCCTATGAAAAACATATCATCAACATAAAGAGCAATAACAAGTACTTGATCACTTTCAGCTTTATAGTATACATAGTGATCCGATTTTGATCTCACAAAGCCTAAAGATAATACATAGGTATCAAATTTCTGGTACCACATTCTAGGTGACTGCTTTAACCCATAGAGAGACTTCTTTAATTTGCATACCAGTTTTTCTTTACCTTTCTCAACAAAGTGCTCAGGCTGGGACATATAGATTTCTTCTTCAAGATCTCCATGAAGAAATGTTGTCTTCACATCCATTTGTTCAACCTCTAAGTCATATGCTGCTACAAGTGACAATAGAAATGTAATGGACGTCAACTTTGCTACAGGAGAAAAGATTTCCCCATAGTCAATTCTCTCTACCTGGGAATAACCCTTTGCAACCAGTCTTGCCTTGTATTTTTCTACACTGCCATCCAGGCCAATCTTTTTCTTAAATACCCATTTGCAGCCCACAGGTTTTCTGCCTTTAGGCAAGGGCACCAGACTCCAGGTTTCATTTTTATCTAATGATGCCATTTCCTCATCTATGTCTTCCAACCAAGAATCTGAATCAGACATTTTAATTGCCTCCTTTACAGTCCTAGGCTCATCAGTGCTAGAAATCAAGGCATAGGCACAAGTAGAATCAATTAATGAGAATCCATACCTATTCCGTTGTTTCCCCTTTCTCGAAGTTGACTCCTCTCCTCAATCGGTCAGGCTAAGGTTCTTCTTCTTCGAACTTTCAACCGCTGAGCTCTCCTCAGTTTCAAGTACGTTTTGAATCTTCAATTCCTCTTTCTCTAGTGTAGGAGGAATTGCTACTACATCCTTACTATTTTCTGACTTTGTCTCTGACTGCAGATCCAAGGTGGAAGGTTTCAGCTCATGAAAGATTACACTTCTATTGTATACAACCTTCTCTATAACAGGATTCCAAAGCTTGTATCCTTTAATGTTAGCACTATATCCAATGAAAATACATTTGATAGCCTTGTTCTCCAGCTTAGATCTTTTTACATTAGGCACATAAGCATATGCTTCATAGCCAAAGACTCTAATATGTCTAAGAGAGGGCTTCTACCGTGCACCACGCCCATAGGTGTCTTATCAACAAGTATGTAGTTTGGAGACCTATTAACTAAGTAACATGCAGCGTAGCTTCAAATTTTAACTTCTCCTCCAAACCAAGACTACTAAGCATACTTCGCTCTCTCCATCACTATCCTATTGAACCTTTCTCAGAACTTCGCTCGTTGTGGGAGTAAGGTGTAGTCTTGTGTCTTTGATTCCATGGTCTCTTACAAGATCTTCAAATTCATCAACATAATTCACCACCATTATCGGGCCTCCCAAGCATTTTTATTTTTCTACAAGCTCCATTTTCAACAAGATTTTTAAACTCCTTAAATCAACTCAACACTTCGATTTACTTCAAAAAATATATAAATGTTTTCTCTTTGAATAGTCATCAATGAATGACACATAGTATCTTGATTTAGACAAAGAAGGAACATCTACTGACCAAACACATCCGAATGAATATAGTCTAACAAACCAAAAGATTTATGAGGACTATCATAAAATGAAACACGGTGTTGCTTTCCATATACAGTTGTTCACGAATTCAAATTTGAAATTACAATCTTCAAGCCCTTCAACAAGATTTTTTGTTCTTCAAGGTTTTAAACCTTTTTCTCCTATGTGGCCTAACCTATGATGCCAAAGCATAGTCTTCTCTGAAGGAAGTTTTACTTCCGTAGAGTTTACATAATTAGGGATATTTCCCTCTTTACATCCATGATCAGCTTTCAATGACTTCGAAGAAACACTATTACATTGAACAGCTTGTGCATCCAGCTTGTACAGGGTACCAATTCGAGCACCTCTAGCCAACACCATTGAACTTCTAGTCATCTTGCAACCACTTCCCGAGAACAAGACTTGTACTCTGATATCATTTAGCATACTTACAGACAATAGATTTCAAGCCAGACCTGGTATGTGCATAACATTATTGATCCCCTTTATTCTGCCATCAGGGAATTGGATTCTGACTCTTCCATGGCCAACAATTTTCAAAGTTGAATCACTCACCAAGTACACCTTTCCACCATCATATTCTTCATACTTTGTGAACCATTCTCTATGAGATGTCATGTGGAATGATGCTCCAGAATCAATCAGCCAGACATCATCTAATGCCTGTGTAGCCAAGACTGCAATGAAGGTGTCACCATCACTATGAGAAGAACCATTATCGGAAGAGCCCTTCTTCTTTTTCTCCTCTTTACAATCCTTTCAGACATGACCAGGTTGCCCATAGTTCCAGCACTTCACCTTGGACTTTTTGCCAGGAGACTTTGATCTCCCCTCTAATTTTGATTCAGACTTCTTGTCATTCTTCTTGCCTTTCTCCTTTGACCTTCCTCTGACAACAAGAGCCTCCTTTGCCATCTCAGAAGATTTTCTTCTCATCTCTTCTGACAGCAAAGAACCAACAACATCTTCCATCTTGAAACTGGATGTTGTACTCCCAATAGCCATCACTAGATGATCCCACGAGTCTGGCAAAGAACATAACATAAGCATACAACGATCCTCTTCTTCAATCTTTACACCAACAGATGTTAATTGTGCAAGCAACATGTTAAATGCATTCAAATGATCAGCTACAGACCCTCCTTCCTGCATTCTCAAAGAGTAGAGCTTCTTTCTCAGGAACAGCTTATTCACCAAGGATTTCCCTTGATAAATAGACACAGTCTCTTCCACAAGAGAGAAGCAGAATTCTCTTCATGCACATTGAGAATAACTAAGTCTACCAAACAGATCCTTATCAGCCCCTTAGCTTTTCTATCTACAAGGTCCCATTCTTCTTGCTTCATGCCTGTAGGTTTAGTTCCAGACACAGCAAGCCAAAGGTCTCGATCTACTAAGAGATCCTCCATCTTGAGTTTCCAAAATTCAAAGCTACTTCCATTGAATTTCTCTATTTCAATCTTCCCAGATGAACTATACATCTTAATCTATAAATAGAAATAATAGTCTCTACACAAATCCCACTGAACAGTATTGACACAAAAAACCCAATGTACCCCCAAGGATAACACAACTGGCCAGGCTCTGATACCACTTGTAAGGAAAAATTAGATGCGAAAAACAATTCTCCTAATGTCAATACCTCAAGAAAGAATGTAGTACTTTTAAAATTTCAATTATAGTCAAGTTAGGATGCACTATGAAACATATTATAGAAACATAGTATTTGACAATCACACATGAACACCAGATATACGTGGGAAAACCCTTATGGGAGAAAAACCCACTACACCAAGAGAAATCACTTTGTATTACAGTAATCAAAATTACATACTATTCTAGACTTATCTTTTTGGTGTCATTATACAACAACATTCATCATGAACCTTCTTTGAACAGAAAACATCCAGGTTATAGCCTTTATAGATTTTAAATCCTTCACTGATACAGTTTTAACTCTTCACACTTCACTGTTGATCAAACTACTATCCAACCCCCAAGCGTCTGCAACTTGCAACTATATCCATTTCAAATTCTGTCTTAGAACTTCCTTACAGAACCATCACAACTGACTGTCTTCCAAATGTTCCCCTTTGGATCCTTCTATTCGTCCACGAGACTCCACATAGGACAGTCAACCGATCAATAAAATTCGTATTGTATTGGCATCTCGGTGAGACACTAACAGTGTCTCATTGATGCCACAAATACTTCTCATCGATGTCGCCAAGAGCCTCTGAGGTCACCAAGATGTTATATCGAGCTCCAAGAGATACACCAAGACATCACATAGTCGCCCTGACCTATCGCTTTCGCTATAGGGTCATAGCGAACCACTAAGGTTACACCGAAGTCCCAAAACCTACCGAGCACCAAGTAGAGGTCGGAAAGACTCACATCTATTGCCGAGAGTTCATACCGAACAACTTGAGTTATACCGAAAACATACACCTGTCTGCCAGACAATCGACTTTCGCTCAGACATCATACTGAGATCCATATGTTTCACCGATGACCAACTGTCGCCAAGAGCTACCCCGATAGCCATCGGCTATTGGCAAGACATTTTCCATCACTAAGAGGTTTCTTCGATAGCTTTAAGTTATACCGAAGGCTTCCAACACAACGAGTTGTCGGTGAGACATTTAACTCTCGCTAAGACTTCTCACCAAGCCTGCCGAGTCACTTCGATGATCTACCTTTGAGTCTCTGTCGGTAAGACATTTGTATATCGCCCAAACTTCATAACAAAGCCTTAGTGTTACACCGATAACTCCCAAGTGTGTCCCTTTCGGTATGACATTCACTGTTCGCTAAGACGTCTTCTCAAAACATTAGAGTTATCCTGAAGACATCAATACATACACTGTCGGCAAGAGAATAACACTTCCCTGAGACATCTTAGCGAGAACCTTCAGTTTCACTGAAGATCATAGTCACCAATAGTCTCCCCGATGCATGATTGAATGGCCTCTTGGCCAGAGGTCTCCCGAGCGCTATAAGGTCATATCGAATACATCATGCTACAACGATAGACTCCATAGTGTAACCTTTCAGCAAGACTTCTTCAGGGTCACAACGACTTGTCCAAAACATGATCATACACACTGCTTGTCGGCCAGACAGATAGGATGTCACACCGACTTGGCTCTAATGGAGGTTTCAGCCTGTAATGTTTGAGGCACTTTTTCCAACAGATGCCACAAAAGATCTCAGGAGACTGCAACATTACAAGACCAATGCCTAATCCAAGGGTGGAGTCATTTAAACCATGAAATTGAAAACAAACCACAACATTATCTTTGTCATGATTATGCCTATCAATGATGCCTTACATCATCAATACCAGAGACTTAACCAGTAATACTTAGTGATCCTTGCATACAATTTCATAAACCTTCATTCCTATTAATACAATTTAACTTACTCTATGAATAAGAGTAATAACAGTGAAAAAACATTCAAGGAAAGACAAGAAGATGAATAACAAAAACCCTTGATTTCTTATATTCAAAACTTATGCAATGTCTATAGTGGAGAAAAACTAGCCTAGAATATCTTGTCATTTATGTATTAAAAGATGGCAGTGTTGTGATTATATTCACCATTACAGGGCTTGAAAAACTCCAAAGCCATAGAACAAACTCATACTTCTATTACAGTCTTGTTACAAAATTTCTCCGTGAGACTCATTTGCTAGCAACGCCCCTTGCAATTGAAGGAAAAATTGCATTTTAAAGAAAAGAGGAACTTCTCAGATCTAAATCCAATTGGACACCTGACACCACTCAAACCCTTGGATTGATGACAATTTTTCTCTTGAAGAATGCCCCTCCTCTTCATTTCTTTCCCACCCCCTTTTGTTATATGCCATCACCTACCACTAAGATTTGTTAATCTTGTGCCAATCTTTACCTGTTCCCACCAGGCCGTAAAACCCACTTTCACCTATGCATTGACATCTGTGTATTCAATCCCCAAAAACTCGACTGTTGGATCACTTAAATTGTGCCTTATCTCCCATTATAGATCTTTGATAGTCTAGATTGTTCCATTTGGCACCTCCCCGCTCCCCTGCGGGCTTATTGTAAACTACAGGTGGGTCCCTCGTGGGCTAGTGGGGGGAAACTAAGATCAACTTGTGACACGATGATTGATCATTGATTGAGCTCTTCATTGCATCATTGATATATCAGAGAAACCCAAACAGGTCTCTCTCTGACATTCTAAAGTCCCTCTAACCATTCATTGTCGCCATGCTAGCACACATCACTACCCCATCCGCCTTTCTGTTGGGCCCACAAAGCCACATGGAGCCTTCCCTATGCCCCTGCGGGGTGACAAGTAGTATTGGTGGCCCCCCGCGGACTAGCAAGGAAGGGTCGGGATTGACCCACATGGCATGATCCCTACCATAGATTGTCATAGCTAGAAACTCCACCATGATTTTATGCCCTTTATGCTCCTCGTTGCCACATCAAAGAGACATGGAAGCTGCTTACTATGAAATCATGTTGTTTGTTTGATCTTGCATTGCCAGACGTTGTGGTTTCATCACCATGTTGAGGGGACTAAGGTAACACTCCCATCGAAATATGAAAGTCCCTTCAATATGATAGAAGACTTACCGCTAAGATCCATCATACCATCATCGAAATAGATAGAAAAAGAGCTGAACACTATGGTGATAAATGATGAGGAGAAGCCATAACACATCGATGTAGTCACCAACGAAATGGAAAAGCGTTCAATGATGGGCAATGAGGAAAAAAGGCTGTTGCTCATCGCTGAAGTGCTTGGAAATAGAAACCTACTATAGCGACAAGCGATAGGAAACACACCATCACACCATCACTGTAGTTTCCACAAAATAAAAAGACATCCAACGACAAGTGATGAAGGGTTAGGGAAATCACTAGGAAAAAAAAGGGCGATAAATACATGAATGCACTAGACATAGAGGTAACATAGGCAATCGAGAACTAACAATCAAAGGTCAAAGCTCCAAAATATAATACTAGACTTTCAAGATTTGGAAAGTCCCATCAGTGACTCATGCTCGAGAATGCATCCCCCCTGCAGGCATGGTGAGATCTCATACATCTCTTGGAAGAGAAAACCGAGTGCCAGATCCATTGGGTGACCTACAACTTTCCTTTATTAAATTTTTAAAACCTCATTTGGTGGCCCTAGGCCACCAAATGAAAATGAAAACCAATGTTTGCCTCTGTCAAACACTAGCCTATTGAAGGAACTAATTTCCCTTAATCCATACTTACCTTTGTCACACCATAGCAACATGAGTAACCTTTTTCCTATAAAAACAAGTGTTAGGCCACCTTTGAACAAGGGAGAAATTTTTCCATGTTTGGCCTTGCTATCACATGGTAACCAAATCACATAGGCCACCTCACTGTCCCCCATTGCATTTTTTGATTTTGTGGCAAGTGACAAGATATGAGGGTACTGATCAAGACCATATGAAAACACAATCTCTTCATATCTACTAACCCCTTCACAATGTTTAGGCTCAACAAAGATATCATGCATTAGACACAATGTGCAATCCTCCTGCATAATAAACAAAGAATGTTTACTCATTTATAACTCCTTCAACTGAATTGCATCATAGGTGAGTTTATCATCATCCCAACAACACAACTCAGTCACATCATTATATGCCCTAATGTCCAGAAAATAAGATTTATCAACATCCATAATTCCATTGTCCACATTCAAATCATGGCACTCAAAAAAGAAATCAACATCCCATAGAAAAACAATGTCTTTCATCTCAGGTTCAAAGACAAGGCTATCAACACGTATCATGTTATCACACAAGAAAGCTTCAAGTACAGGCTCATATGACTCATAATTTTTGTTTGCAATAAATCCCTCATAGTAAGTGTTCAAAACACATTCACTTCTGCAAGAAGTGTCATACTCAACATTACCTCTTGCTGCATCAACATGAAAATATGAAGTATACTGTTTGTGAGAAAACTATGAATTGCAGACCCAAAAAATAGGTCCTCATATGCATCTATATGATAAACACAATCACTTTCTTTAGGTGAAAATTCATCATAAAGAGCCTCATCGATTGTAACAACATTGTTCTTTAAATTTCCACTCTCATGCACAGATTCATCTAGGTTTTCCTCATGCAAACATTCAGTAATAACTTCAAAATCATAAAAAGGAATGAAAGAAGGTGAAGAATCAAACAAGAAAGGAGCTTCTCGTTCATCATTCACATCACCCATGTATGTACACTCTACACAATTAGCTACCTGAACTGATTCATTCAATAAACCTCTTGCACATATATCTTCTTCTTTGTCTAGATTACTGCAATAATTAGTAGGATCATATTCTTCATTGTCAAGCTGAAAAACATCATTCATTTCTTCATTGCAACTGCTCATGAATAATTGCTCTAACTGAAATTTATTGCACACTTTGTCATTTGCATTTGATATACCACCATTTTCAAGAGTAGTCCACAAAGCAATAGACTCCTTTGTCTCATCATCATGAAGACTTGCATCAATGCTACACTCAACACGTGTAGGCTTGGCATGACCACGTGTATCATAACACTGCTGATTACACATCCCTTCTTCAAAAAGTACATTCAATTCATATACCTTATCATACTCTTGTATAAGAGAACTTGGAATCTCATTGTTCTTCACAATGTCACATTCATTGATTGAAGAGAAAATACCATCAACACAGTTTGAACTGAGATGATCATTCAAGAAATTATCAACACTATCATAGATTTTCATAATATCATCATGCAATTGTGAGCTCTGAAAAATAGTGTCATCATATTTATTGAAACACTTTTCACTTAAGGAAATCAATTTTATCTCCTCTTCTTGAAAGGATTCACAATTACTAGGGTTGCAAACATAATTGTAATGTCTTGATCACCTGGACAAGAATGCTTTTCAGTTGGTTGCATATTTACATCTGCAACACTAATGTTGTCACCATGAAGACTTGAAAGTTCAGAATCAACACAAAATTCTATTGCATTTTCATAGTCAATAGATGAGAAAATACTTTCAATATCATCTACATCATTGTAGCCTTCATCTGATACAGAAAATTGGCTCCCTATTTCCATTTTTTCAAAGAAAATAGGAGGGGCTTCACATGTTTCATTCATCAAATCATGTCTTATATCCTAGCTATTAGGGCTGCAATCTTCATTTACACATATTGTCTCTATAGTTTGTTCAAAAACAACATCCTCACCACTACAAGATGCATTACCATTGTCTTCTTCTATACCATCCAGATCTATTTGATCAAGTCTGTAAAAGGTACCATCACATAGTCTAGTCAGGAAACAACTTCCATATTTCTCTATCATTTCTTCAATCACTGAAAGCCATTGATATATGCACTTAAGGTTAGGGGGCTTCCAATCAGCTGGCATGGTACTTGGACCTAGCTCAACTCCTTCATAAAAAAACATCAATACATATTGATTCATCAAGTCTATTTAATACTGGTATAGCAAACAAAACTTCCATGAATCTATCATGAAAATCATAGAAGGATTCACCCTCAAATCTTCTTATATCATACAATGCATCAATAGGTAAATCTTGTTCAACTACAGACTCATATTCTTCTTCAAAACCTTCTTGAGTGTGCATAAACTTCTTGTTAGATAAGCATTCATTATCTGCTGATATTCCTTCAAAATAATCAATGAAACGTATTATGAGCTCACGCCATGAACAAATAGAATGCATTAGTAAACCAAAAAACTAATATTCAACATCTTCTAAAGTTCTCACAAAAACTTCATGACAACATCCTCTTATTCTATTTGACAACTTTCTCCATCAAATCAATTAAATTTTGTAAATGTTGTGATGCCAACTCTTTGAGATCTCCTCTAAACTTGGAAAAATATTCACCAATTCTTCTTGGGATAGTGTGTGGATAACCCTAGATTTTACTAAAATTTGGAGGGTTATATCTTTCACTAGTGAACATCTTTCTTTGAGGACATGACCGTGTTTTAGGCATGACATTAAAGCTTGTAGAGGGAGAACCAAGACAATCATACATATATGCAGATAAGAATTTATTCCCTCTACGACTAGTTAATTTTCAATATCCCTTTATCCCTTTCTCGTAGTGCTCATTTTCACTGAATAAGGGAACCAATTCATTCTAAGACTTTCAAACATGGTCTTCATACATAGATTTATTCTTTATGAAAACCAAAACATATAAAATACCTGGATATGTTGCAACTGCTGCAAATTTTCCTTCTTGACTAGAATCTTTGTAGATTTGGAACTTTCTTCACATCTTCATCAGGTTCTTTTGATAGAATCACCACCTCTCTTCATAGAGGACTAAACTTCAAATAATATGAATCCCTTTCAAAGATGAATTTCATTCTGGGTCTTCTCCAACAACAGAGTCACACATAAATTTCATTAAATCTGCTGCAACAAAACTTCTTCCAGGTCTAAAAAATTTAATATCTAAACTAGATGTTCAAATTCATCAAATACTTGACTCTTTCCAAATAGATACTCTTCTAATTGTTCCCCACCAGAGTCGCCAATTTTTTGGTTTTTTTTCTAGCAGAACCTTGAAAGTCCTCTAAAGGTGTGCCATGCCTTATGCTTAAGAACTTCAAGATTAGTGGCCAACGATCGAGAGATGAATTTTACACCCTTCTCCCCTACACTTCATGCTCTGTGAAACCCAAGAGCATGATCCCAATAATGTAATTATCAATACTCTTGTTCCAAAGTATCAAATACGTTGTAAATAGCATATCATTCTCCTTTTATTGTTTAATAGACATAATACCCTAAAGATTTCTAGTTGACCTTCATGGTAATGTCTAACTTAAACATGAGAGATATTATACATTAACCTCAACACACAATCACACTGAGATAGGATATTAAAGTTGATTTTAAATGTAGATGCCACAAAAGATCTTAGGAGACCGCAACATTACAAGATTAGTGTCTAATCCAAGGGTGGAGTCATTTAAACCATGAAATTGAAAACACACCACAACATTATCTTTTGTCATGATTGTGCCTATCAATGATGTCTTACATCATCAATACCAGAGACTTAACTAGTAATACTTAGTGATCCTTGCATACAATTTCATAAACCTTCATTCTTGTTAATACAATTTAACTTACTCATTAAATAAGAGTAAACAGTGAATGTAACATTCAAGAAACGACAAGAAGATGAATAATGAAAACGCTTGTTTTTTATATTCAAAACTTATGCAATATCTATAATAGAGAAAAATAGCCTAGAATATCTTGTCATTTATGTATTAAACTTAATGACAATATTGTGATTATATTCACCATTATAGGACTCAAAAAAACCCGAGAGCCATAGAACAGACTCATACTTTTATTATAGACTTGTTACAAAATTTCTCTTTGAGACTCATTTGTTAGCAACCTCCCTTGCAATTGAAGGAGAAATTATATTTTAAAGAAAAGAGGAACTTCTCACATCTAAATCCAATTGGACACTTGAAACCACTCGAACCCGTGGATTGATGAAAATTCTTCCCTTGAAGAATGCCCCTCCTCTTCATTTCTTTCCCGCCCCCTTTTTTTATATGTCATCACCTACCACTAATATTTATTAATCTCGTGCCAATATTTACCTATTCGGGCCACCAGGCCATAAAACTCACTTTCACCTGTGCATTGTCATCTATGTATTCAATCCCCAAAAACCCGACCATTGGATCACTTAAACTGTTCTTTATCTCCCATTATAGATCTTTGATGGCATAGATTGTTCACAAAGCCACATAGCCACATGGAGCCTTCCCCACGCCCCTACAAGGTGATAAGTAGTATTGGTGGCCCCCTCATGGGCTAGCAGGGAAGGGTCTGGATTGATCCACGTGGCACAATCCCTACCGTAGATTGTCATAGCTAGACACTCCACCATGATTTTATGCCCTTTATACTCCTCATTGCCACATCAAAAAGACATGGAAGCTTCTTACTCCAAAATCATGTTGTCTGTTTGAGCTTGCATTTACAAACACTGTGGTTTCATCGCCATGTTGAGGGGACTAAGGGAAAACTCCCATCAAAATATGAAAGTCCCTTTGATATGATAGAAGACTTAGACACTGCCAAGATCCATCACACCATCACTGAAACAGATAGAAAAAGAGCTTCACTATGATGATAAGCGATGAGGAGAAGCCATCACACATCGCTATAGTCACCAACGAAATGGAAAAGTGTTTAGCAATGGGTAATGAGGAAAAAAGGTTGTTTCTCATCGTTGAAGTGCCTGGAAATAAAAACCTACTACAATGACAAGTGATAGGAAACACGCCATCATACCATTGTTGTAGTCTCAACAAAATAAAAAGGCATCTAGTGACAGGTGATGAAGAGTTAGGGAAACTGCTAGGCAAAAAGGGGCTAATGAATACATGAATGTGGTGGACACAAAGGTAACATAGGCAACTAGGAACCAACAATCAAAGGACAAAGCTCTGGAATGTAATACTGAACTTTCAAGATTTGGAAAGTCCCATCACCACTAACATGTACATTCCCCTCCACCATATTTCAATTGTTAACACAATTTAGATGAATTTTGCACCATGAAACATTGCTTAGTTAGATTTATTCAACTATAAAATCAATTTGATTTTTTTACATCAGCAAGCATACCATAAATGGAAAATATAATGGAATAGGCCCAACAAGTATCACATGGATTGAAATAATTCGTCAACGTTGTGATCAACTATTCATAATGAGCCATATTTGTAAACTTTCATATCAAAAAAGTCCTAGAAAAGGAAATGAAAATGTATTCAAAAATCTACTATGAAATGGAGAAACTAATTTGATTCAAATTTCAAAGAAAAAATAAACTAAAATACATACACAATTCAGAAAATGGTTAGATATCATAGTGTAATGAAACCCTCAAAAAAGAATATGCCACTTTGTCTTAAACTGGCTATTGATATTTATAGAACATATACATTTGTAATAACTACAAACAAGGTAAGGGGAACACAAATGTCAAATGCATCTCTAAGTTCATAGGCTAATTCATCAACTTGGGAACTTGCACCCTGAAGTCATATTTTTGTTATGCAAGTAAACAAGAAAGTCCATGGCATTGAAAATTTGATTATCAATAAGACAACGCAATGCTTGTCGGGTTAAATGAACCATTTGCGACCTTTTCCCACTTCTTTCATAGGAAGTTGACTCAGTTCATGAAATATTTTATGCCCGATCTCCACACATTCGGTAGAGTGTTTATTTGAAGAAAATGCCATCCAAATGTTGCATTGGATGAACCAATCAAGGGTCTTTCCCTTTAATCTTTTGTTGAACATCCATTTTATTGGCTTTTCGTATAAATCTTATCCAAAGTAAACTCCCTCATCTTCTATGAAAGGGCCATTTAGCCTTGCTGCATGTACCAAACCTTTTAAAACTTTGTATTTGCTGAAGGTGAGGTTATTTACGTTAACTATACCAAAAAATTCACCAAACTTACACTTCAAAAGCTTTCTCTATAAAAATTCACCAAACTTACACTTCAAAAGCTTTCTCTATAAAAATGGAGACAATGAATGAAACCAGATATTAGGAATTGTTTAAAAGATACTTAGAATTTGTTCTTTATGTCTGATTTCATTTTTAAATAAATTGAAATTATTATTAACAAGAATGCAAAGTCAATGCAAATCAAATAATTTTTTTTTGAACTTATGCTTGAAAAGCTTTCTTTCTAAAAAAAAATGAGACAACACTTTTTTGAACATACACTTCAAAATCTTTCTATATAAAAGAATGAGACAATGTTTTTCTGAACTTACACTTCAAAAGCTTTTAAATTTCAATATAAAAATGAGACAATGTTTTTTTTAACTTACACTGAACAAAAGTTTTCTATATAAAAAAATAAGACAATGTTTTTTGAACTTACACTTCAAAAACTTTCTATGTAAAAAAATGAGACAATGTTTTTCTAAACTTACATTTCAAAAGCTTTCTATATAAAAAACTGAGACAACAAATGTAACAAGATATTAGGGATAGAGTTTGAGTAAATTGAAATTATTCTTAATAAGAATTTAAAGTTAATACAAACTGTATGCGTTTTTTTTCTGATAAGTTACACAATCTTAAGTAGATTAAGGTTTTGTATTAGTGACCATTTATCCTCCAACACATTTGTTTCCTCTATTTATTTATTTTGAAAAGATAATTTATGTAGTAAAATATATCATCAACTATTGTACAAAAAATTAGGGGCAATGGATTTAGCTAGTGGTTTTTAATTTCAAAGAAGGAGATGGTGTAAGATGAATTGAAGGATTTTGGTTTCTTGACTCAAAGGACTAACCATGAATGCAAGAGATTTGTCCTAGCTAGCATTTTCAACACTTGTTTTCTAGTGTGTAAAAATTATCAATAATTTCTGAAAAAAACTAAAAAAGAATGCAACATCAACAAATAATTCTTATAGCCGATAAAAGTGTGGTTTAGTGGTCAAGTCGTTTGGTTGTAGTGACGGCCACCAAGGTTCAAACCCTCACTGGGCCAAAGTGTCTGCAGGCCTTGTGCCTTTGCTGGACCATTACGCTCACGAGTTTGGTTATTCATAGCTCTGGTCAAAAGCGTTTACCCCTAATAATATGGGTGCGTTGCACCTTTTAAAAAATAAAAATAAATAAATAATTCTTATAATTTTTGAAATCTCAAATACAAAATTATATATATAATAGTGAACCTGTTTTTAGGTTTAAAATGTCGCAGGCCTTGTGCCTTTGCTAGACCATTACGCTCACGAGTTTGGTTATTTGTTGTGGTTTCTTGTACACAGTTCATAGCTCCGATCAAAAGCGTTTACCCCTAATAATATGGGTGCGTTGCACCTTTTTTAAAAGAAAAAAAACAAATAATTCTTATAAATTTTAAAATCTCAAATAAAAATTATATATATAATAGTGAACCTATTTTTAGGTTTAAAATGCAACCTGTTTGATCGTTGTAGCTATTTACAAACTGTATAACTTTTAGAAGAAAATAAGTATGCTTGAAGAAAAGTATTCTTAAAACTTTTACAACAATACCATGCAAGATGAAAATATCATAAGCACTACATATTTATACAATCAATACAAGAAATGCAAAGTTGAACCATATTCTTCTAGTACATATATCTCTTCAAGTGCAATTGAAAAAGAAATATTAAGAGTTTCAACATTTTAAAAAATCACCTAGCATTCAACATCAAGTGACGTAAATAATTTTGTTAACTGAATGCCATATCGTTTCCACTAACCGAACCCTCAAACACAATATTATTCACAAAGATGAAAAAATCCCTAACACACGAGGAAGTAGCACATCTAGGGTTCAAGTCTGCGTAAGCAAATTCTCACAACAATAACTACTCTATGTTTTACTAAAGAGTGTTCTGATTGTGATCTCATAAAAAACTATTCTAACAATCTCATTGTAAATGAAGGAAGAAAAAAGAGAGATGTATAATAGAAGAGCTTCTAAACTTGGTGGTGAAACGATGTATTAATGAAGGGTAGATTATGTAATAGAACCTACATGTGAATAGTGTTACACTTCTCATCAAACATGATTGTCTTGATGGTTGCACCTTCTTTAAACTTTAGCTTGTGATTGTGCAAGACTTGGAAATGATGTCCTTGGCGAGATACAAACAAAGACAAATGCAAAAGAGTCACATATGGAAAAATTCAAATTGTAAAGAAGGAAATTATGTAAGAGAGTTGACATAAACTTAAAGACCAAAGATAGGTGTGAGAGAGGATGGAGTTATATTTTTTTGTTTTGTATGATAAGGGAAAATTATTTATATTAAAAGAGAAAAATGTGTATGCAATAGGCCTTTTCATTCTTCAAATAAAAATCATGTGGAAACACTATAAATAAAAGAAAGAGTAGGAATAATAAAAAGAAATGATCAAAGGCTTTCAAGACATTCAAAGGTTTCAGGTTGTGGTACAATAATTAGTGAGTAACAAGGGAAAACACTTGCAATATTTGTAGAATTTAGGATCTCTAGTTAATTAGTAAGGAAGGAATCATGTCTCACTCAATAAAACTAATCAAAGTAATTGATAAAGGGATATTCAAAGTGATCATGCAACCATAATGGTACACTAGGTCTTTCCAAGTCTAGTAGATGCAAAGAATTTGTTTTCCTTTCCACACTTAAGATATGATCAATATTAAAGGCCATAATAAAAGGTTGAGTTCCTATTTATTAGCAACTATAAATGGTGATGAATAATATGAAAAATAAGCATTGGATAGTAAGCAAAGAATCACTCCATTGCCATTCAAGCTTACATAACTTTGATAAAGATGCCTCCAATTTTTGAATAGGCATTCCTCTATTTCCACTAGGCATCCATGACCTTATTGGAGAATTACTTTATTCATATTTTCTTCTCTCTTCTTTTTAAGTGGGTTGGGAAACACCATTGGCTAGATTAGAAAATATTTCCTCTTTTTCTTAAGGCGTATTCCTTTTCTTCATTTTTTATCATATCCTAAATATATATATTAAGGATAAAGGAGGTTTAGTTGACCTGTATAGACCTTTCTTGCTGCATAGTAGCACAACCATCCAAAACCTTACTTAAGCATCTAATGAATTTAGCATACTATACAAACCAAAAGTTCTAGTCCCTTTCAATCTCACTCTACTTCGAGAAAATTCATAACACAAATAGTTCCTAGGAACTTCCTCACATGTTGGCGTTAAAATTTCCCACTTCTTCTAATGAACAAGTGGAATGGATTATTAAATAATCATGATAACAAGACTATATTGAGAAACACAACAAAAATGAGAATACTCAAAACTAAGTATCACAAAAAATTATTCTTAAACTTTAAATGAGCAAAAAATTACCTAGAACAAAGGGGAAAGAAACAAAAGTAAGGAAAAATAAAACAAAGAAAACTAAAATCATGTGACAAAATTCCTTGCACTAGGTGTAGGTAGGAGAAGTGGCTAAGAAACAATGTTCCAAAAACTAGCCATTAACTGGGAGTGAGAATTATCTTCCTTGCATATATTTCAACCTAAATACATCATACCTTAGAATTTATAAAATCTAATAGACTTAATTAAAAGGGATTCTTGTGCAATGCTATGTTCGGATTAGGTGTGTCATACACCTTACAAGTCTTAATGTGTTAATTATTTAAATATTTATTATTTGATGTGTCTTCATGAACTCATAAATCTCACTTTATGTCTTTGCAATTATGTCATGTGTAATTATTGGTATTGCATGTGTAAAATAATATCTTTTCATGAAGCATGTATAAGACCATCTATGTCAAAGACACTATTGTAAGAGATACTATGACACCTAAGAGCATTGATGAGGGGGTTGCATAATAGATTTATAACAAAATTTTCTATTATTAGTTGGGCATGGGTTGTAATGAATGCTTCATGGGGAGTGTTTGAGATTTACATATGTTTGGTAGGAAAAGTGACTAGAAAACAATGTTCTAGAGACTAGCCATTAACTAGGATCGGTGGTCTCTTCTCCACATATATTTCAACCTAAATGCATTGTATCTTATAATTTAGAAAATCTAATAGACTTAATGAAAAGGGATTTGTTTACAACGCTATTGTAGGGATTACATGTGTCATATACCTTACAAGTCTTAATGTTTGTGTGTACCTTGGAATTTTACCCTTACTCTAATGTGCAAAATAACTAAAAATGCGAATGATAAAAGACTAAGGACACTTCAAGATTAGCCTAAAGAATGGTAAAACAAGAAGGAAAATAGATAAAACGAGATGCAAATGATTATACCTTCCTTGCTGTTGATGACTCCTTAGTTGGCCCTTGATTTAGATAGATTTGTGTGCTCCTTAGATGGCTTCTTGAATGGCTAAATGCAAGATCAACTTATGCAAAATGATTAAAATGGATGGCTAGATGATAGTGAATGATTGAGAATGCAAATTGGCAGCATAAGGTTACTCAAATCCAAAAGTGTTGAAAATGCCCTTGAGGAGGGGGTATTTATAGAAGAATTTGAATTCTCTAGAGAATTCAACGGTTGAGATGCATCCAACAAGGTCAAGATGAAGGGCTATGGTGGGTTGAGAACCCACAAGCCCTCACATCTTGACATGTGGATGGTGAAGTGGCCAAGAGAAGATGAGGTGTAAGTGAGGTGTCAAAAAGGTACATGAGGTGGAGGAAGGACAAGTACCTTCCAAGCACATTGGGAGATGGGAAGAATCTTGGGTGAATTAAAGTGAATTTTAAATTCATAATGATTGGAAGAATCTAGTGGATAAGACAATGTTCCCAAAAGGTGGGAGTTTGTCACATGTGACTTGATGTGACAAGTCAAAGGTTCTAGAAGATGCATGGGAAAAGGGATTTTAGGAATAATAAAAAGGAATTAAAAATTCCTTGGGGGGTAGGAAGAGTTGACCAAGGTACTAATTAGGTTTGACTAATCAGTAATTAGAGGATCATTAGGGGTTAATTAGGATTAAAAGCCAACTTGCAAAAGTTGGAGGATGTGACACATCCTAATCAAGGATTAGGCATGTGCACATCCTTAATGAAGAGATTAGAAAATGGATTAGGATTAGATGAAAATGACATGTGAGGAATTAAATAAATGTAATATTTATTTAATTTATTTGATAAAAAGAGGATTAAGGAGGGTAAGGTATTTAATTATTAATTAAATACCTTAGGGATTTGGCAGAATTAAAGAGTATTAATTAAAAAATAGTAATATTACTTAATTAACTTAGATAAGAGAATGTTTAGACGAAAAGTGATAAATTTGGATAAATTAAGTGTCCAAATTTGGATGTCTACAGTTTGAATTATTTAAATATTTATTATTTTATGTGTCTTAATGAAATGGTAAATCTCACTTTATGCCTTGACCATTATGTCACATGAAATTATTGTTGTTGCATGTGTAAACATGTGTGTAAAACAATATATTATCATGGAGGAAATATGAAACATTTTGAATTTGAATTTCTTGAGGACAAGCAATTTTTGAAATGATAGACTTATCATATCTAATTTTCAATTAATTTATATTTGTGGATCAAAAGCACATTTCCTATTTTGATTGAGCTAAGTTTGATGTAGCCCAACCTGATAGATCACAACTATTTTGAGTGTGGTGGTTTTCTTGTCCAAATTTCTAAGAAAGATGCTTATGTTGGAGTTTTGAGGTTTTCCTTCATGGTATGCATTTCCATTCAACTCTTCTTTTCCTTTATTCTTGATGGAGAATCAAACTTTTCCATCTGAGAATACCTCTCATCCATTTCCCATCTTCATTTCCTTTTATCAAGATTTTGGAGTTATCTATCCCTATAGTCCATTTTTTATTTAAATTCCTTGGGATTATTTAAATATCTCATTTAAATAATCTTTTTGGGTTTCTTTTGTCTTTATCCAAATAGAGAAGCATTAATGTTTTAATTTTAAAAGCTTGGTAATGTTTTTTGTTTAAAACATTATTCCTCAAATATAAGTTTCCCACGACAAAAATAAAAAGGAGGTTTCCCATGCCAAACTTAGGGAAAAGGCACGTCAAATAAAAAAAGGAAAAACAATACTCACATTGCATAAAAAAAAAATAGAAGACTCTTTGTTTGGGCGTTGAAAATAGAGGAGAAGGAGAAATCAGTTATGTGGAAGAGGAGCTAGGGTTTTATTTTATTGTTGGAAGTGGAGTTTGAAATATTTTGCATGAATATTTGGAGGAGTATGTAGGTATCTCGCCATGAAGACAAGTGAGAATGAAGAGTTGCAATTTTCATAAGCCTTTTTAATCATGCCCAACCCTGCAAAGCTAAAGATATGGGGCTCGATATGGGGCTCATTTTGATAGGTGCACTAAATAAACCTTTATTTCTTGCTTTTAAACTTTCATTCAACACTCTTGAATGCATACATAAAATTTTATTTTAGTTATTTTTTTATTAGTTTTCATGAGAAAATTCAAGGAGGGAAAATATCATCTCAAAGGAAGGTAAAAAATGTGTCAAAACCCTAACCTACACCCATAGTTGTTTGTAAATGATAAAGATGTCAAAAAAAATTCTCAAAGTTTGATCTATGTGGAGAAAAATGTGGCTCCCTCAAGGGTTGAGCCCAACATATTGCCTTCTTGTAGCTCATCTAGGGTATAGTGCAAGTAAAGGTTAGCCAAAACACCATTTAAGACAAATAAAAAAAGGCCAAGAGTCTTTTTTTCCTACCCTATTCTCTATTTATTATTATATAAAATAATCATATAAAAAAATTTGAAAGTTATTATTTGTATTAATCTATATATTTGAAACATAGAAAAATGAGGTAGGGGTTCAAAACACATAGGGTTTTACACTAAATTTGGGATATTTCACCAAACTTACTATAAATAGAAGAATCAAAATGAGTGTAATGAACCAACCTATTCTTCTATTTCATTTAGGAAATGATATCGCCGAAGTCAAAATCCACTTTCAATCCTTAGGTGAGTCAATTCTTTGAGTAATCTTGCAATTTCCCTTTTTTTGCAAGGACACAAGTCTAGGTCAAACAATACTTTGGGGAGAAAGATTAAAAATAGCAAATAAACTCCAAATTACAATCTATAAAGTGGATTAAAAAGATTTAGCATAACACTGATGGAACCTACAGACTTTTTGGAGAATCTAGAAGAGATAAATCTTGCGTACCTCTCACAAAAGGTGTTTTTGGAATATGACTGAGGACTCATTTGCCCTATGGCGAATGGGTCTTGGCTAGGGCTCTGTAAAAATAGTTTTTGGGTTCTCTTCTCTCGTACTTCCAGATCCCCAATTTTCACATGAGTCAAATAGTAGGAAATAAATCTGATAGGTGAGTTTCTGTGAAATTACAACAATGATGACGATAAATTCAACTTTGAAAACTTTGCAATTTTCACTTTTGAGATCTTCAACTTTTCTTCAACCTGCAAATATGCAACACACAAAGAGAGGGGAAAAATGTTTATTTTTGGTGAATGGGGGTTTGCCTTGGTCAAACCCTGTTTTGGTAATTATACCTTGAAATGAAATGAAATAACATGAAAGGGATGATGACTGGACAAAGCAATGTCACAACTCACCAAACCCTTGGATGAACCTTGATAATGGAGGTATGCAACTTGCATGAAATGGCTTCAATGGATGTGGATCTTGATCTTGAAACTTGACTTGAAACAATTCCTTGAATGCTTGAGTGTATCATGAACACTACATCAAATATTAGCTCAAATAACATGCATGATGCAAGAAGACTTTGACATGATAATGGATCTTGATTGTTACAATAATTCTTCACTAAATTTTTCCTTGAATGCCTTGAAATGCTCTTGTGAACTCTATATTTCTTTATCATAAAATTGCTAGGATGCTTGAAAGTCTTAGGATAAAACTTAGTGAAATGACCTCTTATTTATACATTTGTAACATTAATTCTCGAAATTCAAATAATTTAAGCAACATGTGAATATACATTTGAAATCATTGAAATACCGCCAAAAACATAGTAAAAATTTAGGTCCTAGGCCTAAGTGAGGACCCGTTCACCCTTGGGAGAATGGGTCCTAGGTCACTTACCTAGGACACACATTCTCCAATGATAAATTTTATGTTATGGCATTAATGAATTTCGGCTTTTCCTTTTCGGAAAATGCAATTAATTAGGCTTGGATTTGAATTAAAGGGGCCACTTAAGGAAAATTAACCTCAATTAATTAATAAATCCCTAGATGAGTGTGAAAGTGTAAAGGTACACCTTACGACACCATAAATAAGGTAAAATTAAGTCCATTTCATTTAATAGGGCCCTAAACTTAATGTGAATATATAAAATACATATTACAACACTAAATTAAGGCATAATTTAGCTCATTTTAATATTATTATTTCCCAAATTAAGTGTGAAAATTGGATACTTTTTTCCTACACTACATTTAGCCCCCACTTTAATGAGAGTATGACCCCGTGTCAAACTCACACTAAAGTAAACATTCAAGGAACATATGTATGCAACAATTTGAAAAAGATACTCAATCATACACTATCAAAGCCTAGGAGAAGAAAAGGAAGCAGATCAAGCTTCGACTATCCTAGTGTGATGTGGAACATAGTTGTTTGTCCAAGGAAGCGTGTGGATTAAGATTCAATTTTCCCAATGCAATGTGGAACATGGTTGTTTATCCTTCTTGTTCACAAGTAGAATTCGATGTCCACTATGTAAATGACACATACGCTCACATGGGCTAATGGAACCTCAGGCTATCCACTAGGTGAGCCCCTAGGAAAGTGGAAAATGAGAGAATATTATTAGGCTCCCATACCAAATCAAATCTATCCTCCTGACAACTTCAATAAGGCATGACACACATTTTGGTTTTGAGCTTCATAAGGCTTAATAAGTTGCATTATGCTAAGCACCTATGAACATGGGAAAGGCTCCATTGGCAAGAAAGGTGTGTTATGCTTGGTGGCCTTGAATTTATGGGATCGTTTCAAGCATCATAAGGTTAACAAGTTGTATTATGTTAAACACTTATGAACATTATAAATGTATATATGGTTTTGTTCAATGGGACTTCACTTAGTTTGTGTAAGGTCTTCTTTTTAGGGATCATCATGCCTAATGTTTCCAAGAGAGGACAAGTCTAGAATAAGAGAATCACAACTTAGGGAATGCAATGTGTAGCATCACCACTAAGAGGAAATTTGTATGCTAAGAAATATCATGCTCTTGGAGGATGTCAAAGCCAATGAAACCACCAAGAAAAGGATGCATCACAAGAATAAAGAAAATCTCATAGTGAAACATGAGTGTCGATGTATGCCCCCACTTTAAAATGATTTCTAACACCATTGTTGTGAGAAATCTACTTTAAAGTAGAAGAAGACATGAGAACTTATTCGGAAATCCCTATGCCAAGTCATATGTTCTCGAATGAAACTACATCATGAATAAGGGGTTGCCCCCAAAATGCAATGCTAAACATAGAAAGAAAAGCACATCACATGCGAGCCAACTTAAGGAATTTCATCCACATCCCAAGCTTTCTCTTATATATACATGGAAGGCAGTCAACTACCCAAAAGAGACAACAACAAGTGCCATACGAGGACCAGGCTACCTAAACCCCTTGCCCCCACTTAGTGCAAGACAAGGGTGAACCAAGGTGATTGATGAGGAACATGATAGAATGAAAATCAGTAGATCAATTAGAGGAACTAGGATCTTCAACACAAGGAAGAGCACCACAATCCTTAAGATGTTGAATTTTATCACTCAAAGCCTTACATTCATTAGTAGAATGACCATGAACTCTATGATATACACAAAATGAACTCTTGTAAAATTTATTTCGTGTTCTTGGAGGGAGATATATCAAGTGATCTTGGAGGAGTCTTGAAAAGATACTCTCTTGATCAACAATAGGGGATGTTTCTTTCTTAGCACAAGATGTCATACACACAATAGACGATAAGGCTATAGATGAAGATGGAGATAAAGGAGGTAATCCTAGGTCTTTCTTGAAAGAGTACGGTATAGAATTCACTTGTTATCTATCATTGTGCTCCATATTTTCATTGTATCCAAGACCATAACATTCTTCCAACTCAAATGAGGAGGGTTTATGCTTTTGATAAGGATTAGATTCTTCATGAGGACACAAATCCTTTTTAGGTTTCTTAGAGTTACACATCGTCCTCTCATGAGGGATGGGAGTTAAAGAGCCCCCATCACCACCATGGGGTGATGTTGTTGATGTATAACCAAGTTGGGAAAATGAAACAAAAGGCTATTTAGGTGTAGATTGTGAGATTTTGTACTCTCCCATAAATGAGGGTGTAAAATATAATGAACCCAAATCATCACTAGAACATGTGTCTGAAATGAATCATTTGTATATGAATCTTTGGACTTTTAGGGTGAGATTTGGAACTCTTTGTTGAAACAAGGTGTAAAATCTAACGACCCCCAATTATCACTTGAAACCTAGAAAATAGGGGTCCTATCTCTTTGGAAGATGAAACTAAGGTTTAGGACCTTTCCTTATTTCCTTTAAGTTTCACTGAAGGAAACCCTAGAAATATCAATCAAAGGATGGAATGAGAGAAAGAGATATGAAATATGGTGTCCTCGGGTGTGATTAAAGACAATAAGGGGGTTCACCACCAATCAAGGCTTGGAAAGACAAGAAAGTGTAAATGATATGCTAAACCTAATGATAAGACCTAGAAGATGAACTTAAATCAGAATAACAAACTAGAGATAAACAGAGGCGCACCTAGAAATATGAAGAGGCTTGGAAAAAGGTATGAAATCATAAACATCTAAGTTTTAAAGTACACTAGGATTCATACACCAGTAGAGGCGATTTAGTCCTAGCTTAGGGTTTTAGGCCGAAACCAGAATCTAGAACTGCTAAACTAGGATCTACATAAAATGCTTGAAATATGGTATACTAGGACTCATACACCACAAGTGGTGATTTAGTCCCAATATCAAGGTTGATCTGAAACTCTAATATCCTCTAGTGTTCTCCTATAGCTTCTCTCCAATCAAATCTCTGAGTCTGAAACACTGAATTGCAACCTGTAGGTGACTTTTCGTGATCTTGCAATGTAGATGACAACTTTGACAACTTGACAACTTTTCTACAATCTTTCTCTTCAATAGATCTCCAACCTAGATCTACAAATCACACATCAAAGAGAGGAAAAAATGTTGTTTTGTTAGTAGATAGGGGTTTTCCTTGGTCAAACCCTGTTTTGGTAATCAAACCTTGAAATGAATAGGAATAGAAAGAAGGAATGATGAATGAACAAATAAGCAATGTTGTAACTCACCAAACCCTTGAAAAAAAGGCTGCAATCTTGTAAGTAATGGTTATCATGGATGTAGATCTTGACTCTTGATCGAATGATGTGGATCTTGACTTGAATGCTTGCTTGAATCATAAGAACCTACATCACAAATGTTAGCTCAAAAACACACATGATGAATTTGACATGATGCTTGAACCTTGAATAATGCTCCAAAATGCTTGATAACTTGCTCTTGAATGCTCTTGTAAACTCTCACTTGAATGCTGATAAGATTACTTAAATTGCTAGTAGAAATCATGTGAAATAACCTTGTATTTATACTTGTTTATGCATCACGACTAGCGTATGAATCCCGATAAGCTAGGATTGGGACATAAATTTCAAGAAATGTTATGTTTTATGCTAATTTCAAGTTTAGGCCCTAAAACTTAGGTGGGACCCATATACCCAAGGTGGCGAATGAGTCCCAAATCACAATATCTTGGCCATATAAACCAAAATCATTGAATTATGAGTGGTCATTAGATACATATCGGGATTGTCCTTGGAAAGATGTATTAAATAAGGCTTGTGGATAAAAAATAGGACCAAATAAGGCATAAAGAAGCCCAATTTTAGTAGGGAAGGCCCAAACAAGTGTGAAAATGTAGAGGGATACATTTTTTCTACACTACATCACTAAAGAGTTTTGTTGTAGGTGAAAGACAATCAGGATTAACATCAACTTGTATAGGTTCTAATTTTGAGGTTGTAATGAAAGTATTAAGGGAGTTGGAAGTGTTATGATCGTGTTGAACTTGTGATTTATAGCTTTGTTCATCTACTTCAACTATGTATATCTTGTTGTTGTATTCAAATTTCATCTCATGGTGAAGAGTAGATGGGACTCCTTTCATACCATGAATCCATGACTCCCTAGGAGAAGATTGTACGAAAGAGGTCCTGACATGATATGGATAGGGGTAGGTAAAACTATAGGTCCGACCTCAATAGGTAATGTGATAATTCCTAATGGTTTCCTATTAACATTGTCAAATCCATGAATATTATCATCATTAGATTGAATAAGCCTCTTGTTCACACCAATTTTATCTAGGAGGTCAATGCTACAAACATTAAGACCTACTCCATTATCTATGAGAGTGTGCCTAACTACAATTTCATTAATGATCACCTTTATCATTAAGGGCTCATGTTTATTTTGTATCTCAAGCAAGGGTAATTCATGTTTAGGGAATGTGGTTTATGACTATGTGACTTGCATACAATGAAAGGAGGATGCTACATCATTCAATTTCATAGAAGATTGGATATCCTCCTTCTTCATCTGCAAAATTTCTTGGAGTATCTGATTGTATGTAGGTGATGTTTGCACAAGATCCCATAAGGATATCTTAGTGGAAGTAATTTTGAAGTTCTTCAACTAATGCATACTCCTTTCCACCATGTAAAGGCAAACAAGAAGCACTAGGAAAGATATTTTGAGGCAATGGTAATGAAGTGGGAGTGGGAGTGGTTGCATATTGCTCCATTTATTGTATGTGTGAGCAAAGGTATTGTAACTCGGTTGCTACAAAACATTGCTATTATTAGGTTGCATTATAAATTTTAAGATATCTCATAGTTTCTTTTTAGGTAGCTCGATGATGGGAGGTGACTTAAGAGGCTCACAAATTAAAGGTGATCCAATTTGTGTCGTCATAACCTCAATTGAGTTACCTAGATGTCCTTCTAGTAAGGGGGATCCAATGTGAACTTAACATCTTCATACAATGACTCCAAATTACTATTGTTTGAATGATATGTGTCAATGTTGTCATTCTCTTGCACCAGGATATCTGCCCTATTAGGAGAGCTTTTAGGAGAGGAGCAAACAAGATGTTCATCATATTCCATGGTTAGATTTGTTAAAGCAACTTCATCACAAATAGGGGAGGCATCAAGAGAATAACAACTATCATTGATTGAATCCTTTTGTTCAATTAGATGTTTCCAAACAAGACTATCATGACTCTCAATGAGTGTATCCTCTAACATCAAACTATCTTCTTCACAACTAGGAGAGATATTAGGAGAAGAACAAATGTGATTGTCATGTTTGTCCACGATTTCATCCTCTTTCTCTAAAGCATTCCCATAAGTGATGGATGAATGGAGACTAGGTAAGGTGATGTTAAGAAATGTGTCAATGATCTTATCCTCTTGTGCCATAATATCTTCCAAAGTAGGAGAGTTTATATAAGAGGAGATTTCAACATTGTCATAATTCTCAATGGGTGTATCTTCTAACACCAAAATACCTCCATCACAAGTAGGAGAGGTAGTGGGAGAAGAGAAACTATGATTATCATGATTGTCTATGCTTGCATTTTCTTCTATCACATCACTCCCACAAATAGGAGAGATATGAGGGGGTGTGGAATTAAGGAATGTGTCAACATTTTCACTCTCTTGCACTAAGAGTCTCTCATAACTAGGAAATATATTGGAGGAATGACTAACATGCTTGTTGGTGAGATTTTTATTGGAATACTTGGAAAGGAAAGATACTAACATTCTAAAAAGTAATCTATCCAAATTATGCAATGCTTCAAGATGTAAGCAATTGTCTAACAGATCTGATGATTTTTTTCTACTGAAATGATTTTTGAATTATTTTAAAAATGACTACACTATATGGATGTTTAGACGCAGATGCATAAAACATAAATTCCTGAAACTTTCCAGACTAATACTGTAGGTTACCAATAGGCCTAGGAAGTGCAAAAAACCACAAAAAAGCTTAGAAAACTTAGTTTTTGTAGGCTTCCAAGGACTCATTCACCTAGGGGCGAATGGGTCCAGTATAGGGTTTTTTTAAATTGAAAAATACAATTTTTGAGTGATTATATGTATTCTCTATTTTGGGTTTCAGACTGTAACTTATGTAGCAGAATTTCTTGAATTTGATGTTTAAATGAAAATGTAATGAAGGACAAATGATGAACTCCGTGACACTTTTTGAAATACAATTTTGATCTAATTTTTGAATGTGAATGATGAAAAGTACACTAATATGCAAGTACAATGCAAAATTAATATAATATGCATGCACAATTTTTGAATTTTCAGATTTAAAATGAATGCAAAATGCAAGTTTACACCTAAAATGAAATGCAACTTTATGCCAAATTTAGAAACCTAAATGCAATGAATTAATGAAAATCCTATATCCAGGGTTTGAATGCACTCCAAATCAGAAATTAGAATGTTCAAAACTCGGGTTCACCAAAATGAAACATAGAAAAATGAGGTAGGGATTCAAAACACATAGGGTTTTACACTAAGTTTGGGATATTTCACCAAACTTACTATAAACAGAAGAATCAAAATGAGTGCAATGAACCCACCTATTCTTCTATTTCATTCAGGAAATGAGATCCCCCAAGTCAAAATCCACTTTCAACCCTTAGGTGAGTGAATTATTTGAGGAATCTTGCAATTTCCCTTTTTTTGCAAGGACAGGGGTCTAGGTCAAACAACACTTTGGGGAGAAATATTAAAAATAGCAAATAAAGTCCAAATTGCAATCTATAAAGTGGATTCAGAAGATTTAGCATAACACTGATGGAACCTATAAACTTTTTGGAGAATTTGGAAGAGATAAATCTTTTGTACCTCTCACAAAAAGGTGTTTTCAGAAGCTGACTAAGGATTCGTTTGCCCTATGGTGAATGGGTCCTGGCTAGGGCTCTGTAAAAATGGTTTATGGGTTCTATTCTCCTGTGTTTGTATTCCCAGATCCCCAATTTTCACAGTCGAATAGTCAAAAATAAATCATATAGGCAAGTTTCTGTGAAATTGCAACAATGATGACAACAAATGCAACTTTGACAACTTTGCAATTTTGCACTTTTGAGATATTCAACTTTTCTTCAATCTATAAATCTACAACACACAAAGAGAGGGGGAAAATGTTTGTTTTTGGTGAATGGGGGTTTGCCTTGGTCAAACCTAGTTTTGGTAATTAAACCTTGAAATGATTTGAAATAGCATGAAAGGGATGATGAATGAACAAAGCAATGTCATAACTCACCAAACCCTTGGATGGACCTTGATAATGGAGGTTTGTAACTTGCATGAAATGGCTTCAATGGATGTGGATCTTGATCTTGAAACTTGACTTGAAACAATGCCTTGAATGCTTGAATGGATCATGAACACTACATCAACATATTAGCTCAAATAACGTGCATGATGCAAGAAGACTTCGACATGATAATGGATCTTGATTGTTGCAATAATTCTTCACTAAATCTTCCCTTGAATGCCTTGAAATTCTCTTGTGAACTCTAGATTGCTTTCTCATAAAAATTGCTAGGATGCTTGAAAGTCTTAGGATAAAACTTACTGAAATGACCTCTTATTTATACATATGTAACATTAATTCCTGAAATTCAAATAACACAAGCTGACATGTGAATATACATTTGAAATCATTGAAATAATGCCAAAAACATAGTAAAAATTTAGGTCATAGGCCTAAGTGAGGACCCATTCACCCTTGGGAAAATGCGTCCTAGGTCACTTACCTAGGACACACATTCTCCAATTGAAAAATGCAATTAATTAGGCATGGATTTGAATTAAAGGGGCCACTTAAGGAAAATTAACCTCAATTAATTAATAAAGCCTTATATGAGTGTGAAAGTGTAAAGGTACACCTTACAACACCATAAATAAGACACAATTAAGTCCATTTTATTTAATAGGGCCCTAAACTTAATGTGAATATGTAAAATACATATTATAACACTAAATTAAGGCATAATTTAGCTCATTTTAATATTATTATTTCCTAAATTAGGTGTAAAAATGGGGATAATTTTTCCTACACTACAATATTATTATATATTAATCTATATATTATCTATGTATATTATATTATTATAATATAATATATATTATAATTTATAATTTTGAACATATAAATTTTTATTTTGAGAACTTGCGAACTTGCAAACTTCAAATCAGTGAAAATATTGCATTACAAAACCACATGTGTCCTTATGTGCGACACCTCTGTAGAAAACGGAAATCACATGAGGCACTCAAACAATTTCTTCATCACATAGAGGACGGTCTACGAAATATAAAGCAAATTGAATTTAACAAGCACAATGGAATCACAAGAGATAGAGAAGTGTTGGAAGAAGTTGACACTAAAGATGATAAAGTTGATCAATGTGAATCAACAAAACATCTTAATTATCAAACAATAGATCTTTCAAAGGAAGCAGAGAAGATTTAGGTATCCTAGAAGAAGCAACAATAATTTGTAGATTTATAGGACCCAAATTCAATAGAAAGAAATTAAAAGACTGGATCGAAGATGTTTGGAAGAATCTAGTCCTAATCAAATTCTTCCCCAAAGGATTCTTTATATTCATCTTTGCAACAATTGAAGGAGAGAAAATACTGCACTTGGATGACTATGGGAGATGGAAGACAAACCACTATATATCCAAAAATGACATCAAAATTTTAACCCTACAAAAACTGATCCCTAATGACCGCCCAGTATGGATTTGACTTTTCAACTTCCCCTTGGAATACTGGTCAAAGGAGTGTTTAGAAAAAATTGGAAAGATCTTTGGGGACACTGATGGAAATAGATGCAAATATCTTCAAGGATGACCCTTTCCTAAATGCTAGAGTAAAGGTGACGACAATCAGGAAAATTCCCCAAGAAATATTGTTGTGTTAAAGGAGTGCATTGGAAGTAGACAATGGAGATAAAAGAGATTAAACATTTCGACCTCATATGTTGAAGCAGGAACCATAGAGATCAAGATTTCCAAAATAAGGACACCCAAAAGAAGGAATGGAAGCAAAAAATAAACAACTTGCCCATGCAGGCTAGCAAAAACCCTAAAAAGAAAAAGGCTTGAGGATGGTCTAGAAAAAGAAAGAGAACAATAATCCATCCACTCATAAAAGTTATCTAGAAATGAAAGAGAGTACACCCATGGAGAAATAAAGTACCCACAAACTAGATTGGGAGAGGAAGAAATCCCAAGAGAAGATAAGGGAGCATATTGTCCAACGGTTCTTGAGCCAGCTAGGACACTAGGCATAGAAAAAATTGAGGAAGACATGATTAATGATTTACGCATGGCTAAAGATGGGATTGATTTTGGAGAAATATATTGAAAAATTTATCAATTAGATGAGGATGAATTAGGAATCATTGACCCAAGATTCATTAGCCAGTCTGTAGCCAAGGTAATGGGAAAAACCAAGAAATTAAGAGGAAGGAAAATAAAAAACAAAAAATAGAGGAGGAAGTAATGGAAAAAGGCTTGAAAAGTATCTCCAATTCTTTGATATCCAAGGGAGTAATTTCCTCCCTTGGAGAGCAATGAATATCTCCACATGGAATGTCAGGGGCCTAAACACCCTTGACAAGAGACACATGATAAAGCATCATATGGAAAAAATAGCATCTAATATAATGTTGCTACAAGAAACAAAAATAGATAAACAAGTAGACAAGTTTCTAAAGCATTGCAAAACATTGACAGACATATTCAAAGAAGCCACAAGTACGGCTGGAGGTTTGATTGTCCTATGGAGGAACACTAGCATCATAATAATTCTAACTCAAGCACACAACAATTGGATAGAATGCAAAGTAATAGACTTGAACACCAATTTGGAGTTTAATCTGCTTAATGTATATGGCCCCATAAGGATAGAAGATAAAAGAGAAACCCGAAAAGCTATAAACAAAAAAATAAATAAAATTGGAAATCAATTCTACATCATAGGTGGTGATTTTAATGCCACCAAAAAAATTTCAAAAAAATTGGAGGACTAAAGAAAATCAATAGAAATATACAAGACTTCAGGGAATTCATTGAAGAAATAAATGGCATAGACTGTCAAACCTCTAATGGAACATTTACTTGGACAAACAGAAGGGATGTATTCACAAACATCATGGAGATATTAGATAGAGTTTTTATATCTAATAAATAGTTGGAGAAAGATATGACTGTAGAAGCCACTATACTACCTATCTTAGCATCATATCACTTTCCAATTCAAATGGAAATAAAAACTAGGTCCAACACAGTAAAAAATTACTTCAAATTTGAGAAAATGCAGTGGAGAGAGGAAAGTATGATACCGTCCAAAGAAGAATGGTGGAGGGAATGTGGGATCAATGGAAACCCTAGCTACATTTTCATGACAAAACTACAAATGATAAAAGGAAATTTAAAGAGGTGGAGTAAAGAAGTTTTTAAGAACATTTTTCAAGAGAAAGAAATTGTGGAAAAAGAACTAGAAGAATTAAGCAACAAAGTTATAAGGTTTGGCATGTTCAAGGAGGACTATTTAAAAGAGAAGCAACCAAAAAATTACCATAAGGAATTACTAGCAAGAGAATAAATTTACTGGAGGGACAAGAATAGAGAAACGTGGCTAAAAAAAGGAGATGCAAACACCAAATATTTCCATGCAACATCAAAGGCTAGGAAAGTTGTCAATAGAATCAATGAAATAAATAGTGAGAATGGAACTGTTGTCAAAGACAAAAATGCAATAGAAGTGAAAGCTATAAGGTAATTTGAAAAAAATCTTGGGATCAAAAGTTGATGCAACAACATATCACAATGAAACTATTCTTGTATGCATCCCCAATTGCATCTCAGAAGCGGATAACCAAATTCTAAACGATCCAATCACTCTAGAGGAGGTCTGATGTGCCACATTCCAGATTCATCTAGGCAAAGCACCAGGTCTAGATAGCTTTCTAGCAAGATTTTATAAAAAAAATTGGAATATATAGGAGAAGTTTGGAAAGTATCAGAGGAATTCAGAACAAAATGAAAATTTGTAAAGGATATGAACAATACAATTATAGCCCTAATACCTAAAAAATAGGGGTGTGAATATTTCAATGACTACAAACCAATATCTCTATGCAACACCATATACAAAATAATCACCAAGGTATTGGCTAATCAATTAAAAAAGGTGCTCAATTTAGTAATTTTGGAGGAGCAGAGTGGCTTCTACCCAGAAAGAGAAATAATTGACAACATCATTGAGGCAAATGAAGTGGTGCACACAATGCACATAGAAAGAACTAAAGGAATGATGGCCAAATTAGACATAAGAAAAGATTATGATAGAGTCAAATGGAACTTCCTAGTAGAAGTACTCAAAAGATTTGGATTTGACAAGAGATGGATAGAAATGATTCAACACTACATTACATTAGTGAGATATTCATTAAATGTGAATGGAACAATACGTGGCTTCTTCGCGGGAAAAAAGATCTCCGACAAGGGGATACTTTGTCACCCTTCCTCTTCATCATAATGACCGAGGTAATGAGAAGGTCTTTTAAGCTAAAAAGAGAAAACAACATATGGAAAGGAATAAATGTGGTACCCAGACTGAATCCAATAACCCATACATAGTTTGCTAACGAAACAGTTTTATTTGGAGAAGCCAACATTAGAGAAGCAACAGTAATCAAAGAAGCCCTAGAAAAGTATATGGCATGCTCAAGACAATTGGTGAATAAAGAAAAATATTCACTTATTTTGTTCAACACCAAAAAGGTCACACATAAAAGAATAGAAAATTACCTTGGTTTCACTATAGCTAACATTCTAGCCAAATATTTAGGATCTCCACTATTTGTAGGTGCTTGTCACACACAACACTAGATGGACACATTGGAAAAATGCAGACAAAAACTACGAACTAGAAAAATAAATGGCTAACTCTGGCTAGAAGGATCCTAATGATTAATTATATTTTATCAATAGTTCCTATATATGTAATGTCCTACTTCATAGTTACAAACTAGATTGAAGCCAATCTTGATAGAATTTTAAATAAATTCTTGTGGGAAGGGGCTAAGGAAGAAAATAAAATTCCACTGGTTCATTAGGATATAGCTTGCCTTCTCAAAAAATGCATTGGGACAGGCCTACGCAAAATGAATGAACAAAATTTGGCACTAACGGCCAAATTAACATGGAAAATGTATAGAGATCCAAATCGACTATGGTGCAAAAAATTTCAAGCCAAATATTTGGATGATGTAGATACAAAAATAATACTAATAATAGATAGATCAATTGGAGGATCAACAATTTGGAAGCTCCTATGGGAAAGCAAGAAGCTCATAATAGATCATCTTACTTGAAAAGTAAATGATGAAAGACAAGCTAATTTCTGGACACATTCTTGGAAGGGACACAAACCATTAGGAGAGATGGAAGGGATAAAAGAATACATGGATCCAATTGTAAACCTAATGGTGCATATAGTCAGAGACTACATCAGTTCAAATAATCCAAAATATGGAAATCAACATGAATGAATAGATGTGGAAGGGCTTCCAATACCACTAGAGGCTAAAGAAAAATTGAAACAATAATTAAATAACAAGAAAATCATTTTGACTAAAGCAGTAGATGACATAATTTGGTGTGGAGCCAAAATAGGGGAATATTAAGTAAAATTGGGATATCATATCCAAATAGCCATGATAATAAAGCCTATCTAGCCTACCAAACTATGTTGGCACCGAGAAATTTTTCCCAAAGCTGGTGTTTTTCTCTAAACAACAATGCACAAAGGAATACTCACAATGGAAATATTGCATGCCATTAGCATACAAGGCCCCAACAGATGTGTAATGTGTTACAATAATTGTGAAACAACCAACCATTTACTTTTGGAATGCATGTTTGCATCCAAATGTTGGGACTGGATCCAAAAGCTACTAGGATGGCATGGAGCAAGGAAGGAAGATTTCAAAGAATGTATAAACAACTGACCAAAGGGAAAGACAAATTCATTATGGGAAGACTTATGGGTGGTGGCTCCTCCTATGATTGTTTGGCATATCTAGAAAGAAAGAAACCATAGAATATTCCAAGAGAAGACCATGGATGCAGATAACGTGATACAGAAAATAGAAGAAGGAATGTGTGAAGTACTAAATGCAAAAAAATGCTCAAGACAAGCACTAAATTCACAAAATGGGATGAGGACCTACAAAGGAAGTGGGAAAATTTAAAAAGACCAAAAGGATGCTTCAAAGATAAGGAAAAAGATAGAAGGGAGGCTAGATGGAAGGGCCCAGCTCAAGAAAGGTACCAACTAAATTTGATGGCTCATCAAAAGGAAACCTTGGACTAGTAGGGGTAGGATGTGTACTAAGGAATAGCCAAGGTCAACTCATTTGGGTGTTATAAAAAATAATTGGTATAACATCCAATAATGAAGCAAAAATGGAGGCCTTAGCTTTAGTCCTATGGATGTGCTTAGAAAAGAACATCAAGAAAGTGGAAATAGGAGACACACTATTGTGTATTCAATCCATAGTAAAAAGAGACATGCCAAATTGGAAGCTAAGAAGCTAGGTCAAGAGGATATGGGAGCTATTAGAAAAGATAGAAGATTACTCAATTTTCTATGTATACTGAGAAGAAAACAAAGTGGCAGATGCATTAGCAAATATAGGAGTGCATCAAGATGAAGAAATTAGGTCAAAAGCAAATCCAAAGAAATGGGAGGGGTTGATGAAGGATCAGAACATCAAGAAAATGTCACAAAGGCAAGGTAAGTATCAAGGGAAATATAACACCTTGTAATGAGGAATATAGAGGTAAGTATTTGAAACCTTAGTTTCTTAAAATCTAATCTCTCTTGTTACCTTTTGGGAACACTTACTTTACACCCACAAGTTTGAGTACCAATACTCAAACTACTACAACCACCAAGTTTGGTTGAACACATCGGGGGAGTCACCTTTTCTAGACCAACCACCATTGTCCTTTGCTCTGATGAGTTCTCATGATCATTAGAGCCTCTTTTTTCCCCCTAAAAACTATTTAGACTTGGTAAGAAACTAGCTCTCTTAGCCTTACCCTGGCCTATTCACAAAATTTGGGGACCATAACTATTACCTATATACTCCCTCTCCCCTATTTACAAAATGATCCAATTACTACCTATATGGTCTATGGACCATCTCCTTTTAGATGAATATTTAACTCTCATCCTTTCTTAATTTAACCTTTAAGAATGACCATTGAATCAAAGACTACACAAGATTGTGTTTAAAAGGGATTGCTAGGATGCAAGGGTTTCATTGGACAAAATTAGGACACTACAATCCTAGAAAATCATTATTTATGGCATAAATTAGTAAACATAGAATGGGGTTTCTTAAGAAATGCAAGGGAAGGATTGATGAAAAATAGTAGCTAATCAAAAGAGTAAAGAGAACTAGCTACCATCGAGCAAGAAAAGATTAAACAAGGAATCATATGATGACTAAGAAATGGTTGGAAATATCAAAAGGTCATTGTTATTTTACTAATAGTCATTAACAATCACATGAAAGATTAAAAAACCCCAGAAGGATTGAGCATGAAAGATTAAGTAATGCTTGTAGACACTTAAAAATGTACTAATCAATGTCATACACTTGAATTGGATTTATTAACATCATTTCCTCTTTATCCATCCTCTTTTCACTTAATTGATTTAATTAGCCTAGCTAATTAATTAATTGCATCATTTCCATCCATTTGACCTAATTAATTAGATTGGGTCAATTCATCTCTTTTCGCACTAACACTTCATCTAATTAAATTAAATATATCAAACTATTTAATTTAACCTCCTAAGTCATCTTATTTAATTAAATAACGATATGTTATTTAATTAAATATCATTTCACCCCTCCCCTATTTATTAAATCATCTAATTTAATAATTGTCTTTTAATTCTTCTAATTCCTTAATTGCATAAATTAAACCTTGTTTAATTAGCAATCAACTAATTTTCCTCTAATCAAAGGGAATTATTCCCATGGAATATTCTTTATCCTTTTTGCATAATTTTAACTTTGTTTTAATTTGTAAAATACCTTTTTCCTCACCCTAAAGGAATATTCTAAGGAATATTCCCTCTCCTCCAATCAACTCACTTGGCTTCTTCAACAAGCTAAACCCTTTAACCTCTATGGCAAGTTACCTTCGACCTATGTGAGCAATTCAAAAGTGTGTTTCTTTGAGGCAATTGTGAGCCTTTGATTAATTTTCATCTTACATTCTCATTTGTTGATGATAATCCATGATCCATGCCTCTTATCTCCTTCATCTTGAACTGTTGATTAATCTTTTTGATCTCAACCACCCATTCTTCATTTGCTCTCCTATAAATAGATCACTATTTGGAGACAAATGGATCCATCTTTTATTGCAAACTTATG